>BSBK01005388.1:372500-992938 GCA_027943335.1 Chamaecyparis obtusa
GCAAATTTGAAGTGCTATCATTGTTTGAATCAAGAATTACTTCTAGTATCATTATCATCTGACATTCATCTTTAATTGTGCGATTTGGTGTTATATTCTTTTTTGTGCATTAACTTGGTAGTAGCGAATACTGAAATCTGGCCACAAAGTCCGAAGGCAAGACCCCGCTTTAGTACGGATCACACTTCCCATTGTACGGTCTGCCTATCACTATCGTACGGCCTCTGCCCAGTACTCCTTGTACATTGCCTGTACATTCTCAAGCTTCAGCACTGTATGACTTATTGTAACCGTACAAACCTCCTTTAGTTCACCGTGTGGCATCTTCACACCTCATCACCGTACGGTTATCCACTTTCAACCATACGCCCCACTCATCTTTCACCGTACAGACACCTCTGCTCTGCCGTACGCCCCATTCTAGCCCCCACTGTAAGACCGAACATTGTACTGTCAACACAAATAATACCGTACGGTCACCTTAGCACCGTACACCAGGTAGATACCGTACATTCTGATTGGTCCAGCTTCAGGGAAGTTTGAATTGCACGTATTGAGGTCACTGTACTCCATAGTACGGGGCCTGGTGATGGACATTACATCAACACAAAGTTTGAAAGCAAGTTTCTCCTTTTATTGAAAGCAATTCAATTTACATCTAAGCTCAAAGTCTTAGAGTGCAAATACAAACTGGCAGAATTTTCTTATATTGCCAAAAGATGAACCATACAATGAAGCTCCCTCTTTTATATACGAAAAGAGTGGAGAGAAAGGTGGAGATAGAAGGGGAAAACCCTTAACCACCTTGACTTATTCCCTAACTCACTAACTAACTTTGACATATTCAATGCTACAAGGTCTAAAGCACTTGCAACCTGATTATATGTTACAGCTTTGCATGTGATGCTATCACGTGCAATTTCATCTTGTTTTTTCATTACATGTAATTTGTCAATTACAAACACATGACAAAAATATTCTAAGTGTCTGACAAGACACAACACCTATTACGTCATCCTTTGTTGGTCTTCATGTTGCTATAGGATGCCTGATGGTTGATGTGCTCTAGTTTGGTGAAAGCATCTTTATCTTGAACACGAACCTCCATCCTTGGTTGTCTTGTATCATAATGGTTGTTTCTTGAAAAGCACATTTGTTTCTTTCTATCTCTGGCTTGAAAGGATTCTTTCTGATTGTAGTCTTTTGAACCTTTCTAGAGAGAAAGATCCAATCTTCTTATCTAGCTTGTGTTCTAATTTTGATTCAGTTAATTCCCTCAAAGTTGAATTTATCTTAAGGGTGGCCTTTGAGCTCTCCTATGGGCTTCCCATTGTCTTGTATCCTTTCTCTTTCTTCACATTCTAGTCTTTCTCTAAGCCCCCTTTCAATTCGTTGTCTTTCTCTTTCAAATTCAATACCAACTTCCTCCTCTTCCTCCAAGATGGCCCGAGCAACTGTATAGTGTGTGCCGTCTTCTCTTTGATTCCAAATGAAAGCCCCTAAGTCTGAAATGATATCTTCCTGCCTTACGTTTATATGTAAACCTGGTAACACAACTCGATAGTTAGCATAGGAAGGAAACACTATCTTAGATCATTATTTTAGTTTTGCCTCTCACATTCCAACCTTTCTTGATTCTCCCTTTCAATCCTTTGGGCCTTTTCTTTCTCCTTTTCTAGTGTTGGCTAGAAATTCTCCTGACATGGCAATATGATATGCTTGAGTAACTGTGACATGAAAATTCCCAAACATGAGTACATTTTCATGTGATGGATCCATTTTAGGCATAAGTGAGGTTTTTTGGGTAAGGTAAGTGGCTGGAATACTTGTGGAGGGTTTTTCAGAGGGTATTACATAAGAGGACAGCAAGGTTTATAATACAAGAATGAGGGAAAAATGGATTATAAACATGTGGTATGGCATATACTTATAGAGGAGGTTTATGTATTGTAATGTCCCCACTTTAGCAGTTGACCAAGTGTGTGTGCGTTAGCCTTGTTCTACATGGTCCCGAGGGCTAACGAAGGGTTTAAGGGGATCCTGGAGTGTTTTGGCCTAGTCATTTCCAGTTTGGGCCAAAATGAAGTTGATTTACTCAGTTTCAGGCATACTTACTATTTTTAGTAAGTCAACAGGACACAGTGGAGGCCAGTTTTGGTGATTGGATTTGATACTCTTCGGTGAGAGCTTTCCGACGAGCTATCACTCGCATTATTCGGAGTCCGATTGCTAATACATTTTAATGCCTGAAGTTTTATTAAAGTAACATTTAATTTAATTGTAAAATATTAAAGTGTTACTTTAATATTTATTTTATGGGGATGTGTACCCAAGGGAGACATAAGGGGATATTTTAATATATGTTTTATATTGCACATCTTTTATCCCACATTGCCCATGAGAGTTGAATCGACCCTTGGAAATAGAATAAAAGGAAGCGTTTGTGGCTTCATTAGAGAGGTTGAATAGGAGAAGAAATTGGTGTGTGAGTTGCAGATCCGTTCTTGGCATTTGAGGACGTTTATCCTCTCTTGTGACATTCTAAACGTCATTCTCTTGGGGTTTGACCTTTGGAATCCAGTGTTCTCAGCTTCATTATCAGGCAGATTGGGCGCATTTCCAGCTGAAGACAAACCGTTCCTGTAGCACAACATTGTTCAGTTCCTGTAGCGCAGCACTGTTTAGTTCCTATAGCACAACACTGTTCGCGTTCCTGTAGCACAACACTGTTTAGTTCCTGTA
The DNA here is from genome assembly GCA_027943335.1 of Chamaecyparis obtusa. Taxonomy (NCBI): domain Eukaryota; kingdom Viridiplantae; phylum Streptophyta; class Pinopsida; order Cupressales; family Cupressaceae; genus Chamaecyparis; species Chamaecyparis obtusa. The sequence continues at coordinate 375,243 of BSBK01005388.1, forward strand.
GCGCAGCACTGTAGCAGCCGCGTCACTGTAGCAGCGTCACTGTAGCAGCTGCGTACTGTAGCTTCTAGTTAGCAGCAGCCTAATGTTATGGCCCAAGTCATCACTCTTTGAAGTAAACAATATTCAAGCTATTCTATTGCTGGAGTATTTAGTGAGTTGTTTCATTGCCAATATTGTAATTAACCTGAAAATCATCATAAATACAGTGTGCTGGTTATTTTCAGTTGTGTTTATACTTTCGTTTTCATATTCATGTTACATGCATAGATCTTTGTTAAAAGAGCACAAACAAAACAATACAACAACTCATTCCGGAGTCATAAGGGTTGTAACACAAAACAGAGAAATTAGGGACTGCAAGCAAAGTGTTTGACGGAATTACTTTACAGCTGTGACTTCGTTTAGAAGCGGATTTTGGGGGTAACCATTACATGTATCACATGGTAAGTAATTTGAAACCACCAATGGGAGTTTTAAGCCCCTACGCAGCCATGTAAAAGGTATGGAAAGGCACATGAAATGCATGGAGGTGGGGTTTTAACTTGCATTTACATGTTGGGATGAAAAAGCTTGCTTCCTTGGAGAATTTCTTCTTAGAATGGGGTTTTTAATCCCGACTGCAAATGCAAGCAAGATGAAGTACTTGCATGTGCAACTTAGAGAAATTGAGATGGGAGAGAGAAGAATCATTATCAAACACTAAAAGCATGCAAATCTGAAAATGAAATGAAAGACTTGCATTTTAAAAATATATATACAACACAGGGAAAACAAAGTCCCAAAATTGCACAAGAAAAAATTACCTCCTTTGGGAAAACAATAGAAAAGTTCTTCCCAAAATCTTTGAAGAAATCTGAAAATGAATCCAAATGATTTTCGGATTTAGAGAAAGATACCCAAAAAGATGTTATATAGACAAAGATTTTGACTCAATCTTGTTGATAAATGAATGCATTTTGGAGTCAAGATTTGTCGCTAGACAAATGTGCACAATAGAGGAATAAAATGCATAAAAATAGCAACTGTTTTGAAACATTCAAACCTGAAATTCATTTGAAGAGAAGGCAATGTGTATAGACAATCAAAAACGGCATCTAGGGCATCAAAATGCAAGTTTGATGGATGCAAACAAGCTGGAACAAAACGTTTTTGCACTGGAACCCTTCCTTGATACCCCATGTTGGATTTGAAGAAGCAAAACGCTCAAGAATGAGCCATTTTTGAGCAAATACATGCCTTAGGCGGGCTGTTTGGAGGAGTTTGCATGTAAATAACTAAATGCAAATGCACTTAAAATCGCTGCCCAGGTATACTTGTGCCAAAATGCAAGTCTTCAATGCATAAAAATGGGTTTTTTGAAGTCAAAAGCACATGTAACCAAACCCCCAACATCAAATGCAGGTTATAATGGTTAAAAATGGATTTTTAAGAAATAGATGCACATGTTTTTCCTCTCAAAATTGCCACCTAGCCTTTTATTTATCAAAACACAAGTTAAAAGGCTCAATAACAGGGTTTTTAAAGTCAATAACACATGCATATTAAGATAATATCTTTAATATCTTTATTAAGATATTATCTCCTTAGTTAAATACTTTCAATGGCCAACTACTTGTCCGTAGTCCATCTTTCAGTCTAGATAGGAATGTTTCCTATCTTGTCTCTTTCGTCTTCAATCCAGATAGGAATGTTTCCTATCGTGTCTTCAGTTTTGTTTCTAATTTCGTTTTCAGTCTACGTTGTTTCTTTTAGAAACGTCCTTGTAATTCTTTATAACACATTTGTTCCTTTGTTAATCAAAAATAAAATCATCCGAAAATCCATTAATTTGCCAATTCTTGAATCTTGTAACATGGTATTAGAGCCATTTCTTTAAATTTTTCAGAAAATTTATAATTTCTTTCGAAATTATTTGCTCAAATTTTTCGAATTAATTTCTGTTTATTCCCACATTGTGGGATCTGCTGCTGCTCACGTCTAGGGTCTGTGAGTTTGGCCAGTTTTCGGCCCTGTTCAACCACGTTTTTTCTGCAAATCCGCCATTATTTTTTGGAAGTTTTTTGCAGAAGACCATTTTTTTCGAAACCCTAATTTTTGGGCTCGAAATTTTTTTTTGATTACAGATTCTTGGTGGGTTTTTTGATAGCTCAATTAGGTTGTCCGATTTTCGTGCCTCGATTTTTGAGCCGACAGATCTAGATTTCGACAGCATATTCTTTCTGGGTTTTTTGAGCTCTCTTTTGGGTACTTCTCAGTTTTTTCTGGGTCTTCCGATTTTTTTCCTCAAAGTATGTGCCAATGCCTCTTCTTTGTATCTTTATTTTTCGTGCATTGGGAAACATGCAAGATGACGTCACTGACTAATCTGATGTTGGAGGACAGTCAATGATTCAATGACATCAATTATAACACCCGGAAGCAGCGTATGCTCACTATCTTTGAGTATTGTCGCCTGGATGAGCTCGTTTTGGGCACTACGACGCATCCTCAACAAGCAGGATCTAACCAAGGCGAAGCTGCATTTTTTGCTTTCTGAATCTATTTCTGTTTTTGTTTTTGGGTTTGTTGATTTTCTTCTTAAAAATCATTTCATGTTGTCTGTAATACGCAAGGTTGCGTGAGATTCTAGGTTTTTACCGTTTTTTCCACAAAAACGAAGCTTTGTAATTGCAGTCGGTTTTGAGTCATAGCACTCTTGTGACAAAGTTTCTTGGTTTTAGCATTCTGTAGATCCAGGGAGGGTCTCAGTTATCACAGAATGTTCTGACATCCGTACGTTGACCATTAAGGGAGGGTATTAAGATAATATCTTTAATATCTTTATTAAGATATTATCTCCTTAGTTAAATACTTTCTATAATGGTCAACTACTTGTCCGTAGTCTGTCTTTCAGTCTAGATAGGAATGTTTCCTATCCTGTCTTTAGTTTTGTTTCTAATTTCGTTTTCAGTCTACGTTGTTTCTTTTAGAAACGTCCTTGTAATTCTTTATAAGGAACACATTTGTTCCTCTGTTAATCAAAAATAAAATCATCCGGAAATCCGTTAATTTGCCAATTCTTGAATCTTGTAACAATGCATTTGGGCTGAAAATCGCCACTTTGCCTTTTAGTTATTAAAAATGGGCTTTTCACATGCAAATGTATGTGTAAATGGGTTGGAATCTGCCACTATAAAGCCTTTAAATTAAAAGGTTTATAATAATGGGCTTCTTATATTTAATTGTAAACGCATCTTAAAACCCCACTTACACATGTTAAGTTATATGCTTTTGAATATGTTTTTAACTTAACATATGTATTTGCATTTAAAAAGCCCACCTTTATGCATTTGAGACTTAGAATATATTGATAGTGGAGTTTTAAAAGTGATTTGCATTATGATGACATGCAATGTTAAATAAAAACCCCACTTCATTGCATTAAAAGTGTCTCATGATAATATATTTATATGTAACTATAGTTTTACTGATATAATATGCAAAAGGATTGGAAAAACCCACCTTTACATATAAAACATTAAAAACTGTATCCAAAACTTCTCAAAATGATGTGAAATTTGAAAATGGGGTTCTAAACCCACTTTAAATATAAATAACATTTTTATTTCGTGCAATTATCAATAAAACACCGACTTTTATAGGATTTTTAATAAAGACATGCAGTTAGGCCAAAAAACCCACTTGCAACATGCTTAATTCCTTAATAACTTGAGCTAGACAACTCTGTTTGAGGCCTAAGAGAGCTCGAAACGAACGGAATTTCAAGGGCTATAATCCAAGGGCAAAAACAAGATTAAAAACTAAATACAAAAACAAGAAAAACAAAGAAAAGACTTGAAGGTTGCCAAAAATCAAGTGCTTGCAGTCGGAGAAGAAAAACTCGTTCTGACAAGCAATAAAGTGATCAAGTCTTGACGGAAACCTTCCAAAACAATGCTCAAAGACGTGAAACTTAGACCAATTCAAGGGATAATGAATTGCCTTCGTAACACATCATTCTGAACATCGAAACTCAGAGGTGACACCTACAAATTCATGAGAAAAAATGTGTAGGGTTGCCTCAATTTACAACACAATATCGTGTTTCTTATTACTTGATGCTCCTCATAGTAATGACAGTGTATGAGACTTGGATGCAATCAATGTTACTTCGTTCTGTAACATTGATCAATGTTGTTTAGATTACATCGTAGTCCTTGTTACTTGTAATTGCTGCCGATGATCACCAAGGCACAGGCATCGTTTGTTAAATACGATCGCTGTATATTCTCTAATCTTCGACACTTTCACATAATTGACGCCTTCATTAAATCGATGCTACTTTCGTTGTTACCGTTCTTGTCATAATTCAGCCAACTTATACAATTATATGGAATATCACCTCTGACGAATATGTATAGACTTTTCCTTCTTCCATGTAAGAAGTCGATTGTAGCACCTTTGGTATCTTATCTTTCTTTGGAATGTACATGATGACCATTTCTCCATAATATTGATTACGTGGCAGATAGAGGATTTGTATTTTGCAAAGTCAACACTTCTATTGGGTTTGTATTGTTATACCATCAAACAGTTTGGGGTATTATTTATTAAAATAAATTTCAATCTTTAAGTAAATTTTTTTTTTAGCGTATTTCTAATTTTCCCAAACTGGGGATATTACAGTTCACTTCATCAAATTTGCTTTATACTGTATGGATTGTCTAGGATGTTGTTGTACAATCATTGATTGCTTCATCTTTTGTATGATCTTCTAGTTCTCATTCCACCATTATTTTGTTTGTTTTATCTATTTCTGAATTATAGTTTGGCAAATTTCACTATTCTATTGCTGATGTACGATTTGTTCTTCATCACCTTTTGGTTGATTTCGTGTGGCCCTTGACTACTAATCTTGCTCAAGCAATAGTTGAATCTTGTGTGGCCCTTGACTACTAATTTAGCTTCTCCCAAGCTTCATCTGATAGTCTCTTGATTGCTAATTCTTTATCAAAAAGGCACCTGAAATGCCCAAAGAATGCATCTTGTACCCTCCTATAATGGTATTTGCTTTGTGTAAGCGTGATTTGATCATGATATTCCCAAATGGGTACCAGTGATCGATCACCTTTAGTGGAGAGTCCAGAAAATGTCGCCATGGCTGCAACAATGTAGACCAAATAAGAATTCATATAAAAAGGTATTGATGTACCCACATGGCTCAATTGTTTGCACAATGCCGTGCTTACAAGTTCTCCTTAGTAGACTGATTCTTTATTTTCAAGAATTTGGAAAATGAATTTATACATCCATGGTTCAAAATTACAAGAATCCTTGAGACCACAGATTCTATTGATGAGTGTTATCAGATCATTAACTTCTGGAGAGAAGTCAGATCTGTGTATTGTCTTTGACCATCTGGAGAAATTTGACCTTTTATTAACTATCCATTGGTCATTCATGTATCTTTGATAATTTGACTTATTTTGGCTCCACAACTGTATGGATATATCTTTAGACAAATCTGCACATTCAGGATTTGGAGGAATCCTGAAAATTTGTTCAATGACATCTGGATCCAAACTGAAAATCACTTTCCTGTCTGCATCTTTGATCATCTTGCCCTTGGGATTGAAATGATGTGCACACTCAAAGACAAATTCAGGTTCCAAAGCAGCCATAGGGAAAGTATAAATCAAGTGAATATTACTCCTCTTGATGCGTTGTAGTTCCCTGTTGGCAGGTCCTTCAAGCCTTTGCAAGAAATTGGTCATGTCAACATAACCCAATTCTTGTATCTAAAATTTGATCCAAAGATGATGAAACGAGTGAGGCTGTAGAATGAGCCAGCTCCTTATCATATTGATATTTCATTTTTCCTTTAGCTTTTGTTGGTATTGACATATCCTGTGCTGCAACATGGAAATTCCAAAGGGTAAATACGTCATCTGAAGAGATTGAATCCATGAGAAGATTAAGTTTTGGCTTGCAATGAACAATCTATGAAGAACAAGGTATTCAGAGTATTGATTAGATACTCATAGAACACACATGTTGGCTGGAAATGAAATGAATGGCACATGTATTTGGACAAATAGTAGCAAAATCGGACTTGTGAAGGTGGATTGCATGTGGGCTTTGTTTGTATGGACAAGAATGCAAGTTGGAAACACATGGATATGTGTAAATGGTAATTTTGGTATTTAAAAGTGACCTTTTACCAAAATCGGATTCTTGAGAGGTGATTACATATAATGGACTTGAGGAATGCAATTACATGTGTTGGAGAATGAAGGATGAATTATGCACTTGCAATCTTGAGGGAATGATTTCAACTTTCTTAAAAAACAAGCAACAAACAAGAAAGCAAAACAAAAACAAAGAACACAAAACATACCTCTTGCTATTGACTCAAACATGTCAAAACTTGAAACTAATCTTCACTTGCAATTTCGTTTTTGAGTGTAGGGTCATTTTTATGCATTGACAAAGAGAAGATTTCAACTTATTTAAACAAGAAAATGCAAAATACATGGGCTGCATTTGAACAAATGGATACAAATGACCCATAAAATGCAACAATGTAGGAAAATAAGTGAAATACATAAGCAAAATCAAATACATTCACTTTGGAGCTCAATGAGCCAAAAATGGAAGAAAGAGAAGTTGAAATGACTTTGTCTTCTCCAAAATCGGACTCTTGAAGTGTATTTGCATCCAACAACTCAAAAACCTTTGACCATTTCCAAGTTGCAAAGAATGATCTCAAGATGCAACAACATGCCACGTTTTTACATGCATTTGATCAAAAACAATTTGTAAAAACCTTCAAATGCAAAGCGTTTTACAAGAATAAGCTTGCTGGGCGTTTTTGATGAGAAATGCATTCAAATAATGCGCTTGCATGAAGTATTTTGAGCTGAGAATGCACAAAACTTGCCCTTGGAAGAATGAAACATGCATATGAAGGAAAAATGGACTCTAGAAGTGCATGTGCATGAGTTATTTTGCAAACAAATCCCTTTGATAAGACTCCCAACCAAAAACGCAACTTCCAATGCTCTTACATGGAATGTTTATGAGTATTTTAAGCTTGAATGATTACTTCCAGCCAAAACGCACTCTCTTAATGCATATGCATGTGTTATTTTGAGGGCAAATGGCTTGGAAGAAGTCACCCGACCAAAACGCACTCTAGAAGTGCAAACGCATGCAATGTTTTGACATGTAAAAAGCTTGGATGCAACCTCCCAGCCAAAATGCACTTAAATGATGCATTTACATGTGATGTTTTGGCTGTAGGAGACTTGGATGAAGTCTCCAATCCAAAACGGGGTCTTGGGATGCAAATGCATGCTTTATTTTGGCATGTAAAACATTTTGATGAGTCTTGCAGCCAAATCGCACTCTTGAAGTGCAATAACATAAGTTATTTTGACTCCAAATGACTTGGGTAGTATCTCTAAACAAAAACGCAGCCTCCCTTTGTGACGTTTTAATATGAAATGATGCCCTTAGTGCAAATCGCACTCTATTGATGCAAGGACATGTAATGTTTTAGCATGTTATGATGCCCTTGGTCAAAATTGGGGTTTTGGGAGGCAACCACATGCTTCATTTTTCATGTTTTTGACTTCGATGCACATTCCCAGCCAAGTCGCACTCTTGGAGTGCATATACATGTTTTATTTTTGACATGTAAAAGACTTAGATGGAACTCCCAGCCAAAATCACACTCTAGGAGGGCATTGACATGTCACGTTTTTGCACATAAAAGACTTGCAAATGCAAATCGCACTCTAGGAGGGTGTTTACATGTGTTGCATTTGAAAGAAAAAACATTTTACATGTAAATCACACTCTAGAAGTGCTTTTACATGAGTTTTTAAAACTTGTATTGCATGTTTTGACTTAACTTATGTCTTTACAAGCAAATTGCACTCTTGGAGTGCAAAGACAAGTTATTTTTGACTCCAAATGCAAATCGCACTCTAGGAGGGTGTTTACATATATGCAAAGACATGTTTTTAAACAAGTCTTAGCTTTTTTACATGCAAAGTGGACTCTAGAGATGCAATTGCATAAAAAGTGGGAGATTGTAGAGATGTTGCTATACACAACTTAAGTGACCAATTTAGCACATGTCTAATTAAATGTTGAGTGTAATATTACTCAAAGGGTCCAAAATAACTATTTACACTATATATATGAATATATAATGTGCAAACATTATTTTATAAAGCAATATTAACTTATATGTTGATTTAAAACATAAAGTAAATCTCAACATTAAAATAGAACTATAAAGTGATAAAGTCACTTAAGTGAAATATTAAAAGAAACTCAACATCAAAATATAACATAAAGTGCACTATAATCACTTAAGTGATAAAGTAACTTAAAAACATAACATAAATTGAATTTATGTTATATTTTTCAAAAAATGCAACTCAACTATAAAAAATAACATCTATTTTTTTAAATATGCAGTTGAGCTTGGAGAGTCCACTTTTTGGGCACTTATATGACCATATCTTTTGATTGACAAGTCCGATTAAGCCCTAAGATAGATCAAATCGAAGGGAAAACCGAAAGCAAGAGATTGGACGAAACAAAAAGACTAAAACCAACTAAAAACACGCTAAAAAACACAAAAAAGGATGCTGAAAGATTCAAAAATCAAGTATAGGAAGACAAACTGACAAAACGAAAAAGACTTGACAAAAACCTTCAACAAAAGGATTCACTAAACATATTGAGATCAACTGATCGATCAATATTGGCTAATTCAATAGTGAATCAACATAGGGAAACACAAAACTAAGTTCAAAAGTTTCGTACTGTTATCTACATTTTGTGGTGACAAAATGCAGGACAACAATATTCATACCTGATGTAATCATACCTGATGTAGTCAATGTGATTAATCATCCTTAGGATGTTTCAACCTTTTTAATATCATCTACTACAAGATGAAAGGTTATTTAAACATATCGCATAATGTAAGCATCGTTCACATGTAATGAGAGGTAAGAAACATCATTTACATTATCCTCATGATGTAAACAATAATCACATATAGATGTCAACTTTATGTATAACATTATCTCAATAAGAATAATAGATCTCAAATCTATGTAAGAAAATGTATCATCAATATAACAATAGATCTCAAATCTATGTAATCAAAAAAGGTATCATCAATAAATCTCAAATTAAGTATCTCCCACAAGATAATAACAATTATAAGGTCATCTTAAGTATCAATCACATAATGTTAGCATGATGTAAGGTGTGGATTTTCTTCATGTGAGATTCCATCCACAAGTTCTCTGAAAGATAGTCTTCATTGACGAGTCTATCAAAGAGCCTCAACGTTCTAATATCCAAGAGCCTCAATGCTCAAATATGCAGGAGCTTCAACGCTCAAATGTCAAGAACCTCAATGCTCAAATATCAAGAGCCTCAATGCTCAAATATCACAACAAAAATCTTATTTTCACCACATAATAATTTGATCGTTACTTAGATTTAACATAGCGAAGAATCATATTCTCAATGAATAGTAATATTTGATTTATTTACAATAAGTGATGTGATATCTCTTCAAAAAAATTGCAAAATCTAACAAGGAATTATAAAGAGTTTATAACATGACTTTTAAGTTCATGAAGGCCCATATATAAACTCCCTTTCAAGGTGAAGACTAAAGGACAAGGTGTTCAGATTCTGTTTCTTTTACTTCTGCAATAGAGGCTTGGTGATTGTTTCGATCTGGACAATTTGTTGCCTTGTGACCAAATTTGTCACATCTATAACATTGTATCTTAGAGAGATCTCTCTTTTGAAAATTGTTGTTTTGATAGTCTCTCCCTCTCCATCCATTATTGTAAGAGTTCCCTTCTTGTCTGATTTGATAATCTCTCCTTTTGTTCCTAAAGTTTCTTTCCCCTTTGTCTTGAAATTCTCTTTTTCTTTTGAAATCGTCTTTCCTTCTTGATTGTGAGTATAAGATTTGAAGATCTTCTTTAAAATTCGATCCTCTAGTTATTAGTCTCGATTCTTCTTGAAGACAATCAATTTTTAATTTATCAAATTTAGGCAGTTTAGAACGTGCATTGATTCCTTGAGTAAAGGAGTCCTATGAGAGAGGTAATCTGTTAAGTGCTATCATAGATAGTTCCTTTTCATCGTAGGTGTGCCCAATAGTTGCCAATGATTTCTTAACTCAGTAATTCTCATAAAGTATGATGTGATAGATTCTCCTTGACTCATCTTGATTCGTGAAATTTCATTTTTATGAGTCATAATTCTACTTGTATTATTAAATTCAAACATTCCTAACAATGTAGAGAACATTAGATAGACTGACTTTAGACAAGAGATGATGGGTATGATATGGTCCTTTACGCTGTCAATTAGAATTCTCATAGTTTTGTTATTACCCTTTTTCCATTCAGATGTCTCATCTTCATCCATTTCAGCTTTAGGTAGATTTTCTATAATTGAATCTAATTGTAGTTCTCTGAAGGCAATTAGTATTATAATTTTCTAGGTTGCAGGGTCCGCACCTTGGAGGCTCGGACCGGGTCTGGGTGCGCACCGGATCTGGATCCGCGTGCGGGTCCGAGCTGGGTCTGGACAGGGTCCGTAATTGGCCTTGTGGGTCCGGCCGGGTCCATGCCGGGTCCGTGGCACCACGGACCCGGCCGGACCCATAGGGCCAATTACGGACCTTGTCCGGACCCAGCTCAAACCCGAGTGGATTCGGGCAGACCACGCAAGGACCCAGCTCGGACCCGGACGGACCTGCGGCGCTATGGGTCTTTGGTGGGGTCAAGACTTAAAAAAATAACATTTTTTTATTGGGAACCCTAATCCATCCCTTATACTTGCTTCCAAACCCCATTTGCACTCACTTTGCTCTTTCATTTTGTTGTTGTGTTTTGCTCTCCCATTTTGCAAGCTTGAAGAGAGGTGAAGAGTTTCAGCTGTGGAGTGCTAGATAGGATCCACAAAAGAGATTTAACTCATTCAAGTGTTTAAGGTATGCATTTGAGATTGATTTTGTAGAAGTTTGAAGTAAGCATTTGGATTGTTTTTAAATTTTTTTTCCAAACTTTCATGTTTTTGTAGAAGTTTGAAGTATGTTTTTTTTCCATTTTATTATAGATTTCATTTATCAAAATCAGCAATGAGTAGTCAAGGCTCCAGGGTTGAGGGGTCTCAAACTTTCAAAATTGATAAACAATCTCCTTTGTGGAAATACACTAGTAGAGCTGCTCAATGTCCTGGAGGTGGGGGGTTTGTTTGGACATGTAATTTTTGCAATACACAATATAGGAGCTCCTACTATCGAGTAAAACTTCATTTTTTATGCCCTTCAGGTAAGGGGATCAATATGTGTGTGGGAAAAGACAAGAAGGGGTTACCACCTAGACAAATAGCTGCACTAAGGAAAGAACAAGCAGATGCAGACAAACTATGTGCAAAAGGGAAACAAGGTGGCAATACCGGGATACAACAAACAACATCACCACCCACTCAAACAACCTCTAGACATCCCTTCCTGCCTATGCCTTCTTCAGAAGATGAAGATGTGAATCAACCACAAATCACCCCCCGCAAGAGAGGCCCATTAGACAAGGCATTTCAAAATGAGTTAAAGGATATTGCTGATGAAAAAATGGGACGTTGCCTCTTTGGGAATGGTCTTTCATTCAACTTAGTGAGATCACCCTATTGGAGGGAGATGGTTTAAGCAGTTAATGCAGCACCTTCCGGATACCAATGCCCTGGATATGAAAAGGTGCGCACCACCTTATTGAATAATGAGAGGAGAAATGTAGATAACCGATTAAAACCAATAAGAGATTCTTGGGTTCAAACGGGTGTATCTATTGTTTCTGATGGCTGGAAAGATTGCAAAAACCGTTCTCTAATCAATGTAATTGCTGTATCCCTCAAGGGTGCAATGTTTTTGAAGGCAGTTGACTGTGGAGGGGAAAAAAAAGATGTAGAATTTATTGCTCAAATTCTCATTGATGGCATAGAGTCAGTGGGTAGTGACAATGTTGTCCAAGTAATTACGGACAATGCAAAAAATTGTAGGGCTGCTGGTCTTTTGATAGAGACTAGATATGATCACATCTTCTGGACACCATGCACCGTCCACTCCCTCAATCTCATTTTGAAAGCAATTGGCACCCAAATAGAATGGGTGAAAAAAGTATATGATGAGGCTGAGGAGATTCAAATGTTTGTGACAAATCACCATATGTCACAAGCAATTTTCAGAAGTTTCTCACACTTGGAATTATTGAAGGTAAATTTAAACTTTAATTTATTTAGTTTCATTTATCATTTAGAGTTCTATTTCATGTTTTACATATTTTAAATGTGTTATTAACTCACTATTGACAGGTGGCTGAAACCCAATTTGCATCCCACATAATCGTGCTTCGACGACTTGTGAGGGTCAAGGAAGCATTGTGTCAAATGGTTATTAGCAACCAATGGAGTATTTGGAAGCAATCCAATACAGAGAGGGCTCAAAAGGTGAAGGCTACAATACTCGATGATGATTATTGGGCTCTTGTGGATTATTTATTGGAATTCACTGAACCTGTCATGTCTATGCTTCAGTTTGCTGACACCGATGAGCCTTGCTTGGGGGATGTCTATGATGGCATGGACACCATGCTGGAGAAAATGAAAATGGTAAGTTACAACTTACAAGTTTATAAACATTAAATTTACACAAGTTCATAATTTAGTAATTTTAAATTTACATAAAGATAACTTACATGAACACCATTTGATATCCCAGGTCATACAAAGGAAAGAGAATGATCCTGATGACATCTTCTACAAAAAGATTGAATCAATTCTGCACCATCGGTGGAACAAGATGACTACATCCTTGCACCTACTTGCATATGCCCTATCTCCTAGATATTACAGCTCAGAAGTACTTTCTATTCTAGGGAGAGTGGCACCATTTAGAGATGTTGAGGTATCCAATGGGTGTAAGAAGGCCTTGGGTAAAATGTTCCGTGATCTAGAATTGGGGGCACATGTTAGAAGTGAATTTGGGTCATTCGTCTTAGGACAAGAGCTTGATGACATTGCTGAAGAAGAAAGGGGTAGAATAGATGCAATCAAATGGTGGTACCTCCATGGGCAAGCATTCAAATACCTCCAGCCCCTTGCAATTAAAATATTGTCACAAGTAAGTTTTTAATATTTCAGATTTTTTTTTTTTTTTGGGCCACTTAACACTCTTGAATTTATTATTTTAATTTATCTTGTATTTATAGTTTAAACTTTATACTATTTGTTATTGTAGGTTGCAAGCTCTTCTGCTGTTGAGCGGAATTGGAGTACTTACTCCTTTATCCACTCTGTAAAGCGTAACCGGTTGGCGGCAAAAAAAGCAGAGGACTTGGTCTACGTACACAACAATTTGCACCTTTTGTCACGGAAAGATCCGAGATACAAGAAAGGCCCAGAGAAGCTATGGGATGTAGCACCCGAGTCTGCTGACTTGGAGATGACCATTTAGGATCTTGCTCGAGCCACATTGCTTGATGTGGATGATGAAAACGTAGATGACATGGTACCCAGTAGTGCTAGTGGAACCGATTTGGGCTCTACTGATGGTGTTGATCTTACACTCGCAGCCGTTGAAGACCCCGTCGATACTGATTATTTTAATAATCCATTTGATGATTGATGAACAATGAACATTGAACTATATTTCTGATTTCATGTTTCAAACTTTAGTCTTTATTGAACTATAGTATGCTACCTACAGTTTCGTTTTATGGCAATGTGAATGGATGATCAAGTATTTAATTTGTTTATGAGTATGACATATGTTTATGAGCATTGATCAATGAATGAGGCTAGATTCATAGTATGAAGCATTGAAATGATTTAGAAATTCTGAAATTATGTATATTTCTCTTATTTTCTTGTATATATATATATACACACACACACACACACACACACACGTATCCCCCACGAACCCAAAATAGGGGAAAAAAAAATCCACGAATCCATGAACCGGGTTCTCGTACCCGAATCCGTCCCTGAACCCGAATCGGTAACTTAGCTAATTTTCCAAGATAAGAAGTTTGTGGCTCCTTCGAGTCTATCTTCTGGTCTAACTCCACTTGTCATATTGAATTTCTTAGTTTTAAAAGTATTAGATTGATTTCCTTAATCTGAAAGTAGATCTTTTACTCACCAAAGCTCTAATACCATGTTAATATTTCAGAATTTGAAAAGAAAATAACAATCTATAGATGATCTTTTAGAACTAAGACTTAGGCTCTTTCGAAAATATAGATGAATAGAAGATAGATAATGCCCGGTTAGATGCTTGAATTCTGTTGAATGATTGTAAGAAGAAGCTTTCAATCCAATGCTATTATTTTGCTCCAATCGGCTCTTTCAGTCTGCTACAATTTGCTCTTTAAGGTCTTCTATAATGCCTCTCCAATTCTGCTACAATATATGAACTTAGGTCTTCTCCAAGTATGTATTTAGGTCTGCTATAGGTGTGAATTTAGGTTTGTTATTCTTCTTTCCAAATTGCCAAGAAGTTGGTATAATGTTGGAACAATTATGCAATGATGATCTGAATTATAAGTCTGCTGAAAGTGCGAAATAAGGCAGTCATGTTATGTTTTCAATGATGCCTAATTTGCACTCCTCGATCCCATATAAGTATGCCTCAAGAGAGGTGTCTCTTCAATAATGACAAGGCAGCCGACTTGCATATGCAAGTCGGCTTTTATAATTATTGTTATTCAGCCACTAACCTCAATAGATAGCTGACTATAATGCAGGTTGGCCCTCATAGCAATTTCAACAATTCAATATGCAAGTCATCCCTCTTCTCAATCATAATGTGATATGTCATATAATAAGTAGCATACTTATTACTTATTTTAATCTTTGCCAAGTCCATAATATTAATAATCATTTGCAATGTAATTTATCTTTGTCTCAAGGCCACAAATATTAACACTAGCAGGTAATGGATGAGATCTCACCTTGATTATCGGTTTCTTCATGATTAATATCATTCGGTTGAGTATCTTGATGATGAGACCCTATTTGGTTCTCTTGATTCCAAGCTTTGGATTCTGGTAATTGTGGCCATTGATTACAAATTGTTTGAGTGGATATGGTTAGTGTCTATTTTACACAACATGACCTTGGAGTGAGCAATAAACATGAGAGTGACTTATTGATGGTTAGCCTTTGTGTGGATCATCTTTGATCAGAGAGTGACTACACAAATGATTAGCCATTTAGATTCATTGTTTTAAGGGATGCCTCAACAAAAATGTAGAAAGTCCTGTTGGTTCCCAAAACCGTAGATTGGAATCTTACGAGTCTTGCCAACTCGATGCTAGGATGTCCAACTGGCTATGGCCAACTTGACGAAATTGAACGGTATAATCCGAGTTCCCTGCACTTCTAGCTCTGTAAGGCCAAGGTGGGTGCACTTGATCCTGAACAAAACACTTAAGCCCAGGATGCTTATAGCATAATGGTTAAAATGCGAATATAATGAAAGCTTACAAGATGGCAAGAATTATAGAAAGCTTTGCAAATTATGAAGTAATAACAAAAGTAAATGATTGTATAAATATAAGAGTGTTTTAAATAATAATTATGGATTAATGCCACAAATGAATATATTAAATCTTCAAAGGAAAGATGAAATAATTGCCAGCATATGAATTATGAATTAAGAGTAATATAAAGACCAGTGCCTAATTAAATGGGCATATAGAGTCAATATTATAAGCTGAAACGTACAACTTTATAAAACGTTAATGAATTTAAAACTATAAATAAACTAATAATCCAGACATGACGGATCAATTATATGAACGCTATTTTAAACTAGTCTAGGATGTATTTTAACTCCTGTGATGCGGAGACAAACTAGACATAAATATGGAAACAATTAAGTATTTCACAATATCTATGTTTATCAAGTTTAAAATGCAATAATGATCCAGTCCACTTATCCGAATATTAAAATATTTATAGAAATCAATAAAATATTTATAAAGGACACAACTTAATAATAATTTAAAAAACTCTAATATGCACAAATAAAATAGATACGCTTACAGATTTTGCCTGAAACAATATTGCACTGAAGACACTCCTTACGGATGATCAACCCAATACAATTTGACTCCAGACTCGTAATACAAATATATTTACTCAACAATCCAGAATTCACGGGCTTAGTTAAAAAATTCATTCCTCTATCAATGAAAAAATAATATATCCAGTATAATATTTTTGCCAGTTTAAAACGGGCTGTTTTCTTATTGTCCTCATTTGATCTTTGATCTTATATTTATATATTAGTGAAGAGTCATGCGGTTATGTTTTTCAAAAAGACACACCGCTTCACTAAAACTAATAACATATTCCACTTGTCTTATAACCATATCTTAATATAATGGAGGCTCCTTTGATGGGCCCGATTGTAAATGACAGGTGAAAACTAATTTTTTGTGAACAGATGTGTTGCTTCACAAATAACCACACACCTGTTAACTCATAACATAAGTGTCTTCAAACAACCACATGACTAAGGATGCCAGTGCTAATAGTGACGTGTCTGTTTCATTCCGAAACTTACACTTTGGCTATATTATGTAATCTGTATCACCATATCTCATTTATTTCACGCAAACATTCGCCTTTTGAAAATCCTGTGTCACCTTGCTCTGTGAACGTGTCTAGCATTCCATGTATTTACTAATCTGACAGGTTTCAATAGCATCTTTTAATTTCTTTGCCTCTTCTTTTCATCATCGTAACTCCCTTCTGTGCGTATCTCCAGACGCCAAATTCTTCTCTAATCATCGGTGGTTAATACATCCACAGGCTGTTCAAACTTTTGTGAGATCCCTTCCTGGCGCATGTCTCCACTCCCGTGCTGGTCATCATGCAAAGCGGAACGTATGATCTTCAATACGAATGCAGGAAATGATGTGCATGGTTGTCAATCCTCTAGTGACATTCGTTCTGCCTTTTGAGTGCCAGATTCTATATCCACAACTCTTCCTGTTGACGTAACTTCTCTTTCAACCTGACCAGTCTTGATTCCTTTATGCAGGTCATCGTATGATGTCAGATAAAAACCTTCAACGTCATAGATACATACGGTGTTTGACTACAACGTTGGATGAGGATATATTTCAGCACACCCCTGGTTCCAATCGAAATTTGATCTCATCATTCACTTCACAGCCTATGGTAGCACGGGAATCCTCAACACTCGCACAGGTCTGCTCCTTTTCATTCAAAAACGCTGGCTGCTTCAGACGCATATCTTTGTTGGTATGGAAGTAGAAGATGAACATTAATATGTGTCTCAAATTGGTCTTCCATCATTGGCTTGAGAAATCACTCAAGATAACGCTCAAGATTGATATTTCCCAAAAGAGTAATTTATCAGCAAGATTAAAAAACCTGTACAATCAGCAGCAAATCTGTGAAGAACTTGGATTCTGGGAAATATGATGCATCAACACAAATCCAGTACATAAAATGGTTCATCCATAAAATGTAATTATCATATCTTGTATGGAAATAGAATACAAATCAAATAAATGATTTGAATGCTAAAAGAAAATATGTTATGCAATTTACTCAATACGAAAATCTAGCTTTTAGGAAATATGATTAACAAAATAAAAGATAAGATCAAAAGTATAAACAGGATGAATAAAGTGGTAATCAAATGGATGCCCTGATTTTATGAAATCAGGGCTCCATCAAGTCCATCGCATTGGAAAGTGACAACACTTGAGAATATGCCACCTATACTTATGATTGCCTCAGACTGCGGAACGCAAACATTTGAGTGGTTTATTGATGGCCATGATGGGAGTTTAGTCATCATAATTTGAGGATCGACATATTCTTAGTGTCAACATGTGCCTTCATTGGTTTGAGAGCTTTTGGGGAGAGCACTTTAAATAGTCAACAAATATTTGTATATGGTTTTGTGCAGCATCTGTTTTGATTTTTGGGTTAGTTAGCTAATATTACATGAATTGTTGAGATTGTTTTTATCTCTTTGGGTTATGGTGGTGGTGAGATGGATAGATTGAAATGTGATTCAAAATATTTGGATTACAAGGGGTTTTTTGTATATGTACATAATGAATATGCATTTGCCAAGTCACTGTTTTATCAACAACTTTGTAATTATTAGTTCATTATGGAGTGGTTTTCTTAGTGGTTGAGTAGGTGGTTAAAACTCCTTCGTGCTACAGGTACACATTTTACAATGTTGATTATGAGAACATAAAAATGATAATTAATGTATAATGCTGCTGGTTTTGGTGTTCATGTTGTACAATGATTTAACATTTATATGACAGTTCTCAGCAGGTGGAAAGTCTTCCTTGGTATTCATCACCAAGCTGAATTCATTCAATGGTGATGATCATGCTCCCTTATGAACCCTTTTTTATCTGATTCATTCCAAAATAAGTCTTCTCTTGTGCAATACACTAGAAATGAATTAGAATATGAACAAATGAGATTGTTGGTCCTCCAAAGATGACTCATACATTTTGCATCATTACTCATAACACTAAATCAAGGAGTACATAAACTTGTAAGGAAAAAATAGAAAAGAAAAGAAACAGATTATACCCACTCGTTTTAGAAAACAAATTGACAAGAAATCCTATTAAAATCTATTCTTGAAATAATTTTTCTGGTATGCGTTCATTCCATATGCATGCTAGAGTGGCTGGTTTCCCTCTTCATATTGATTCAGCTTTCTATGTTGTTTCGGGAGAAGGATGCAGGAATTTGTTTTTTGTTTGGTTGGGAATTTTGATCATCACAATAAATGACGTAATCTTGGAGTTCAATGGGGTGAAAATAATAACTTATGGAGTATGCAAAGCTATTCATACATGGATTGCATTTCTCTATACTGTCATTCTTTTGTAGTCTGCATTTCTTTGGGGCCCTGCTTGTTAAGATCGCCACTTAATTTTCTCCAACATTGTGAGTCGACTGTACTTGACTCTACAATGATTCAAGAGAAAATTGACTCGAGTACAATCGAGGCCAATCATTCCAAGATAATGAGTGTATTTACAATGATCAAATTGGGGCAAGCTTCAAGATTGGCTAGATTTCTTGTTGTAAAGGAATTGATAACATTTGGAAAATTACCACGCATAATTTTATTTATTAAGACAGGTTTTGAAAACCAAATTTTGTGTATACTTACCATAATTAGAATATTTTGGAAAAATAACTTAAAAGATTTTCAGTTGTGAGCAAGAGCGTTTCCAATAGGGGTGCTTCGATTTCTTTTAGTGTTTGTAAGTTTCTATTGATAACAAAATGAAAACTATGTACTTTTGTAACTAGATAATCAAGGCACTCTAAATCTGTATTGCCTGGTTTTGATTAAAATGAATGATAAATAAAAGGCAGTTCATTTTATTTAACATTCTTCATTGATATAAATTGTTGGATTCGAGAAAGAAAATTTCTTCGCAATACTTGAGCATATTTGTATGCAATTTGCATTTGATTATATTGGTTATGTTTTCTTAATTACAATCATGTGAGAGAGGTTTCATTATGGTTTCATTTTCCATTTGTTTATTGGCATGTAGGAATCAAATTGACCAGATTTCCTAGACTAAGACATTACTTTAATGTTTAAACTATTAGTTATTCATATCATTCTTTGGATGTTTCCCGTTGAAGGTTGGAGCAACTAGAAAAGTTGTGGCATCTGCAAAAGGTCAACGATGCTTGGAGGAAAATACATTGATCCTTGAGGAATTGGTAAAACTTAACATTATGATTGTTACTTTTACTCATAAACTGTTGCTATTTATAATCATATAATTCATGCCAAGTATCTTGTTCTTATTTACTCTAAGGTGGTCTTTATTTTTGTGCTATGCTTGCAAGGCATATGCATCAACTAATGTATGTACTTGTGCTTTGTTTGTGTATCTTTTATAATGTGAGTAATGTCTTAGCACCCAAAGTATGAATTGGAAGACACGAGGAGGCAAGGTCCTTCTAGGTTGATAATAATATATTTGTTAATTTGTAGTGTAGTTAAATAAGGTATGTGGTCAAAATTCTATCATGATCATTCAAGTATACTTTATGTTTCAAAAAAGATATCACCATGGATTATAAATTGTCATTTTGTCATCAAGTTAAATTATCATTGTATAATCAAGTCAGGTCAACATAGACATCTTTATATAATATATCTCTATTTCATCATAATGTTTTTCATTTTAATGTTTATGTATGTATTCTACTCTAAATAATATCTACATGTCCTTCAAAGAAGGAAAGAAAGAAACTATATCAATGCCCAAAGATGTCCAAAACATTTCAATGGGACTAAAGGTAAAACCTATATCAGTAACATGATGGAGTTGGAGATAGGCTACAAATTAAAACTAAGCTGAAATCACAAGAATGTAATTATTTTAGCTATGGGGATGAAGTGGGGGTGAAGAGGAGAGGAATGGGGAGTAGCAAGGAGTGGGGGGGTTGTGTGTGTAGACGAGGGGTGAGTGAAGGCGGGGATTAAACTCAAGGTGTGTGAATCAGAAACATATCATGATGGTAGGTACTAAAAATGCAAATAATGAGAAAGGAAGCCTTGTCATTGAGCAAGATATGGCTGATTAAGTGATGATATCTCTTAAATGTGAGACACTAAACAGGGACCAATACCCTCATCAATTTCCACTGTCAATGATCTGAGATCTAATGTCATGCACTTTAGGATGGGTATGACTGTGTAGGTGGTCTTGCAGGGCTGAAAGGACATCCCTCATATGCAATTTTCTTCATGGAAGTGGATCAAATTACAAGAATGCCTTTATAAGTAGCTAGGAAAAGAGCATAGAAAATTGTCTCCTAAAATAACTTGTTGCTTGCAAGATCATTGCAAACAACTTCAGAACAATAGTAGCTAGCAATATCAAATAGTATCTACTGCTACCTCTGAATGACTGAAATTAAATACAATTTGAAGCATTTAGTCATTAAGTTGGTACTCTAATTCTACGTATAGTCATAAGCCATGGTATACGAGGCCCAAACATGTTGATTAAGTCAAAAGCGGAATGTAATAAGTGTACAATCATGTTAGAAATGCAACAGTAATCTTCACGTGTTCTATGGTAGCCATATCTCCCTGTTGAATATTGGGTTAACAAGAAATGATGTTGAATATTGGGTTCACTTGGCTATAATTCCATGTGCAATGTGTTTTGTTTTCTTTTGGACTTTTTCTTCTTCACCTGTTTGATGTTAGAGTGATCAAGTCTAACATAAGCTACATTGTCATATCGGGTTGCTAAGCTCAATATGATTAAATTGATTGCAACTCTTTGTTGAAAAGATGTCATTGATGTCAAGTTGATGTCATTGACAGACAATACTAAATCAGTGAACAAGTATTTTGCAGACGAAAATCCATTAAAGGCGACACATCCTTCTGAAGGCACATACATATGATCAAGGTGATTATGAGAAGTGACTACATCAATAGCTTCAACAATGAAGATGACTGACTTTGGTTTGTTAGAATGGGAGTGATTCAAAATTGTATGCAGAGACTTCAGGGTGTGACCATGCAGTAATTGGCCTACTCATTTAAGTTGGTTACCACCTTTTACAGAGCAAATCAAGCAATTGTTACTAGCTAACTTTTGCTAAGAAGTCAACAAGTCAGCAAGGAAAACAAAGGAACAATAAATAAGCGAACTTCTATCCTTGAGGAAGGCGCGACTAGACATGAAAAGAAGAAACGATTAAGATTGAGAAAAGACAGCAACTTAAGTATTGCAAGGCAGTGAGTTAATCATAGCATTCATGATCTAATCAACAGAAATTACCATTGAGATCTGTTTGCAGCGATCCTATATGATCAATTAATTAATAATAACATATATTAATATTATCAACAGTGATGAAGATTAAATTATTAATAGTGCATTGATCAGTTTGTTAAAGAGCAGTCCCATGCATATGGACAGCGTTTTGAACTGAAGACAAGCAATTAAGATGAATGATCTAATGGGTAGTCTATGTTAAGTTTATGGCCTTTACGGCAAACATCCTCTGGCTTGATTCGATATGATAAATAATAATAATAAATACTGGTTATATTTATTATTTATTGTTTATATCAATATATATGTTGATTGAATTTATTAAGGGCCCAAGGTCGGCCCCTTTGGTTTTGATACTTAATTAGGATTTCTTAAGTACAAGTCAGCCCCCCTTGTTGGTGAATTCAACACATATATAAGGTGTTTGGTTTCAAGGGAGAAAAGCACCAAAAACATAATGTGCTTCCCCCCCTAAAGGGCGAATCTGGAGCAGACCTAGGGCAAACAGCTGCTTCCCTAGGAATGGTGAACTAGGGCAGAATGATGCCCTACAAAGTGGCGAACTCAGAGTTCTATGTTGCAATTCGGCTATGCATCAGGCAGCAGCGACTACCATTGAGGAGGCAGTGAATTCACCTCAGCGAATTCACCATTAAGGAGCAGATCTCAGTCCAAGGCAGCAGCGAATTCTCTGCCCTAAATGCAGCAGAATTAAGTGAGGATTCTAGGGTAGACCTTGCATTGATCTTGGCTTGATTCTAGGTCAAAGTAAGAACAGATTGGTGGCACTGTAGAAGCCCTAAGTGGGCTGAATTGGCACCTACATCTTGGAGAAATAAAGGCACTGATTTGAGGACAAATTCAAAACCTAAATTCGGGTACGATCTCTCCTTGCTTGTGCATATTACATTTTATCTTGTGCTTAGTGTTTGGAATTCACCTCAGCGAATTCACCATTAAGGAGCAGATCTCAGTCCAAGGCAGCAGCGAATTCTCTGCCCTAAATGCAGCAGAATTAAGTGAGGATTCTAGGGTAGACCTTGCATTGATCTTGGCCTGATTCTAGGTCAAAGTAAGAACAGATTGGTGGCACTGTAGAAGCCCTAAGTGGGCTGACTTGGCACCTACATCTTGGAGAAATAAAGGCATTGATTTGAGGACAAATTCAGAACCTAAATTCGGGTACTATCTCTCCTTGCTTGTGCATATTACATTTTATCCTGTGCTTAGTGTTTGGAAGACATCTATAGTTTGATTATTCCTAGGTAAATCTGAAAAATACTAACAGTCTAAAGAGATTTCAAGTGAAAAGGAACTTTCTTAAAGCAAATGATCAATTACAATGAGACAAGTCAAACAAGGTTGAGTATAAAAAATAAACAAATACCCAACGATAATCACTATGCAACCTTTGACTATAATTGTTAAGAGGAAAAAGGTGCAATCTAAGTTGAAGCAATCCTATTACCAAATGATGCAAGTTCAAACCAAAAGGTTAATTAAGAGAAGACAGCAATTCTTTAACATCTAAGACAATGATTGATATAATAGACAATTAAGATGAAACCGGTGATTCATTACAATGTTTTTATTTTCTTCAAGAGGTGAGATCCGTCAAGACAAAGTAAAGGAGTTTATATTTTTGATTAAACATTTAGGAGGCGTCTGGGTTAATGAAAAGGCATCGATTAAGAAGTAAATGCAATAGATGCAATTAAATAAAGATATATTTGTTTTTGTTAAAACAAAAACAGATTTTTCAAAAAAATGCAATTTAGAAGTACTCTTTATAAATAAAGGGATGTAATTAAGATATGTTCCAAAAGGGTATGACCCTCAGATGCAATGGTATATATAGAGTTTAGAAATGGAATGTGGAGAGTGTGTGTGTTGTGAGCAAAGAAGAAAACGTACATACATAGAGAGAGAGAGAGAGAAAAATGTAAAGATGATTATTTCTAGGGTATATAAGAAATCAATTAGCAGATTGTAAAGAAGAAATTGAGATCTCTTTGGAGCAGCTTTATGATCAAATTTGAGATAGATTGAAAGAGGAATTGACGTGTAGATTCTAGGAGGATCTAGTAATCAGATTTTGTCACTATTGTGATCATCATTGTATCAGAATTTATTGGTGAAGTTGGTGCTTCACATTTAGGGGTTGGTGCCTACAAACATTGTAAAAGGAAATATTCATATTCAAGCATTTATTGCCGTGGTTTTTTTCCATTAGGGTTTCCTTGTAAACTCTGACATTTTTGGTGTTCTTATTTGACAAAATTTGCGTATGTGTTGATTAGCTTAAAAAAGTCATTACTATTACTTAATCAAGTTTTAAAAGGTTGAAATTTATTAATATTTGTGTGCTCTTCGCTCTTGAGACTAAAAAACAAACAAGAAAGAAAGAGAGAACTTATATTAATGTCCATGGATGATTAAAAGTAAGTCAATGGGAGTCAAGTGGAGTTAAAGGTCCCATCAAGGGGGAAAAAAAGACAAGAAAACACAAAACAATAGGGGACCACTAAAATTTAAAAAGATACAAAACAATAGGAGACGATAGGAATAAGTGGTCAATAAATAGTTTCAAATAGCTAAGGGGAACATGAACTGAGAAGAGCAAAGATTAGGTACAAAGGAAAACTAAAAAATTCCAAGGAACATTGTTTGGACTAGAAATGGTGAAATTGCTAGGGCCATCATATCTCATTGTGAAGGGACAAATAGAAGATTTGATAATGCTCATCGAGGCCTGTTAAGGGCCAAGAAGGGTACTCCGATTAGGATCACACCTAACATCTAATGCGAAAGTAATTGTTGTAATCCTTGTAATAGTGAAAAAAGTTGTAATATGCATTTGCCCTTTTGACTAGAAAGGTTGATGGAAAGGAGTAGATTTATTTTGACAAGTGGAAGCTAGATTAAACTATTGAGAAGAAACATGACCAGGATGCTAAGGGGGAACAAGTTGAGGCCGAAGTCGCGAGAGATGCCACCTCACAAGTCTATCTATTTCTATGAAAGAGGTGGTATCCAAATGTCGTTTATGGCCCTTGATCTCGACAATGTGCTGAAAGGAGGAGGTGTTCAACTTGGGGGCATTTTTGTCGAAGTGTGATTGCCTTTCAAAGACAAAGAGGCTAATAACATTGGTTTGAATATTTAAAGAACATAGAGAGATTGTTTCCCGAGTCTTAGTATATTATCTCCCTTGGATCTCATGATAAATGGGGCATTTGAAGATTCAATGCTCTTTAGTCTAAACCTTCAATCTAATCTAGGCAAGAAATATGGTGATTTCTCTCAATTTGTAGATGATGGAAACACACCTTCATTTGGTAAAGTGGAAACCTTAAGCCATGTGACTAATGACATTGGAGATAGAGATGCCAATAAAAAGGAGTGAGCTAACCTTGGAGTATCTACAATGATGGTGTTGAAGTGGACTATGCAAGACAATCTTCTGAAAAGAGCGAAAAGCCCAGTATGGATATCTATCACAACTAAATGCATAGTCACCCATGGATCTGATTTTGTGTACGTAGAAAGTAAGAAGATAATCTTGAGACACAAAGCTTAGGTTTCTTGGCATTAGGAGGAGATCAAATATTATAGTAGCTAGAGAAGATAAAGATATTTTGTCTTGTGAAGAAGGCTATTGAGACTTGGAGGCCATTGCTCTAGGATTGTTGTAAGAAAATGAAGGTTGAGAGAGTCTAAATTAGATAGCAAGCTTCTCTTTTGCTAGTTGTGCTTGATTGAATGCAATATCATGTGTCTCAATTTAGTCATAATTCAATTTTTGAAATAGGTGTTCTTGTAAACCATTTCTTCAATTTATCAAGGAGGTTTAGTGCTTCATCTACGATGTTCAACATGGTTCTTAAGTTGTTGGAGTGGTAATTGTAATCTTGTACAAACATGTGCATTCCATGACACAAGGAAAGCCATTTGATCCCCAAGTCCTTTCCATTATTGGATGGGTAGAAAGTGTAGTATCCCTGACTACTATTGATGGAAACTTTCAACACAAATCACAAGCTCATTGTCCAAGCATTTGAACAAACACTTTGCAAGAAGATAAAATTCAGACTTAACACTAACATCTGTTCAAACAATTGGCGGCTTCCCTGATGTATCGTGTTATTTTAGAGTTTTAAGTTTCTGAGATTATATAGTGATGTTAATCAGATTATCAGGGTATATTATCTTCTACATTGAGTAACAACTTCATACTTAAATGAGTAGGATGTCCAGTTCGCCCCCCTAGAGCAGCCACAATACGAATTGGTTTGTGGTTCTAGTTTGGCCCGCTTGTGGGTCCAGACAGGGTCTGGCCCACATGGGGGTGGTTTGAACAAGACCACGCCTAGTCCAGAGCCAGGCGAACCAGGCTGGAAAACATCGAACCACTAGTGAACTTGGTCGCACGGATGGTCAAAGTCAGCAGCCAAGTTGCTTTTTTTTGCAAATTTAACTATTTTTTGACATCCGCTGTTAGGGTTAGAATATGTTGGCGAATAAAAAAATAACTCCCGGTGGCTTTGTACAATAATAAAAGTTGTTTTTGGCTTTGCGGGGCGCTGCCCCTTAACCCCGCAAGGGATGTTGTCCCTTGACCCTATCTTGGGGGCACTACCCCCAAACCCTCGTTGAAAAATCTAGGGGGAAATTGGGCCGATAAAAGTTGGGAAAAATTAACCTCTAAGTCTGATTAGGCTCCATTTAACTACATCCACAACCCTAAAAAGTGGATTCTAAAGGTTTATGTTGGCTTCCACTTCTCAGCTTGCACTTAATGAATTTGAAGATTCTGACACCAATAATGTTATTGGTGTAGCTGATCCCAGTTGCCTTAGCTCTGTTTGTTTGTGAACTGATGCCAATATAGAAGAAGAAGATGAAGGAGAAGAAGAAGAAGAAGAAGAAGAAGAAGAAGAAGAAGATGATGATGATGATGATGATGATGAAGAATATTAATAAATTTTTATTCTATTAGTAGAACTTGAAACAATGATACTTGAACTTGATGTTATGATTTATCACTTGACATTTTAATGTTTTGAATCTTTGATGTTGAACTTGAGTATATGTCAATATGATGATGATTCATGATGCTATGATTATAAGTTTATGGTGTTTAAATGTTTTTATTATACTATGTGACATTCTAATCTTAACTCATGCTTCTAGGCTTCACAAATATGTATATATATATATATATATATATATATATATATATAATTTTTACATGTTTTTGTACTAATGAACCCAAACAAATCCAAACCCCTTTTAAAATTTTTTCCGTATCGGCGAACCGGTTTTTCGAACCCAAACTTGAACTCGAACCTGAACCAGCATCCTAGATAAATGAAAACAATTTGTTGAATTAATTCTGACTACTAGCTGAAATTGATACAAAATTTAATTATGTTATAACAAGCCAGGTTTGTATTGAAAGACAGATAATTATGGTGTAACCATTACAAGCAGATTCATACATATAATTTCTGACTAGGAAGAGTTATCGCTGTAGCAGTAATTAACTCACCCACCAAATCACTGAGATGCCCAACAGAATTTGTCCCGACTCTACACTCTTTAGTATTACAATTTCCAGTTATATTGCTGTAGACAACAGCCTGTCTCCTTCCAAATCCTTCTATGAAAGATACTTGCATATCAATCAGCTTCCATGACTTCCTTTTGAAATCATCTAATCTTATTATTTCCAGCTCTAATTCTTCATGGCATTAGCAATGAGACTTCCAATACTCGAGAGTCTAGCTTATAGCTGCTTCTTTGATCATGTCAGGGTTGCTGTTTTGTCCAGAATAACTTCTCAATATAGAGTATGCTCATTCAGTAATTACCAATGCCCAATAGAATTCTACTCTATGTTTATGAGTTCCAATGCCTAATGAAATTCCACTCGACCTGTATTTCTAATATGGCACATATATTAGTTCCTGCAACCTGGAGGATATAATTGATTTAATTGTGTGCTTGAAACCTTCTAGAGCTGTGCCGACCTAAGATTACCATATTAAGCTTTAATGCCTGAACAATTATTTTTAATAGGACTGTGTCAATAGTTTTAAATAGCAAATATGATAAGAAGAGTCTCCATTCATAAATGCTGAGGATGAGAGCCATTACTGAAGATATTGCACCCAAAAGGTAGTGTCTCCTTGACTTCCAGCTTTGTAATGGTTCACGGAATTACAAAACATTGGTTCGGCTCCAAATACCTTCGTCACCACAATTCAAGACTTTACAATATTTAAGCTAGGGCCCAAATATTATATGCACAACAAAAACTTTAAAATACCAAAATAATTATGGGCCACAAAATATTTCCATGACACTATAATCTTGTGTACTTTGTCGGGTATAAAATTTATTTCTCTTGCCCAAGATCTAAATATATATGAAGCCATCACTCGTTGAAGTTTGGTGGTAATCCAGTTTGATTGATTCACAAATAACTTTTACCCAGCCAGTGCCATGGAAGTGTTGCGTGAGAATTTGACTGTGTCGTTTGGGTTCAAAATGAAGTGCAGACATGGTGAATCTCTGAGACATGGTGCGACTCCCTTTATTCTAATGACTGTCTGTGAGATCTTGTATTGTGGATGTAAGCTACAACAGCTTCTGGACCTGAAAGCAATAACAAAGATGGGCTATAAGAAGCATGCGGTGGTTGCTTGGAGTGGGAAATTCGTTTAGGAATGGTTTTACTTTTCAAGTGCAGGCTTTGGGAATGAGTTTGACTGTCATTCAAACAATTTTCAATGTGTTCATTCTGCTGTTGCCATTAGACATATATTGATCAATATCTCTATATCTGTATGTTGCAAATTTAATGACAGACCTGTGTAGGTTGTGGAAACATCAATTTAGCTAGAAGGTTGATCACTCCACTGGGTACAAAGAGGACAGAGAAACTAACTTTGCTGCTGACCGGTAATAGTTTCAGTTAATGAGTTGCTGCTGATGCAATCTGTTCTCTTGTTGTGCATGTTCATCAAACCATTATATGAACGCTTGGAGATTGGGAGGTCTGGGTGAGTTTACAGATAACAGTTTGGAAGAACTGAGTGATTGCTGTTTCCATTGGGGATATGTATGGCCACCGGGTTGCATTCAGAATGTTTGGTTCATGAAGCTGAATAAGACTGAGTTTACAGCTACAGAGAATTTCTCAGATTTGTGTTCGTTAAGGAAGCAGTCTATTCAAGGTACTTGAAGTTTACGAATTCATGGTTGAATTCACAACATACTTTTGAATGTTTGTTTAACGAATTTGTATCTTTTCATTGAAATTAAAATCAGTGTGCCAAAATTACATGTATGAATTAAGCTCTGGAAGCTTTCACCATAGAAGCATTAAACTTGAACTCAGAAAATAATCAATCATACACACATGCAAACTACTTGATAAAATGCTTATCTTGCGAAATTGGAAAAAAGTAGTGCAAAAAAAGAAATTATATCAGAATGGGGTTGGCCACTACAGTGTTAGCCTGTTTGGGAAATTCAAAGGGTGATTAACAAAATTAAAATGACATCAGTTGATAGCTTGGCATGTGTACTTTGTGAGCTATGCAGCAAACTTAATCTGAAATCACAATCAAGGAAAGAAGATCTCATCACTTTGATCCAATTGGAAGGTTGCTTGACCATTATAGAGCAATCACCCCCTGACTTGTTTCAGATTGCTCTTCTTCCTACAGTGACTGCGTTGAATCAACACAAGTGATTGAAGCATTCAGATGGTGAGATGAGGTTGTTGGTTACTACTTGTTTGATGGAGATCATAAAAATTTTGGCACCTCAAGAACTTTATTTATGAACAAAACATTTTCAGCTAATCGTTGATAGCTTCCAATATCTTGGAGAGATCAACAGTCATCATTTCTCGACAAGAGTTGCCATACTTAAAGCATTTGCAGAAATCAGATTGAGTAATCTTATGCTTGACTTGAGACTATATGACTTAATACACACCACGTTTCAATATTTCTTGATCACAATCAAGGAAGAACACAATGAAGCTGTTTCTGCAGCCATGAAGATCATTATGGTTATGACAATTAATGAGAGTGATGCTCATTTCCAACCACTTCTATATATGTTGTTAATCACCTCAAGACAAGAACAAAAAGTATCTAAACCTGCTTATGAGTTGGTCAACAAGGTAGTCAAACAATGTGAGTGAAAAATTGAGAAATACAAACTACGACGGGCTGAAGAAGAATTGGTTTCAATGGGATTACAGGTTGCAGAATCACCCAAAAAGAGTAAGAACCAAATGAGGAAAGAGTAGATTTGTTTTTCATGTCAAGAGGCTTGGACACCTGTTCATCATTGTGCAGTCCTTAAGGAGGAAGATCTGTTGCAGCCAAACAGTGATAAGGACAAAGATACAGATGTAAATGGAACCTTGATGCATGAGGAGAAAGATGAAACAAACACACTTGATTTCGGGCATGCTGAAGCAAACAAGATGATGATTTCGTATCAGCTAAAGATGATATTATGGAGGAAGAATCAGTTGCTACAAAATTCCAGGATACTTCTAATGGAAAACATGCATCAAGGAGGGAAGAGGAGTTTGAGGATGTTGAGTACACAACACAAAGATACGAGACAACTCCTACGCATGAAGAAAAATCAGAGCAAGGCATTGAGGACACTTAAGAGTATAGGGTCCAAATTGAAAATTCAGGTTGCTTCCAGTCTGATTTGTAGCAGTAGTTAAGGAAAGGCACGAGGAAAATGACTCTATTCACTATTATGATGGTAATCCTTTGATTAAGCATGATGTTGACACTCAAGAATTGAGAATCAAACATGAGGCCCATTGTTTTAGAGAGGAGATTGACTGGATGAAGCATAAGGATAATGGAGATCTCAAGTTGATTGATAACTCACTCTTTGAGATAAGTGCTGATTGGACATATGATAATCCATTCTTTGAGTTGGATGAGGAAGTTTTTTTTGACTCCAGTGATGAGAATGTATTTGATTGTAGGATTTGGGACCCAGGTGCAGTTTCTAGTGATGAGGTATGGTCACAGGATTGGAGTGATGGATGAATTTCTAGAGCTAATACTGCCACCTACTTTCTGATCAACTTACACATGAGTTTGGAACCTGATTAATAGATGAGTTGGATGGATTCTTTGGTTCAACGAATGAGTAGTTCTTGGTTGAGGATTGATGAT
Organism: Chamaecyparis obtusa; assembly: GCA_027943335.1. Taxonomy (NCBI): domain Eukaryota; kingdom Viridiplantae; phylum Streptophyta; class Pinopsida; order Cupressales; family Cupressaceae; genus Chamaecyparis; species Chamaecyparis obtusa. Next base: position 406,411 of record BSBK01005388.1, read on the forward strand.
AGATATAATTTGATCATAGGAGATGGATTTTCAGCTACCCCTTACTCATGATTCCTGTGTATTCAGAAGCATTTCAGTTTGATTATTGTGGTACTAATTCCCTCATATCATTGTTGTTGACCTCAACCTTTGAGCAGTTTGATTTTATGCACTTGCAGACTTCAGTGTAGCGAGTTGTGGGATATCTTGTGGGCACAACTCAATTATTCTTCACTTCCATTCGAGAGAATTTGGGTATGTGTTCTTCTAGATGATGTTGGTTGTTTATAGTGAGTTGGTTTTGTTGGAAGCCAACTGTTGATGTCATGTTTTTATTGATTGACCATAGTGGTACTACTTGGATTGTGATTGGTAGGGAGTTTTATGATGTGGTTTCGCTTGAGTTACCTTGGCTGTAAATATATCATGGCATTGATCTCAACGCTCTTAGAGTTTTCAGATCTGTTATGGATTACATCAACAACTAAGGATGAGCTGTTATGTTTTATTGTGTGCCTATGAGGGGTGTTATGCACTCCTATGGGAGATCATTCACAGTTGGAGAGTTGCTCATTGTTGATAGCTCCTTGAGATACTATTATCACCTCATATTTGACAGTTATGACGACATAATAATTTGGGATCCTGGCATTGACATGTTTGGTGCATTAACTAAGTGGGATTTTGATGAGTGGCTTCACAATTCCAAGCATTGTGTTATTTATATCAGAGTAGCTCAATGGATTGGTGGAGCAACATTCTTGAGGTGTTGGCTAAAAAGTTTGTAAGCCTCTAAGACTACACCTTACAAAATTGTAACTTTAGGCAACGTCTCATGAGATAAATCTCTCCTCTCAGCAATAGGGGAGGCTCCCTTCTTACCGTAGGTGGCTTCAATAGGAACTTAATTGAAATTACAAAAAGGGCGGTTCTCTTAATTGATTCCTCTTTTTTCAGGAATGATTTGCGGACAACTACTACTTTCTAACTTAACAAAAAGTGCCTTATTGCTATGATAATACAAGTGACCTTGGAGTTGACGTAAGAACAATACCAGGGGCAGCAACTTTTTTTTTAATATTTTGTGAAACAAAAATAGGAACCCAAAGTCTCCTGCGCTTGTCTTGTGAGGATTCAAGTAGAATAACTAGTAAGACATAGTCTATTACCGGATACTCTCAAATTTAATAAAAACACTTACAACTGAAGCCCAAAGTTTTCAGCTCTAAGTAATTGCAGCCACTACTATCTATCACAATTTGTCCTTCTGCAGCACAAAGTCTTTAAAAGTTCAAATTGGCTTTGAATGCAATAGGTAGCTCAAAGTCCGTGCAATTGAATCCAAATCCCTCTTGAATCAAAGCATTAAAACTCACAATCAACTCAAGAAAATGTCATCACATAACAGTTTGAATTGGCACAAAGTCTCAAAACAATCTGCCTCTTTCGTTGAAAGCAATCTGATTTACATCCAAGCACAAAGTCTTAGAGTGCACAATACAAATTGGCAGAATTTTCTCGCCTTGCCAAAAGATCCTTATTTACAATGATCTCTCTCCTTTATATAGGAAAAGAGTGGAGAGAAAGGTGGAGAAAAAAAACGGGAAAACCCTTAACCACCTTGACTTATTCCCTAACTAACTAACTAACTAATTTTAACTTATTCAAAATTGCATGCCTAATGCACTTGCAACTTGATTACATGTTACAACTTTGCACGTGATACTATCACATGTAATTACATCTTGTTTTCACATTACATGTAATCTGTCAAATACAAATTATAAATACATGATGAAAATATTCTAAGTGCTTGACAAGACACAACCCCTATTACATCATCGTTTATTGGTCTCCATGTTGCTACAGGATGCTCGATGTTTGATATGCTCTGGTTTGGTGAAATCATCTTGATCTGGAATAGGAATACGCATCCTTGATTGTTGCGTCAAGTGTTCATTGACCATTTTTGTCTTGAAAGCATTCTATGCTTGTAATCTTTCGAACCTTTTTAGAGAGAAAGATCCAATCTTCTTATCCAGCTTGTGTTCTAATTTTGATTCACTTGATTCCCTCGAAGTTGAATTTCTCTTAAGGGTGGCCTTTGAGCTCTCCTATGGGCTTCCCTTTCTCTTTGTATCCTTTCTCTTTGCTTACGTTCCAATCTTTCTCTAAGCCCCCTTTCAATTCTGTGTCTTTCTCTTTCAAATTCAATACCAACTTCCTCCTCTTCCTCCAAGATGGCCCGAGCAACTGTATAGTGTGCGTCGTCTTCTCTTTGATTCCAAATGAAGGCCCCTAAGTCTGAAATGATATCTTCCTCCCTTACATTTATATCCAAACCTGGTTGCACAACTGGATAATTAGCATAGGAAGGTAACACCATCTTAGATCATTTTTTTAGTTTTGCCTCTCACGTTCTTACCTTTCTTGAATCTCCCTTTCAATCCTTTGGGCCTTTATTTCTTCCTTTTCTAGTGTTGGCTAGAAATTCTCCTGACATGGTAACTAATATGCCTGAGTAGCTGTGACATGAAGATTTCACAAGGTAAGAATATCTTCAAGTGATGAATCCATTCCACTTTCTGGATGCACAAGAAGTGAGCTTGGGGTATTGTAAGTGGCTGGAATACTTGTGAACAATGGAAGAACAAACGGATTTGGGTTAGATTGGCTTGTGTTGTGAGGAAAACCAAAAACGGATTTTTCAGAGGGTATTACATATGAATGGACAACAAGTATTATGTGAGAAAATAAACCATGGATGGGTCCATTGCACGCTTTTTGATGTACAAGTATGGATTTTTGAAGAATATGAACACGACATATGGATGGAAAACTTTAGGACAGCGGAGAGGTGAATGGATTTTAGCTCAAAAATGGTAAGGAAGACCCAAAAACGGGTTTCTTGGAGGTGATTGCATATGTGGACAGCAAGAATTATGAAGGGAAACATGTATGGAAATGAGTGGATATCATTTCTTCTTATAATGGAGGTGAATTAGCCACCATCATGAGTTTTAAGTCATATGGCAGTGGTAGGGACAACAGTTTATGCCGTTGGGCTTTTTGAAAGATAATGCACTTATGGACTTATTCCTTTCTTCATCATAGAACGGGGTTTTTAATCCCGACTACATAGGCAAGCAAGAAGAGACTCTTGCATATGCAACTTAAGAATGAAAGATAGAAGTAGAAGAAACATGAATTTAAACACATGTAAATTAAAAATGAAAGTTTACATGTTAGTTAAATGCCTTGGGAGGAAAAGTAGGAAATAGACTTAAGGAAGAAATTACCTCAATGCTCAAGATGAAATCTTTCAAAATCTTGAGCAAAATCTGAAATGAATCTAATAGATTTTTGGATTTAGGAAAGATTGGATTCAAAAAGTATATATAGTTCACATTCCTTGTCTTTTTCCTTCAATTTTGGATAGTCAACATGCATATACAGCCAAGTGGGAAGGAATGAGAGATTAAATGCCAATAAATAGTAACTATTTTGACTATTTCTAATGTATATGCAATGAGGAAGAAAAACGGCGTCTAGGACATAAATTCCAATCAAAATGAGGAAATAAAACAGTGAAAGAAAGAAATAACTCATCAAAATCAATTTTAGAGCTGAGAAATTGATTGAAGATGTTCAAATCCTTCTACCATGAAACGTTTTTGAAGAAGAATGATAAAAGGCTGACTTTTTTTTGCCAAAATGCACATGCTTTGTGTTTCAAACAGCATATGGAATGCCTTCAAAAATCTTAAAAACGCAGCTTGGAAATGTCTTTGCACATGAAGATGAATATGTAATCCCCTTAAAATTCGATGCCTAAAGGAAACACAGCCAATAAAGAAGTGAAGACGCACTTTGGAAGTGCCCAAACACATGTAATTGATCATAAAATCGCCACCTAGGGCTCCAAGGCTGAGACGCAAAGTTTGGATGCAAAAACATAAACAAACAATGTGCAAATGTTTTGAGAAAAGACGTCCAAGAAGGCAGATTAAATACGTTATTTTATCATACCTTTGCATGTAAAGAAAACGTGCAATCTCTTCCAAATTTGACGCCCTAAAGGGAAGAGTTTAAAAACACACTTTTATCAAGTGTTTTCATTCGTTTTAAAACATATGTAATCCCTCCCAAAATCAACGCTCTAGGAGGAATATTAAATACGCTATTTTAAAAGGGAGTTTGCACATGTAAAAATACATAAAAAGATATGTATGGGTTTAAAAACAACACCCTTAGTGGTTCTCCATTAAAAACCCACTTTTCAAGTGCAATTACATATTGATTAAAACACGTCTTTCATGAGGAAAAAGCCACTTGGAGAGTTTTTAATTACGCTGTTTTCTATATGCAATCAAATATAAAAACAACACTCATAAGAGGATTAAATACTTTCTTTTTGAGTTCAACTACACATTCTTATAAAACATGTGTTTGGCTTAGAAAAAGCCACTTTTACATGTTTTATATATGCAATTGCATATAAAAACAACGTATTTAATGTATAAAAGACTTAATTTCAAGAGGTGGGTTTTAAAAAGTGTTTTGCATGTTGATGATATGCAATGAAGAATAAAAACCGCACCTTTTTGAACTTAAGTGTTTTAATTTTAAATTAATTTAATATATAACTATAGTTTTAATAAAGTAACATGAAATTAGATTATTTTAAAGCTAATTTCACAAAACATTAAAAACTATAGCTAAATCAACTCGAAATGAGTTGAAATTTGAAAATGGACATCAAAATCCATTTTATATATTAAATATAATTTGAACTCGTGCAATTGACTTTGAAACACCCACCTTTTTAAAGATTTTTAAAGAATATGCAGTCAGCCTAAAAAACCCACCTTTTGCATCATAACTTGAGTTATACAACTCTGTTTGATGTCTAAGATAGCTCGAAATGAGCGTATTTCAAAGGACTATTGACTCAAGGGAAAATCAAGATTAAAAATTGCTAACAAGAAAGAGAAAAATGAAGAAAAGGACTTAAAGAATGCATTAAATGTGTGTTACAAAGAGCATTTCAGGGATGATGAATTGTCTTTATAACACATTATCCAAAACATCCAAATTGTAGAGGATACACCTATGAATTCACAAGAAAATTCCATAGGGTTGCCTCAATTTTGTGCTGTCAAAATTGAGGATAACATGAGGTTAATATGGCTCTAGACATTTGATTTTAGCATGCTGATACATATTGCTTGAGGGCAAGCAATCTCCAGGAAGAGAGGCTGTAATGTCCCTTTTTTTTGGAGACATTAGTAGTCAATTAAATAATTAAATTTAAGCTGTCAAATTATATCAAACTTAAAGATGACTTAATTTAATTATTTAATAAAGTATTAAAATGACTTACTGTAGCTTATTGAATAATTAATAAGTCATTTTATTTAAAAAAAAAGGAATATGAAGAGACATGCATAGGGGAAATGAAGAGTCACAGGGTTGTGCTTTAAAAGAACTTTGAGAGCCTCATTCGGATATGCTTGGTTTCTCTTGAATAATTGTGGGAAGCATTGACTTTCAATAGGTTTGAGGATGGAAACCCTCGAGCTTGGAGAGAGTGGACGAAAACCCATTGTGTTGGAGATATCACTCAGCTGTCTCACTTGTGCTTCAAATTCATATTTTTGGTTATCCAATTCGACTGTAAGGTCTGTGAGTATGATTCGATATTTTGCTGCTGTTCTACTAAGATTTAAATGCAGTATTCATATCTCATTTTAGAATCTCTATTTTAGCTGAATACTTTGTAATTTTTAGTATAATGTGCTAGTAAAATTGAAATCAATTGCATGCAAGTTATTTGTTAAAATTTCTGGAGAAAATATCCTAGAGGGATATTTTACTAGTCTAGTAACCTTAGCTTACATGCCAAGTGTTTGTTAAAATGCTAAAGTATAAAGAATTATTATTTGTTGGAGTTAAGTTCGAGTGCTAAGTGTTTGAGTCCATGCCTTCATATTGCAAGTAAATATATCGGACTACTATTGCTGTACAAGTGTTTGACAGAATTCCTATGCAAAGTACTTGTAATCTGTATGTTGTTTTGGGTGACATGAATTCATAAAATTAGAATAGACTTGCTTGCCAATTGTTTGACGAAATTCCTCCAAGACATTGAACATTTTAGGACAAATATTGGAGAACTTGTTGGGGTTCTTATAGTGGTATCAGAGCGGTTTCCTGCCATCTTGGTGGGGGTTGGGAAAAATAAAATTTATATTGATCTTACAGATGACATGTGAGTGATCAACACTCTTGCAGTTGTTTTAGTCATGGAAATAATCAAGAGAACAATTAAACTGGGAAATCAGATGAAGGTTACACCACAGGATATAATGAGTGACAAAAAGAATGTAGTGCTTGGCATGTTTGAGGAATATAACACTCTTCCTCAATATGTCAGGAAAGATTTATCTTTCTATCATTTTATGGACTTTCATCCAAGGCTATGCGGTATGATTGGTTCAGCCTAGAAACAATATCATAGGATAGCTTGTGATGTGTTTGCAAGTAGAGTTGGTTTGTAGGGTAATAGGCAAATGGTGTCTGGTGGTAGGAGGGAAAAAATTGAGGAAGAAGTGGACATTAACAATTCTGATTTTTATGACAACAATCATAGTGTTGTGCCTAGTCATGAGATAGCAACCATTCCATGTTTGAAAATGGTTGTATGGACTTCCCTAGTGTAGACACTCAAGATTTGGGTATTAGAAATGATTTATGCTATGCAGATGTGGGCCACAACAAATCTGATTTTACAAATCAGACCTGGGAAAATAAATTAGAAAACTCAGTGGTTGGTAATAGGTTACAGGATCGGGTTTTGGATGGACATGCAACTACCTTGGAAGAAGTGTGTGAAGATACTATCATATTGGTAGCTTCTTCCTTACTAGTTGAGCCATCCGTTGAGGTTGACTTTGTGAACAATCCTTTGTTTGAGATGGATAAACCATTGTCATATGACAATCCACTTTTTGAGGTTGATGCTGGTCACTCACCTGAGTTGAGCTTGGCATACTTTTCAGCATCTGTAGACACAGTTCAATTTCCCATAGCAACAATTGGTGATGTTCCCATGCCCACAAATTATGGTTGTGAGCAGGTTGAGGATGTGGTCACACTTATCGCAGTTACAAGTGTAGTTGATACAGTTGGGATGAGTGCATCTGTTGAGAGCAGCGGAGGACCACATGTGCATCAACTTCTCTTGTGGTTACATCTACTGTAGGTGTTGTTGGTGACGAGTTAGATGACAAAGGTTTTATTCAGAACTATGACAGTCAGTGCTTGACCAAGGTGGGAGCTTTTTATTGTGATTGCATAGGGAGGAGTACTCATCACTACTTTTCTCCATAAATAGAGGATTTGATGATGTATCAGTGTGGATTGGTTATGAGGTTGTACCATCCTTTGTGGGATGAGTATTTTCCATCTGCAGTAGATGGGATCAGTGGTTGCAAGTTGGATTACTTGCAGAGTTAGCACAACCATAGGAGCCTAGCAGAAGATGGAGATAGTGGTCGTGTTACAGACACCTTTGGATGTTCTTATCTCCACATAGTAGATGAATGTGAGTTCAGTTTGCTTTGGGACCCAAGTGATAACAGGGTTAGCACTGCAGTTTGGGCAGGTCCCATTGATTGGCTCCACCACTTTTGACAGACTTCGGTTCAGAGTTTGGGATCTTTCCAGTGCATAGGGACTTTAGACAGAGCTCACTGAGGAGGTTTTAAGAGTTTACTTAGTGGAGAGTGCCTATAGTTTTCCTTTGATCCTCCTGTGCACGATCCCTTTCAGATGCATAGTTTAGTTACGCATGTGATAGACAATGTGTATGACAATTCAAAGTTTGGGATCTTTCCAGTGCATCGGGATTTTAGACAGAGCTTCCCTATGAGATATTTACTCCTGCGCCATGTACAACCAAATTTGATTTAGGTTGGGAGGTTCTGTCAGTTGTATTGGTGATGATGTTTCGGGAGCTAGTTGTTGATCATAGGGACATTACATGGTTCTACCCTTAGGATCCAGGTGGGTTGGTGTGTTATTTGTTTATGAGATTCCTTGGGGACAAGCAATTTTAGGAAGGGTGGACTATAATGTCCCCATTTTAACTCACCGTGGTTGGTGGTTTGGATTAGCTTATCAGTGGCCCTCGTAAGCTAGTATGGTGCATTAGAGGGTTCAGTTTGGGAGTTTTGGAGCTCTTTAGGTGGCCGTGGTAAGTGTTTATCTCACTAGATCTTTCATTTGTTCTTAGGCATTGACATTCAGAGGTTTATTGGTTTCGTTTTGAGGGACTTACTATTTATAGCAAGTCAGTGGATGTTAGAGGGACCCTTACTATTTTTAATAAGGCATCCAGATTGACACTAAGAGCAGTGGGTTAGCCAGTGACGAAGTCAGAATCATTAAATAATGGTTATTAATGGAGATATGACATTTAGTTATAATTAAAGCATTCACTTTTTTAATAATTGATTATTTTAAGGGAATATTATATTGACTTCATGTGACTTTATAATTGAAGGGGATTAATATTATAAAGTCAATTTATAAAATGAGAGCATTTAATGACTTTATTATGTAATTTCCCCTATCCGGTCCTTGGGAAATTGGGACTGATTTCTTTAAATTCAAAAGGCTTTCTCAGCATGAATCCCAATATTGGATCTGATGTGTACAATATATTTGGATAAATGAGATATCGAAATATGTCAGGAAGTATACATCTATATGTATGAAATCATTAGTCTGTTAAGTTGATGCAAATTCTAGTATATTGAGGTGGAGATTTATGTAGGCAAGTTGTGCTTTGTGGAATCTAAGGGATAACAACCCACTATTCTTAAGATTTGTATTTTACCAAAATAACGTCAGTCTTTTCTATGCTTGATCGCAAAATGTGTTCGCGGTTCTGAAGTAGTACTTTCCTTGCTGGGATAGTGCTGGTTAGGATTCCCCTTAACTTGTCCGCTGTAAGCTAGTCGACATTTATGTATTATCGTTGTGCTAATAGCATTGACTGGCTTACCTTGATTTATTCATTCATCAGAACTTTGCAAATATTTGTTTATGGTAACTAGAAGCTGTTCACTGGGTTCTATAAGAGTATTAGATTATTTCTGTCATGGATTACTTATTTTTGATCACTCCTCTAAAGATCTTTGAATTGATATTGATATGTAATACTCCCTCTTTGATCGAGCTCCAATATTTATCTTCAGCAACAATATTAATCACTCCTATAAGGATTGTATTGCCCTATTCTTTGTTTCTTCTGTTGTCTAAACTCAAGTTCTAAACAATCCTTGACTGTATTAGTTTTGGTCATCGTGTATCCACCTTCCCTGTCTTAATCACATATCATCTTTTTATATCTTCATACCGAATGGATGTGTCCTTTTGGACCAAACAGTTTTGATCCTTAAGGGTTCCCGACTCTTCGTTAATCTATGTTTGCTTAATCCTCTACATGCTAATAGACTCTCAACTAAACTGTTATACGTTGGTTAACATATGATTGGTATGAGCGTCAGTTGATATATGAAATATATGAGTTAATTAATATGGGAACCATCTTAGGTGATGAGCAGTCAATCAACTTACACTTCAGCAAGAAGTGCCCACGTAGACTCATTACATGCCGTATCTACCACTTTAGAGGAGAAGATTCCATTTATCGGCATATAGAAGTTCTTATGTGTTGAATAACAATCAGGTATGTTACCTTCGACCATCCCTAGAATATTAGATATAATAATTTATATTATAATTTATTATTGTTCTAAGGTTTAATAATTATATTTGATTTATATTATAAATTATTTTATATTATATTATGTATTGTATCATTTATCTATATGAGTAATATATATTATTGTATTAATAAAATATTATTATATTAATGAAATATTATTATATTAATAATATATTTAATATATTATATAACTTGTTATTTTATTCATTCATTCATTTATGTATTTATTGTGTATTTATCGAATTTGATCTCTTGAGACAAGGGACATGACATTTTATAAAAGGACATTTAATGGTTATAAAGTCAGATTATAAGGTGCATTAAATGAATATTTTATTAAGTGGTTCATTAAATATTTTTCCTAAGTTAATGCATGAGCAACAAAAGAAAATATGCTTTAAGCTATGTGAGATGTGATGGAGAAGCTTCTTGGTGAGAAGAAATATACAAGGCCAAGCTGAAAATTGAACCACTTATGCACTGGTGTTTTATTGAATTTTTTGAAGAGAAGCGGTGACAAGGGTTTCAAAATTCTATACTTTGGAGAAGGTGGATTCTTGAGAGTTTACAAGTATCTGAGGTGCTGAAAGAAGCACTGATATTTGCTAATTGGGTGACTCATTACAAGGTACCATTGGTGCCTAAGTGTGAAGAGAATTCAGTTGAACTTCAGCAATACAAGGGTTTGAATTTGCAGAGATGGAAATTGAGTAATGGCAGATTAGAAACGATGCATTTCAGACATTGTTTGTGGTGCCATTAAGGCAGCCGTTCTAGCATCTAAGCCATGTGAGCCATTGAGGAATGAAAGCTTGATGAAGAAGGACTGCATTTGGGTCTCCAACTGCAGCGTTTAGGGGTTTCTTATCATTGTATGAAGACTGCGACATGTTCTGAGATTATAATGCAAAGTATGATTTGTTTCTCTCTGTCAAGTTTGACTTTCAATTCTGTAGCAGCAGGCACTCCTTTATATATTAAAGCAACAAGTGAATACCAACCAGTCGCTTGCATGCAAAATGTATGACAAAAAGTCTCTTTGAAATCTGGTTCATTTTCAGTCTGTAAGGTAGCCAAGTGTTTGTTTAAATGTTCGTTTATAAGTTGTGGTTGCTTCAAGTCTGATTTACATTTCTACGTGTTTGAAGCTTTTCTATTCTAGTAAACTTAGCTTACATGCCAAGTGTTCATTAAAATGCTGAAGTACAAAGAATTATTATTTGGTGGAGTTAAGTTCAAGTGCTAAGTGTTTGAGTTCATGCCTTCAAATTGCATGTAAATATGTCAGATTACTTTTTCTGTACAAGTGTTTGACAGAATTCCTAAGCAAAGTACTTGTAATTTGTATGGTGTTTTGGGTGAGACATGAACTCAGCAATTTAGAACAGACTTGCTTGCCAACTGTTTGAGGAAATTCCTCCAAGACATATTGAACATTTTAGGACAAATATTGGAGAGCTTGTTGGGGTTCTTATATAGTTAAAATTAAAATATCTTAACGATACATGTTTTTTGAAAAAGTCAATTGCAAAACGTATTAAATTAAAAATTGACATTTTTAAAGAGAAAATGCATGGTTTTATAACAAAAACATGTGACAAACACATTTTAACCAGCGTATTACCTACATCGATATTTTTATCCATGTTTTTTTGTATCGATAAAATCACGAGAGTTACACTTGCAAAAACTTGGCTAGCAAAAAATATAGAGTACTCTTCAACTCAGAGAGTACTTGCAGAGTTTGCAAACTATGGGTAGCACTAGTGGCTACATGCACACCACTTAGTTTTTTCTTCCTTGAAACACATTTGGAGCACACCTAGCATTGGAGACAACTGGGTGAAATAGGGAGTTACATGAGCACACAGACATTGCATGTGCTGATTTTTGGTGCTCTAGCAACATCCCTTTGAATGTGCAAATAATCCTTATTTAGACAAATTGGTTATTGCATTGACAGTTGTGGGAGAAGGCTACAAGGCGCTTTCCCGCAAAGACTTGAGTAGTAGGTTAGTTAATTTAAATTTACTGGTAAGTTATAGTTTATACTTATAGTAATTTATGTTGAGTTTTAGAATGAATTTATGTTTTTTAATCTAGAGTAATTTATGTTGAATTTAAGCTATTTTTTGCTAAAAATTTAAATTTGTATACCCATTTTCACTTTGGACTTGTAGGTTGCTTGTGAATGCAACTAATAGGGCGAGGGCAGTGGCGGAAGATCAAAGAAAGGAATGGAAAAAAATATGTCTGCACTATTCTTTTTGATAGGTGGACGGGTAGGAAAACTGCACCATCATTATTGTTTTGTAAATTGCAAAAGTGATGTGGTCTTTTAGAAGTCGATGGATGCCTCCAAAAAAGTGAAAAATGCTGAAACTTTCGCTCTAGTGTTAGAGGAAGTTGTCATGGAGGTGGGATTAGAAAATATGGTGCAGATAATTATTGATAATGCAGCGACATATGTGGCATCTAGGAGAGTCCTCCAAGAGATAGATGACACTTTTTTGCTTGCATGTGGCACTTCTCCTTAACCTTCTTCTGGAGGACATAGGCAAACTTGATTGGATGACAACGGTTGTAGATGATGCAAGGAGCATAATTGTTTTTATCTACAATCACCCATGGGTTCTACTCTTGATGATAGATCACATCCAATGGAAAGAGTTAGTAAGATCAGGTGCCACAAGGCTTGCAACAATTTTCTTAATGTTGCAAAGCATTCTTGGTTCATTGATGGCTTTGAAACAAATATTTGTGAGTGAAGCATCGCTAGAATTAACTTATTCAATGAAACCTAATGGAGAGATGTTTGCATGCACAATATGTGACAACCATTTTGTACAAATAGCTCCAGAGATTGTGAAGGTAACTTCAAAACTTTGAATTTAAATTCAAATTGAGTATTTTATTTTTTTAATTTAAGTTTTTCATTATAAATTTGTAACTTTAATCTTTTCATATTTTTAAATTGTAGGTGTTAGAGCCCTTGGTTAGAGTTATCCATTTGGTAGATGGGGATAAAACCCCAATAGGGTACCTTTATGAGGGCATGGATAGGGCCAAGAAGTCAATAAAAAATCATCATAAGGGGGACCACCTCAAAATTTGATCCCATATGGAAGATTATTTATAGAGGTGGAACAATCAAGTCCACTAACCGATCCATCTAACAGGGTACTTCCTCAACCTTGATTTTTTATACTCAAACACCTTAGATCCCAGTGGAGAGTGTATGGAGGGTCTCATTAAATGCATTCAGATGTTGACACCTCAGGTTGAGGTGAGAGACCTCATTGTCAATGAAATGAAATGTTATAGGGAAGAAAGGGTATGCTATTTTCTTTAGAGCTAGCTAAGAGAGGAATAACCACTCAAACACTAGGTATAAAATTTAGAGTCTTCACATGCATCTTAAAAGTTACAAATTTCACATTTGCAAGTTCACAACTTTGATAATTTGATATTATATGTTTTGACTTTTCTTTCTAACTCTTCAGTATTTTGTAATGTAGAGCCTTGGTGGATAAATTGGGTTGGAAGAACTGCAAATCTCCAAAGACTTGTCCTTCTCATCTTATACCAACCTTTTAGTGCATCCAACTGTGAGTAAACTAAAGCTTGTTTGTGGCCACCCACACAAAGAAGAGGAACAAGTTAGGTCTCATATGCTTCAATGACCTTGTCTTTGTACAACACAATTTTTCGGCTGCACATTAGAAAGGTTGAGGAAATTTCAAGCGATCAAATTGATTTGGATAAGATAGATACTTACAATGGTTGGGTAGGGTTGAATGAGCAACCTCCATTGTTTATTGCGAATGAGATCTATGATTTGGAGAGGCATGCATTAGAGGAAGGTTGCATTGGTATTGTCATTGAATGACATTGATTTGGTTGAGGAGTCATTGCCACTAGCATCTATATCTAAGATGGAGGTTGAGCCACAACTTGTCATGTCAAGCGGGGGGTGGGAGGGGGGGACGGGCTTTAGTAGATTCCTAGGACTAGAACTTCTAGCTACACCTTTCTCCTAGTTTTCACTAGATTAGGGAAGAGGAAGATGTAAAATGTTTTTATGTAGTCTTTACTTTTAGTTTTTCAAGAACAATTTGCTATTTCATCTTGTTTAAGACTATGAGCCACTAATATCCCACATGAGGATGTCATTTTGTAGCTAGTTTACATTCAAATCAATCAAATATAACTAGACTCAACTTGTTTCTTTTATATACTCATTAATGGACTCATTGGATGCATCTTCTCATTGCATTTTGCAAAGCAAGTGTGTTTCTAATGAAATTTAAGCAATTTTTCAGGTTGTTAAATTATTGCCAAGGCGTGTTTTTTGGGCTTGACTAGGTTTTTTTGAGTCTGAGTAGTCCTATTTTGGGTTCAATACTTCGATGGGTTGGGTATTGAATTTTGTGTGTGTGAGTATATATATATCCCATTAAGAAAATGGATTCTCTGCTGAAGTTTGCTGGTTTCGTGGTTGAGGGGCAGCCCACTTTAAGGATCAATGTGTCCACAATGATCAATCCAGATGTTGAAGCCCTTAAAAACAATGCAGTAATTGGAAGGATCTTGAGCAAACACATGCCGCAGGATCGGATTCGTGCATGGGTCACCTATAATTGGGGATGCGATGCAGTGGAAATCTACTTCTTACCAAAGCAATTCTTTGTGGTGGACTTTGGTGCTCACGACCTCCGTGATCGGGTGCTTCGCCAAAACTTATGGACGATCGACTCACAATTCATTTTTCTTTAGGCATGGATGCTACTCTTCAATCCTACGTCGCCGATCCTTATGCTGGGCCGATCTGGATCAACCTCTACAATATACCCCTTGAATTTTGGTCTGAAAGGGTCTTGGATGCAATTGGCAATTCTATTGGGCAGACAATTGCTATCAATATGGGTTATGATGACTCCACATTGGTAGCTAGAATCAAGATTTTGGCCATTTACCAGATTCCAAACTCCATTTGCCTTGCAACATCCTTTGGCGATTGGACCTAGCACTTGGAATTTGAGTGGAATGGATATTTTTGTCTTCGTTGCCGAAGTCGCAAACACATGGAAATGACATGCCCCGTTCCCCCGGCTACCCAATGGACTCCAAAGAAGAATTTGGGAGCCGACTCCAGGGGCTCCCCACCCCTCCCTACTAATATAAATGGCTGTCCACCATGCAATATCTCCAAAACAATCATTCCATTCGTGGAGCAATGTAGGCACAATCACCTATAGGGCGAATCATTGGTTGCACAATTTGGTAGTGAAAGCCCCCTCAATGAGAAGGCATTCATTCTGGGTGCGGATTCTAAAGCATTGAGCTTTTCGGAGGATGAGCTTGACCAAAATAACTTTGTGGATGAATTGGATATTGTAGAACCCAGGACAATCTCACAATCGGCCACACAACTTCTTCAGACGGACCCTGTTCGGAAACGAACACGGAGGAAAACGAATAAATAGAAGAGAGAGGACACCCAAGCAATCGATCAGGTCTTAATCAAATCTGACCTCACGAGATCCAAGGGGGCGGTGCCCTCCCCTTGATTGCGATGATGATTGTCACTTGGATTGTTAGGGGCCTAGATGCCCCTAACCGAAAGTGCATGTTTAGGGATCAATTGTATCGCCTATCATGTGAATTGTTTCTAATACACTAGTCCAAGATATTTGAATATACATGTGATAATTTCCTGCACATTTGGAATGGTTGGAAAGGTAATTTCAGTGAAGTTGTGGGTGCCTTAGGTGGTCTGGGCATGTTTTGGAAGGAAAACATAGTTGTGGTATTCAATATTCTGTGAATCAGATTTTGGTTCTCGGGTGTGGTATCCATCCTTTCTTCCTACCTTAATTTCACTATATATAATGTCTATGGGCCTGTCAAAACGAAGGAGAAGAAATTGCTTTGGGATGGCACATTTAGTTGGACGAACTGCCGCTATGGTTTCACTTGCATCTCTGTGAAATTGGATCGTTTTTCTAATGTGAGACGGATCTGTTATTGTTCTTCCATCTGGCCTGATCTTGTTGAGATCCTTCGTTCTGATATCGTTGAGGCTCACGTTTCCTCCTGATTTCTTTGTTTCTTCATTTATGTTCTGTTGATTCCACTTTTGGGCTGCCTCTCACATGTTGTGAAATTCCCAGGTGGAGTGCTGGCTTGATTTGAATTTCTGTAATAATTTTTTTTGATATTAATATATAGGAGCTACCCCCTTGGTAGCAATTCACCAAATATATATATATAATGGTTTCATTGTAGTCTACAAATATAGCTCAAACTAGTATTTGAGCCAACTAATCTTAATCCTTGGCTCCCTTTGAGCAATACAATACTTCATTCCTTAGAAGTATTAAGTTATTAACATTGAGCTAACAAATTAGAAATAATTATTTGTAGCCAAATCATGGAAGACTAAGCGTCACTCACCTTGGATGCCACTTTGGGGATTTTAACTTTTTATATAAATAAGGTATATATATCCTCCTTTTTGTAATCATCCCGTTTTGATATCAATACATGTGCATAAACTTTTAAAATCTCTTGAATGAAGATGATTTTCTCTCATCTAGGGTTTTCTGGTTTGAATGCACTCCACACACCACCTTGTCAATGTGCAGGTGTCATCGTCAGTTGGTGTTTTTGCAGGAGGAGAATTGAAATATATTTAGCTTCAATGGTCAGATAAACATATACCAAAATCATACATGTAATCTATCATAGGAGGATGGAATTCTTATAGGAATTTTGATTTTTTAGTTTGATTTGGTTATTGAAAAGCTTGTGTTCATTGCTGGACACTAAATTGAGATTTTTGATATATATAACATGTAAATGCTTGTGCGCAACTATTTATTTTCAGTTGATTGTGCTTCAGTTCTTTCTGGCTTTACGGTCTACCATTTCCTATCAATATTATTAGGATTTGATTTGTTTTTCTTTGTGTTCAAGTAATTTAATACTAAGTATTAATCATTTTTGTTATTATTCTTATACAATTTTGAATGGTGATATTTAAAGTTAATGTGAATGACATTAATCTTAAATTAAATGTTGAATGATCAGATCCATCTCAGGTACAAGATGGCACGCTTGCTGGGATATTCAAATTATGCAGAATATGCATTGCAGACACAGATGGCTAGAACACCATTTAAGGTGATTGGTTTGTTTTCCAATTAAAGAAATTCTTGTAAGAGCATGATGTGCCAAATCTAGTGTTTCTCTTTCATTGGTATAATTTTATTTAAGGGTTGCAGTTTCATTTTTCTGCAGTTTCAATGATACTCTGTCGTTATGCGCATAACGTACCCGTTAGCACCATTGGTTACGATACTTTTAAAAGTGTTAACAAATGTATTTCACATATGGCTCTTTATGTATACTGTGTTATTCCATATAGGTCAAATATATCCTTTTAGTTTTATAATCTGTTGTCTTGGGACAACACAAATAGAACAGTGTATAAGGTAGAACTCTTGTTCATAATGGAAAGGTGAAGCTCCTTTGTGACAAAAAAACGAACTTAAAATTCTAGAACACCAAACTGTGAATATGTATTACAACTTTTCACAGTATGCACAGAATTAGTCTCTAGGTTTTGGGCATGTGGTGCAAACAAACTAAAATAACCTATTGTTCACCAGCATAAGGGGAAGACTGGAACAGTTCTTCCATAGATGGGAAATTTTATGTTTTATGATCACAAGTAGCAACCTACTCTACAATAGTTAAAAAACACTTGTGCATGCACTTTCTGGCTAAAAGACAAATGCTATAAAGTAAGTGCATGCAATATAACTGAAATGGAGATTTAAGAGAACACTTAATAAATTAAGTACTTGAAAATAGTGTAGAAAGCTACAACTGCTCAAATTAATAAATATCATGACACAAAGCTTTCCATAATTACTAATCAACACTCAATTCACTAAAAAGACCACACATTGAACTAGCTTGAACAATAATTTCAGCAGAAGGCTGACATAAATTTATTATTAGACAAAGTGTGTGCTAAAGCACTGATTTAAAAGTGCTTTTAATTATCTTGCATGCTCTTGCAGTCAATGATTTCTCATATTTTGCATGGCAATGCAATTATTGCAATTAAATACAAAAGTAGATCAACTTGAGTTTATGCTGAAAGTTAATTGCTTGCGAACCAAACAATTAATTAAAAGAAACATCTAAACTAGTTAGTCTCAAAAATAGGATATCTATCAATAGACTCCAGCCAATAACAATATGCCTGAAAGTGAAGTTTTCTATAAATTTATCTATCAATGATTCAATAGCACCTTTCCAAAAGTATCAACAACTGAAAGTAGCTAATCAGAGATGTTCATTGGCTTGTTTGGTGTTGCAGACTCTTTCTTTTGAACTCTGTTTTACCTCTGATTCCATTGGCAATACAAATGAGCTCATTTTGATAATTTGTATCCCTAAATTTTTTAATAAGCTTCTTCATGTTATCTTTATTGAAATTCTATTGCACCCCAAGCTTTTCTTTTACTAGCCTATGATACCCACGATTCTTACTTTTGTGTCAACATTCATTGCTATTTGTCATATCATATAAAGGGCATAGGGTAGATGATATGAAAGTACAAATATCCTGGTTGACATGTTATAGTTTGGTCATGGTGGCAAAAATCTTTTGGTGAAAAAATTGGCAAAATATAAGATTTTTTGAAGAAATTGGGATTTAAATGAGAAAAAATGGGATTTAAAAAAACTTTGAAAAATGTTGAAAAAGAGACAAAAACTAGTTGTTTTCGAAATTTAAAGGCATTTCTATAGCATAGAGATGTAGAGAGCAAATAAAATAGAGATTTTAGCCCATGAATTATCCAAATCAAAAGTTTCTCTAAGTATGTAGTGTAGCATGCAAGCTTTGTTAGTAAATGATTCTTTGGTAGCTTCTGTAGGAAGTAGATAAAGTTATTGCTAAGTTAACAAGGGATTTTACTGAATGATATGTGAGTAAACCTCTTCTTATTTTATGATTTGAGTGGATGGTTGTTAGAACATAATGTTATTGGGGGGCATACCCTTATAACATTTATATATAATCACTAGTACATTTGGCCCATTTTTTTGACAGCCGTTCGTCGTAATTCAGACGCTCTATCATCGGACTGTTGACATTGGAGGCCGTCGAAAACTTTGTGTCGGAAATTCCGACGCTGCTCACCCGCGTCACAATTCCGACTCCAACATCGTCGCTTAATCGAGAGGATGTTGCAACCGAGGATGATGTATGACTGACGATTAACGCTTCAGTAATATTTACACCGTTGGCGGAATTTCGACACATGCTGTCGCCCTTCCGATGCCGTTGAGAAGGTGCACGACTGATGACCATGCTGTCAGACACACAACATCGACGTCCGATGTACAACTCGTGGCCGTCAGGAGACCGACGAAACCCAAGCAGTACATTCGACGAGGATGTTGTCGCATATAGAGCATCCTCATTGGTGAAAGTTCACTGGCCATCGGAATGCCGACGACTGTCATGCACTTTGGTCGACGAGGAGGCTGTCATACATACAACATCCTCGTCAGTTATTTTTGACTATTAGTTGGAATACCGATGACGTATTGAATTTTTTTTTTTAAAAGAGCCGTTTTGAATCACCTTACCAGATATGGAGTTGGGAATCACCTTACTGGATATAGGTCTCTTGGGACTGATAAGAGTCTATTCAAAGAGAACAACGATTGTAATAATAGTCATAATGTACCCGAGAATAGAGAGATAACAAGTTGCAACTAAAGGTACATCTATAACAATGTTGTAGTGAGATGTAAAAGACCATACCATATGGAATAAAGGACAACATAAGGATTGAGGTTCTGTAATGAAATTATCTAAATCTCCACCAAAGCGATTGGAGAAATATTGTCATTTGCAAAAGTTATTAATGACTGATAGAAGACTGCTGAAACCTTGTGACAGTCACAGTGATCCAAGAAACTTATAAGGGGTCTTCATTGACCCAACACTTTGTTAGCTAATGGAAAAGACTTCTCAATGTCTTGATAAGGATTGGACACCTACTCTCTTGTTGATTTATCACTTACTTTCTTGTTCAAGTTGTTTGACAAGGACAAGTCTGTGCAGTTTATTGTCAATAAAAGTTTTTTGGTCACCTAAAGCTAAGTCACAAGATTCGAGTTCGAATTCGAGTTCGACAACTATGAAATTCGGATAAAGTTCGACAAAGACAAAAAATTCGAAAAAAAATTCGATATGAAATTCGCCTTATATAATTTTTTAAATATATATATATATATATATATATATATATATATATATATATATATATATATATCCAATAAATTATCTAAATACTTTAACATTACAAAATAAACTTGAAATCATCATAAAAGATATCACATTTATAAAAGATAAACCATAAAAAACATTTATAATATCTACTAAATATATAAATTATAAACTAAAATTAAATAAAATATACTAAATATTAATATTTTAATAATAATTAATTATTAACATGCATAAAATTTATAAAAATAAATAAACTTTACAAATAATAGATTAATGTAAATCTTTTTAATATTAATAACTAAATAAAAATAATGTACAAATCTTAAAACATTAAAAACAAAACACAAAACCCATAAAACAAAACTAAATGTTAAAGATTATATAATATCGAAATTGAAATGGCGGATGCCGAAGATTATTCCAGCTATCTTCCCACCCACCCGTTCAGAATCCCGCTCTTCATAATCCCGCTCAGAATCCCGAAGTGTAGTCGTGATCGAAATGGCCGATGCCGATCAGAATCCCGCTCAGAATCTTGGGACGCCCATTTCATAGCGCGCCATGAGCTTTGAGAACAATCTTCATGCAGCGACGGGAGGGCTCGGGCAATGTGGCAACAAGCAGCGAAACGTGAAGATACCACTGATGCCGAACTGTTTAGGGCTCGCTACCAGGACGCTGCAGAGACCAGTTTTTTTTGCCGTACGAACTGTAGGCGAATTTATACGAATTTTTAAAAGTTTTTAAAAGTTCGCCGAATTTCGAACCTGAAGTCGAAAATTCGGCGAACCTTGTGACACAGACCTAAAGTATGTGATCATGATATTTATTGCTATGAGAACATGATATTGGATATGATTGAGTGACTGTGATGTTGTTTAATGGGTTGTGATCAGGTTTATAGTTATTGAGACTAATGGTTCTAATGTGGACAATGAATTCTCTACCATGTGGACAGCATATAAGGGCACCTTGAAAGGTGTGATGAAATGACTCAAAGGAAGTTCTCTTTTAGTTTGACATTGTCAAAAGGACATTGTGGTTGTGACACCAAGGGCTAATAGGCCTTGAAGCTGATTTTGTGGTATAGTATGAATGTGACTCTTTGAAAGTAGTTATGGAGAGTTGTTGATTGAATGGCATTTGTGATGACTATGATGAATTTGAGGATATTTGTTTCCTCATGGTGACAACGGTTGTTTTGATGTAAGGCTAGTTATGCCTTGGCAAGATGTGGTGGTGAAAAGTCTTTGTCATAGAAATGTTCCATTGTGTGGAGTTGCTGATGAACAAATTGATAAATTTGAAGGCTTAATCTTGTTAGATGCTTCATATAGAGGATGATGAACCTTGAATTGTGTTTGGATTAGAAGGATCCTTGGTGGTTGTGTTGGATCCGATGAAGAAGCAGTGACATCATAAGGACAACATAAACAATCAAATGCTGATTGTCCAAATGTAAAACAAATACAAGATAAGGCATCCATGGTATAATGTGAAGAGTAAAGAATATCAACCTTATATGTAAAAATGAGTGAGGAAACATGAAGTGATACAAGGTTATCAAATGCATAAATGACAAGTGCCAAGCAGAAGAGATATCAAATATATCAGAAGCAATGATCATTAGCATTAAAAAACATTACATAGTAATCAAAAGATATCATTGTTTTGGGAGCAACAATAATTGACAATGTGTGTTGATAGAGATCCCTAGTGTTGCAAGGTGAGACACAAGACAGCGATAAGAAGTTTTGTCATAATGTTAAAACATGAGTAGGGGATGAATCTATGATAATAATCATGCATGACAAAAGATTGTACTATTAAAATGTACCGCTTTGTAGTGACTAAAACTTTACTAGAAAGGTTAAAGACCTTCAAGGGAATAACTATTATTATAGAGATCATATTATCGCGGACCCAGAAGTGCTCATACTTAGTCATTAGACGTTAGGAGTACTAGATTTTCCATAAGTACCAAAGAAGGACAATTTCAATGATGAAGGCACAAGATATTCCAAGATAGGGTTATAGGACAATTTTAAAGAGCAGGAACTAGTTTTCAAAAGCCCAAAAAGGATATAATGTTTGAGTAGAATTGAAAGAGAAACAATGATTGCATCAATATGTAATATCCCGAAGGTGATTTCTGTCCTAGAGGTGATTTCGGTCCGGAGGTGATTTCTGTCCTGGAGGTGATTTTGGTTCGAAGGTGATTTCTGTCCTGGAGGTGTTTTCGGTCCTGGAGGTGATTTCGGTTTGGAGATGATTTCAGTCCGAAGGTGATTTCTGTCCGGGAGGTGTTTTTGGTCTCAGAGGTGATTTTGGTTTTGGAGGTGATTTCGGTCCACAGGTGATTTTTGTCCCAGAGGTGTTTTCAGTCTCGGAGGTGTTTATGTCGTATGGTGTGGAGATGTGTATTGAAGGAGTAGATGACGTACGGTGGGGGTGGGGAGCAGACGTCATGTGGTTGGAGGTGATGCCTGTATGGTACAAGAATGATGCTGTACGGTCAGGGGAAATGGTGTCCGTACGGTCTGGTTATGGACTCCTTCGCTTAGATTCTTCCGTTGCCAAAATTAATACCTGTACAAATTTGTTATACCCAAAAAAATGAACTGATGTACAACACAAGTCTGGAACAAGTACTTGTAACATGGAAATAATATTAATAATGATAGCACTTCGGATTACAAATCTTCAGATATCGCTGTCGAATACATTTTTATCTTCTACAAGAGACTTCACAAATTTGGAGCACACAGTGAAATATCAAAATGATATTTCCAATGACAGACTAGGGAGGCTATGAACCTGTTGGTGCTCAAAAATGTTGGATCTGACATCCGGTTGTTTTCACCAACTAACGAATTCAACCACGATTGTGATTTGAATCCTTGCAATTTAGGTTAGTAAACCAAGGCTGGTAGGCCCAAATCTAAAATTTCTAAAATACTTCAAACTATTCTAAATTATGAAAATTGCTTAAAAGATCAATTATTTATACTATATAAACCTACATCAGAATATAATCATCAAAATGTATTTGAAATAAAAGTATAATGATAAAAGAAGTAAATTTAATATTAGTAAACTCTAAGATATAACTCGAAGTAACAGTTTCTAGTAATGATAAGATCAATGCCTTTCAGATCAATCCTACGTACAATTAGAGACGGTTTTATATAACTTGCTTAATAAAAAGACAAGACCATCATTTCAAAGGCTTCCATATGAAAAATAATTTAGATCAAATTATATAACCAGTTCTATTGTATTTAACTCTATTGTAAGAGACCAATAGAACTAAAGAAAGTTTGGTAATCACACCTTTCAACTGATGATCAGACTATATATTGATTTCGAATTATAATGTCAAGGGAATATAACACAATGAAATAATCTATTTTAATAGATAAATTTGAAAGACTAACTGAAAGCATGCATATAACTTATAGCCACAAATAAAGAGAAAAAACACTTATCTTTATTGATGTTGAAAAACAGGTACATACGAGTTAATCGTTGCAGTAGTGAATCCAATTTCTACCAAGAGTTTTTCCTAATGTAAAATAATATTGTCTCCTTATCCTCGGTCCTGGTATCCATATTAATATATTTTTGAATGGATGCAAACAAGCCACAGACCGAGGTGTCGTTTCATGACAAAACCTAATCACTAACAACAGCAATAAAATATATATTTACAATATTAAATATTAACCGTCCCACAGGTTAATATATGTAATAGTCAAATCTTCCATTGATGCCTTTGTTGAAATAATCTTTCTTCTTTATTCCGGAAATTATAAATATATTCTTACAAAAATCCTTTAAAATTCATTATTCTTATGATATATAAAATCTACCCTAATATTGATTTTCAAATATTAACATTAGGGCAAAAACATTATAGTATAATATATATTTAACTTTGATTTTATTAAAGACCAAAACCATCGAAATTGCAACAAACCAAATAGGGAGGATCATTCACTTCCAAAATGACGGACAACAAAACTCCAATTGGAATTCGCAATACAAATAAAATATTTCAAATCGCATATCAACAACTACCTACATGTCGGTTATAAATATTCCTTTAAGAAACTCCCGAGGGCTTACAAAAGAACGCTGACATGACAAACACCTACAGACAACAATAATAAAAAGGGCCCCTATATTAGATAATTAAAGGTCCTTAATAATATCTTTTAAATTGGGACCAATTAATTAATTAATTTAATTAATTTATTCTCTATCAATTTGGGGACATTACAAATCCTTGCCACCCAAAGATTGCTTGCCCTCAAGCAATCCATTTTCAAGACTCCAGGATTCCAAAATAGACGCGAACACCGATAATTGTATCCACTAGAACCTTCAAGCTGCAACATGACCATGCGCATGCGCCTGGAAGTAAGCGAGAAAAGTAACTCTCCATCAAGCTTTTGCTTCTCCACTCTGATATAATTGTTGCCATGCCCAGAGTCACCACGATCCCACTAAAAGCAAACATCAAACACATCGATGCTTAGATCCCAAGCCAAGTGTGGACATTGGTAGCAATATCCATTGAAAACTCTGTGCTACTTTCGGATCACATGCACATAGTTGGATTTAGTTGGGACGAGGAAACCATCATCAAGCTTCCGCTGTGCCACTTTGATATAAACATTGCCATGCCCTTCACTAGGATCCCAAACATGCGAATCGATGAAATCTTTCACGCCATCATGTTCAACATTCTCTTTTGATATGGCGGCTGACACTGATGCCGACACTGACACGAACTTAGCAATGGACACGACCACAACCACGAACACAATGACGATGAGGGACATCGACGCAGACACCACGACAACGGACATAGAAAACAAGGCAACGGACACTGCCTCGGCGACAAACATAGCCTTTGTGGTGGACATAGCTTCGACAGCGACTGGGACAGATAAAATCTTTGCGGCGGACAAAATCTTGGCAATGGACAGAACCTCGGCGGTGGACAGAGCCTCGGCGATGATAGCAACAGAGAGGGCCTCAGTGTACAGAGCTTCTTCGGACAGAACCTCGGCAGATAGAGCCTCGACAACAGATAGAGCCTCAGTGGCGAGAAAAACCTCGGCAAACAGAACCTCAACGGACAGAGCCTCGATGGCGAACAAAGCCTCGGCGACAGATAGGGCCTCGACGGTGGACACAACCTCGATGGCAGATAGAGTATCAACGACAACGGTGATAGAGAGAACCTCGACAGCTGACAGAGCCTCGACTGCGAGCGGAACGTCGGCGGGTAGAACGTCGGTAGACAAAACCTCGGCATACAGAGCCTTGGCGCCTTGGTGACAGACAGGGCCTCGGCAACGGATAGAGCCTCAACAATAGACAGAGGCTCGGCGGAGGACAGTGAAAAAGAGAATCTCGGTGACGGACAAAGCCTCGACTGCGGGCAGAACCTCGACAGACAAAACCTCGGCGGACAAAGCCTCGGTGGCAGACAGAGCCTCGGCAGCAGACAGGGCCTCGACAACGGATAGAGCCTCGACAACAGACACAACCTCAACGGCGGATAGAATCTCTGCGGCGGCAGCGACGGGGAGAACCTCGGCTATGGGCCGAGCCTCTGTGGCGGAAAGGGCCCTGACGATGGTCACAACCTCTGGGACAGAGACAACTTGCTGCACATAAGGAAGGGCTCCATACTCAACGAATTGAAGGCCTGGCTCATGAAACGGAGTAGTAGTAGAGCTTATGTCACTTTGATCTATTCAGGTTGTCTTGGAAAGATCCATGCAAGCACCTTCTTCATTTTTTAGGTGTTCTCCACATGTAGGTGTAGTAGCAAGATTTAGCAGATCCTCCTGGAGCAGCCCTATAAGCATGCCTTGACCCTCGTGTAATGTATCACCCTTATTGCCTCCATCTACTTTCTCCCATTTGTGCAAATGAGATATTAGTTTTTCTTCACAATGCTTGAATACATTACTAACCAATCTACATGTTGCCATAGATAGTATCATAGGACACACTCTAGATTATGAACAACCCACAACATAGATATGATAGGTTGGGGTATTTCATCCATCTCTTCAATGCACGAAATCATAAGGCTCTCCATAGCAACCGAAACCTTATTATCATGACACTCCTTGATTATGACCAAGAAGTGATGAGTCATATCATGGATCGTCTTGCAACTCTAGATCTAAGAGGAGGTTACTTTGACATTTGCACAATTCTCCAATATTGTAGATCTGTTGCCAAAAGGGCTAATACTGAAGTCATCAAGGCTCTGAAAGCTGTCAATGTAATGTCCCTATGGTGAACCTTAAAATTTTGGGACTAATAAGCCGATGGCACTTGCCCTCACCGAGAAAATCCATTAAGGGTTGAAAGAAATAAGTGCCTAATCATCCTTGAATGAATGATTTTGATCTTTCTCTTATATTTTGTTAGATAGAAGGGGTGGTACCTTTTTATCATGAAAGGACATCCCTTTCAAATTACCTCTTTACAAACATTAACAAATCATATCTTCTCTTATATTTGATCAAACTTGTTCAATCACATCTTTCCCATATTGCTAATGTAACTATATCCTAACCATCTATTAGTCTTGTTGTCCTACATTTTGTCACCACAAAATGTAGGTAACAGTACGAAACTTTTAAACTTAGTTTCGTATTTCTCTATGTTTGATTCACTATTTAACTAGCCAATAATGATCGATAAGTTGATCTCAATTTGATTAGTGAATCTTTATTTTGAAGGTTTTCATCAAGTCTTTTTGGTTTTTTTCAATTTGTCTTCCTATACTTGATTTTTGAGTCCTTCGGCGTCGTTTGGTGTGCTTTTGAGTGTGTTTTTAGTTGCTTTTGGTCTTTTTGTTTCATCCAATCTCTTGCTTTCGATTTTCCCTTCGATTCGATCTATCGTAGGCGTTAATTGGACCTTTCAGTCAAAAGATATGGTCATTTAAGTGCCCAAGAAGTGGACTCTCCAAGGTCAACTACATATTTAAAAAATAGATGTTATTTTCTATAGTTGAGTTGCACTTTTTGAAAAATATAACATTTAATCACTTTATGTTATATTTTTAAGTTACTTTATCACTTAAATTTTTGACTTAAGTGATTAAAGTGCACTTTATGATATATTTTTAAGTTGAGTTGCTTTTTAATTTTTCACTTAAGTGACTATATTACTTTATCATTTTATTTAAATGTTGAGTTTTACTTTATGTTTTAAATAACATATGGGTTAATATTACTTTATAAAATAAACATTTGCACATAATATTACTTATATTTTGTGTTAATAGTTATTTTAGACTTTTAAAGTAATATTCTACTTAACATTTTAAATAAACATGTGTTTAAATGAATCACTTAAATGTGTAAAGCAACTACAAGTTTTATTATTTCCTTCTTTACATGTAAATGCATTAAAAGTCTCCCTTTACATGTCAAGTTAAAATAATAAAACATGCATTTACATTTGGAGTCTCCACTTTACATGTAAATGACTTTTAACATGTTTTATGTAAATGCATCCGAAGAGTGAGCTTTACATGTAAAAGACTCTTCCTTCCAAATGCATTCATAATAAAATATGTAAATGTGTCTGGAGAGTCCACTTTCTATGTAAAAAACTTAACCACTTGAAAGCTTTGCAAAATAAAGAATGTAATGACATATTATAAACCCGTTTTTGACTTGGAAGTGAGTTTTTGACCAAAAATAAAGCATGCGTTTGCACTTGGAGAGTGCGTTTTGAGCTGGGAATTGACATTTTTAGTCAAAACACTCAAAATGAAGCATGCGTTTGCACTCTTAGAGTGCATTTTCATTTGCTGGTAATGTTTTGAGTGATAAACATCAAAAACATTGCATGTAATCACTCTTATAGAGTGCGTTTTTGGTCATTCCAGCCAAAGACATATTTTAAAACACATGAATATGCTTGTCTTGAACACATTTTTGCTTGCAAACTCATATTCATTCAAAAACGTGGGATGTATTGGCATGTTTTGAACATGTTTTTGTCTTGAAGTCTCCATTTCATTCAAAAATGTGACATGCATTCACCTCCTTTGAACCCGTTTTTGCTTGAAACCTCATATACATTCAAAAACGTGGGAGGTATATGCATTCATCAAACACGTTTTTTGGTTTAGGGCATCATTCTTGCCCAAAAATGTGATATGCAAAGACATATGGAGGCTGCGTTTTCATTTGCTGAGTATTATTCAAGCCAAAATCATGTTAAATAGCACATGTAAATGCATGATTTAAACCTGTTTTGGCTGGAAGTGATCATTCTTGTTCAAAATACTTCAATAAATCCATGCATTTGCATTTTGAGAACCCGTTTTGCCTCCATTACATGTAAAAACGCCCAACATGTTTGAAGCTTGGAAATAGTCAAGGATTTGGAGTTGTTGGATGCAAACACATCTCTAGAACCTGTTTTTGGAGAAGGCAAAGATTTTACAACTTCTCTTCCTTCCATTTTTCTCTCATTGGCTTCCAAGTAAGTATTTGTAATGGTTTTTGTTTTTGTTTTTATCTTTTTTCTCCTACAATGTTGCATTTTATGGCTCATTTGTTTCCATTTGTTCAAATGCAGCCCATGTATTATGCATTTTTGTGTTTAAATGAGATTAAATCCTCCATTTTACAATGCATAAAATCATCTTTTACTCAAAAACGAAATTACATGTTTGGGTCAATAGCAAGAGGTATGTTTTTGTGTTTTTATTTCTTTTTTGCTTGCTTGTTTGATGTTTTTGAAGAAAGATGAAGTCATTTCCTCAAGAATGCAAGTGCATTCATCCATTCTAATTCATCCTTCATTCACCAATACATGTAATTACATTTCCTAAGTCCATTACATGTGAAAACATGTCATCCTTAATTACATGTAATCATCCTTCAAGAGTCTGTTTTTGGTAAAAAGGGTCACTCTTTTAATACCAAAATTACCATTTACATATTCTCATGTCTTTCCAACTTGCATTCTTGGTCACACAAATAAAGCCCCTCATGCAATACATCTTCACAAGTCCATTTTCACTCCTTTTCATCCATATACGTATGCCATTCTTTTCATTTCCAGCCAACATGTGTATTCATTGAGTATCTAATCAATACTCGGAATATCTTGTTCTTCATAGATCCATCATTGCAAGCCAAAATCCTCTCATGGGTTCAATCTCTTCAGATGATGTATTTACCCTTTGGGATTTCTATGTTGCAGCACAAGATATGTGAACACCGACCAAAGCTAAAGGAAAGATGAAATATCAGTATGATAAAGAGCTGGCTCATTCTACACCTTTACTCGTTTCATCATCTTTGGATCAAGTTACAGATAAAAGGATAGGGAATTTTGATATGGCTAATTTCTTGCAAAGACTTGAAGAACCTGCTAATAAGGAACTACGACGCATGAAGAGGAGTAACATTCACTTGATTTCCACTTTCCCTATGGCTGCCTTGGAACCCGAATTTGTCTTTGAATTTGTCAAAGATGCAAATGGAAAAGTGATTTTCAGCTTGGATCCTGATGTTATTGAACAAATTTTCAGAATACCTCCAAGCCCTAAATGTGTAGATCTGTCTAAGGACATATCCATACAGTTGTGGAATCAGCATAAGACGGATTATCAAAGATACATAAATGACCATTGGTTGGTTAATAAGAGGTCAAATTTCTCCAGATGGCTAAAGACAATACACAGATCTGACTTCTCTTTAGAAGTTAATAATCTTGAGGGATTCTCTTGTGGATGATTACAAGGTTGTGAAATTAGTAGGTACGGGTGCAATCAGAATTGAAGCCATTTCAGAGACCATGAAGATTTCAAATCTTCCTCTTATTCATGATTGTATTGCCAAGTATAAGGCTTTCCTTGATAATTTCAAGGATTAATTCTTCTTTCTTCATCTTTCTTCTTTAGTTTTCATGCTTTGTAGATTGGAGAAGATGAATTGCATGCAATGCAATTACATGTAAATTCGATTACATGTCCTTATGATATGTAATCCAATAAATCTTCTCACCTAGTTAGACCGGGTCAAAGTGGTTGAGTTTCTCCCACTTTTTCCTCCTTTTTCTCATTCCTTTCCCTATAAAAGGAATGAGCCCTCATTGTAAATATCATCTTTGTTTTATGCAAGAGAGCTTTGTCAAACTTGTGTAAGCATAACTTGTTAGCAATATGGGTTGTCATTAGTGTATTTCACAAACCTCACACTGGTAAAGGGTCATCGGTTACTCACATTACTTAGACGACATCAGTAGATGAAGAACAAAATGTATGCACCGGTTGACTATTTCGATAGATACACCGGTAGACCGAATCAAGAACTCAGAACCGATCTTATGAAGCATACAGGGACAAACCGGGTATAAGGGTATACCGGTCTAACTACAAGATAGACCCGATCCGGATTTTATGGATCAGTTTGAGTTACAGTTTAAGTTAAAAGCTGGATTATACGGGACATCCACCGCTTAGAAGTAGAGTGAGCTTTTTAACAGGAGTTAGCTTTATTCCTGTGGATGTTTTTGGAAGGTAAACTCTAGATCAAAGCGCATAGCTTTTTGTTGATTGCATGATTTAATGCGGAGTTTGCAGCCTGGCAGTTCTATGAGTCAAGGGTTTCATTACGATGAACTCTCATATAAATATAGGTCATAGGACGCAAAGAAAAATGTTGTTGATAGTTGATTGCACAGAGCAGAGGAGAGATATCTTCTGAGGAGTGCTGCAGGCACAGAGGTGAAGAAAGAAAGAGAGATCAACAGCTAGGCAAACCAGAGAAGAGATCAACAGGTATGATCTAATCAGACAGTTAGTGTCAAAATAAGATCATTGCTTTTATAAAGAGTGAAAGCATATTGAAATCCCTCTATCAGGGTGAACCTAATCAGTTCTTTGTAAAATCCCCTAACAGGGTAACATCTTTGTAGATGTTCAAAGTCCTGTAACCAGGCAACTCCTAACAAGGTTCAGATCTTAATAGATCTTTTGTAAAATCCCTTAACCGGGTAGCACTTCAATCAGTGCTTTTGTAAGCTCCTAACAAGGCGCCTTCATTCTGAAGTAGTGAAGTTGTGAGCTTTGTCTCATCGTGATTTTTTCCTTCTAACCGAGGGTTTCCACGTATAAATACTTGAGTTGATCTGTGTGATTCTGTTTATGCTTGTGAATGATTGTTTACATTCTGTTTTACATTCAATAATATGTTTACAAGTTCTAAACTGGCAAAGAGATAATATTTAATGATTCACCCCCCCCCTCTCAGTAATCGGTAAAGTACTAACATAACTGTGATTGTGTAGTACTATTTTGGAGAAATATAAATAGAAACAATCAATTGGAGCTGAAGCTGTGACTGAGTGCAATTGTGGTGGATCAAATTGGAAGCTGTGACTGCAATTTGGTTTTACTATATTTTTGTTTATGTGATTCTTGTGTTTTGTTAAGAGCAATTTGAAAATTAGAAACAATTGGAGCCGAAGTTGTGACTGGGAGCAATTGTGGTAATATAAGACTAGAAGCTGTGACTGTAGGTTATATTACCATCTCATTTTCATACACTTTGTTAGAATAGTTAGAAAATCTCTACTTCTGGAAGTCTGTGTGCCCCAATGGTAGAGGTGTTTCTTATAGAATAGATAAATAGGTCATAGAGCCAAGCCGGTACGCTTTTCAATCAGCTTGTGAGTTGGTGTTAGTTTATCGGTATCACTGTTTCCAACTTTTAGATAGAAGTGTAGTTTAGAGATTAAAGCTTTGCCCATTACTCGTTCTTCAGGTAAGTGGATTCCTTCTTGAAAGATAAGAGGAAGGAATATTTGTAACACCTTATTTGATAATCTCTTAACTTCTTTCTTACCTTGAGTTGATCCAAGGAACGGTGAGAAGGGGGAGCCTTCCCTTTAAGGTAGGAGAGACATTGTCTCACACGCTGTGGCTGGTATCAAAATTTTGTAACTGGATTTTTTCCTCAAAACTGTTAGTTGCAAAATATCCACCCAACAAGTCTAATCCTGTATCGTTGTCCCTAGGATAGTCAATCATTGTCATTAGTAATGTAGACTGTTGTCTATCTATTTTCTGCTGACAACTTTATTATCATTCTTCTCATAACACCTTGACTATGATATTCTTTGTCCATAGCAGTCGTCTATGTTATTATCCTATGCCACACTTATTATTATTACCGATGAGTGTTTCTTGTTGTTTTGTTGATTTTGGCTTTGATTACAATTGCTACAGACCATGAGTGTTATCAATTTAGACTTGGGGGGGGGGGGGGCACGAAAATTTATTATCCTCTTCTTTTAATGGATCTCATTAGTCGTTGTCTCCCGCCATAATTGAAGTTCAAATATATTCCCTGCGACAAAGACGAAAAGGAGTGAAGGTATTCTCCAGAAGTGACTTTCTCTCTGTTCCATGCATAATACCATTTATATTTAATATTTCATTCTCATACTTATCATTGCCAGACATTACTTTTATCCACAACTATATTATGAATGCAATTATATATGTCAGGGATCTCTGTTGTGACTTTTCCTTGTGTCGTCCTTAGCATAAGCTTGTCGGCAACTCTCATTCCAACCATTATGTAATGTCCCTGTTTGGGATTTACCTTAATAGTTAATTTAGTCTTGATAAAAAATGCAATTGTTGCTTATCATATATCTTCTGAGTTTGTAACTCTTCTAACATGCAATGTTTGATTCGTAGTGATCTCTTATAGGGATATAGCTGTTGTTTCTAATGGAATCCTTCAACTCACAAAATCGATTCTACTTATTGCTTGTAACAACTGTTGTATCCGATATGTCGATATCCTTATGCAACCCTGAAAATTTTGCTATTACTGATCTAGTCAATTCCTTCTTGCAACAAGGTGTTCTCTCTTTATATCTTACAATTGGGTATGATAAGTTGCATTCCCAAAAGACATCTCCATTCACAATCATTTCTTTTCCTTTATGCTAATCACACCCCTTAGTTATAACTGCCTGATAGTGATACCATCCTTAATTGAATCTTCTCATATCAAATATCGGTCTAATATATATTTTTCAATGATCCACGGTATGTATCTGTTACGATAATGATGATTAACCATTTGATTAGCCGAACAATAATTCTGATATGCTCCTATAATGGAGGTTGCTTTGAACAACAGAAATGACTTTATAAGCGTCTATGAAAGGTTATTACTATTGAATCAAGAGATCAAACTGTATGTATATGGAGATCGTATGTTTGATGTTGAAATATGAGATTTATCGAATAATTATAGGTATAAATATCAATCTTATATTATAAGGATTGTACCGATTTGAATATCAATCAATATAATCGCTGTAATTTTCTCACCAAATATAGAATTTATATTGTCCGAAAATAGTATATTGGTTATTATATCTGATATCTTTTCTTTATGTGTATGCAATATAACTGTTGTTGTTTGGTCAGAATATTGACGTGTATCTTCCTGAGGTTTCCTGAATTGAATATTAATCTGAATATCTTAAGAGATAAAAAGTTCCAAATCTGATTATATGTTTAGAACTCTGTGTTTCTTAAGCCACATAATATCCTACTCAGCAGTGATTGAGAGGAATTTTAAAATCTGAAAATGATCGATTCTAACACTCTTTGTAACCCAGTGACATCATTATACACTGGCCATGAATTACTTAACTCAGCGGAGATGAGAAAGGAAAGTCTGTAGAGTCTTCTCTATCCGCATGAGATTAGTTCCACTATGGAATAGTGGATTACTCCCACTTAATACGAAACCGTTCACACCCTGTTTCTATTTGCACCACGTGCTGGCTGTATTCTCCCTTTTGTTGACTGGCCTGTATCGTATCTAACTCCCCGTACAGTCGCATTCAAAGTTGGATATACATAACCCGGGTATCATGTGGATTCTTGTATCATTTCATAACGTGATTGTTACAGGCGTTACTGTCTTTTTAATATATTATTCACTGCTGTATTTCCCATACGTAACCTGTCTCCTCCCGATTATGTACTCCAATCTCTTGAACGGTATGATTCATCACCGCGACTCATTTCTCATTGTTGGTCGCTTATTCGATTAATATTATTAAGTAATATGATTTTAATAATATACATAATTTATTAATTTAGTTATTTATTATTTATATAATTGTATTTTGTTTATGTTTGAATTCTAACAAATAGTAACAAATAATAACATTTGATTAGCATTATAATTTGATTATTATGGTTAATTATTAAATATTATTTATTTGAAAATTATTTATTATTATAATTATTATATTTATCTATTAATATTATTTATTTATAATATTATACAAAATATTATTACTTATAATATTATTTATTTATAATATAATATTATATTTATTTATTAATAATATAATATTAATAATAATGTATTCTTTTGTTATTATAATAATAATTATAATTTATTATTATGATTTAATTATAATTATATTTATTTTCTCATTATTTAGTTATTAATCTTATATTCAATTCTTATTAAATTCTGCTCTGGAAAGGGGACATTACACATTATATATTATGTGGGAATCGATGATGGTTGTTGTCGATGTAACCATTTTATTTCCAACCCTTATATCCTAGTCGATGGGTTCATATTTCTCTTATGATTCATTCAATGATTTCTGGATGGGATGCTCGATTGATACTGTGATTGCTGTCTTAATCCCTTATCCTAGCAATTGCCACTTTAGGTCCTCCAATGGTAATCGCAACATCCAAGAAGGGGTTAGATGTTTTTATGTTGCAGAATTTCGTCTATATATTATAATTATGATCAGAGGCAGATGGATCCCCGTGAAATAGTCGCTGGGCGACCTATATACCTGCGTAGGAGGAAAGTTCACGACTTTATTGAAGTCATGACCTTTAGTTGCCTAGCTATATTGTTTGCCTTAGTGTAAGCTATAATATTTTAGAAATAGAATTTACATTGTATTATGTATTTATATTATTATATTTTCATATATATATTTTAGATGATTATATATATATAATATGCCAAATATTGATAAATTTTATATCTTTAGATTATAATATATGTTATTAATATTTTTATAAAATTTTTTAATTAATAATATTATAAATAATATATCGATAATATATTATTGTCAGTTATTTTTATAATAATATATATAGAATCTACTTATATATATTCATTAAAATATTATTATAAATATTTAATCTTATTTATCTATTTATTTTTATTGCTATGATCAGGAGGTTAACGAGGGACATGATAGTCCTACCCTCCCAAAATTGCTTGTCCTCAAGCAATGTCAATTCCGTTCAATATAAGTGTTCATGATCTCCAATTCATGTCTCTGGTCCCCTCTACTCATATTCTTGTATTCTAGATTAGCCCAAGTAGAACTACATATATGAGATATCTACATACAGATTAATGTATGAATATATGAAGCATT
Organism: Chamaecyparis obtusa; assembly: GCA_027943335.1. Lineage (NCBI taxonomy): Eukaryota > Viridiplantae > Streptophyta > Pinopsida > Cupressales > Cupressaceae > Chamaecyparis > Chamaecyparis obtusa. The sequence continues at coordinate 442,026 of BSBK01005388.1, forward strand.
GACAAAGTAGACATGGAGCGAGCACATTAATGCATGAAGACACGAAGCATACACGATGTATACACATAATGCAAGCATGGTTACATTTATTGACCAAACCTGATAATAGGCTGGTGTTTAAAAAAGTATTTCATCACTATGCTCTTGACTCAGTAATCCTGCAATAAGGAACACAAATTAGTATAAATTCCAAAATGTGAGTATACTATTGCCTATATATAATAACAAGTCAAAAAACATTAGAGAATATTATTTAGAAATCTTATAGTTATGATGATCAGATTTAGAAATAATATTAACCATTGTTACTTTATTAAGATTAGAGATTTGATATTTCATTCATGGTTTGTAGAGACAGGTCATACTAGAGTGGACAAGGAAACCCTCCATAGTTACTTTCCTCCCCTAACCACGCCTTCCTTATGGACAGGTCAACTAAGAGTTGGACAAAGAAACCTGAGGTAGTTACTTTCCTCCTCTAATCATTCCTTCTCCTTGTATCTTACATCATAAGGGAGTGTAAAGGCAGACATAGTGGGGTCTTTGGCTTGTGATTCCCTTACCTTGCTTAGAAATCCAGCCTGCCCTCTTACCTACTCTCCTCCCTCCAACTATGATGAGGTGAATTTATTATTAGATTTTTCTCATCACAAAGGAATGTCAGGACGCTGTAGCGGGGTCCCTTGGCTCGATTAGTCTAAGCCCAAGAGCGGAATGCATCCCTCTTTCCTCAGCCATCAGCCCTACCCTCTTACCTACCTAGTCCTCCCTCCAACTGTGATGGGGTGAATTTATTATTAGATTTTTCTCATCACAAAGGAATGTTAGGACATTGTAGCTGGGTCCCTTGGCTTAATTAGTCTAAGCCCAAGAGCGGAATGCATCCCTCTTGCCTTAGCCATCAACCCTACCCTCTTACCTACCTGGTCCTCCCTCCAACTATGATGGGGTGAATTTATTATTAGATTTTTCTCATCACAAAGGAATGTCAGGGAGATGTAGTGGGGTCCTCAACTCATATAGCCTAAGTCCAAAGGGAGACTCGTCCCTCTTGGCTTCACTTAGGGATCAGCCTTATACACTCTTACCTACTCTCCCTCCCTCCAACTATGATGAGGTGAATTGACAATTCATTATGTGATTAAGATAACACTCATAAAATATGTCAACCTTATTAACATTAATAATTCACAGATGTATTTTGTATTGATTGATAAGTTCATTCAAATAATGGATGTATGAGAAATTATCTTAATCATCATATTCAATGGTGTGTACTTGTTCTTTGATTCCTTACCTCATCTTTGTGATCAATCTTTGTTCTTATATGCGAATCCCTGTTTTGTCTTTACCCTACAGGATGGCAAGATCATTCTCTAATACCACTATAGTGTCCCTATGGTGAACCTTAAAATTTTGGTACTAAGCCGATGGCACTTGCCCTCACCGGGAAAATCTAATAAGGGTTGAAAGAAATAAGTGCCCAATCATCCTTGAATGAATGATTTTGATCTTTCTCTTATATTTTGTTAGATAGAAGGGGTGGTACCTTTTTATCATGAAAGGACATATCCCTTCCAAATTACCTCTTTACAAACATTAACAAATCATATCTCCTATATTTGATCAAACTTGTTCAATCACATCTTTCCCATATTGCTAATGTAACTATATCCTAACCATGTATTAGTCTAATCCTTTATTGTTGTTCCTAGGATAATCAATCATTGTCATTAATCATGTAGACCGTTGTCTATCCGTTTTTCTGCTGACAACTTTATTATCATTCTTCTCATAACACCTTGACTATGATATTCTTTGTCCATAGCAGTCATCTATATTATTTTCCTATGCTACACTTATTAGTATTACCGATGAGTGTTTCTTGTTATCTTGTTGATGTTGGCTTTGATTACAATTGCTACAGACCATGAGTGTTATCGATTTAGACTTTGGGGGGGGGGGGCATGACAATTTATTATCCTCTTCCATTAAATTGATCTCATTAGTCATTGTCTCCCGCCATAATTGAAGTTCAAATATATTCCCTACGACAAAGGCGAAAAGGAGTGAGGGTATTCTCCAGAAGTGACTTCTTCTCTGTTCCATGCATAATGCCATGCATATTTAATATTTCATTCTCAGACTTATCATTGCCAGACATTACTTTTATCTACAACTATTTTATGAATGCAATTATATATTGTAATGTCCCCATTTTTCAGACTCTTGGGATTAGCTTAGTTCGGTGACCCTTGTAAGCTAATCAGGTTGTCAGAGGGGGTCGGTTGGCAGAGCCAGTGGTTGGATTCCACTCTGGAGGGTCTAGTTGCCATGTCTGCTCTTTGTTGGAGTCAGATTGGATGACTTACGATTTATAGTAAGTGGTATTTCGGGTATTGCTATGTTTGGCAGAGCACTTGGGCAGGGGTTTCAAATGATTTAGAGTACCTTATGCGGAATCTCCAGTTTGAGAGACTTACTATTTATAATAACTCTATTTTGGTTAGATGGCTGTTTCTGGCAGGGTAGTGTATGATTTGGATGCTATGTCAGAATTCAGTATGTTATGGTCATATGTTATAACATTGCATTATATTTGAAGTTATTAAATTAAGTTTACTTTAATTTAATAACTATGCAATTATATGTTATAATTCGATGGTTTGTTGAAGAAGGCTCTTAAGTGAAAAGTGTAAATGAGAAGCCTTCATTAAAAAGCTTATAAATAAAACATGAAGAGCTTTTTCATTCACCTTATGTCATTTTATTGAAATTGAAAAAGTGAAGAAGTTTTTCTTCAAGGAAGCTAGGGTTTGCAATGAGTTTGGTCTTCAGATTTTGGAGAGAACTTGTCAATTTCACATGAGCATTGAATGGTAAATGATCATAATTTTTATGTGCTGCTGGTTCAAATTTATTAGCATTAATTGGAGAGCTTGAGGAAATATGAAAGTGGTGTTGAGGGTTTGAGTTTCATTCCTTGAAGAAACGCAGATTTCTTCAAGATTCCATGTGCTTTGAGCTGGATGATTGTATGTCAGCGAATTGCTAGCAATCTATTTGAATTTTGGGACTGTTCTGAAGTGTCGTATGGACCTACATTGAGCCATACACAACAGAGAGGAGTACGACAGGTTGTGTTGGAGTTTGGGATTGAAGGAAGTCTTAATTTCTTGCATATGGTTTGCAGAGAATTGCCACCACTATCTTGCGTCAAGGAGTCATTCCTTGAAGTGCTGCGTCCAAGTTAAGAGGATTTCAGGGCTATGTCAAGGGCTGCGTTTCATCATCAGCAGCCATACATTGGTCAAGGTGCCTTAAATATTGAATTTAATTATTGTAATTTAATTTAACTTGTAATTCTTGCAATTGACAAATCCGTTTAAGAGCATTGGATTTGAATTTGCTGTTGATGTCATTTCATGATTTTGGAAAAACTTCACAAAAGTGTATGTGTTAGAAATAAATGAAAACAATTGCAATTGAAATTAAAGAAAAAATTCAGTTTGTACTTGAGAGCCAATTGGGCTCATCACATATATGTTAGGGATCCCTATCGCGACTTTTCCTTGTGTCGTCCTTAGCATAAGCTTGTTGTCAACTCTCATTCCAACCATTATATATTATGTGGGAATCAATGATGGTTGTTGTTGATGTAACCATTCTGTTTCCAACCCATATATCCTAGTCGATGGATTCATATTTCTCTTATGATTCATTCAATGATTTATGGATGGGGTGCTCGATTGATACCGTGATTGCCGTCTTAATCCCTTATCCTTGCGATTGCCACTTTAGGTCCTCCAACGGTAATCGCAACATCCAAGAAGGGGTTTGATGTTGTTATGTTGCAGAATTTCGTCTATATATTATAATTATGATCAGAGGCTGATGGATCCCTGTGAAACAGTCACTGGACGACCTATATACTTGCTTAGGAGGAAAGGTCATGACTTTACCGAAGTCGTGACCTTTAGATGCCTAGCTATAATGTTTGCCTTAGTGTAAGCTATAATATTATAGAAATAGAATTTACATTTTATTATGTATTTATATTATTATATTTTCATATATATATTTTAGATGATTATATATATATAATATGTCAAATATCGATATAAAATTTTATCTTTAGATTATAATATATGTTATTAATATTTTTATAATATTGTTTAATTAATATTATATTATAAATAATATATTGATAATATATTATTGTCAGTTATTACTATAATATTAGATTTATTAATTATTAATTATTTAATCATTCTAATATTATGGTTGTACAGTAATTTCTTCATTATAATGATGTAAGACTATAAATTCAATAATAATATATATTGAATCTACTTATATATATTCATTAAAATATTATTATAACTATTTTATCTTATTTCTCTTTTTATCTTTATTGCTATGATTAGAAGGTTAACGAGGGACATGACAGTCAACGATCAAATGCAATATCTCTATCATGGTGTTGTCATCATACGATTCTCTAGGAGCCAAGATTCTCAAAATCTCACTGAGACATGTTGCAGCTGCCAACTTCATTTCCTTGTCATGGTGTCTCAAAAGCTTGGGTTGACTTAAGGCATGCTTAATCGGAGAAAGGATACTCTATATAAATCTTGCAGGTAATTGGTCCACCTTAGACAAAAAGGCTTCCAATAAATCTAATGGAAGATCAACACCCTCGTTGAGCTCTTTGCCAATCTTTTGTAGTGCCTTCAACCACCACCGACCATCACTGTTGGGCACCATAGTGTGATATAAATCCCAAAATCTCTCAATCATCCCAACAGGCTGGCAAGATCACCAACTTTGATACCATTGTAATATCCCGAAGGTGATTTCTTTCTCAGAGGTGATTTCGGTCTCGAGGTGATTTTTGTCTCGAAGGTGTTTTCGGTCCCGAAGGTGATTTTGTTCCGGAGGAGATTTCTGTCTCGGAGGTGTTTTTGGTCCTAGAGGTGATATCAGTCTCGGAGTTGCTTTCGGTCCAGAGGTGATTACTGTCCCGGAGGTGATTTCGGTCCCGGAGGTGATTTCTGTCCTGGAGGTGTTTATGTCATATGGTGTGGAGATGTGTACGAATGGAGTAGATGGTGTATGGTGGGGGTGGGGAGCAGACGTCGTGCGGTTGGAGGTGATGCCTGTACGGTGCAAGAAGGATGTTGTACGCTTGTGGAAAATGGTGTCCGTACGGTCTGGTTATGGACTCCTTCGCTTAGATTCTTTCGTTGCCAAAATTAATACCCATACAAATTTGTTATACCCAATCAATGAACTGATGTACAACACAAGTCTGGAAAAAGTACTTGCAACATGGAAATAATATTAATAATGATAGCACTTCAGATTACAAATCTTCAAATATCGCTGTCGAATAAAAATTTATCTTCTATAGAAGACTTCACAAATTTGGAGCACATAGTGAAATATCAAAATGATATCTCCATAGGCAGACTAGGGAGGCTGTGAACCACCGAAATTGCAACAAACCAAATAGGGAGGGTCTTTCACCTCCGAAATGGCGGACAACATAACTGCAATTGGAATTCGCAATACAAATAAAATATTCCAAATCGCATATCAACAACTACCTATATGCCGGTCATAAATACCCCTTCGGAGAAACTCCGAGGGTTTACAAAAGAACGCTGACACGACAAACACCTACAGACAACAATAATAAAAAAGGGTCCCTTTATTAGATAATTAAAGGTCCTTAGTAATATCTTTTAAATTGGGAGCAATTAATTAATTTATTCTCTATCAATTTGGGGACATTACACAATGAAGGTAGTGATGAAAATGTTATGAAGATAAACAATGATGCATGTTTTGACAAGTTTCACCAAGGAAGTACAATGAAGATATCAAGTCAGTATGATGATGAACAACAAATAATCCCTACAGTCACTAAAGGAAGATGTCAAAAGCATACCAAATAATGATATTTGTTGTAGACAATGCATCAAATATAATGTCTGGAAGTAAACAAATGCATGAATTAATTAAGCCATTGTTTTGGTGTTGCAGATATTTCTACAAGCATATGAACAAAGTACCAAATATAGTGAAAGAACAACCATCTCATGGACAATTATTCAATGCCTCAGATACAATGATGAAGGGAGGAAAGCACTATATTACAAACATGAACCCATTGTTACAGGAAATTTTAATGGTTCCCCAACATGGTTAAGGTTTGTTGATATTATGGCCTTTTGGCAAATATATCATGCATGGTAAAGATATTTTCGATAGATAAATAATAATATTAAATATGAGAGATATTTAATATTTATTGTTTATTCGTAAATCGAATTATTTGTCTAACTTAAGTCTGGGCCCAAGGTCAGCCTCCTTAAGGGAAAATATTATATCCAAGTCGGCCTCTTGTGGAGGCAATCCAATTGCATATATAAGGTAGTTCGAACCTTGGGGAGAACACATCAAAAAACATAACATGAGTTCTCTCCTTGTGGATTCGACAAGCATATTCAAGACAACGAATTGGAGCAGCAGCATGAGCAGCAACAAATTCATGAAGAGTGCGAATTATAACTAGGGCAGAGATCTTGCAGCCCTAGAGGAGCGAACTAGGGCAGAGATCTTGCAGCCCTAGAGGAGCGAACTAGGGCAGAGATATCATGCAGCCCTAGAGCAGCGAACTAGGGCAGTATTATGCAGACCTAGAAGAACTATATGAGGGCCAATATTGCAGCCCTAGATCTGAGAAATATGGATCTAATAGAAGGCCAAAATCAGGGCAGATTGGCAACATATTGAAGGACAAGATTGAAGATCTCAAGGTTCAGATTTGAAGTCTGATTCAGAGATATAATCTGGGTATTATCTCTCCTTGTTCTTTGTGATTTCTTATCATATCCTCTGCTTAGTTTTGTTAGACCTCTATAGACTGATATATTCCTTGGTAGAATCTGAAATATACTAACAAGGTTGAATGAGGAACAATCCGAGCCACAAGAACACAATCAAGGCCATAAGTTTTGTGATCAAAAGCAATGTTCATGGTTGATCTCAATGCTGAGGAAGACATAATGTATATCACAGTGAAGAAGAGCCATGAAGAGATCTTAAGAGCATAAAACAATAAAATCTGGAAAATATGATGAATCTATATAGTAGTGACATGAATATCTAAATAAGTAGAGTGCAACATCGTATAGAGCCCAAAATGATTGAGAGTGTTAAAAATTGAAACCATGCCATTCTTTTCAATGAAACCCTCATTTCCAATATGCCAATAGAGGAAAAGTAAGGAACAACTGTGAGGAAATATGCAGAATCAAGCAAATATACATAGTACAAGATGTATAATCCACAATAAGAGTAAAGAAATGTGATCTTTCAAAATACTTGTGAGAGTGATTAAAGATCTGTACAAATGAAGCTTCAACAACCCTCAAGTGAACACATTAGTATGCAGAGGAAAAACCATGGTTGAAGATGTAAACTTAGCCTCATTCCCAATATGCCAATAGAGGAAAAAAGGAAAAGCATTTCCATTTTGATCATTTCAAATGGAATTCAGAGAAGCTTATGAAAGCAAATGGTGAAGCTTACCTGAAAGATTGAATTAAAATGCTTTTGTAGATTTGATTCTTGATCACAATGCCACGTTTGAAAGACTTTGTGTGGACACATTGCATACCAATTGCTGGTAGCATGAAGGTTAAATGCAATTGGTGTCTAAATAAAATCATTAATGGAATTGACCACTTCAAATGGCATTTGGTAAAAGAAGCAGGAAATAGCACCGCTATATGCACTCTATACCTTGTAGATGTCACATATCAGCTCAAAAAAGCTCTCGATGTAATTAATGAGAACAAGGCAAAAAAGGCGAGAGTCGGTGTTGAAGTAGGTTCTAGTTCTACAAATGTGACGAAGGGTGGTCCCCTTAATACCACAAACACATAACAGAAACAGAGAACAACAATTTGCAAGAATAGAAAATGGGCTTCTTATTATCTCCACAAATGTGGAATTACAAATTTCAGAATTACAATATCAAAGCCACATGGGCATTTCCCTTACAATATTCTGTAGGACAAAGCCTCGAATTATTACCCAGAACTACTCCGAACTGCTCCCATTGCCCTAGACAACACTATGGGCCTTCCTTATATAGGCAATTTTCCACCGCCTGGGAAGGTTTCAGAAATTTAACCTCTAAAGCCGACCAAACTTAGGATTATTTTATTTTTCAATTTATTACATCAAAGTCGGCTCAAAACATGTTTTGAAACCCAAACAAAATTTTTGAAGGAAATTTATTTTTCGCCATTTCTGGTGGCCCAACTTCCGGAGACCATAAGTCATCACCCATTGACCCAATTGACTATTATGACCCTATTTCGGAAAGGGCGTGAAGCACTCTACAACTCATAAATCAAGCAAGCTTCATTTAATCAAAGTTTCGACCCCATCCGTGACCTCTAAAGCCTTCAAAATTGAGTTCAAAGTTTCTGTACCCTACTGCCAATACTGAAAATTTTCAATATCTTCAAAACTAGACTTGATCGGGCAATGAAACTTTTCTGGCAGGCTGATATGACCAAAATGAACCTCCAGGGAAGAAAATAGACCATTCTGAGCTCGAACGAAAAAATTACTAAAAATAGTAAATTTCCAAAAATAGAAGCTTTGCACAAGATAGCGTTTATTGAAAAGAAATCAGAAATATTTTTGGATGATGCAAGATTTTTCTTACACCCAGGATGCTCCTGCATCAGACACCCAGGGTAATTTGAGAAGTGACCCTGTCACGACTCGGGTGTGAAGAGGAAAACTAAGACGGTTAACATCCTCCCTTGTCAACCATGATGACTCTTCAACAGGTTGCCCTCTCCATTTGACCAGATATTGTTCATATGTCCTGTTCCTTGTGCTTCTGCCAACACGACTATCTAGTATATCCTCAATCTCCTTGATAGTTGAACTAGTTGCTGGAATACTCCACTGTGCTTCTGTGATCTCATCTTCAACACCTCCTTCATAATACTCTGTCAAATGTGAAATGTTAAATACTGGTGAAATATTCAGCTCAGTAGGCGATTCTACTTCATAGGCATTTCCTGAATCATGCTTCTTCAGTATCTTACATGGCCCAAACTTCTTAATTTTCAACTTGTTATATGTACTAACTGGAAATCGCTCCTTCTGCAAATGAACCATGACTTCATCTCCAACCTGAAATTCATTGTCTCCTTTTCTCATCTGCCTTAGCCTTATACTGTGCATTCATCTTGGTAATATGCTTCCTCACCTCCTCATGGATGTTCTTCAAGTGTTCTGCAAAATTCTCAGATTCAACACTACTTATCTCTCCTTTATCTATCTTCCTCAACTCTGAAGCATTTCTGGGACTACTTCCATATACAATTTGAAATGGTGATTTACCAGTGCTCCTGTTAACAGAATTATTGTATACAAATTCTGCCTGTGGTAAAATCAAATCCCATCTTGTTGGCTTGTCTTCAACCAAACATCTCAGCAAATTTTTCAAACTCCTATTCACCACGTCTGTCTGTCTATCAGTTTGTGGATGATGTGATGAACTGAATTTCAAATTTGTCTTTAACTTCTTCCAGAATGTATGCCAGAAATATCCAACAAACTTAGTGTCTTGATCTGAAACTATGTTCTTTGGCAAACTATGTAGTCTCACCACTTCTTTGAAAAACAATTCTGTTACATGAACAACATCATTAGTCTTCTTGCAGGGAATAAAATGTGCCATCTTTTAAAATCTATCAACTACCACAAAAATTGAATCATGTCCCCACCAAGTTCTTGGTAAACCAAAAACAAAGTCCATACTGATATCCTCCCAAGGCTTTTTAGGTACAGGTAATGGCTAATACAACCTTGTATTTTGCTTTACTCCTTTTGCCATCTGACATACTCTGCAACTCTGTACAAACTTCTTGACATCTTGCTGCAACTGTGGCCAATAATAATTCTCACTAACCAAAGCAAGGGTTTTATCACGACCAAAATGTCCAGCCAATCCTCCACTATGCTTCTCCTTGATGAGATTCTCCCTCATAGAACTTTGTGGAATGCACAACTGACTCCTTCTGAATAGCATATTATCTTGGATGATGAAATCCAACTACTTCGTTCTGTCTAGAGTAACAGGTTCTGTACAAGCTTTCCAAACTTCTCCAAAATCAGGATCCTCTGGATACAAATTCTTGAGTTCATTGAACCCAACCACCTCAATCTGCATCTCTGTCAGCAATAGTTGCCTTTTGCTTAGTGCATCTGCATTCCTGTTAGACTTTCCACTCCTGTATTTCAAAACAAATACATAACTCTGCAAAAACTCAACCCATTTCAAATGCCTTTGATTCAACTTTCCTTGACTATTCAAATATTGCAAAGCTTGATGATTAGTATACAAAACAAACTCTTTAGGAAGCAGATAGTGTCTCCACTTCTTTAATGCCTGAACTATAGCATAAAATTCCTGATCATAAACAGAATACTTTCTCTTGGCATCATTTAACTTCTCACTGAAATAAGCAACATGTTTACCTTCTTGACTCATAACAGCTCCTATCGCAGTACCACTAGCATCACAGTCTACTTGAAACACCTTATTAAAATCTGGAAGTGCCAAAACAGGTTGTTCTGTAACTTTTTGTTTCAACAGTTTAAAACTCTTATCTGCCCCATTAGTCCACTTGAACTCTTTTCTATCCCTGCTCATTGTTTTAGTCAAGGGTCCACAAATACTGCTAAAATTTCTATAAAAGCTAGCCAAACCATGAAAAGATCTTACCTCAGTTGCACTCCTTGGAGTAGGCCATTCAAGGATAGCCTTCACTTTCTCTGGGTGCATTTTTAGACCTTCTGCTGAAACTACAAATCCCAGATATACTAATTCCTTCTTCACAAAACTGCACTTCTTCAAATTAATCAACAATTTCTCTTCCCTTAACTTCTCAAACACCATACGAATATGCATCATATGCTCCTTCAATGTCTTACTAAAGATCAAAATATCATCTAGGTAAACAATGACAAACTTACCCAGATATTCTTTCAGAACCTCATTCATGAGCTGCATGAAAGTGCTCTGTGCATTGGTTAGCCCAAAAGGAATGACTAACCACTCATACAGTCCTTCTTTTCTCTTGAAGACAGTCTTCCATTCATCTCCTTCTCTGATCCGAATCTAATGATATCCATTCTTCAGATCTATCTTTGAGAAATACACAGCTCCACTCAAACAGTCCATAATATCATCCATTCGTGGCAATGAAAACCTATACTTGATTGTGATCTTGTTTATAGCCCTAGAATCTGTACACATTCTCCATTCTCCATTCTTCTTTGGTGCTAATACTGCAGGTATAGCACAGGGACTTAGGCTCTCTCGGATCAACCCCTTCTGTAACAACTCATATACTTGTCTATTCAACTCTTCACTTTTTGCTGGTGTCATTCTGTGTTCTGCCTTATTTGGCAAATTGGCTCCTGGAATCAAGTCCATCTGATGACTGATCTTCCTTACTAGTGGTAATATATCAGGCACATTATCGGATACAATATCTTGAAACTCATTCAACAAATCTGCAACTTCTATAGGTACATCTACTTCCTCTTTATCAGCTTTTGGAATTAAAGAAAAACACACATGCTTATGCCTCATACCCTTTAGGAATTTTCTTCCATCAACAAAACTTATTCTTGCATTACCACATACTTTTTCTTCTGTGTCTTTCAATGGCTTTAGCTTATGTTGCACTCCATCCTTTGTCAGGGAATAGGTATTCGCACAACCATCATGTACAACACGCCTATCAAACTGCCAAGGTCTACCTAACAACATATGACATGCATCCATAGGTATGATATCACATAGTACCTCATCACGGTATCCGCCAATCTTGAAATTCACTAGACACTGCTCACTGACCATGACCTTGTGGTCATCCTGTACCCAGGCAATCCGATATGGATGTGGGTGTTTCTGTCTCTTGAGCTTCAACTTCGTGACCATCTCTTTTGACACCAGATTGTAAATGCTTCCACTATCGATAATCACATCACAACACTTATCCTCACATTTGTATTTGGTGCGAAACAGGCTCCTCTTTTGCTCAGGTTCATTCTCACCACTCAGCAGGACTCTTCTGTTAATTAGCGTTTCTCCTATTTCAGCATCTTCAGAATGTGATGATCTGGCATCTTCATCTACATGTGCAACTCTAGCCTGGCCTTCAGTTCTCCTATTTGTCCTTCCTTGGCATTGAGGACATTCATATGCACTATGACCTTCTCCACAGTGAAAACATGTTCCACGGAAGCCTCCTCTTCTTGATACTTGTCCTCTTCCTCTTCCTCTCTGATCTTTATTATTCTGATCATGGAAACGATTGAAATTATTTCCTCTCTGATTTTGACTGCTACTAGCCTCATCCTTCTTTTGCGGATCTTCATTTTAGCCTCCATATGACTGTCCACCAGATCTTCCACGACGACCTCTTCCGTTTTGTCTGTTCTCAAACTTCTTGTTCAACTTTTCCTCTACTTTTAAGGCAAACTGGTATGCTTCTTCAATACTATTCATTCGAACCAAATTCAACTCTTGAATGCTCGGCCTCAACCCATTAAGGTAACGGGCAACTTTCTCCTTATTAGCTTCCACATGGCCTGTTCTAAAGAGGATTCGATAGAACTTCTTTGTATACTCTTGAACAGATCTTCTTGCTTGCTTCAAACTTTGCATTTTCTTCAGTAGGTCAAGCTCATAATCAATATGAATGAATTGTCGCTTCAATTTATCCACCATCCAATCCCATCTTGTGATTTTATCCTTTCCTCTTCTATTTCGCTCCAATTGAATCTTTTGCCACCAGATCTTCACATGACCCTTTAGTCTGGCCTTCGCAAACTTGACTTGATCAGGATCCTCGATGTCTTCATACCCAAAATATTCTTCTAGCTCATTGATCCAGTTAATCAACTCCTTTGGGTTAAGATTTCTTGAAAATGCAGGAACCTCAATCTTAGGTCTTTTCCCAATCTTGGAAATGGCCCGAAAAAGACTTTCTTCCTCTTGGTTCATAATTTCGCCTTCTCCTTCTTGATCAGAATTTCCTTCTTCGGCTTCATCCTCACTTTCGTCTCTGACATTAATATTCATTCCTCTGCGAATCTCTTCTTGCAATGCTCGCACTTGTCTCTGGAGCGCACTAACCTCAAGTGTCCCACCACCAGCTCTTCTGCCACGTTCCCTTCGTGGAGGCATTTTCGCGCTGCTCGCTGAAACCCTAAAGCACAGTCTTGGTGCAAACTGCCTTACAGTCGGCGATCTGTTTACACACTTAGGAACTCCCGCTCTGTTACCACTTGATGAAGGGTGCTCCCCTTAATACCACAAACACATAACAGAAATAGAGAACAATTTGCAAGAACAGAAAATGGGCTTCTTATTATCTCCACAAATGTGGAATTACAAATTTTAGAATTACAATATGCAAAGCCACATGGCCATTTCCCTTAGAATATTCTATAGGAAAAAGCCTCGAATTGTTACCCAGAACTACTTCGAACTGCTCCCACTGCCCTAGACAACACTACGGGCCTTCCTTATATAGGCAATTTTCAATCGCCTAGGAAGGTTCCAGAAATTTAGCCTCTAAGGCTGACCAAACTTAGGATTATTTTATTTTTCAATTTATTACATCAAAGTCGGCTCAAAACATCTTTTGAAACCCAAACAAAATTTTTGAAGGAAATTTATTTTCCGCCATTTCAGGTGGCTTAACTTCCGGAGACCATAAGTCATCACTCGTTGACTCGATTGACTATTATGACCCCATTTCGGAAAGGGCGTGAAGTGCTTTACAATGTTAAAAATAAGCAAGCTTCATTTAGACCGAAGTTTCAACCTCATCCGGGACCTCTAAAGCCTTCAAAATTGAGTTCAAAGTTTTTGTACCTTGCTACCAGTACCGAAAATTTTCAATATCTTCAAAACTAGACTTGATCTGGCAATGAAACTTTTCTGGTAGGCTAATATGACAAAAATGAACCTCCAGGGAAGAAAATAGACCATTCTGAGCTCGAACGGAAAACTTACTAAAAATAGTAAATTTCCAAAAATAGCAGCTTTGCACAAGATAGCCCTTATTAAAAAGAAACCAAAAATATTTTTGGATGATGCAAGATTGCTCTTACACCCAGGGTGCTCCTGCATCAAAATGTTAGGAGGAATCGATTTGATGAGAAAGATGGTAGGGGTTTTGTTCAAGAAAAATTTGGGAAAACACCTACTTCTATAGCGTATGGCCCTCACACGGGTGGATGGAACATCAATGAATTCTTCGCACCTCATACTACACCAGGATCACATACCAGTTTGGAGAGTAGGAGGTGGAGGAAAAATGTCCATGAACAAGCATAGAAGGCAATTTTGAATTCTTGGTTCTCCTCTACCTTGGCATTCCATGCTTGCAAATCTAGCAAGCTATGATGGATGTTGAAACTGTATGGCTGGGGCTTAAATTCCCATCTTACAAGATAATGAGGGTTGGTATGTCCTATGACACAAAAAAAGATGTTCGAGATGTTAGAGAGCATTGGCTAGAGTGGGCTAGTAGTGGCTGCACCATTATTTCAGATGGTGGACAGATAGAAGGAATTGAACCCTCATCAACTTCCTCATCTCTCATGATGTTGGCACTATATTTTTGAATTTTGTGGATGCATCAGATACAATCAAATCTGCAACTACATTGTTTGAGATGTATGAGTCAGTAGTCATGGATGTGGGGCCACAAAATGTGGTTCCGTTTATTACAGACAATGCTTCTGCTTGTGTTGCTGCTAGGAGACTCCTCACACACAAATAACCCTCTATGTGTTTTACCCCATTTGTAGCACATTGCGTTGATCTAACCTTAAAGGACATTGAAAAAGATTGAATGGGTTAAGGAGGCATTATAGATGGCTTGCACGGTTTCCAAATTTACCTATAATCACACGAGGGCTTTGAGTATGATGCACCATTTCACAGGGGGCAAGGAGCTAGTTCACCCAAGGGTGACAAGGTTTGCAACACACTTCCTTGCACTACAAACTTTAGTTCAACAAAAAATGAACTTGAGATGCATGTTTGTTTCAGTTGAGTAGATGGAGTCTAGATTCACAAATCAAACAGATGTCATGGTGTTAGGAATATAAGACCTTTAATAGAGAAAATCTGATGTCCTTTAAAGTACTGTATACTGTATATATTTTCAGAGTAATATATATATTTACTAATCTATATTGTATGTTGCAGAGGAGAAGACAATGCCATATTGATTGATTGTCTTTCACTGCCCATACGAATGAATATTAATAACGATATGAAGGGTCATGACTGTGTAAGGACATGACCCTACATGGCTTGAGCCACGTCGGGCCATGTCTTACACAGCCATGCCTTCCTTATGCTTTCGCACTATTTCAACATTGCTTGTTTAAACACAGTGGTGTTACGGATAACCATAGTCTGTGGTTATCGTAACACATCTAATGATGTGTTACGATAACCACAGACTATTGGTTATTGTAACACCATAATCGAGTGAGTCGATAACAGTGAATATGCTAGGTATTAAATCAACCCAATCCATTATAAATTGCAGTCGTCATTAATATATTAAAATCAATAAATTATATATATATATATGGTCGACTAATCATGTCAATATGATTATAAGTCAATCAAATTGACACTATAATTTAACACTCCCTCTTAGTGAGAGAGGATTGATAATCACAAGATGTAAGTGTTATTGGAATCCCCGACTTAATTCGGAACTAGATTGCCCTTTAAAATAACACAATCACTTTAGATCAGGATTTCCGACATGATTCAAAACATAATTCAACTTGATAAAAGAAATTTATCACAATCCCCGACTCAATTCGAAACAGGATTTTAGGGATAAACATAAGTGTCAAGATATTCGGCTCAATCCGAATCAAAACTTGAACCTCTCGTTATCATGATCCCCGACTAAATTCGGAACTGGATTAGATGATAACTTAAGTCAAACTATTGTAGGTCGTCACCTTACAATAGTGACTTTACACACAAGAAAGATTGTCATCTTTCAAAATACACAATATTGCAATATTAATTTTATTCATGAATATATTAATTTACATATTTAAGAGATAGAATCTCAGAAATTTAATCACAACTTAATCATACCAAGTTTCTTTCTGAAGTACTCGATTTTCAACTTCGCAAGAGGCTTGGTAAAAATATCAGCATTCTGTTCTTCGGTACTTATGTAGATGAGTTTGATAATATCTCTGTCTACCATGTCTCTTATATAGTGATAAGGAATTTCTATGTGTTTGGAGTGATTTTTACAGAAAGCTTAATGCAACTTTGATTGTCACAATAAATTACTATAGGTTTTAGAGTCTTGCCAAACAATCCAAATAGTAACTAACTTAACTATACTGCTTCTTGAGCACCCATAGAGGCGGCCATGTATTCTGCGTCGGTAGAACTTAGAGCAACAACTGACTGTTTTCTACTGAACCACGAAATCATTGCTGATCCAAGGCTAAAGCAACATCTTGTAGTGCTTTTATGATCGATTGAATTTTCGGCCCAATCGGAGTCAGTGAATCCTTGGAGTTGTATGTCAACATTCTCATACTTTAGACCCAACTCAATTGTACCACATAAGTATCTCAGAATATGTTTAGTAGCTGTTAAGTGAATCTTCTTAGGTTCACACATGAAATGACTTAAAACATTTGTTTAGCAAGCTTTTTTGTGGAATTCCTGGGTTGCTAGATCAAGAAAGTTGTTAAGTTGATCCCCGTTATTTTCTTATGGTGGTATTGAAAGAAAATGTGAAATAATTTGGAACCTTATTGATCATAAATGGATACACTAACTCTACCAATCAATATATGCCATGTTGTACTTCGAAAACCAAAAATTATCCTTATCTGATATTGTTGATGTTTGTAGCATCGCTCAGATAAATAATATTGACTATATGATTATTATGAGAAATTATTTATTATATATATACATGTATATATATCAATATATATAATAATTGATATTACTATATACATTGATATATATGTATATATAAAGTTAGATTATAATTATTCTCATAATAACTAGATAGTTAAATTGATAAAATAAATATTATTATTATTATGTAAATATTAGAGAAATTAATATAATACTCAAGAGATATTATATATATATATAATCATAATTGCCATTATATTAATTACATAATAATGAATAGACATGTCCCATGAAGGGACATGTTTCTTCTTGACCCATTCTCAATATAAATGCAAGAGATTGTTGCATTTGGAAAACACATAAAAAAAGATACAATGAGATAGTGCTATTACATTTGCAATGATCCTAAAACCTTAACATGGTATCAGAGCCAAGTTTCAAATGTAAGAGAGTAGTTTGTTGATGGTGAATGTGTGACTGTCTCAGAAAATATGGTCTTAGTACGAGGACCATATCTCACAAATGCACCATTGGATTTTGCTGAATTTCGGATATGTTGGTGATAAACAAATTTAGAAGAATCTCACCGGAGCGATTGGAGAGAAAATGTCAAGTTCAAAAGTTATGACAGACTGTGTATAGATATATGCAAAAATATGTAAAAGAGCGAGGTTCCTTCTTTAAAAGCCTAACCACTTGAAGGGAGATCCGATCAAATTAAAGGTTTTTATAGTGTATAGAACCTTTGGATATTCAAGACAAGTTATGTGAATAATTCTAGTAATGTTCGAGAATGACGACATCATTCTGTGAATTTGCATGATATTTTCTATATGGGCTTAGCGTATAGAATGAAATACTTGAAATTTATAAAAGATAAGTATTTCATGTTTTATTAATGCACATAATTTTTGATTTTGTAATTCATGATATACTATTGGTTAGTGAAACATTGTATGCTTCTATAATTGGTATTTTCAGTCGAGATAGTTTAGTGTGCTGTTTGTAATCTCTTTGACATACCTTCAGGACAAAAGCACAAGATAATTGCATTCAAGGGAGAAAGAACTTGACGCTTGCAAACAAATTGATGATTGAGACTAAGATGCAAAGGGAGTCTAACATTTCAAAAGAGGTCAAGAAGTTGATAAACTTGAGCTTCAGAGGGAGCAGATGGTTCAGTCAACTTGTGACAATTTTGATCATGTTGATTGAGAAGGAGTTCACTATTGAAGGTGAAACACTTCTGAGGTAAACTTTATATAATTGATTATTATACTAATGAATCGTGAATGTTTTTAATGGGCCTGCCCCCTATGTAAATCATGAAGAAGTGAGGACTTCCAAATGATTATCACTTGTATTTGCAGAAGTTATTGGAAGGTGACGATCTTACAATAACTTAAATCATGATATACATTATTTATAATGTTGGAACAGATCATGATGATTAAATCAACAACTAAGTGTTAGATGTCATTAAATTGACGGTCTATGAGTTGTTTGTATGGATATATGATAGGTATTTGGTGAATATTATGTGTTGATATTCTGTAGGCCAGTACCTTATTGAGTACTTGGTGAATAGCATATGTTGATGTTCTGATAGGCCAATACTCAAAGTATTTGGTGAATGTCATGTGTTGACATTCTGATAGGCCAATACTCATGATATCAAATGGATAGAATCGTTGATGGAGGCAATCCACACGAGAGCTTGTGGATAGAATTGCCGATTGAGGCAATCCACCCGGGAACTTGTGGATAGAATCGCCGATAGAGGCAATCCACACTAAAGCTCATGAGTTTGTCGATAGAATTGCCGATGGAGGCAATCCACATGAGAGCTTGTAGATGGAATCGCCGATGGAGGCAATCCACTTGAGAGCTTGTGGATAGAATCGCCGATGGAGGCAATCCACATATTGAGACTATGTTTCTATTGATTACATCACGAGAATGATGTCTTTATTGATTTATCCTCCCTAGCTAAGAGGGAGTGTTGATGTTTGTAGCATCGCTCAGATAAATAATATTAACTATATGATTATTATGAGAAATGATTTATTATATATATATACATGTATATATATCTATATATATAATAATTGATATTACTATATACATTGATATATATGTATATATAAAGTTAGATTATAATTATTCTCATAATAACTAAATAGTTAAATTGATAAAATAAATATTATTATTATTATGTAAATATTAGAGAAATTAATATAATACTCAAGATATATATATATATATATATATATATATATATATATATATATATAATCATAATTGCCATTATATTAATTACATAATAATGAATAGACATGTCCCATGAAGGGACTTGTCTCTTCTTGACTCATTCTCAATATAAATGCAAGAGATTGTTGCATTTGGAAAACACATAAAAAAGATACAATGAGAGTGCTATTACATTTGCAATGATCCTAAAACCTTAACAGATACATTTGAGGCTGTTGAGAAGGTCATGGTGGGCCTTACTACATGTATAGAGAAGATGATGGAAGACAAAGGCCTCAAAGATTTTATTTTTGATGAGTTGGAAGTCTACTAGGGTGTAGAGAAACACTCTTTTCTTCTTTTGTTGACATTCAAAGAAGGGAAAAAAAAGGTAAGAGATTCAGTAATTATTTTTAGCTTAATGGTAGAAATGTGAAAGTTGAAGTTTTACATAATACTTATGTTTCTTTAAATGTTTTATTTGTAGATTTGTGTTGGGACATTTATGTTGCGTTGCACTGAAGGGTAATTATCCTTGGTTTTTACTGGTCCTATAATGCTTTTGGGTGTGAGTAGAGAGTGAGCCTGTTTGAGAGCATTTATACCAGATATAAAAATGGGTTGCCCTAGGCATCCCTTAACAGCCTTGCCTTTGTCTAGTACAGTGTTCGCCTTAAAGCCAAAAAGATGAAGGGTCCTCCTTAAGGTTGCATCAACTTGGATGATGCTGATCCATTTGATTGGATTGGTGAAGAAGTGGATGCCATGTTCATTAAGGAAGACGTTGCTGGATTGAAGGTAGAAGCATTAGAGGTGGAGGTTTTGGTGGAAGAGATACTTGACAAATCATTTATTCTTTTGATGACTTCATTTCACCTTATTGTTTTAGCTTCAAAAGCACTAGCGTGAAAAGGGAGAATAAGATGTAGATTGCATTTGGCTTTTCATAACATCTGTTAATAGGTATAAAATTATTTATAGTTTTATAATAATACAATGCTCTTTTGACCTTGAACTGCAAATTTTGAAATAGAACAAACTGATAATCAGATTAGACTTGTGTATTCTCTAAATGCATTAATTTATTTTTTGTTGTTTGATTATGTATTTTGTTTTGCCAATATTTTTCTGAGGCTTGAGTCTCAGTCAAAATTTTGGTCTGTTGAGTCCAGGCAGAGTCCAAGATTTTCAACTATGGTTTCAAATTTTTTACAATCTAGTTTCTAGTAGGATTTTCCCAATATGCATTGTAAACTTGGGAGGTATGCTTCATATTTCTAAAACTAGACTTAGTAAAAACTCAGAAGGCTAAAAGTTTTACTGGGACTTTAGACTAGGGATAAACTTTGCATGTAGAAAGAACATAATATTATTAAATAAACTTAATGACATTGAAAGAAAATAATTCAGTTCTTGCATGTCTAGTTAAATTGTTGAAAAGTCATTGACCTCTACTGCAATCAAAAAAAAGTTTAAAAACGAAAACTTAAAAAAGAAAACTGTGGAATAAAATTCTGCTACCTTGATAGTTTCTATGGCATGCTCCACAAAATTTTGGTAAAAGAGTCGGCAAGTACTTGCTAGAAACCTGGCTACAGTGTTTCTAATGAGTGATTTACTGAGCATCCTTTCACTTGTAAGTCTGCAAGTAAGTCAAAGGTTTTTTGAACTATGGTTTCTTAAATGGAGATTGTGGTTAATGGATTGTAAATTTAACGATTGTATGTTATTAATCTTTATGTAGCCTTTGTTTTATTTTTTATATTTTTTTCCATCTTATATTCCTTTCTTCTATGAATTTTATTTGGAAAGTCAACTCATCAAGTTTATATGGTAGCTTCCATGTGTCTTATCTTTTATACTCTATTAACTTAAGATATAGAAACATTTATAATTATACATGTCCCAGATTCTGATCTCTCTATTGATTTTCATTGTTGTTTCCTATTTTGCTCACTGTTCTTGATTATATTAATTTCTATGTAGGGTCTCTTACACTATTCATCAAATACAATTTTCCCGTGGATGAAATTTCATTGTGACCTGTTATCAACATTATGTGTGACATACAAAAGAAAAGAAGTTGGTAATTGCTTTTCATGATTAAGATTCGGTATACCTTTTCAGGTAATGGAGTTCTTAGATGATGTATCACAGATTATGTCAGAATCAGCTGTTAAAGAACTACAAAGACTCAAGGATTTGAAGGTTAGTTTATCAGTTTACACACTTACAGTATGTAGTATTATGTATAAGGAACAACATGATTGGTATGTTTAAGCTATAGTAATACTGATGTTTCAAAAACAGAGACAAGAGGAAGGAGAATCTCCATTTGGGATGGAAGACTTGCAATACTATATGAACCAAGCAGAAGAGTTAGAGTTTGGAATCAATTATGAAGAATTGCGGCATTATTTTCCTGTCGAATCTGTTACACAATGGCTGTTGAGAATTTATCAAGATCTTTTTGGTATTTATTGATAGAAATCTTTGAGACATGCTTGACGATTTGCTTCCTTCATAGTTGCATTTTATTGATATAGTGGAATAGGTATTTGTACATAATGAACCTGACATTGTTGGACTCTGCTCTTAGAGCTTTCTAACTTTCTCTTCAGAATCATTTAAAGGATAGTATCAGTTGATGGTTTACTTTGATTTTGATAGTTTCTTCTTTACTTTTCAACTGTTGTAAGCTGGTTGTTTTTCATATGGAGCATGGCAGGCCTAAAATTTGACAGAGTCCAAGGAGCTGAGGTTTGGCATCCTGATGTTTGCTTATATTCAGTTTTGGATTCTGTCTCTAATGAACATTTGGGGTATTTCTATATTGATCTATATCTGAGGTGCGTGCTCCTTTGGCAGCATGCATGCACTGCAATTATGAGTTCATATTGTTATTTAAATGGCAGTCTTTTAACTGTTGATAATACTTGACTATTACCAGAATTCATTAATTTTTGCTAGACTACATATGTTTTATGTATTTCTTTTCAGAGATGGAAAATATGGACATACTTGTGTTGTTCCTCTTCAGGATGGCTGCCTTTTGAGAAATGACGCTCGCCAGGTTGCTGATCTATTCTTCAACAGTATTCTTTTCCATGAAGTCCATTTATTTGTTTTTTTGAACAATGCAGAAGAATTGGATTTTTTTTGTTAATTTCTCTTTGTCAAATGTTTCCTGAAATATTTCAAACCTTTTTATTTGGATGTTAGAGATGCTTTTCCGGGCAAGAAAATCTTATGTCCAGCTTGAAATATGATTGCAAATTTTAAAATCTTATTTTTGGTTTTGTCAAGAGGAAGTCATCTTAAAATTATTCAGACTTATCAAATCCTTTGTTCGGTAAAGGAGTTGTGATTTGTTTCTTATTTTTACCCTATATTTGTAACTAACGCTTCTGATTACAAATATCTAGAAGTTAGTCATTAGCCTCTACATATTGATTTTTATTGTTCAATGTTAAGATCTATCTGCTGTTTTCTACCAGTACTTTTGTCTGTTCAGTTTGTAAATATTGCTCTACGAAATGTTTCGATGTGCTTGTATTCATGTTGTTAATCTAATGCAAATTAGTATGATCATGTGACCTTAGTCAGTGTGAATAATAAGTGACCATAGGACACTACGATGACATCTATAATCTTAACAAATGGTTTAACATAGAAATCCAACTTGGGCTTGGAGATCTAAAGAGGAGACACCTCAAATATTTCAAAATATAAAAGAACAAAACACCCTAGAATACCACTGGTGAGTGATCTCATTTGGGGCACGAAATGTAAAAGTGTGTTCAATAGTTAAGAAGTTTCTTTTAAAGATTATTGTAATATCCCCATTATGGACCTGGATATTGTTAATCAATTAAGGATCTAATAAGTTTAAATTAAAGATTTAAACTTATTATTACTATTTTAACAAGCACACTTAAACTAATACACACTATGTAATCTATAGTGGTGACTAATTAAATCAAGGTAGTCGGTTAACATCCAACACCTTCAATATGATATCTTGTTAAAGACAAATGGAATCTGTATTAAAGATAAATTAATATGGAAGCGTATGGTATTGTGCTCATTGTCAACATGGAATACAGTGACTAATAACGATAATACATCATAAGTGATGTTTAATACAGGGAAATGGTCGACAACTGGATAGGAGTGATTGATAAGATTGGCACCTTAATGGTCCACATCATATGGCTAGCAATAGATATTGGTCATTTGACAACAAATATATACTATCGACGGCAAGAAGGCTACGATATACCACATTTCTTGAGTATACAAGTTGATGGCTTCATAAGGACTGGATAAAAATTACTTCCCCATTTAGTCAGAATACTCATAATATAAGGAATCTTCGTTCAGATTTATAGAGTCATGAATTCTTAATATTAGACAGTTGCAAACAATGAGAAGAAAGAGTCGACCACTACCATCGATAGTCAAAATGAGACGAATAGTCTATGTTAACGTGACAATCTGGATGAGTATGCAGTGATTGATATATTAGCAATCATCCCTGTGTCTGTTATGATAATCGACGAGATCAATATAATAAGGCTTAAGAGATGTAGATTGAACAAAGGGATATGCCGACAATTACAAGGCACCGTAAAACCCAAAATATATCATCGGTACCTTGGTTACCAATAAAGAATCAACGATAATATAATCGGCTAGTAATTATTAATAATATAATTATTGGTTGTTATGATAGGTGATGTCTTTCCAACCGTACCCTTTCATATTTTATTGCACATATATATGCAAGCCGATTGGCTCACCAGGGATAGGTGAAGAAGAATTTATTTTCCTTTGTGGAATCTGCTCGATAATAAGAGCATATTAGTTGCCACAACAACCCATTTGGTGCAAGCATATAATCGCCTATCAGAGACGACATCATTTTAAGAGCATACAATATCAAAGATATATCAGAGATGGGTCCTGTACAAAGTATTTGCATATTTCATATCAGAATATCTGAGACGACATACATTTGCTAGATATTTATCCTGTAACTTTCAGCACATATCATATCGAAGATCAGAGACGGCTCACAGGGTAATGTGCATACCATTACATTGCTAAATCAGAAACAACCAATATATATATATATATATATATATATATATATTTGAATTCAGTATTGTTTTTGAATTGCCAAGCATACATCACTGTCATTGATATAATTATCTCTGCATCATCATTGTATTGTGATAGCATTGAAACTATCAGTTGTATTCCATTGTGGCATTTGGAATTACCAGTCATATATATTTATCATCATAGTCCATTTATCCTTGCATTGTTATTCATTAGTGCATTTCGATTGTTGTAGGCTTGTAGCATTTGGAATTACCAATCATATTTATAATTCATTAATTTGTGTTCATAATTCCCTGTCATAATTCATATAGCTTCACCTTGTATTCATTAATCCACGTAGTGTCCATATAATTATAAAAAGGGGACGTTACGAATTGGTATTAGAGCTAAGAACCTGCCAGCTTGTGTGATGAACATTCAGATTGTAGAAAATGGAAGCAATTGAGGAACTAATTTAAAGCTTCAAATATGGGAAAAGATGAGAACTCTGCAACCACATGCTTCAATGCATGGTCAAAAAACACACAGAAGAAATTAGATCAATTGTCTGCGTTACTAATACCAACCAATAGCAATCGCAGAAAACAAGAAGAGAAAAAAGAAAAAGATGAATATTCAAGACATCACACCCTTAAATATAGACCAAACCTTCCTACTTTCCTTCCAAAGAAAGAACGACAAGAAGTTACTTTTGCTGATTTACAAGATTAATGGTGACAGAAGCCAAAATCAGTAGATGTATATGAGCAATTTTGACATGATTGGTTGTATAGTAGTCTTCAACAATATATCTCCTTAGAGGACTACATTGATCTACGAATAAAATACCCTCCTAAGAAATATAGCTTTCATCTCGTGGAAGAAGAACATCATACACACTATAAGGAACGAGGGATAAATGATTGCAACACAACAATTGCACCATGAGTCTCTCACATCCATGCATCATCAGAGAGAATGGAAGTAGTTATATGAAAGGGAGAAAGTGAAATCGAAAACCAAAGGAAGGATAATGCAAGAAATAATCATCAAACACCATTAGAGCAAGGAGAAAACAAAGAGGCTACCGACTTATCATGTATCACAAACAAATCAAGTACTTGGATTCACAAGGATGATGAGGGTGACCTCACACCAAGATAAGGACCATATATAGAGGACCAAGCAAGAGATGATCAACAAGCACTGCGAGGAAATGTAGTCACCAAATATTTGAAAGGAGATGTAAAGGAGGCTACTGAATCTCCCTTTATCACAAATTAGTTAAGCACACATATTGTTGAGGACAATAAGGTTAACCTTACTTCGTTTGAAGGATTAGGCACAAGAGAAGGTGTAAGAGAGATTGAATTAAGAAATCATAATTCAGGTAATGAGAATATCGATCACAACTCTTTCCCATCTATAGTTGTGAATGAAATGAATAATGCGAATGTCACTTTGTGTATTCCCCTTCATCATGTTGAAGTTGATA
Source organism: Chamaecyparis obtusa (assembly GCA_027943335.1). Taxonomy (NCBI): domain Eukaryota; kingdom Viridiplantae; phylum Streptophyta; class Pinopsida; order Cupressales; family Cupressaceae; genus Chamaecyparis; species Chamaecyparis obtusa. The sequence goes on from BSBK01005388.1 coordinate 467,927, forward strand.
AACTAGGAAAGTTGAAGGTAAGAAAAGATGATAATGGCTTAAAAAATTCAGATGAAGGAAGGTTGGGAAAATATGAAATTGAGTTTAGAGGCCATCTTCAACTTATTCCTCATCCATTGTTTGAAGTTGATGTGGACAAAGTTTATAACAAACCACTCTTAGAGGTTTACAAAGAGACCAATCTGAAGTCATACAAAGGTAAAGATGAAAACAAATTATAGGATCCTGGTGCATCTTCAATTAAGCAAGCAAATGAGCCCCTATTGGAACCATATAGTAAATACCAACAATGTTGGCACTAAGCATTCCTCAATCAAACTTTATGAGTTTGTTCTTCAGGATTGGATTCTTCCCTTACGAAAGAGATCAAATGCTGAATATTTAGTTAGGATAAAGAAATGGCACTTTCAAGTTTGGGACCCAGGAATCATTGACAAAATAAGAATGTTTTTGGGCAAGCATTTTGCAAGAGGGGGAGACTTTAATATCCCCATAATGGACCTAGATATTGTTAATCGATTAACGATCTAATAAGTTTAAATTAAAGATTTAAACTTATTATTACTATTTTAACAAGCAAACTTAAACTAATACACAATATGTAATCTATAGTGGTGACTTATTAAATCAAGGTAGTCGGTTAACATCCAACACCTTCAATATGATATCTCGTTAAAGACAAATGGAATCCGTATTAAAGATAAAGTAATTACGGACATGTATGGTATTGAGCTCATCGTCAACATGTAATACAGTGACTAATAACGATAAGACATCATAAGTGATGTTTAATACAGGGAAATAGTCGACAACTGGATAGGAGTTATTGATAAGGCTGGCACATTAATGGTCCGCATCATATGGCTAGCGGTAGATATTGGTCATTTGACAACAAATATATACTATCGACGACAAGAAGGCTACGATATACCACATTTCTTGATTATACAAGTTGATGACTTCATAAGGATATGCTGGATAAAATTTACTTCCCCATTTAGTCAAAATACTCATAATATAAGGAATCTCCTTTCGGATTTATAGTCATGAATTCTCAATATTAGACGGTTGCAAACAATGAGAAGAAAGAGTCGACCAAGTCTATATGAGACGACTAGTCTATGTTAACGCGACAATTTGGACGAGTATGCAGTGATTGAAATATTAGCAGTCATCCCCTTGTCCTCTATGATAGTCGACAAGATCAATATAAGGCTTACGAGAAGGCTCTGACGTGGCATGTCCCAACGTAGATTGAACAAAGGGATATGCCGACGATTACAAGAAGGCACCGTAAAACCTCAGTACCCTGGTTATCAATAAAGTATCGACCATAATATACTTAGCTAGTAATTATTAATATTATAATTATCAGTTGTTATGATAGGTGATGTCTTTCCAATCGTACACTTTCACATTTTATTGCACATATATATGCAAGCTGATCGGCTCACGAGGGATAGGTGAAGAAGAATTTATTTTATATCTTATTTCCCTTTGTGGAATCCGCTCAATAATAAGAGCATATCAGTTGCCACAACAACCCATTTGGTGCAAGCATATAATTGCATATCAGGAACGACATCATTTTAAGAGCATACAATATCAAAGATATATCAGAGATGACTCCTGTACAAAGTATTTGCATATTTCATTTCAGAATATCTGAGACGACATACCTCTGCCAGATATTTATCTTGTAACTTGCAGCACATATCATATCAAAGATCAGAGACGGTTCACAGGGTAATGTGCATACCATTACATTGCTAAATCAGAAACAGCCAATATATATATATATATATATATATATATATATATATGAATTCAGTATTGTTTTCGAACTGCCAAGCATACATCGCAGTCATTGATATAATTATCTCTGCATCATCATTGTATTGTGAATCTGTGATAGCACTGAAACTATCAGTTGTATTCCATTGTGGCATCTGGAATTACCAGTCATATATATTTATCGTGATAATCCGTTTACCCTTGCTTTGTTATTCATGAGTGCATTTCCATTGTTGTGGCATTTGGAAATACTAGTGATATTTATAATTCATTAATTTGTGTTCATAATTCACTGTCACAATTCATATAGCTGCACCTTGTATTCATTAATCCACTTAGTGTCCATATAATTTTAAAAAAGGGGACATTACAATTATCCAATCCTTCACCTCTGTAATTTCAACTTTCCAAGTAATTGGAAAGCTTGGGATTGAGGAAAATATATGCCCAATCATAAGCTTTTTAACTTATTTGGCTTTTAATTATTCCTTTTTTGAGCAATTATGGAATTTATAGATGAGTTAGATTATATGTTGTGACTAGGAGGGTGAGCGTCTTAAAACTGCTATTTAGAAAATAGCTCTACCACAGGGATGACAAGTTTACTCAAATATTATCAGGTGAACTTAGCTTGGTGCCTTTCACCATTTACTACATTGCTGATACAAAGTTTCTAAATAGTTTCGTTCATTCCATTTTCAATAAATTAAATTAAATGCCATGTTATTGGTTTGTTGTTTGGTCTAGAATATCAGCATTGAAAATGCAACATTGGGTGGTAATGTTTGAGGTTGGGGTTTTAACTATGAGAAAAGTATGGAGAAAAGGCATCTCACGATTGATAGAGGTTGTTGATAAGCTCCTATTGTCTGAACATGAGAAAACCATTCTTATACTATTAAGGGAAACCATTGTAATCTCTGCAAATGGATGATATTGACGGAAGGTCAAGTGTGAGGAAAAAATGGAACCTTCAATTCACATATTTACATTTATCATTGTACCAACCATATTTCAAAATCTTGGACTAGGAAAAACATTGAATAAACAAAACCTTGTCAAGTTTATTCGAATGTAAAAAAACATGTAATCATAAACAATTCTTTAAAAATATGGATATGAATGGATTTAGAGAACCTATTACTAATTCCCTTCATATATAGATCAAAACTAGGGGTCAATACACATCATTGATAAAAATATGTGTTCAACACGTATCAACTTTAAGTTTCAATATAAGTAACAATTACAAAGAATAAGTTTAATGTTCGTAATATATTATTTCTCTCTACAACTAAAGCTCCTAAATTGTAGTGGGTGTCCTAAAATATAATGGTGGTGTTGTAGCTTCTTGTTGATGAATAATAGCATATTTAATAAGAGCCTTGAGAATATGATGACTCATCTCCTACCTCATATACCATTGCATTTTCTACCCATAGCATTACCTCCCTCTTCGAATCAACTATGTCATCAATAGTAAATATGGGATGCACATTCTCAACAACTTAATCTTAATATGAATCAATGTCATTGAGGTTAAGCATCTCATGTGTCTTTTGTCCTTCTAACTTTTGTGCACACAACTAAAGAATATATTGCACAAAGACATGGTCATTCAATCTCTTTTGAGTTAACTTGTTGTAGTTCTTTGTGTGAATGAGCACAAAAGCATTCGAATTGCACTCATATCCTAGAATGCTCTAGGTTTGGGACAAGATCTTGATGTTTGTAAAGCTTAGGTGTTGTTGCACCAAAATTTTCTGATGACAAATATGCAAGAACATCATTATAATATTCTATAAATATTTTAGTAATCTTAAAAGTTAAGTAGACAGATTCCAGTTCCGAGTCCAGAATAGCATTTGATGAATAAATTGGGAAATATTCAATTGTTTCCTAAGTTGGATTAACTACATAATATTAAAGTGATTTTATAAAGTCACTTTATGTTATAATAAAATATAATAAAGCCTTGGCTCATTTCCCTAGGTGTTTAAGTTGACAAGTTATTTTAAAAGGGGGCCACTTTTCTGATGAGAAATAAGGCCTTTGGGATTCAAATTCTTTCTTCTACCGTAGCTCTGATACCATGTTAGTATATTTCAGATATTCAACAAGGAATATATCAATCTATAGAGGTCTTTCAACAACTAATCATAGGATATAAAAATGATCACAAAGGAGAGATAGTACCCGGATAGTATCTCTGAAATCAGACTTAGGAGACTTCAAAACTGATCCTTCGACTCCCTCTGAATGTGACCTGAGTTAGCCCACCTAGGGCTTCTTTAATTCTGCTCCAGAGTGTCATTGATTTGAACTTAGGATTGCCTCAGATCTGTCCTAAGATCTGCACTGTAATCAATCTGCACTTTAAGTGTCCTTAAAGGCAGATATATGCATACTGCTGGAATTCGCACCAGCTTGATTTCGTTCTATGCATCAGCACTAATTCGTCCTTTTAGGGCTGCTGCGATTTACTCCAATTTGCTCTTGCAATCAGCCCAAATTCGCTTCTTATTTCTGCCCTAGAACTTACAAATTCAAAACCCTTGAATTCGTTCCTCTGATATGTTTCACACCACAATGGTAGATGCATTTCGCACTCTAAGAATTTGCTATTGGTGGATTTTGATTCTTGAAGGAGGAAGACATATGTTATGTTTTTGATACATCTTTCCTTGAATCGATCAGCATATATATAGGAGCTTCTAATTAATCTTAACACCCTTCCAAGAAGGCCGACTTGGCCTAATTATGGGCCCTCCATTAATTAACGTCATATATATTGAAATACTTGCATTTTATAATAATACTCTTATTATTATAAAATCGCACAAGGGTATAATTAATAACATTTAATTATTAATTTATTTGTCCAATTTGATCTTGGCCGCAAGGCTATAATTATTAACACTCCCCCTTAGACTGAAGGGTAAGATCAAACCATAGATCCCATCTATACCAGGACACACCCTTAACTATCACCCTTGATAGTGAGAACAAAAACATAATCATCTTGGATACCCTATCCAGAGATATCATAGATTCCAAGTCTATGAAGGTAGACCCTATCTACCATAAGTCCAAGTCTATATAAAAATTTGGCTCAAAACCGTTATCCTCCGAATGAGTGGATTGATTAGATCCACAAGAATATCAAGTCCATGATATTCATGATAACATTGGATTGCCAAATTCTTCAATATATATAAACATGAAGTCCATGATGTATATCATCCAATTTGTGGATAACTAAATCCACGAGTCAGCAAGACTCAAGAGATGTCAAATCCATGACAACATACCAACATCAAGTACATGATGTTTACTATCCAGATGTGGATTTCTCAGATCCACGAGTCCCATGACTCAAGAATTTAGAATATCAACTCTATGATATTCATGGTATCATCAAGTTCATGATGTTACCAAATACTCAATTGTGGATCCCTGATCCATGAGTCTCCAAGACTCAAATGATATCAACTCCATGATATCCAGAGCATTGGTCTCACGAATATCAAGTCCATGATATTCACCAAGTGCTCGGAGCAATGGTCTTTTGACATCAAATTCATGATGTCTCACCGATTGCTTGTAATTAATCTTAACACCCTTCCAAGAAGGCCAACTTGGCCTAATTATGGGCCCTCCATTAATTAATGTCATATATATTGAAATACTTGCATTTTATAATAATACTCTTATTATTATAAAATCGCACAAGGGTATAATTAATAACATTTAATTATTAATTTATTTGTCCAATTTGATCTTGGCCGAAAGGCTATAATTATTAACAGAAAGTTGAGTCCATGAAGAGTTAATGGAGGTAGAATTCGAATTGCACTTGGTAGTGAGATCTTGGAGTGAGGGAAGATTGTGGGAAGAATTCCTCTAGTATAGGGTCTTGATAGATCCCTAGATAGGTCAAGAGAAAGACCTAGGAGTGGTCCTAAAGGGTTAGGGCTTGTTGTGAAGGGACCTCCCTATCAAATTGGTATCAGAGCTTAACAAAGTTTGGGCTAGAGTTATATGTCAGAATCAGTGGGTGAGTCAACCATGGTGACAAATGCAGAGTTGGATAGGGAAGTAACAGAGCAGAAAGAAGAGAATAGAATTCTTAGAGAAGAATTGGCAGCTCTTAGAGATAAGCTAGGAGAGGTGGAAGAAAAGACCGAGTTGGTAAGTGAGAAATTGAAAGAAGATAGAGACAAGGGTAAGGTAGTAGATGAAGATGATGAAGTCCCTGAACCTGATCCACCTATGCAAGAAGAGCCTTTTCTCAAAGCCATCAAAGCCATTGGAGGCAAATCTCTTGAAGGGGTACCTTTGTTTAGTGGGAAGATGGACCCTGAATTGGTGATGGAATGGATAAAGGGAATGAAGAACCACGTTGAGTGTGAAGGGGTTAGTGAGGCTTAAAAGGTGAAGGTGGCCAAATCTAGGATGAGGGGACCATCATTAACTTGGTGGAAGTTCCTACAAACTGAAAGGGAAAACTACTTGCCAGAAGACTTCGAAATCCAATTGCATAAGAAGAGGCAAAACCTTAGGCAAAGGGAAATGGATGTTGCAGCCTATACCGAAGAATTCCAAAAACTATGGTTGAGATCCAAGATCCAAGAAGAAGAAAGTGTCAAAGTAGCAAGATATTTGAATGGACTTAGGTGGAGTATTCAAGAAGAAATCAGTTATTAAGCCTCACTACTGTCCATAGGTGTTATCAATTGGGCATGAAAGTGGAAGAAAAACGTAGGAAGAAACAAGAAACTACTTTGAGAGGTAGAGGAAGAGGAAGAGACTCAAGAGGGAGTCATAGAGACAATTATAGTGGTAGAGCCAATGAACCAAAGAATCAAGGTGAAGCCAAGATGACTGAACAATATAGTGATCCAAGTGATAGAAGTACTTTCAGTAGGGGAAGAGGATTCAATAGTGGTGGAAGAGGCAGATTTGGAGGATTGGGAAGAGGTTCACACTTTGCAAGCATGAAATACTACAATTGTGGTCAATTAGGCCACCTTGCCTATAGATCTCTTGATAAAGCATCAAGTTCACAAGGAGAGAAGAAGATAGCCTATGCTCAAGAGAAAGTTAGAAGTGTTAAAGCTCCGGAAGTGAGTCGCGATTCAGAAAATGGAGAGAATCTCATGTTTAGAAGAGTCTTGCTCAAAGAACCAGTCAAGGAGGAACCCAAACAGAGAAGGGCCCTATTTAGGATCAAGTGCAAGATTCTTGGAAAGGTGTGCAAAGTCATTAGAGACTCAGGCTCTACAGACAATATTATCTCAAAGGAGGCACTCCAAAAGCTGAAACTCACTAGGATACCTCATACTCACCGCTACAAAGTTACTTAGCTGAATAAAGGGCAGAATGTCTTAGTGAATGAACAAGTGTGGGTTGAATGTGTCATTGGTGAATATCAAGACAAGATGCTATGTGATATTTTGCCAATGGATGCTTGCCATCTATTATTGTGCAGACCATGACAATATGATCGAGATGCAGTCCATCATGGGAAGAAAAATTTGTATACCTTCAAGAAGAATGTGGTCACCTATAAGATACAATCACTTGTTGAAGGAGCAGCAAATTCAGGGGATACTAATGTACTTCTCATGAGTGGTAAGGAGTTCTTGCATGAGCACAAAGAAGAAGAAGGTGTTGGAGTAGCCATTGTTGTTAAGCCTAAGGAGGAAGATAAACCTCAACAAACACTTATACCTGTGGAAGTGAGACAGCTGTTGGAGCAGTTCAAAGACATCATTAGTGATGGAACATCAACCACTTTACCACCTCAAAGAGCAATTAGTCACCAAATAGACTTCATACATGGGGCATCCTTGCTTAACAAAGTAGCCTACAAGATGACACCAGACCAAAACAAGGAGATAGCAAGACAAGTTCAAGAGTTACTTCATCAAGGGCTAATCAGAAAGAGTATAAGTCCATGTGCTGTCCCAGTGGTCTTGGCACCCAAGAAAGGGGGTAAGTGGACATTGTGTACTGATTCTAGGGCAGTAAATAGGATAACAATTAGGTATAGATTTCCTATCCCTAGAATAGAAGATCTTATGGATTGTCTTCGAGGGTCTAGGTACTTCACTAAAATTGACCTTAAAAGTGGGTACCATCAAATTAGGATGAAAGAGGGGGATGAATGGAAGTCGACTTTTAAAACCATAGGTCTTTATGAATGGTTAGTTATGCCTTTTGGGCTTACAAATGCACCTAGTACATTCATGAGACTAATGAATGAAGTCTTGAAGGATTATATAGGAAGGTTTGTAGTGGTATACTTAGATGATATCCTCATCTTTAGTAAGACAAAAGAAGAACACATGAAACACCTAGAAGTTGTCTTAAAAAAGTTGCATGAAGAGAAGCTAGCCATTAACCAAGAAAAGAGTGAGTTCTTGAAACAATAACTAGTTTACCTAGGTTTTGTAGTCTACCAAGGTAATTTAAAAATTGACCCAAGTAAGGTAGAAGCTATCCTTAATTGGCCCACTCCCAAAACAGGGATTGATTTAAGGAGTTTTCATGGGTTGGCTCAGTTTTATAGGAAGTTTATAAGAGGATTCGGTGAGATATGTGCACCTCTACTTGATACCATAAAGGGTGGAGCCAAAACCAAGTTCAAATGGACCAAGGAGGCCAATGAAGGATTTGAGAACCTGAAACAAAAGGTGGCTATACAACTCATCCTAGTATTGCCAAGTTTTGATAAGTTGTTTATTGCGGAATGTGATGCAAGTAACATAGTTGTGGGAGCAATCCTTAACTAAGAAGGGAGACCGGTAGCATTTTTCAGTGAAAGGTTCAATGAAGCTACATCAAGGTATTCATCTTATGATTTAGAGATTTATGCATTGATTCAAGCCCTTAGGAAGTGGAGGTACTACCTTTTGCCCAAGGAGTTTGTAGTCTACACTGATAATCAAGCTTTAAACTACATAAACACCCAAGAGAAGTTAAGTCATAGGCACATCAAGTGGATGGAGTTTCTTCAAGCCTATACCTTCATTATCAAACATAAGGAGGGCCTAAACAATAAAGTAGCAGATGCACTTAGCCGGAGGTTGCTCACTGTCCAAGAGATTCAGCTACAAAGTATTGGCATAGAAGGGTTCAAAGATCTCTATGAGGTTGATGAAGACTTTTCAAAGGCATACAAGGTATGTGTTGATTTTGAGAATCACTTTCATAGTGATTTTGCTGACTATACTCTACAAAATGGTTTATTGTTTAAGGGTAATCAGCTATGTGTACCCAAGGGGTCTATGAGGGAAAACCTCATACAAGAGAAGCATAATGGAAGCCTTAGTGGGCATTTGGTTTGAACAAGACGTTGGACCTGGTGCAAAGATTCTATTATTGGCCAAAGATGCCAAGAGATGTAAGGATGTATGTGGAGCAATGTGTAGTTTGTCAAAAAGCTAAGGGCACATACTCTAATGCAGGGCTGTACCAGCCTTTACCGATTCCAACCAGGCATTGGGAGTGTCTTAGCATGAATTTTATAGTGGGCTTACCAAGAACAATTGCTGGCTTTGACAATGTTTTTGTAGTAGTGGAGAGATTTAGCAAAATGAGCCACTTTATCCCTTGTAAAACTACTCATGATGCCAGCTATATTGCTCATCTCTTCTTTAAAGAGGTAGTGAGGATTCATGGCTTACCAATCAGTATTGTGTCAAATAGGGATGTGAAATTTGTGGGACACTTTTGGAAAACTTTATGGAAAAGATTGGGCACAAATCTTGCATTTGTTTCAGCATATCATCCATAAGCGGATGGTCAAACAGAGGTGATTAATAGAGTGCTTCAGAATCTTCTTAGGTGTCTTACAAAGGAGTATGGGCAAATGTGGGATCAAGTATTGCCACAAGCTGAATTTGCTTATAATGACAGTGCCAATATGTCTACCGGTAAGAGCCCATTTGAGATAGTTTATGGCTTCCACTTAAGGGGAGTATGTGAACTCAAAGAGTTAGGCAACGATGGAGAAGTTAGTGGCCATGCTGAAGATTTTGCTCAATCAATGCAAGAAGTCCATGAACAAGTGAGGACACTAGTGGAAGCTAATCAAAAGCTCAAGGCTAAAGTGGATGAGAGAAGGAAAGACTTGCAATTTGAAGTTGGAGATTGGGTGATGGCACGCCTCAACAAAGCTAGGCTCCAAAAGGGGATACCCAGTAAGCTGCAAATGAGGAGAGTAGGACCATGTAAAGTCCTAGCTAAATATCAAAACAATGCTTATAGGATAGGCTTACCCAAAGTGCTAGCCATATCACCTATTTTCAATGTCCAAGATCTGGTCAAATACAAAGGCCCTGATGTAACAGAGGAAAAACACAGTCCTAATGTAAATGCAGATGTGAAAGACCTCAAAATCCTTGTACAACTGAAACTTCAAGTTGAGAGAATCCTAGACTCAAGGGTTAAGAAACAAACACGACACAGTGTCTACATGGAACACCTCATCAAGTGGAAACAACAACCAGATTCTGAAGCTACTTGGATTAAGAAGCAAACACGACACAGTGTCTACATGGAACACCTCATCAAGTGGAAACAACAACCAGATTTTGAAGCTACTTGGATAGCATAAAACAACTTCAAAAAGATGGGGATCAGATTGGATCTCTTAACCCCTGGTGTAACTTGACTTCCTTGTTGCAGGGGAGAATGGTGCAGGAGCACCTAGGGTTTTTAGGCTACCCTAATCTAAGTTTTGGCTTGTAAGTGACCCTAGCCAAGTCACTGTGTAATAAGGACTGAATAAAAGTCCCAAGTGTGTGTTTGAAGTCTTAGCAAGTCCTTAGGAAGTGTAGGCATGTGTTTGTCAAGGTCTTCTTAGGACTTGTCTAGTTTTTGGTCTTCTTTGTGAAGGTTGCTAACTTAGTCTCTAGGTGGTCAAAGGTCAAGTTGACCTCCCAATATGTGGGAATGAAGGAAGAAAAAGGTCAAATAGGTTTGGTTATACACATGAGATCAATTTGAACTCATTTGAGTGATCTAAGGGAAGTTGACAACAAAAGTTGTCAAAGTTGTCAATGACAGCTTTGCAGCTTTGAAAAGTTGTCATGACAAGAATCGGCTAAGTTGTCTTAAGGTGTGTATAATCAGTTAGGGATTCGTTTGGGCAGTTTTGCTCGAACCTTAGACCTATTTAAGTCATTTTCCGACCAGTGCTAAAGGTTGGCATCTTTTGTATTGTCTTTTACTCAAGTTTAATACATGGTAATCTCTGCAAACCGAGAATAGTGAGAAGAACTCGATCATCCAATGTACCATGGATTGATCTGAGCAAGAACTTTGCATGTTTATTTAGTGTTTTGTTTATAATTCATTTTGGTGTGCAAGTTTAGGTTGTAGTCTTTGTTTCATTGTTTGTAAATGAAACTTTCCTCTGTCACCAATTCATTGGTCTATACAGGGTTGAGAGACCAAAAATGGCTTTAGCATGAGTTCCACCAGTGGGTACTGTACGACACTGTGGAATATGCTAGAGCAATGTATATATTGTGTAAATACGGAGTCTTGTCTTCAAATTTGCAGGAGAATCAATTTTGGCATCAAGCCCTAGGCGAGTCACAATGAACCCGGCTAGGAGGCTTGACTGTTGTAGACAATAGATGGATGGTTTGTGGGATTGGTAAACTTAATCCACTGTCTTGGTAGTGAAGAAAAAAGGTCAAAGAATCAGTATAATGGAGGAGAAGGGATTGTAAAGATTGTGGAGTGAGTTTTGAAACCAATTCACTACTGTAACTAGGAAAAGCTAGTAGCCCTTAATAGGTCTAAATATAGAAAGGTGATGTATGGATGTAGTGGGGTTTGAAAACCCTAAAAATCTTCAAGGTCTTTGAAAAGGGTATCTGAAACTCAAATTTGTTTGGAGACCTGTTTGGGAAGTTGCAGAGTTATAGCCCGAAAGGTGTGCAAGGTGACCTAATTAGGCCTAAAAAGGCTAGTAGCCTTTTTGGCTCAGTTTGAAGAGATCGACTCATAACCCTAGAAGTTTGGGAACTAGATCATCTCAAAATCATTGAAAACGAACAATTTGAAGACCTTCCATCTAGTTTGCAAAGGAATAAAATTTGATGATGTATGGAGATCAGCTTAGAAAGTTGAGTCCATGGAGAGTTAATGGAGGTAGAATTGGAATTGCATTTGGTAGAGAGGTCTTGGAGTGAGGGAAGATTGTGGGAAGAATTGCTCTAGTGTAGGATCTTGATAGAACCCTAGATAGGTTAAGAGAAAGACCTAGGAGTGGTCCTAAAGAGTTAGGGCTTGTTGTGAAGAGACCTCCCTATCAGGAGATATGTGCAGGATTTCAGGAGGATGTAGCTAGAGTTTATGGAAGATGACAGGAAGGTTGTGCTTAAGACACTCCTTGATGGTGGACCAATGGTGGTTTTATCTTGTAGGATGCAGTCCTTATTGAAGCATGGGGTTGTTTCTTAGGCGACACAATGCTTATGAGTGGTCATTTCATGTAAATGTTCAAAGTGTATTGTATAAGCACAACGTTGTTTTTGAGTGACATATCTCTTGGGGTACCTCCTGACTGAGGTTTCAAGCATATGATTGAGCTCGAGGAGGGCGCTAAGTCTATGATTACCACTCCTTATCGTCATCCTGAAAAATTCAGGGATGAGATAGAGAAGACCATCCGTGAGTATCGGGCCTAGTTCTAGCCCCTTTGCTTCTTCTATGGTGTTGACGAAGAAGGATTTCACAATGCACATGTGCATTGACTACTATGTACTGAAGAAGAAAACAATTAAGAACAGGTATCCTATGCCGCACATAGATGAGTTTTTGGATGAGTTTCCTAGTGCAATATTCTTCGCAAAGATTGATCTTCGTTCAGGGTACCATCAGTTCCAAGTTTGGGATGAGGATATACATAAGACAACCTGCAGATGTCACTATGGGCATTTTGTGTTCTTGGTGATTCCATTTGGCCTCACTAACGGACTTGCGACTTTCCAGTCATGCATGAATCGCATATTCAATAAGCAGTTGCGTAAGTTTGTACTTGTGTTCTTTGATGACATTTTGATATATAAGAAGACTTGGGAGGAACACATGAGACATTTGGATGAGGTGCTTGGTATTATGGTGGCTCAGTCTTTGTTTGCCAAGCTTTCCAAATGTGAATTTGGACTTACAAAGATTTTATGTCTAGGGCATGTCATTGGTCAGGATAGAGTTAAGGTTCATGACGAGAACATTCAGCCAATTCGGGATTGGCCACCACCTAGGAACATTTCAAAGCTGCGTGGGTTCCTTGGTTTATGTGCATACTACAAGAAATTTGTTAAGGGGTATTCACAACTTATAACTTCCTTGACAGATCTCACATAGAAGGGTGCTTTTAGATGGTTAGATGAGGCATAGGTTGCGTTTGACATGCTTAAGAAGGTTATGAGCAGCTGTCTAGTTTTGGCTCTTCCAGAGTTCTCTCAACCCTTTGTATTGGAGTGTGATTCATTAGGAGAGGGTATTGGAGCAATTCTTATGCAGAATCGCCATCCTATTAGCTACGAGAGTAGGAAGATGAGAGATAATAAGAGACTCTATTCTACCTATGACAAGGAGATGCTCACCATCATGCATGTGGTTGCGAAGCTTCATCAATACTTGGTAGGTGGTTAGTTTGTGGTGAGGACCAACCACAATAGTTTGAAATACTTTTTGGAACAGAAAGAACTTAATGAGCTTCAATGGAAATTGGTTAGCAGGATACATACATAGGATTTTGACATCAAGTATGTCAAATGGAAGAAGAAAGTTGTTGCTAATGCACTTTCGAGGAGGATTGCAACTGCTGGCCTATGTTCCTTGAGTGAGATTTCAAGAGATGCGAAGTCTGAACTATTGGTTGAGTATTCCAAAAATCAGTTTGCATGCAAGATTATGGATGGCTTGGTTTAGGATGATAGATATACAATGACTGATGATGTTATCTATTATAGGAACAAAATTTACTTGGTTCCTAGATCAAAACTTAAGGAGTAGATTTTACGACCATCTGTGACATATCACTTGCAGGGCATCAAGGGTACTTGGCTAAAAATTGTGTAAGTCACTGAAACTAGAACTTACAAAATTGTGACTTTAGGCAATGGCTCATGAGATTTCTCTCTCCTCTCAGTAATAGGAGAGGCTCCCTTCTTACTGTAGGTGGCTACAATAAGAACTGAACTGAAATTACAAAAAGGGGTGGATCTCTTAATCAATTCCTTCTTTTTAGGAATGATTTTACAAATAGCAACTTTCAACTTAACAAAGAGGTCCTATTGCTACGATAATACCACTGGCTTAGGGGTTGACATAAGAACAATACTTGAGACAACAGTCTACTTAAATATTTTATGAAACAAATATAGGAACCCAAAGACTCCTGTGCTTGTCTCAAGTGAGGATTCACTAACTGGAATAACCAGTAAGGCACAAAGTCCCTTACTAGAAACTCTCAAACTTAATAAAAATACCTACAACTGAAGCCCAAAGTTTTCAATCCTAAGTAATTGCAGCCACTACTATCTATAAAAATTTGTCCTCTTGCAGCACAAAGTCTTCAAAAGTTTAAATATGCGATGAATGCAATAGGCAGCTCAAAGTCTGTATAATTGAATTCAAATCCCTCTTGAGCAAAACTTCAAAACTCACAATCAATATCCAGAAAATGTCGTCATAAAACACCTTGAATCAACACAAAGTTTGAAAGCAAGTTGCCCCTTTTATTGAAAGAAATTCAAATTTACATCTAAGCTCAAAGTCTTAGAGTGTAGATACAAATTGACAAAATTTTCTTGCCTTGCCAAAAGATGATTATTTACAATGAGCTCCCTCCTTTATATAGGAAAAGAGTGGAGAAAAAGGTGGAGAAAGAATGGGAAAAGCCTTAACCACCTTGACTTATTCCTTAACTAACTAACTAACTAACTAACTTTGATTTATTCAATGCTACAAGGCCTAAAACACTCGCAACCTGATTACATGTTACAGCTTTGCACGTGATACTAGCACATGCAATTAAATCTTGTTTTTACATTACATGTAATCTGTCAATTACAAATTACAAATATATGATGAAAATATTCTAAGTGCCGAACAAGACATGACAATTATTACATCATCCTTTGTTGGTCTTCATGCTGCTATAGGATGCCCGATGGTTGATATGTTGTGGTTTGGTGAAAGCATATTTATCTGGAATAAGAACCTGCATCCTTGGTTGTCTTGTATCATAATGGTCATTTCCTTGGAAAGTATTTTTATCTTGAAAACATTTGATGCCTGCATCATTCCAGTCTTCAAATCTTTGCACTGGCAAGGAAAGATTTCTCTGTTGTAAATGGAGTTTTTAAATCCCATTACATGTCATTTTGGATAGCACTTGTCACCCACAAACAAGGTTTAGAGGTCCATTTGCAGCTTTTAGAAAAGCGAGAAAACTGTATGTAAATGCTTGGAGGTGGGCTTTTAGCTTGCATTTACATGATGGGGAAGAACCTTCTTATTCTTGGGTAGAACTTGCATTGTTTTTGAAAACAATACAATCACAGACTTTTGAAACCAAAAATCCTTCTTTGAATTTCCAACCATGTAGCTGAAGAGCACACGATTATACTGAGAGGGGGGGGTGAATCAGTATAATAACCTTTTTATATTTAACTGCTTTTATTCAAAGATAACTTCTATTACTCAAATAAACAATTATGCACATGAACACAATATTTACGTGGAAACCCAATACGGGAAAAAAACCACAAAATAATTTGCTTTTATATAATATTGTTCTTTTACAATGTTTTGTAGGCACCAACCTACAAGAGGCTCCAACCTCTAAATTTATGAGCACCGACTCACTGGAAGCACCAACTCCCACACTTTGCAGACACCGACCTACTAGAAGCACCAACTCCCTCTGTCTGGATTCTGAGCACCAACTCCCCCTGTTCGGATTATGAGCACCAACTCACTGATTTCAAAACTTTCTTCCACCTTGATACTGTTGCTTTCTTCAATTGATGATGGACATAATCTGCTCTCTCTAAGTCAGCCAATATTTTTCTTCTTTTTCTCAAATATATATATATATCTTTATTATAATATATTCATAATAAAAAATCTGAATGTATAGACATTAATTTTTCTCTTTTCATATTCTCACTGCTCTTCCTTTTATTCCTTTACATGCTGACTTCTCATTTTTTATTTTCCAAAAAGGGTTTAGTATATATATATGTTCATTTCTTAAGAAACAATATGTCTCTTTAAAAAAGACATGACTCTTCAAAAAGGTATCTCATTTACTAAGGTATTATTAACTTTTAATTAAGTTAATATTTCCCCTTTTTAAAAGCAACATCTTAATGTTATATCATTAATATTATCTTTTAATCCTTTATAAAACTTTTATCGCATGCAAAGATTTTGAAACTTTTGATACATATATCTTCGATGATTTATTATATCTGTTGCTTATACATCTGCCGCTGCAAACTTTTCGATAACCACATATACCTTCGATATTCAATGGCATCCATAAAAGAAATATTAACAAGGTCTATATGAGTCTCTATCATTATCGCTGAAAACAAAATATATCTCTTTTGATGGCATCCATTTGGTATGATATTCTATATAACTATATATGTTCTCTTTATCGACCGCTATTTATGCATCTGCAAGTATCATATATATGTCTGCTCACCATACGCTATATATATATATGTCTTATCGCTGCATACGCTGCATATTTTCATCGCTGTATAACTTCCCATCGCTGTATGTTCTTTTATTAGAAAATTTGATATATGTCAATCGCTGTATACAATTATTGTTAACACTACATATGATATTGTCGATTTCAAACAACCTTTGATGATATCCTTCGATACAATTATTAACCTCTGATGCTGTTTGAAGAAATCGTCTCTTCTTCCAAGTATGTTGTTTGTCTATTTTGTATACCGTTTGCTGTATATAAACCTTTTATTATAACGTACTCTTCATTGCTATTCTGAATGAATAAGTCTTTATTTAGTCTTCATTGCCATCGATGATGCACGCTTGGTCAAACTTGTCTTTAACGCTGTATTCATATACACGTTTTAAATATATTTACGTCTTCAACTTGCCATTATGCATCCAACCATGCACGTTAGTCTCTGTGTCACCATCAACCTTCGATAAAATCTATAATGATATATATACTGCTTGTATATATCCATTTCATTCAAAGACGCTGCTGTATGCTGCTGTATCATTCATATGTATCACTGCCATATATATATATATATATATCGTTGTATATATTCTAACATAAAATCACTGCAGTCAATAACTATTATTGTCTTTGATATAACATATCTGTTCATATACGTTATATATCTGAATCATCATGGCTACTGTCCTGTCAAAACATCTTCTTAATATATTGTATGCTCACATGATAAACACCAATAATCAGCAATGGAAAGTGCGAGTGTCTGATAATGTCTACCATGGCCTCTCTACTGTAAGTTTTTCATCACATATCTCATGCACTGCTGTCTCTTTACACCAAGGTCTAAAATACTCTTGAAATGAACAGAAAATCCCCTCTTGTATGATTGATTGGTAACTCCTTGATTTCCATTCCACTAAGTATGCCATAAGTATGCTGTTATAATATACGTGTTTGTACAATACTAATTCATATATGATCGTACATATGCTGTTTATCATTTGTATACTATAATTGCTGTGATCTTATATATCTTTTCTATATATAAATGTTCTTATAATTAGTCTTTATGCTGGATGTTCTTCTTTGACATCATGCTGTAGGATCTTGACATCAAACTTGATTGATATATGTAAATCAAATTACTTCAATGTCAATTTTCCTCATCATTGACAATCTCGTTCATCGTTTCATTTTTGACAAAGATCTCATTTATCATTAATAATGTCAACAACTTTTTAACCACTCTTACACATGCAATCTTACCTTTGACATTAATAAGAAAATCTAACAAACATAATTGAGTTCCTTTGACATCAATGACAATATGATATATGCTATATGGTATAGTATTCTTTTTGACATCAATGACAATTTTCCATCAGTAGCATGTGACATGAAAATTCGTCAAGGTGAGAACATCTTCATGAGATGGATCCATTGCATACTTTTTGATGCATGAGCACGAGTTTTGGGATGTTATGAACAAAGAAAATGGCTGGAAATTTTGGGACATTGAAAGAATGAATGGGTTTTAGCTAAAAAATGGTAAGGAAGGCCCAAAAGTGGGTTTCTTGGAGGTGATTGCATATGTGGACAGCGAGAATTATGAAGGGAAACATGTATGCAAATGAGTGGATATGATCTCTACTTAAAATGAAACTAAGAATTTCCATTAAAAATGAATTGATTTGACCAACACCATGAATTTTAAATCATGTGGCAGCGGTTAGGTAGATATAAACAAGGCTCATTTAAGTGGATTTTTGGAAGGAAATTGCATATATGCATTAACATGGACTTTCTCTTCTTTTCATCATGGAACGGGGTTTTTAAGTCCCGAATGCATATGCAAGCACGTGGAGACTCTTGCATGTGCAACTTGAGAATTGAAGGTAGAAGTAGAAGGATCATCAAAACAAACATAGCATGTAAATTTGAAATAGAGATGAAATCTTACATGTTAATCAAAAACCAAAACATTAACTTGGAAAGAATTGGGGAAGAACTTAAGGAAAAATTACCTCAACTCATAAGAAAAAGCGCCTTGCCAAATCATTGAGCAAAATCTGAAATAAATCCAAGAGGATTTTCGAATTTAGAAGAGATGATCTCAAAAGATCATATATAGACTTCAATCCTAGTCTTAATCCTCTTATTTTGGAGAGTCAATATGCAATAGTTGCCAAGTGGGAAGAAAGGAGAAACAAAATGCAAGAGAATAGCAACAAAAATTGACTATTTCAAATGCACATGTAATGGCAACTAAAAATGGTGCCTAGGGCATCAAAAACAACTTAGAAAGAATGATAAACAAGCTGCAAATGAAATGTAATGCCCAAGAACTCACTGCAGAAGCAAAACGTTTGGATTTGATGAACAAACGTGCCCTAAATAGGCTGTTTTGTGAACAAAATCCTTTCAAATCTGTACTTTTGAGTAGCCAAGAATGATCCTTGGGAGATTTAGTGCAAAAACGACCCTATAGGGAGCAAAGATGATTTAGATTTGACCATGAATCTTGTGATTCTTTGCTTCAAAATCCCGTTTTTCTCAAAAATGCCCAAAATAAGTGGGTTTTTGCAAGTTCAAAACACATGCTTTTCAATCATAAATCGCCACTTCAGCTTCAATGGTTAAAAACGTCTTTTATATATGCATTTGCATATAAAAATAACACTCTAATTTAAGTGATTAAATACACACTTTTTGAGTGCAAATACACATTTCAAAAGACATGTATTTGGCTTGGAAAAGCCACTTTTTCACTTAAGTTAAATACATACAGGATTTATAATATCAATTGCACATGTATTTGGGCTTGAAAAAGCCACCTTTTTACTTAAGTTATAAAACATAATATGTAAATGTATTATGACAACTACATTTACACATAGTTTTAAACTTAAATATATGCAATTGCATATAAAAAGTCCATTATTGTGACTATGGGACTTAAATTTTTTGAAAGTGAGTTTTGAAAGATGACTTGCATGTGGATGATATGCAATAAATGATAAAAACCCTACTTTTATGCACTTAAGTGACTAAATTAATTAAATTTAATAGATAACTATAGTTTTTAAAAAGTAACATGAAAATAGACTACAAAAAGCCAATTTTCATGAAAACATTAAAAACTATGGTTAAATCAGCTCATAATGAGTTGAAATTTTAAATTGGATGTTAAAATCCACTTTAGATATTAAAAATAATTTTATTTCGTGAAATTGACAATGAAAAGCCCACTTTTGGAAGATTTTTAACAAGTCGTGTAGTCAGCTTGAAAAACCCTACCATTTCCTCTATAACTTGAGCTAGACAACTCCGTTTGAGGCCTAAGATAGCTCGAAATGAGTAGAATTTTAAGGGCTATTAACCTAAGGGAAAAACGAGACTTAAAACTACTTACAAGAAAGGGAAAAACGAAGAATAAATTTGAAGATTGCCAAAAATCAAGTGCTTGCAGTCAAAGAAGAAAAACTTGTTCTAACAAGCACTTAGGGGGATTAACTTGACGGAAACTTTAAAAAAGAACGCATAAATAATGCTACATAAAGTAGAATTCAAGGATGACGAACTGTCTTCATGACACCTTATCAATGCGTTGAAACATAGAGGATGCACCTATAAATCTATGAGAAAATTCCGTAGGGTTGCCACAATTTTGTGATGTCAAATTGAGGACAATAGTACTTCAAGACATACAGGTAGATTAGAGAGAGGTTCTCATGGAAGGGCGTTAAGGATGATGTGTTGTGTCATGTGCATGAGTGTGTGACTTGTCAGTAGAACAAGTCAGAGAACAGCTTGCCAGCGGGTCTTCTGTACCCTTTGCTCATTCCAGAGCAGAAGTGGGAAGGTATATCGACGTACTTCATTACAAGTATTCTAAGGGTCCAAGGGAGAGATTGTATTTATGTGATTGTGGTTAGATTGACAAAGTATGCTCATTTCGTTCCTATCGCAGTCGATTTCATAATATCTCAGGTAGCAGAGTTATTCTTTTGTGAGGTGTTTAGACTTCACAGTCTTCCCAAGACCATTGTTAGTGACCGAGACAATAGATTCATGAGTATCTTTTGGCAGGAGTTATTTAGTTAGCTGGTACAGAGTTGACTCAGAGTAATGGTTACCACCCTCAGACGGATGGACAAATAGAGGTAGTTAATAAATGGGTTGAGGGTTACCTACGTAATTATGTCTTGGGCAATAGAGAGCTTGGGTGCATTGGTTGTATTTAGGTGAGTAGTGCTATAATACTACATACAATATGGCCTTTGGCATGACACCCTTCCGAACTTTATATGGATATGATGCATTGTCATTTGCGGATTTGGCGTTGGGTCATAGTAGAGCACCTAGAACTTGTGATATGTTACAGGACAATCAAGTTATCCTTGAGGAACGTAAGGATAATATTCAACATGCACAAAATCAACAGAAGATGTATTCGGATAGTCACAGGATAGAGAGGTCATTTGAGGTGGAAGACATAGTCTTCTTGCGCCTTCAACCCTATTGGCATAGTACACTTAAGTGGAGTGGGGCAGAGAAATTGAAGCTGTGGTTTTATGGGCCATACAGAGTATTGAGGAGGATTGGAGAGGTGGCCCGCGAGCTTGAGTGACCTTTTGAGAGAAAGATACATAATGTATTTCATGTATCGTGCTTGAAGAAGGCTTTGGGGAAACACCATTGTATCTTCACCCGAGTTACCTCCATTGGATGAGGAGGGCAAATTGGTTTTGATTCCTATTGAGATTTTGGATATTAGGGAGACGAGGTTGAGGAGTAGAGTTATCAGGGAGTACTTGGTTCAGTGGAAGGATTTTCCCTTAGAGGATGTCACTTGGGAAGGAGAGGCTATACTATAGCATCCAACCTTGAAGTTACTTGTGGGTAAGCAACTCCTGGAGGGAAGGACTGTAATGTCCCTTCATTAGACTGATCAGTAGTTAGTAGAGGGTTGATCTATCATCTGAGTTCCCATAGATCAACTGTATGGTTAGGAGATTCATTTAGAGGGTCATGGAGCTTTGTAGGGGCTCTGTGAGCTGTTTTGGACTTTCAGGTGGCAATTCCTAAATTTTAGGGACGGGCCCTATTTTTTAGTGTAGATTAGCAGTTGTATGGTTGACCACACAGAGGTCCACGGAGAAGAGCATGATCCCTTTTGAGTGGTTTCCAATGATTGGAGATAGTTTCCTACTTTTTAGGGCAGATCTCTACTCTTTAGGAGGGATTGCCAATTGGCCTATAGGACACAGGCATCATCAGTGATTAGGGCACTAAAGATAGATTCCAATTATGAGTCCAGAATAGCATTTTATGAATAAATAGGGAAATATTTAATTATTTCCTAAGTTGGATTAAATAAATAATATTAAAGTGATATTATAAAGTTATTTTATGTTATAATAAAAATAATAAAGCCTTGGCTCATTTCCCTAGGCAATTAAGCTGACAAGTTATTTTAAAAGGGGGCCACTTTTATAATGAGAAAGAGGCCTTTGGATTTGAATTCCAAGGAAGAGGAATTTTAATAAAATGAAATTCATTAATAAAGTTGTGAAACTCTAAATAGAGTTCGAACCACTTGGAGGAGGGAGAAAAGTAATAAAAAGAAAGATTGGGCTTCATTTTCATTCATTAAAGTTGTTATTTTTTAGGGACATTTTGGAAATTGGAGAGCTGGAGAAGTTGCAGCAAACCAGATTGTTTGAGGATGAAAATCCTTGAAGAAAGAATAAATTGGACAAATTCCTAGTTTTACAGTTGAGGAGGATCTATGTAGGTTCTTTATTTGAGCATTATTGCAGCATTATTAGAAGTGTAATTGCAGATCAGAAGGGGAAGAAACACATATTGCTTATTTTAATTGCAGATTTGAGAATTAGTCAACATTTTGGGTTATATCTTCATTGCCTAGCTTAGCCGTACTGTCCTAGGTAGGGCTTTCGTCACAACACAAAGAGGAATAACTTTGTTTGAAGTTGGAATTTGGCGTGAGATGGAGATCTGATACAAATTGGATTTAGAGAGTGGATTTCAGACATTAATTTGGCCCTACAACTAGCCTTACAGCCTCAATATACTTGTCCGACACTTCCAGCTGGGCATAGGGTTGAAAGAGTAGCATATTCCTCACATTACAGTAATATTTGGGTGTCTAACGGAAAATAGATCTTTACAGAGGCGTCTAACAACAAGTTGAACTTCACAGAGATATTCTAGATTTCACATTGTAAAGAGCTTGGCCGGCTCTTTGCTGAAGATAGCTTTCTTTTCAGAACTGTTTTTTGTTGTTTTGATAATATTTGATTTTTTTGAAATTTTCTCCAGAATTGAATAAAAAAAATTAAACAATTTAAATACTTCCAATATATCACCAAAAACTCAATAATGTTGAGTTGTCATTTCTCATAAATATCAAATTATATTTAATTGCTATGGGCACCTGGAGATGGAAATGACTTTACGGTGAATTGAATTACATTCAATTGTTGTTTATTGCAGCCTCCAAGATCAAGTCGCAGCTCCTAAGGTAAGTCACACAGCCTTTTGGATAGTGTTGCAGCCTTCTCAACAAGCCACACAGCCAATACAAGATGAAACACAACCTTCTGGATACCTCACGCAGCCATGGAAAATAAATACGCAGCCTTCCAATGCAAAAATGCAGACAAGAACATTAATATGTTGCTTATTTAATGATATGAAACTCACCAACTTTCAAATATAGCCAGCTGAAAGATACAACAGCCTTCCAAATAATAGCTTGAACCTCTGACTGAAAATCGAACTCCAATGTAGAATGTCTGTGAATCAACTGTAGATAAATAACTTTTCACAATTCGGTATACAACAACACCAATTGTATTTCCAGAATCAGAATTTCAGTAGCAAAATTCATCATCAACATGTGATGATTCAAATTGCAAAATGAGGAATCAGTCCTCAAACCCTAGCCATGTTTCTCCTCTTCCAAACTTCAATAAAAAAAAACACAAGTCCATGAATGAATTCGATTTTCCTCCAAGAGCTCATTAAAAAGCAAATAACAGTTGTGGCTTCTTCCACACACTTTTCAGTTAAGAGGCTTCTCGTTTACACTTTTAAATTATAACATAAAGATATGTTATTTACTAAGTTCAACTTAATAAATAACTTTTAATAACATTTTAGCCTCATTAATGCTCAATAACTGCATCTAGCTGCTCACACTTCTGAACTGTCTCCATTGCCCTGCTAAAAATAGCCACTGCTCAAAATAGTCTTACTAAAAATAGTAAATCTGTCACGAGACCCTCAAAACTCACTGTTAGCTCACGAGGGTCTCGATGATGAACTGACCATGCTCGGCTACTGGAACCTGCTAAAATGGGGACATTACAGTCCTCCCTCCCCAAGATTGCTTGTCTCCAAGCAATCACAATTTGGGGTCCTGAAGTTTATCCTCAGGCTCCCAAGTGGCATCCTCATTAGGAAGTCCACGCCACTTCACCAGAAACTCTCTGATGATCCATTGCCGCATATGCCTCTCCCTGGTATCCAGAATAGCCTTAGGGACCAACTCCAATCTGCCCTCATCGTCCCAACAAAGTAAAGTAGAAGGCACGACATGCTGACCCAATGCCTTATTGAGATGCGATACATGGAAAATATTATGAACCCTATTGTCCAAAGGTAAATCCAACTCATACGCAACCTCCCCCACATGCCGAACTACACGGAAGGGTCCATAATAACGAGGCTTGAGCTTCTCAGCTCCACTTTTCCTGATGGAAGACTGCCTGTACGGCTGTAACATCAGATAGACCATATCACCCACCTGAAAAGAACGAGCAGTCCTCCTCTTATTAGCATACTACTTTTGTTGATTCTGAGCCCTTTGAATATTATCTCTCAATGTCCTCATAATGTTCTAACCATCCTGCAACATATCACCTGCACTGGGTACCCGACTGTCACTGCACAACAAATCCATATAATTAGGGGGATCGTACCCATACATAGCCCGGAATGGTGACATCTGAATAGTCATATGGTGAGTGGAGTTATAACAATACTCGCACAAGTGAATCCACTTCACCCAAGCCTGTTGCTGAGAAGAGACATAGTTCCGAAGATAGCCCTCCACCCATTTATTTACTATCTCAGTCTGACCATCAGTCTAGGGGTGGTATCTAATACTCGGAGTCAATTCTATCCCACATAACCTGAAAAGCTCCTGCCAGAAATGACTCATGAAATGGCTATCACGGTCGCTCACAATAGTTTCGTGTAAACAATATAATCTAAACACCTCCCGAAAAAAAAACTCAGCTAACTGAACAGCTGTAAAAGTGGTGGTGATCGGAAAGAAGTAAGTATATTTAGTGAGTTGATCCACCACCACATAAATACAATCTCTACCCTGGGCTTTCGGCAAGCCCACAATAAAGTCCATAGACAAACAGGTCCACTTCCGCTCAGAAATGGGAAGCGACTGTAACAACCCTGCAGGATAGGTATGCTCTTGTTTGTTCTTCTGACAAACAGAGCACTCCCAAACATACTGCTGAACATCAGTCTTTAGGCCCTTCCAGGTGAATCTCTCACGGACCTGCCTATAAGTTTTAAAGGACCCAAGATGTCCAGGTAATGGAGAATCATGAAAGACCCAAAAAATAATCTGTTTGACACCTGATCCAAGAACTAAATATATCCTCCCCTTGTAAATGATCAACTCATTTACAAGTGTATAACTGTTGTCCTGTATACGACCATCAGCAATACCAGCTGCCCACTGATCACGAGCATACTCTGCAATGATCAGGTGTCTCCAATCCTCTGCTATCTCTGTAATCACACACAAGTGGGGTCTTCGAGAAAGGTCATCAACAACCAGATTCTGAGTACCTTTGATATAGGAGATATCAAAGTCATAAGACTGTAACTTACTAACCCACTTCTGCTGCCTCTCATTAAGATCCCGTTTTCCAAGGAAATGCTTCAGGCTATTGTGATCTATTTTGATGCAAAATTTGCTGCCAACTAGGTACTGCCTGAATTTGGCCAAGGCATGCATAATGGCCAACATTTACTTATCATAAATGCTAAATAATCTCTCAGGACCTCTGAGTTTCCGACTTTCGAAAACTATAGGATGGCGATCCTAAGAAAGCACTGCTCCAATACCGTCTCCTGAGGCATCACAATGCAACTCAAAAGGTCTCGTGAAATCCGGCAATGCCAAGACTGGACATGAAGTCATGATCACCTGGAACTTCTCAAAACACTCCTGTGCCTGAGTAGTCCACACAATAGCACCCTTACGGGTTAGATCAGTTTGGGGAGTTGTATGTCTAGAGAACCCTGCCACAAATCTATGATAGAAAGTACATAATCCAATGAATCCCCTCAGCTGTGTCAGGTTTCCCCGTGTAGGCCAATCCAGAATAGCACGAACCTTATCAGGGTCCATGTGAACTCCCTCTTCACTGATGATGTGCCCCAAATACAATAACTCAGTCTTGCCTAAGGCACACTTGGACTCATTGGCATACAAGGAAGCCCCATCAAGAATACCCAATACTGCATCCAGGTGTGCTACATGCTCATCCCAAGTCTTACTATAAACTAATATGTCATCAAAGAACACAAGAACAAATCTTCGCAACTGGCTATGGAAGATTCGGTTCACAATAGACTGGAATGTGGCAGGGGCATTAGTCAAGCCAAAGGGCATGACTAGAAACTCAAAGTGGCCACAGTGACACCTGAATGTTGTCTTCTCCCCATCTCGATCTCTAACTCTGATTTGATGGTAGCCTGATCTCAAGTCAATCTTGGAGAAGTACTTTGCCCCATGTAATTCATCGATAAGCTCATCAATCCGAGTAATCCGATACCGGTTTTTAATAGTCTTTTTATTCAACATCCGGTAATCAATACACATCTTGAGTGTTCCATCCTTTTTCTTCACCAAAACAACAGATGAAGCAAAATGAGACTTACTTGACCTAATGTGTCCCATAGCTAGCAGCTCCTGAATGGTCTTCTCAATCTCATCTTTCAGCCACTTAGGGTGCCGGTAAGGAGTAATCATAATGGGCTTAGTGCCCTCCTCTAACTCAATAATGTGTTCAATCCCCCTATCAGGTGGTCTGTCATATGGTAAATCATTAAACACCTTAGAGTGTTTAATTTTGAGCTGCTGAATATCTGGGTGATAAGCTGGCCCATCTATGCTATCTAATGTAGGCAACATCCTACACTCTGCTGCCCAATCTACAACATCATCATGCTGTACCCAACGCTGCATGCGGTTGAAAGAGATCATTTTCAGATAACCACTCTTGATAAGAATGTGAGTCTTACCATCCTTAATGAATCTCAATTCCGTCCTCTTAGTGTTCATGTAAATGTCTTTGAGTGAATGCAACCAGCTTATGCCAAGAACTATATCAGTGCTGCCCATGTCAACCACATAAAAATCTGCTTTGAAGGAATAATTGTTCAGCTTTACAGGAAGCTCAGAAATCATTTTGTTACACTTAAGAGAGTAACTATCAGCTACCTGTACTCTAAGTCCTTCAAAATCTTCAGTTTCAAACCCTCTCTTAGCAACCAAACGTGAATCAATAAAATTATGTGTAGCTCCTGTGTCAAAAAGAGAAATGACACGCTATCCTGCCAAGAGACCATGCATTCTGAAAGAGTCTTCCTTTCTCATGCTAGTAAGGTAAACAACCTTGAAATCAGAATTAACTATCTTCTCATCATCATTACCAGGAATCTCATGTGTGTTGTGCTCATAATCAGCTTGTTGTCCCGAAAAATCAGAATCATCTTCATCATCATAAAACCACTCCATCATCTTATTTTTCCCTTTTGGTTTCAAAGGGCAATCATGGTTCAAATCATAGGGCCCTCTACAATGAAAACATAATTTCTTTCTCCTTAGATCATTCAAGGTTTCTTGATCTAAAGGGCCTGAAATAGGATGATTAAATTCAGCTCTATCATCTTTTTTAAGTGCTGTCCTATCATATGATGAACTAGAAGGTCTCGCAACAAACTTATTTCGTGGAGTAGATGCTTCTAAATTCCTTTCCTTTTTCATAGCTTCTTGCAAGGTAGGTGGGATCCAAAGACTTAACCCACCCTCTGAGAGGCTCAATCAAACCCTCAACAAAGAGCATAACTCTCCTCTCTTATATGTCATAAACCATAACAGACAACCGCTGAAACTCACTAATAAAGGCCTCAAGGCCACCTGTATGTCTCAATTGAGCCAACTCTCTGAAATATGTTTCAGGGTCCTTTCGATCAAACCGCTCTATTAACCTATCCACAAACTCCTGATAATAGATAATCTGATCGTGTCAAAGTGACACTAGCCCATGGTACCACCAATCATGAGCTACTCCATCAAGATGCAACACAACAAAGCGAATGACGTCCTCCTCAGTAAGTGTCAAGCTTATGCACCCAAGCTTATGCACCCAAGCTCATGCTGTCACCTTACCATCATAATGGTCCAAGGTCATATTGCTGGTTGCCTGTTGCAAATCTGTCTACCTAGGCCTCCGTCTCTCAGGTGCAGGCCTACCTCTAGAATGCTCATGCTTCTGTGTAAGGAATCTATCAAAATTCAGATTTTGCTTGATGGCGTGTGGTAGAGCATCCCACTCAACGTAATGAGCAAGAATGTCATCTGCAAATGGTGCGGTATCAATCTCAGTGCTAACCGCATCAACCTCAGGCCTCAGAAACGTAGGCCGTTGTGGCATGTCATAAGCACCAGTATAATCAATCCTGTCAAGTCTATCATCATGTCTAGTCTGGTCCTCATCTCTCATTCTGTCACCCACTCGTGACTTGTCATCTTCTCTAGACCTATGTGAACTGGTGGACACGCTCCTAGAACCTCTGTCTTTGCCACGGTCGCCAGGTAGTGCAATGTGCTGTAATGTGTCAGATAACTGTGTAATACGGTAGCAACATGATGTTGACCATCTGCTATATTCCGGAATGCATCCCGAGCCTCTTTGTCAATATCCAAAGCAGTACTTGCATCCCTATTACCTGTACCATCCAAATTACCTAAACCACCAACACCCTCGTCACGCATACTGCCAAACTGAATCTCAGCTTCTCCCTCACTAGGTGGAGAATTAGGACCTCTCTGGGTGTAGTGCATGCCAGGTCTGAATCTTTGAGCCATGCTGAACCCGATTTCCCTATAGGTTGGCAAGAAACTGCTCTAATACCATTGTCAAGAGCCTGCCCGACTCTTTGCTGAAGATAGCTTTCTTTTCAGAACTGTTTGCGAGTTTGTTTTTTGTTGTTTTTGATAATATTTGATTTTTTTGAAATTTTCTCCAAAATTGAATAACAAAAATTAAACAATTTAAATACTTCCAATATATCACCAAAAACTCAATAATGAAGATTTGTCATTTCTCATAAATATCAAATTATATTTAATTGCTATGCACCTGGAAATGGAAATGACTGTACGGTGAATTGAATTACATTCAATTGTTGTTATTGCAGCCTCCAAGATCAAGTCGCAGCTCCTAAGGTAAGTCACGCAACCTTCTGGATAGTGTTGCAGCCTTCTCAACAAGCCACGCAGCCAATACAAGATGAATTGCAGCCTTCTGGATACGTCACGCAGCCATGGAAAATAAATACACAGCCCTCCAATGCAAAAACGCAGACAAGAACATTAATATGTTCCTTGTTTAATGATTTGAAACTCACCAACTTTCAAATACAGCCAGCTGCAAGATACAACAGCCTTCCAGATCATAGCTTGAACCTCTGACTGAAAATCGAACCCCAATGTAGAATGTCTGTGAATCAACTGTAGATAAATAACTTTTCACAATTCGGTATACATCAACACCAAATTGTATTTCTAGAATCAGAATTGAATTTTCAGAATTTCAATAGCAAAATTCATCATCAACATGCGATGATTCAAATTGCAAAATGAGGAATCAGTCCTCAAACCCTAGCCATGTTTCTCTTCTTCCAAACTTCAATAAAAAAAAACACAAGTCCATGAATGAATTCGATTTTCCTCCAAGAGCTCATTAAAAAGCAAATAAAAGTTGTGGCTTCTTCCACACACTTTTCACTTAAGGGGCTTCTCGTTTACACTTTTAAATTACAACATAAAGACATGTTATTTACTAAGTTCAACTTAATAAATAACTTTTAATAACATTTTAGCCTCATTAATGCTCAATAACTGCATCCAGCTTCTCACACCTCTGAACTGTCTCCACTGCCTTGCCAAAAGTAGCCACTGCCCAAAATAGACTTACTAAAAATAGTAAATCTGTCATAGAGACCCTCAAAACTCATTGTCAGCTCACGAGGGTCGTGATGATGAACTAACCATGCTCGGCTACTGAAACCTGCTAAAATGGGGACATTACAATCCTCCCTCCCCAAGATTGCTTGTCCCCAAGCAATCGCAATTTGGGGTGCTGAAGTATATCCTCAGGCTCCCAAGTGGCATCCTCATTAGGAAGTCCATGCCACTTCACCAGAAATTCTTTGATGATCCGTCGCCGCAAATGCCTTTCCCTGGTATCCAGAATAGCCTTAGGGACCAACTCCAATCTGCCCTCATCGTCCAAATGAGGTAAAGTAGAAGAAGGCACAACATGCTAACCCAACGCCTTCTTTAGACGGTATACATGGAAAACATTATGAACCCTACTGTCCGGAGGTAAATCCAACTCATAGGCAACCTCCCCCACACGTCGAACTACACGAAAGGGTCCATAATAACGGGGCTTGAGCTTCTCATCTCCACTCTTCCTGATGGCAGACTACCTGTAAGGTTGTAACATCAGATAGACCAACCCACCTGAAAAGAACGAGCAATCGTCCTTTGATCAGCATACTTCGTTTGCTGATTCTGAGCCCTCTGAATATTATCTCTCAATGTCCTCATAATGTCCTGACCATCCTGCAACATATCACTTGCATTGGGTACCCGACTGTCACTGCACAAGAAATCCATAAAACTAGGGGTATCGTACTCATACAAAGCGTGGAATGGTGACATTTGAATAGTCATATGGTGAGTGGAATTATAACAATACTCGCACAAGTGAATCCACTTCACCGAAGCTCATTGCTGAGAAGAGACAGTTCCAAAGATAGCTCTCCACCCATTTATTTACTATCTTAGTCTGACCATCAGTTTGGGGGTGGTAACTAGTACTCGGAGTCAATTCTGTCCCACATAACTTGAAAAGCTCCTGCTAGAAATGACTCATGAAATGGCTATCACGGTTGCTCACAATAGTCCGGGGTAAACCATGTAATCTAAATACCTCTCGGAAAAAAACTCAGATAACCGAACGACTGTAAAAATGGTCGTGATCGGAAAGAAGTGTGCATATTTAGTGAGTCAATCCACCACCACATAAATAAAATCTCTAACCTGGGCTTTCGGCAAGCCTACAATAAAGTCCATAGACAAACAGGCCCACTTCCGCTTAGGAATGGGAAGCGGCTGTAACAACCCTGTAGGATAGGTATGGTCTTGTTTGTTCTGCTGACAAACAGAGTACTCCCGAACATACTGCTGAACATCAGTCTCCAAGCCCTTCCAGGTGAATCTCTCACGAACCTGCCTATAAGTTTTAAAGAACCCAAGATGTCCAGCTAATGGAGAATCATTAAAGGCCCGAAAAATAATCTGTCTGACACCTGATCCAGGAACTAAATATATGCTCCCTTTGTAAATGATGAATTTATATACACAAGTGTATAACTGCTGTCCTGTATACGACCATCAGCAATACCAGCTGCCCACTAATCATGAGCATACTCTGCAATGATCAGGTGTCTCCAATCCTCTGCTATCTCTGTAATCACACACAAGTGGGGTCTTCGAGAAAGGTCATCAACAACCACATTCTGAGTACCTTTGATATAGGAGATATCAAAGTCATAAGACTGTAACTTACTAACCCACTTCTGCTGCCTCTCATTAAGATCCCGTTGTCCAAGGAAATGCTTCAGGCTATTGTGATCTATTTTGATGCAAAATTTGCTGCCAACTAGGTACTGCCTGAATTTGGCCAAGGCATGCATAATGGCCAAAATTTCCTTATCATAAACACTAAATAATCTCTCAGGACTTCTAAGTTTCCTACTGTCAAAATACAAGTCAAAAGAGAAAAGAAAGGCTTTTGAATGGCTTTTGCAAGTCATTTTTCATGTTAAAACATGCTCTTTTTTATTATAATGAGCTTTTGAATCGTCATTGCAATTTTAATATGTTTACTTTAAAACAAAGATAATATTTGCAAGCTAACCTAAAAAGCCCACTAGTAAGTAAAAGTTTATTAAAAACATCCTTTTTTCTAATAACGGGTTTCTTATGCACCTTTACAAGCATTTCCACTCTAAAGGGAAGGCCTGCAAGTAGGCTTAAAAAGCCCACCAATGCATTACAATCTCTCTAAAGTTCACATATTTCCTTGCAAATATGTCATGGTGGAGTTTTGATTCCATATTGCAAGTAAAAAGACACCCAAAAAGATATGCAATGATTGAGAAAAAGCCCATATAACATGACTTTAAGAGGCCTTGGTGGACTTTAAATTCCACATCACAGGTTTTTAAACAAAGAATAAAGACTTGCAGTCAAGTTTAAAAACCACACATGCAGGTTACTTAATTCCTTATTATCTCTTAAAATATAGCTCCAATTTAGGGCCACGATAGCTCAAAACAAGTAGAATTCAAAAAGCAATAGACCTAGGCCGAAAACAAAACCACAGACAAAAAATCCAACTAAGAAAATGCCTTCGTGAATTTAAACTACGAAATTTATTGTAGTTTTGCCCCAATTTTGCAAATACAAAATTGCAGACAACACTTCTAATTTATTTATTTGACGGATTGTCTCAAAGGGATACACACCCCTTACAAAATTATATTTATTACTACCCTCTATGCCCAGAAGCTAACATTTATTAACATCGAAGGTACAATTTGGATTAATGAACTAACAAATGTTATTGATTAGTTTTGTTTTATTGTTGTTGGTAACTGTGCTTATGATTTTTCTCAGATACCGATGCGTCCACCTAACCCTGGGATGCGGGAGCGGATGCCGGAAAGGTGCGCATAGGATGCATCTGTGTTTTTGCCATTTCCTGTGTTGTTAAAACCCAAACAAATACTGGAGTTTTTGCCATTTCTTGCGTCTGTGTTGTTGCCATTTCTTGCATTGACGAAACCCACTCTGTGCGCGTGAACTCCAGCGGTCTCGGCCCACACTAAGATTAATTAATGAAATTTCGTCCATTCATTAAATTTTATATACGCATTTTAATTTTTTATTAAGAGTTTATTAGTAGTATTATATATATAACATTAAGATTAGTTTAAATTTAATATGATTATATTTGAAAATATTAACATATGTTAAATTTAATTTTAATATTCTAAAATATCTAATCTATGGTTAATATATAAACTTCATAAAATTTTAAATATTTGAAAATATATTAGGAAATGTTATATTATTTAATATAAACAATTTATAAATTTAATAAACATATAGATTAAATATTAATATTATTTTAAATTTATTATAACTTATTTAAATATTTGAATTTTATTTTTGTATAGTTCTTGCACTTCTTTATATCATATATATATATATATATATATATATATATATTTAAAAAAAATATATATATACACACGCATCCGCATCCCCTAAAAAAAAAAATTCACGCATCCACGCATCCGCATCCGAATCCGCACCCGAATCGGTAACTTAGTGATTTTTTCAGACAGAATGATGTCTGGAAAAGGTAATTTATGTGGTATTACCCTTCAATGAAAAGATAGATATATTCTAACCCTTTAGGGATATTGTTACATTGCTGCATACCCAACATCTCCAAAGCATGCTATTAAGGCTTTATTAGGTAAGAGAATCAATATTTGATCATCTTCGTTTCCAAAGAAAAGACTCAAATTTGAAGTGCAGCGGACCTATCCAAATTATTAATTATATGGGAATCATGTAATGCACAGTTATAGTTCCAGATTGACTTCTTCCTTCATTTTAGTGTAATTAACTTATTACAAGTTGTACAAGTTGTTTGGCTTTACTGTAGAATTGATGGTCTTCCAGTAATCATGGGGGCTATATAATTTGATTTGGGCTTGTGATTTCTTTGCCTGTAATGGACACACTACTGGATATTGATGAAAAGACGTGTTTGACATTGCTATAATAATCTTTACAATAATCTATTTCAAAGGTCCCATTTAGAAACTCTGTATTGGGATATTGAATACCTTGCAGTTCCCATTTTCAACCCTTCGTGTTAAACATTCAACAAATATTTATTTTCAGGTCCCAGTTTTTAGCTATTCAATAAACTAAGCTAGTTTTATGTCAATATTGTTATAAAGTCACAGTGATCTTTAGTAACAGTCTTAAAGATTTTTTATGATGTGCTTTCTGATATTGTTTTTGAATGTGTAGGTCATATACTAATAATCTACCAATCTTGTCTTTTTGGATGAATGCAGTCACCAGTAGCTGCAATAATTGCAAATTTTTCAAAGTCTGAACAAGACAACCCTTCATTTCTACGATTTTCTGAAGTTGTTAAGTATTTTCATGAGTTTGGCCATGTGGTAACATTCTCTCTCTCTCCTCTCTATTCAGTTTTGATATTCCGTTTCTTGACATGTTATCATCCCAAATATTTTAGTGTAATTTTTAAGACAATATAATCTATTTAATTAGATAATCCCACAATTTTCTCTTCCTTAACACAACATTAGAAGTTGAATGGAAAGGGTGCCTGACAAATAAAGTTGCTGGTGTGGGTACATGAATAAGCTCAGGTTTGGGTTCATCAATTTAACATTTTTTCCCCTTGGGTACAGATATGGCCGTATGTATATGTATATGATCTGAGTAGTTTTCAGTGTTAGGGGTTGCCAAGCAACTCTCCCACTAGTCGTACTTTGTCCAAGATGTTGGAGAAGGTGAATTAAAGGTGATTTTGGGTAAAAATCAGAAAGTTTCCAACCTATTTGAGGCAGATCAGATGTTCTAAGCACAAATTAGGGATATTACATCATATCTTCAGCCTCTGCATATGCTGTACAACTTTGAGCGCACACATGACATCACTTTTGGCCAAATGTGTAGCAGATTTCATACATAGTGAAGCTGGAAATTGATTAAAATCAGTTTGTAGGGAAGAGAGTAAGCTGAAACTCAACACTTTATGTTATTGTTCTTCTAGACCCTAGTATGGATATGTTTTATTCTGGAAAATAAATCAAACTAGCAATTCTGTCATTTTCAGAATTAATTTCAGAATTTTTTTTGTGGATTTTTCAAAGGTTTTTTTTCAGTAGTGTTCAAGTTGGTAGAAATAGCATTAGAATATCATTCAATCACAGAAAAATACCAAAAAATTGGAAAAACCATAAAAAAAAATCAGAATATTGAACACCCTAAAAACAATCATTTTCATTGGTCAAAGCCAAATCTTGCTACTGAACTCAGAAATCAGTACACAGTGACCTTGCATGTCAAATGTTTGACAAAATGTCGAAACACTTGAACTAAGAAAATCAGGGCAGAATTGAGTTGGGATATTTCAGTGGTATGAGAGTTGTGATCCTGCCAGCCTGTGGGATTGGTGAACACTTCTATGGATTTGTGTAGAACAGGGGCTCACAAATATTACACTTGCAGGGTAGCACAATCACAATTGGAATTGGGTACAGGAAATCTAGCAAACATGGGTGATCTTAAGGGTGGCACATAGGGCTAGCAGGAGGATTCAGACAGTGAGTTGATGAGGACTCTCATTACCACCCAGCTGAGGATAGCACAGGCCTTGGACAGACTTCAGGGCACACTTGATAGGATGGAGTTTGCTAAACATAGAGGTCAGCATGGTAGACATGGAAGGGACAGTAGATCGGTTTCAGTTGCTAGTAGCCTTAGAAGTGGCAATGGACATACACGTGTACTACAGATAGGTCACTGCAGTCACACTTCCCTCCTAGAGAGGAAAAAGCACAGGCAGACTCATTGGAGGAAGTGGGATTTCAGGAGATCATATTAGCAGCCATAGATGAGTGGAGGGCTCTTCCCCTGGAGGTTAGAGAGGTATTTCCATTGCCTCAATATTGTGCTCAATGCAGGGATAATATGAGATTCAATAGAGACGGGTCCTAGGCAACAACAGAATAGTGACCTCAAGCGAGCTACTGGCAAGCTCACATTGGCCCCGTTTGATAGCAGTGGGAGTATTAGTGCATGAGTTTGGGTGCAGAAATTGGACATCCATTTATCACATAAGCCTATGCTGGAGAGAGAGGCGATTCAGTTTGCACTACTACACTTAGAGGGGGTTGCTTACAATTGGTGGCACCACAACTTGGGGACACAAAATCATGGCCTTGTAAACTTGTATGCAAATTTCACGGAGAGGCTTATTGCTAGGTTTGACAGGAAGGACGTGAAGTTGTATTACAGGGATCTAGCTTTGATGAGGCAAACAGGTCACGTGGAGACATATATTAATGAGTTTCAGCATGTGGTGGTGATGGTACTCAAGATGCCTTAGAGGCATGTTGTGATGCTTTCTATAGAGGGATTGTAGGAGAGACTTAGGGGTTTGGTCCGAAGATTTAGGCCAAAGATCCTTAATGAGGGCAATGAGACTACACTTAGACTTGATACATCAGCACACCCATCTTTTATCAATAGGATAAGAAACCATTTTGGAGCTCTAAGCCTTTCTAGAAGGCTTCTACTTAGCGCAAGTGTGCACCACCTCAACCTCCCAGATTAGATGAGGTGTCCCAAAATGAGTTAAGGAGGAAGTTATGTTTCACTTGTAACGAGCCATGGGAGCTGAGTCACAAATGCCTTGGGAAAGGCAAGGCACACCTTATTGAGGCCACCTTGGATGTGGATGATGAGCACGTACAAGAAATAGGTTTCGGGGATGAGCAGGAGGCATAGTAGGTAGATCCTGGTGATGATGATGCTTCAACGATGACATAGGGTGCTATTGCCATTATGTCAGGAGTTCCCAGGATCCATCCTTTTTGTCTTAAGGGTGTGATCAAGGGACAATTGGTGACCTGTTTGGAGGGGAGTGGAGCTAGACATAAATTCATGGATGAGGGATTGGTTGCCGAACGAGGGTTATAGGTAGAGGACTTCCCAGGATTTAGTGTGACAATGACAGATGGTTTTACCTTGTGATGAACTAGAAGAGTTCCACGGCTGAGTATTCAGATGGGGGATTATACTTTGACAGATGACTTTTATGTCATAGAACTTGGAGAGATAGACACAGTTTTGGGTATTCGGTGGTTACAACCCTTGGGGAGATATCTGCAACATTTTAGGAGGATGCAACTTGAATTTATGGTAGATGGTAGGAAGGTTGTGCTTAAGGCACTTTTAGATGGAGGATTGATGGCAGTTTCAACTCGCAGGATGCAGACTATTTTCAGACATAGTGATGTGGCTTGGGTGACACAGTGCTTCATTACGTCCAAGTCACCCATATCACAGGATGACTCGTCTTTTCATGTTGATGTTTACAGGGTATTGGATAAGCATAGCCTTGTTTTTGGTGACATTCCTCATAGGGTATCACTAGATCGTGGTTTTGAGCATGTGATAGAGCTTGAGGAGGGCACCAAGCCCGTGATCACAACACCTCATTGTCATCCTAGAAGTTTAAGGATTTGATAGAGAAGACCATTCAAGAGTTATTAGACATGGGACATATAAGGCCTAGCTCTAGCCCCTTTTCTTCTTTTGTGGTGTTAGTGAAGAGGGATGGTACTATGCGCATGTGCATTGACTACTGCGCACTTAATAGGAAGACAATCAAGAACGGGTACCCGATTCTGCACATAGATGAGCTACATGGTGCTGTCTTCTTTTTGAAGATTAATCTTGGTTTGGGATATCATCAGATCCAAGTTAGAGAGGAGGATATACATAAGACTACCTTTAGATGTCATTATGGCCATTATGAGTTTTTGGCAAGGTTGCATGGGTACGGGGGTACTTGGGTACTTTGGGTACGGGTACGGGCATTTTTCAAAACAGGGGACAGGGGTACGGCTTTTTTTTTTTTTTAATATAATTTTAATATTTATAGAAAATCTAAAAAATATGAGTCATGAGTCATGGCATTGAGCTTTCAAAACAAGAAATCTGAAAATCTGAAATTGAATGTTTAAACTTTAGAATCTTAGATGCATAACAAAGAAGGCAAACTTTAAAAAATTAAATATGAACATCAACAAGAAGATCATAAATCATATAAGTTATAATGACATACTGCAAATGATAAACTTCTAATTCTAATAGCTAACTTGAACAATGAAAATCAGAAAAAGTTTAGTAGTTTGTACTGTTAATCGATAGACGATATTGTATCAAAGTTTCAAACTGATTACATATTTAATTAAGCTTGATAAACATCAAGCTGATATGAAAATGAAAAACTGAAACCAAAATCAGACATCTTAATCTACTATCTAGTCTTCTATGCTTGTTCATCCATATCAAGGTCCTCAGTTATGATGCTGTCCAAATAGTCATCGCTCTCGAGCTTAGGTTCCTCTGTTGGTAGAATAACAGGGGGTAAGTCAATAAGGCCATCTATTTCAACCTCTCCATCCACGAGGGCAGCAAGTTCTCCTTCAGGTGAAATTTGATCCCATTTTGATGAAGGAACCTCATTGTATCCAGGATCTATACGAGAGAGAAGACGAAGTGAGCTATGAATGTACACCAATTTCTCTGCTTTCTTTTACCCTAACTGGTTCCTCGTTAGTGAATGAATGACCCCATAAGTACTCCAATTTCTCTCACAAGATGAAGAGCTAGCTATTTGTGACAACAATCTTATTGCAAATGATTGCAATTCAGGAGCTTCGCCTCCATGGTTCCACCACCACTCTATAGGGTCTTTCTTTTCTTTCACATCATATAAAGCTTCCACAGAACCAAAATCACCTTGCCCACGCGAAAACTTATTCCATTGAGTTCTCAAAACTGAAGCATCCTCACCTCGGCCATAAATCTTTTTTATCGCAGCCCAGAATCCTTTCATTACCTCTCTATCCTGATGTGGAGCCCTCTTCCTAGTCACCTGTATATCATACCATTTAGGATTAAGAGCATATGCAGCACAATGAAGAGGTGTGTTAAGCTTATTCCATCTTCCATGTAATTTCTCCTCTATCAAAGGATATAGAGAAGGATCTTTTGCATCAGTTATTGTCTTGACTTTTTCACACATGGAATCTATTGCTTCATAGATTTCTCCCAAACATGCCTTATCTGAATCTGCAAATCTGATCAGCTCACATATGGGCTTAATAAAATCCACAACAAATTTTACATCAGCCCTAAAACGCTCATTAAGAACCATACCTCTCACCTCAACTGCAATATCTGATGTAGATTGCTTCCAAGATGCCCATGCATCACTAACAACTGTGGAACACAAAGCTCCTTTGACTTCACAGAGGCGGTCAAGAAGAATGAAGTAAGAAGCAAAACGTGTATCAACAGGTTTGAGTAGGTCCTTCTTGGCAAATTTACGATAGATGGCTTGTGTGTGGTGGTGATTGCATACAAACATTTGTATTTTCCTCCCCTTCTCTATGAGATCTGTAATCCATTGAAACTTGCCAATGTCTTTGAGTGCATTATTCAACGAATGCACACAACAGGGTGTCCAAAATATATGCTTGTACTTTTTTTGCACCAACATACCTGCTGCTTTACAAACAGGGGCAGCATCAGTAACAACTTGGACCACATGTGTAGCCCCCACCTCCTCAATGCCCTCACATAGCTGGGTATGTAGAAATTCTGCATTCTTTTCTTGCCCTGAACAATCTATTGCCTTCAAAAAATAAGGCCCTTTGCTACATGTTACCATGATATTAAGCAGTGGACGATTTCTAGCATCTGTCCAACCATCCATCACAATACTGCAGCCCTCTGTAGCCCACACTCTTTTCATTGGTGTAGTTAACAAATCGTGTTTTTTCTTTATTGAGTAAAGTAGTGCAGAGCTTTTCATATCCAGGTGGTTTATACCCTGCTGGTGCATTATGGATAGCTTGGACCATCTCAGTGTAGAAAGGGGAGCGAGCAACATTAAATGCTATTCCGTTTGCATAAAAGAATCGTGCAATTGCTGCATCAACTGCATCTCGACCTTGCACATCAAACAATCTTCCAATGGGGTTTGAACTGCCAATGTTTGGCCTCTTGCGAGCATGTTCTGCTATTACATCTGTAGATGAGATATCCACATCTGACTCTCTACTCTGACTAGGCCCTTTTGTTGAAGCATGAGAGGTATTTTTAGCAACTTTCCCCTCAGCCCTTTCTTGTTCCCTCACAGCATCATACCGTTCCACCTCATTTAAACAAGGTTCAACACCTACCCCACTGATGTGAAGGAAATGAGCTTTCACCCTTGTATAAGAACCTTTCCATCCCAGTGGACAAAGCTTACATTTGACATCAGCTGATCCACCAGAACCCTTCGGCCCTGCAACACGATCAACATACTTCCATAGCGGATACAACCCTTGCTTCCCTCCACCCGACATTCTAAGAATCTACATAGAAAAATAAAAAAATATTAGAGCATTAGTGTCAAACAGTAAACTAAATAGAGAGCATATTTCATTTTTTAAATATGCAACGAAGTATTGCTGCTATTGCACAATCAGTTCATATTTTTTTATATTTTTCACTGTCTAATTTTTTTTTAAAATTTAAAAATATATGCATTCTGTTGTCTATTTCAATAATATTTTTTATTTTAAAAATTTAAATAAGCTTATGGTTTCTTGACAGCATATTTTGTATTTAATTTTATATTTAATT
Source organism: Chamaecyparis obtusa (assembly GCA_027943335.1). Lineage (NCBI taxonomy): Eukaryota > Viridiplantae > Streptophyta > Pinopsida > Cupressales > Cupressaceae > Chamaecyparis > Chamaecyparis obtusa. Next base: position 508,447 of record BSBK01005388.1, read on the forward strand.
TTAAAATTATTTAAATAAGCTTATAGTTTCTTGACAGCATATAATATTTTGTATTTATTTTAAAAATTTAAATAAGCTTATATTTAATTTTATATCGAAAGTTTAAAGTTAAACAGTATTATATGATTATGTATATTAAAAAATTTAAAAACTATTAAAAATTTAAACAAGTTACAATATATTAAAAAATTATTAATTATTAATTATTAAACAATATATTAAAATAATAAAATTTAATATAACATATTAAAATTTATAACAAAACAGCAAATCATTTAAAAAAATTAAAAAATTAAAACAAAACTCAAATGACAAACAATAAAGAATTAAAAAATACAAAAGAAAATTTTTAAAATACCTTGGTTTTGTCGCTAATGGCTCTTGCCTCTGCAAATAGCCGTGCCTCCTCTACAAACCGTTGTTATTTATCTGCAAGCCGCGCCTCTGCAAACCATCGTTTTATCTGCAAACTGTGCGTCAAACTCTTGCCTCTGCAAACCGTGCGTCAAACCGTGCCCTAATTTTTCCTGACCTTGCGTCAAACTCTTGCAAACCTCAGACTTGCAAACCCTTGTTTTCGTTGAGAGGAGACTTTAATACTTCCGCAAACAATGAGGAGACTAACGCGTTATTTATGCCTCAGACTTACGCGATTTTTGCCGCCTCAGACTTCCACGATTTCTGCTGCCTTAGACTTCTGATTCCGGTCAATGTTTTAGCCGCCTCTGCCAGCGTGACACTTTTTAACATTTTACAAAAAATTTAGCCGCCTCTGCCAGCGTGACAGATTTTTATGCCAGCGTAACATTTTTTAACATTTATTCAAAATTTTCAACGTTTCGTCAATTTTTTTTTTGGACATTGCTGATGTGGCTTTTCCAGCAAATGGGAACGTCCCCCAACGAGTACCTGGTACGGGATACGTGTACAGTACCCGGTACGTGTACCAAGGGTCTGGGTACGCGTACCCATGCAACCTTGGTTTTTGGTGATACCATTTGGCCTCACTAATGCACCTTCCACTTTCTAGTCATGCATGAATCATATCTTCAATAGGCAGTTGTGGAAGTTTGTACTAGTGTTTTTTGATGACATTGTGATATACAATAGATCACGGGAGAATGACATGAGAGATTTGGATGAGATTCTTGCTATTATGGAGGCTAAGTGTCTGTTTTCCAAGATGTCCAAATTGAAGTTTGGACATATAGATTTTATACTTGGGACATGTGATTGGGCAGAATGGTGTACAGGTGCATGAGGAGAAGATTCGGTCGATTCATGATTGGTCAACACCTAGGAACATTATAGAGCTACGTGGATTCTTTGGTTTGTGTGCATATTACAAAAGGTTTGTTAAGGGGTATTCATAGCTTATTGCTCTATTGACAGATCTCACTCTAAAGGGGGCTTTTAGGTGGTCAGAGGAGGCACATGTAGTATTTGATAGAGTTAAGCAGGTTATGAGCAATTGCCCTGTTTTAGCCCTTTCGGATTTCTCTCAGCCCTTTGTACTAGAGTGTGATGCTTTAGGAGATGGTATTGGTGCATTTCTTATGCAGAATTGTCATCCTATAGCCTACGAGAGTAGGAAGCTGAGAGATAATGAGAGACTTTACTCCACCTATGATAAGGAGATGCTGGCCATTGTGCATGCGTTGGCGAAATTTTGACAATATTTGGTGGGTGGTAAGTTTCTGGTGAGTACAGAGCACAATAGTTTGAGATACTTCTTGGAACAGAAAGAACTTAATGAGTGTCAACTGAAGTGGGTGAGCGGGGTACAAGCCAAATCTTGCAACTAAACTCAAAAATCAGTACACAGTGACCTTGCATGTCAAGTGTTTAACAAAATGTTGATACACTTGAAATTAGAAAATCAAGGCAGAATTGAGTTGGGATCTTTCTGAAATAAAACTTTTATCATGCACCCTTCAATAAATAACATTTAAATACACCAAATAGAAGCTACTTTGATCACATAAACATTTATTCATTTATCATAGGAGTATACAATAGAATTGTAGTTGAAGGAAACAACTTTCTTAGATATATAAATATTGTCATGGTATCAAAGCAAAAGTAACTATATGAATTCTGAAGAGCACGCGATTATACTAAGGGGAAGGGGGGGGTGAATCAGTATAAAATTATTTTTACCGATTTAAACTTTAACCATCACAATAGCATCAACTACTGAATTTAACAATTATGCACACGAGAACACAATAACGCAATGTTTTACATGGAAAACCAATGTGGGAGAAAACGACAGCAAATAATTCCTTTTACAATGGTTGCAGGCACCAACCTACTAGAGGCACCAACCCCTTAGTTTTATGAGCACCAACTCACTGGAAGCTCCTGCTCTGTATGCACCAACCCACAAAAAGAAAAGCACCAACTTCACTTTAAATCTGAAATTCCACCTTGATACTGTTTCTGTCTCGACTAATTATGGATGCTATTTTTCTCCACAATTTGAATATTTTCTCTTCTCAAATCCGATCTTTAATCTGCAACAAGAAGATCTTCTATCCTTTATTCAATGACTTCTCATATGCCCCTTTTTATGACCAAACCTTCTCTAACACTTTGATATATGTAAATATACATATATACTTCAGAGTGATCGATCTGAAAGTACACACATATACATTTTAATTCCTCAGTCTCTTTTATCTTCTATTCATTGCTGTCTTCCACACTTTTTAAAATCTCCAATTCTGATTTCTATTTATATCTCCTTCTACACAAAAGGCATTATCCTGTTTTAATTATATGTAAATATTAACTTTAATCGCACTTTTAATTTTTTTTATGAATAGTTACCTTTATTGCACTTCATCCATATGAATAGTTATTTGTTAATAATAAACAATTTCTAAATGAGTCGGTTAAGAATATTTCCTTCGCACGTCTTGGTAAGCCAATTTTATTGTTTATCACTGGTTTGACAAATGACTTAATATACTTTGAATTCAATTTATTTATTCTTTATGTAGACACTAACACTAAGAATTTTATTGTGCTCCCAATCGATTTGTCTATTTATTGTGTTGTTTAACCAATCATGGATTTTCATTCTGCGATTATGAGAATCACTCTTCCGTCAGTTTCTAAGATCGTAGTTTGTGTATATTTGTTTTTGTGTACCATTCCTTGAGTCATTGTCGCTATTGTTTGACTATATCATTGTCGCTTCTGTTAGACCATATCTCTGTCGACAACCATATCACTGTCACTTCTGTTAGACCATATCACTGTCGACATCCATATCACTGTCGCTGGTTTTGAACAGTTGTGTATCATTAACATTTTCATTCGGAGTTCCAAATGCTCTTTGCACAAACCGTAATAAGACTCACTATTCTTGGTCTTGTAATAATAGTAATTGCTATTCATAGTTGCCGCTCTCTGTCATCTTCATAGTCGCTGCTCTTTGTGATGTTTATACATACTGTATATCAATGATGACTAACTGAAATATATATTGTATATACCATCATTCTATATACTGCCTATATTGATGTCTATATTGAGATTATATATTGCTTTACTAAGATTATAAATCTTAGTAAATGGTTCAGTCTCAATAGAATATAACCATGGATGAAGTAAATGTTTTACTTCACATTTATATCATTCAATATATTGGTGTTATATATATGTCCAACTGTATATTTCAATTGTCTTCATTACAGCATACTATATCTTTCTATGCATCTCATGTCTTTGACTTTAACATAAATGACAATATTTCGTCAATCTCCCCCTTTGTCATTGATGGCAACCTCTCAATGATATGGTCTTGATTGTGCAAGGCTCCCCCTTAGTCTACTGCTGCCCTTTTCTTCAATCTCTCCCTCTTTGACATCAATGGAAAGGGGTCTTCAGGGGTAAGAGACTAACTCCCCCTGAACTTATGCTTCTCATGAAACATTTAGTGAATGGATGAGAGTGATACTACTGCCAATTTCTCCCTTAGGTACTCAAAGGTGTCCTTTGGAAGGGGCTTTGTGAAAATATCCGCTATTTGCTCCTTTGTTGTAATGTATTCTAATTTTACTTGCTACTCAGGTACTTGCTCTCTTAGGAAGTGATATTTGATTGATATATGCTTTGTCTTGGAATGCATGACTGGATTCTTTGATATGTTGATTGCACTTGTATTATTACAAAAAATGGGAATGGGATGCTCATATTCAATCTTGATGTCTTTTACGGTTTGCTTCATCCATAACACTTGTGTACAACAAGCTATTGCTGCAATATACTCGGACTCTACAGTAGATAGACTAATTGAACCTCGTTTCTTGCTTAATGTAATGTCCCTGCTTCCGGCTTGAGTATTTGATGCTTAAAACTTGAAACAATTGTTAGTAGACAAAGATATAATATAAGTATTAAAACAATTATTAGTGATTCACAAGATAAATAAATATTAAATCATCTAAATATTAATCCCATACTACACCCACCTAATCCTTAGAAAGAGACTCTACTCAGATTTTCCTAATTCTCTGATGAGAATAACTCTCAGTTGGGTAATCATCACATCAAGAGTTCCCTTCTAAGGCCTCTAGGATCTCTATTAATGAGAGAAATTATTAACAATAAATACTTGGCAGAGATCCTACCTCTAACCAAGCCTCGTCTCTAACATATGCATACGATTAACCACTACAATATATATTGCCTCTAAGAGATTCTCTATAAATCTCTCTCTAGATTCCAATTTGGAATCTGGACATTCATAAAGAATGCCCTCTAGTCTCTATGAGTCCTCTTTTAGAGAAACTCGACATTCTTAATGAATGTCCTCTACAAAGATTAACTTGGTCTCTATAACAATCATAAGTCCCAAAATGGTAAATCTCTAAAATAATTACCACTATACAAATAATACTCATGACTGTCAATTTATAAGAATTTATTTAATTTCTGCTACATACCTCTTCTTTGTGATTATCCTTTATATACAAAGCTCTTCTCTTTTGGCAGAGTGCTATATATTTACAATCTTTATTATATATTATTATTTAATATTTCTCCTCACTGTTCTCTTAATCAATGACTTGTTTTTTTTTCATTATTTATATCTCTGCTAATCGTTGTTTCCCTTCCTATTTTCCCTTTTTGTATTTATCTACAACTCAATGTTTATCACCCTAATTATTATCACTATCTTTATTTTTTCTTATTCAATAGTGATTTATAAATCTTGTTTAATTTGTCATCTATGTCATTCCAAAAAAAGTCACAATCCTTCATAATCACAATCCTTTCGAAAAGTCACAACACTTCGTAATTATAACCTTTTCGAAGAGTCACAACCATTCATAATTACAATCCTTTTGAAGAGTCACATCCTTTCGTCATTACAACCTTTTGAAAATGTCCCTTATTTTATTCTCATTCCCTTCCTCTTCCCTTTAATCCCTCTTTAACTCCTCTCCTCCTTTCTCTTTCAAATGAACTCTCCTCCCTTTTATATCTTATTTTGAAGGAGTCACAACTCTTTATTAAATATCTCTTGACCTTTCATTAGATTTAGCTAATTTATATTATTATATTATTTATTTACTTATTTATTTGAAGTTATTATCATTTATTATTAAATCCTATTTAGAAAGGTAATATACTTTTTACAATAATATTTCTTGTAGTTAATTTTATTTATTTGTTCATTCATTGTAATTTTATTATTATTTAATTATTATTTTATTGATAATAGATTATATCATATGTTATTATTTATATTATAATAATAATATTTTGTTATTATTTATTATTTTTTATATTTTAATACTAATTTTAATATATGATTTTATTATCATTATTTATTTAAATAATGTTCTATTATTTAATTATTATTAAAATTCTATCTTAAAATAGGGACATGATACTTAATGATGGTACTAGGCTGTTAGCAAGGAAGAATGCTCCTCCGTATGTACTTCTATCATCAATATGACCTCCGCAATCTGCATCTGTGTACGTTGTGGGATTGAGATCTTTCCCTCTTGGATACTATAATCCAAGGTTTATAGTGCCTTTTAGATACTTAAATTTTCTTTTAACTGCTAGAACATGAGTTCCCTTTGGTGTTGCTTGGAATCATGCTAGTAATCCAATTGCTTACATGATATCAGGCCTTGTGGTTGTTACATACAATAGACTTCCAATCATAGATCTATATTGAGCTTGATTTGCATTGGGAGATTCATCCTTTTTACTAAGCTTGAAACTTGTAATCATGCTAGTGTTGACTAGATTGCAACCTTCCATTCCGAATTTCCTCAACATTTCTCTAATATATTTGCCTTGGGATATGAAAATTTCCTCATTTGATTGCTCAATTTGCAATCCAAGGAAGATCGATAATTCACCAAGCATGGACATTTCAAACTCTTGTTGCATATTCATAGCAAATTCTTTACACAGTTTTTTAATACCTCCACCAAAAACAATATCATCCACATATACTACCACTACTAAAAGATTGTTACCTTCTGATTTGATGTATAGGTTATTATCTGCCACTCCTCTTTTGAAGCCTTAGTCTTGAAGATAGTTATCCAATCTGGAGTACCATGCTCTTGGGGCTTGTTTTAGCCCATAGAGTGCTTTCTTGAGTCAGCATACTTGATCTTTCTTCTCTAATAGTACAAATCCCTCAAGTTGTTCAATGCACACTTATTCCAAGTCTCAATTTAGGAAAGCTGATTTTACATCCATTTGATAGACCTTGAATCCTTTATAACTTGCAAATGCTAGAAAAATCCCGATTGCTTCCAATCTTGCAACTAGGGCAAATGTCTCTTCAAAATCCACTCCTACTTGAGCATAGCCTTTGCAAACAAGCCCTACTTTGTTCCTTGTGATCTCCATTTTCATCCATCTTGTTTTGAAACACCCTCTTGGTTCTAATAACATTTTATCTTTGGGTCTTGGAACAATTTCCCAAGTGTTCTTTTCAATTTGGTCTAATTCTTCCTCCATTGCTTTTACCCAATTCTTGTCTTCTCTTTTTTCTTTGAAGTTCTTTGGTTCTATTTTGGAAAGAAGGCAGAAATGTACATGCTCTGTGGTCTTAGCAAGTCTCCTTGATTGAACTTCCTTTTCTAGGTCTCCAATTACCAAGTCTTCAGGATGGTTTCTTTGGATGAATTTTGATGGAGTCTTTGATGGTGTTTTTGAAGGAGTTTTGGATATTGCTTTTAAGGGAGTTTTGGAACTTCCTTATTCTAGCTCTTCATCTTCTTCTTCTTTTGAATTTTCTTCTTCTTCACTTGTATTTGGTATTTCAGAATTTTCTTCTACTATCTTTTCAAATTGCCTTCATCAACTATTATGTTTCCACTCTCAATGATCTTATGAAGTCTTTTGTTATATTATCTATATGGTTTACTTTTTGAGGAGTATCCAAGAAAGATTCCTTCATTTGCCCATGTCATCTTCATCACTTCTAATATAGCACGTGCTACCAAAAGCTCTGAAGTGCTTGACAGTTGCAGGTCTTCCTTTCCATAACTCATAAGGTGTCTTGTCATTGTTCACTCTTATTTGCACATGGTTCAAAATGTAATCTGCTGTGTGAACCGCCTCCTTTCAAAAGGTATCAGCCATCTTTGTTCATTTAGCATAGCCCTTGTCATTTCTTGGACGATTCTATTTTTCCTTTCCACAACCCCATTTTGTTGGGGTGTTGTTGGTGCTGAAAATTCTCTTTATGCCATTCTTTTCACAATACTCATCAAATTCATGGGAGGTTGTAATTAGGGTTTGGATTTCCCTTCAGAATGGTAACCTGTAATGTTTCATACTAGGAGGATGCCAATCCCCAATAATTATCATATGTCATGCATTTAAATCATATTAAGAATAATCTATAATTCACAATATATATTTAAGCTCTAATTCCTTACTTCACTCCTAATCATAGACCTTAAGAAAGTGTAAGAACCTTTCAAGACTCTAACTGCTGAATTGACTATGCTTGTTTTTGATTTTTTATTGTTTTCCAATTTGTGTGTTTTTGAGATGGTTTGACATAAAAAACAATACATATGCTGAAATAAAACTTTTGAAGTTTGTAAACTAAATACTAAGGAACAAAATAGAAGATTTCAATTATTCTTCTTCATTATTTCATAGAGAAAAAACTTGTTACAATCAAATGGCATGCCTGGCTGGTGGAATAAGCCCTTTTATTAAGAGCTGGCCGAAAAATCAAGTCAAGAATATAAAACCCTTCACCAATCAGAAGCAAAATCTTCAAGAGATGATGTCAAACCTTGTTGTAGCCCCAGGCATTCCTTATAATTTTTATTGAATATTTTGGTGCCTCTTTCAACAAAACCAAACTGTACATGGAAGAGTAGGTAGGGAAGATGAAGAACCAGCAAAAAACAATGATTTTGAACCACTATAAACAGCCAATAGCTTTTTAATCCAATGCCCTCAATCTGCCATAAAATATGCCTTCAATCTATTAATAAATTCTAAAATTTATTTCTCCAATCAATACAATTTTGACCTATGTATGATGCCAAACCAATAAGCAATATCGGGTGAATATTTCACACCTTTTGACTGCAGCTACTAAGAAGAAACAATGCTCTCCAATGCCGATAAGCTCAGAACTTTGAAAAAACCCTTGGTTTCTCACAAACTCCAATGCTCTAGAGAAGAAATATCAAATGAAACATCCAACATAATATCTCCATGAGAATGAGCTCTTAAGTCCCTTTTATTCTTTTCTTGTGAGAGCTCAAACACTTTCGTGGCCATTGTGGGATAAAAGATACATTCCCACCTTTAATTTTTCACTTAAAACTCCATAGTTGGTGCTCAAATAATTCTTTTAAAATTAATTGTTCATTTGGCCCCATCTATGATAACTTGACCCTTCACTTAAGAGACTTAAGTTATAATATAAAATTATATTATAACTTAATAATATAAGTTTAAAACTATTAATATTTATTTTAGCTAAATAAATATTAATATCTCCATTATTTCTCATCATCTCTGCACGTGGCCTGAACTGGGAGTTGACATGATCAAGCCGTATACGACCATACTCCATTTCTAAAATTAGCAAGAGTCCCTCTCCAAGCCTCTCAAAATTTACTATAAATAGAAAGATGTGCCATAAATAGCAACTACTGCATACAAAGTCCTGGAGACATCGAATGAAAGCCAAATCTACATAACTTTGACAACTGAAGAAGATGCATCCCTCAAAAGGCCCTCTAACTAATCTCATTAGCCTACTAGGGTCAATTAATAGTCTAATCCCTCGAATTCTAATGCTCACGAAAATGGGGACATTACAGTCTGCCCTCCCTGAAATTTCTTGTCCCCAAGCAATCTCTACTGCAAAGTAACTCCACCCCACTAGAGGTTCGAAAGATGAACTGTGTAATGTCCCACACATCTCGAACCAATTCCTATAGTACCAACATAAACACAACTGCCCAAGGACAAACATCATGCCAACTATCCAACCCTTGCGCACAAGAATAGTGCATCAAAATCAAAACATGTTAAAGAAGGCCAAGGATGAACCAGTATACTCTCCGCACACTGAACATGCTGCAGTGCTCAACTGTAAACCCTGTCTGAAAACCAAATCCACCCAAAGAATCCCAAACTCTAAACTCAATGCTCAGTTGAATGTTGGGATCCCAATTCACTCTATAGAGTACTCCATACAAACCATTGGCATCAACATAATACCATTGTATGCTGCAACTAAGTCAATCCCAACCGAAGGAAGAAACAATCCATTAGCTAGAACAATCCCTGGATCCCACAGCCAATAAGGAAGTCTTCCAAAATGAACATCCTCAGACTTCTGCTGCTCAATTCTGATCCCAACTTTAGTATACCAGAAGTGGTGAAGCTAACCAATAGGACCCATGCAAACTGCAATGCTAACCTTGTCGCCACCTGGGTCCCAATGCAACTGAGACTCACATCCATCCGTACTGTGGATATAAGAACTCCTGCAGGTGTCTATATCATAACCACTATCTCCATCCTTTGCTAATTTGCCATGGATGTGATGACTTTGCATGTAGCCCCCACTAACTTGCAACTATTGATTCCATCTACTAAAGATGGTGTATACCCATCCCACAAAAGATGGTATAATCCTGAAGCCAATCTACATTGACGCATCATCAAGTCCTCCACATGTGGATTAAAAGAAAAATGATGAGCACTCCTCATTGTGTAGTTACGGTAGAAAGCTCCAATGGCTCATCACTGATAACTCTGGAATTAGGAGATGGCTTCAATCTTTGACCCTGAATCACCGATAGGGTAGGACCTCTGGCAACCTTCTCTACAAACCCAACCACAAAGTCTTTATGAAGAAACATTGTAGTCAAAGTACCTACAATAACTCCCACAAACATTTGATAGCGCATGAACCATGAATGAGACTATCCCTAGTGACCCCAAACAGATCCTCTTGACACTCCAGACTCTCAAGCAGGTACTCAACGAATGTATTGGTGCGAAAAAAACAAAATAAGGTAGAATCAACTTTATCCTCTAAAACCTATAGCTGATCACTCTGACTCTATAACACAAGAAGCTGTCTATCACCCTCAACTGCATGAGATGAAATAACAGATTTGTTTCCAAGAGAGGGAAACAAATCAACATGAGAGCCATACTCCTAACTAGATGACACCGGGAAAGTCCCTTGTGAAGATGAATGAGTAGCGTCGTGTACTAACACACAACTTCTTGGAGAATCCACCACTTCCACAGTAAAGCTATCAACAATATGACCATCATCATCTCATATAGTACTGACCTTAGGAGAACTTGATGCAACAATTGGTTCTCTACTACTCTCAACCAAAGTACTCGTCCCATCTAAAACTATTGCACCTATACAACTATGGATGTAGCCACATCCTCACTTCAACCAATAGATATCAAATCATCACCAATTGCCACTGTAGGAAACTATATTGTAACTGTAGATGGTGAATACTGTACTTTGGTCAACTTCATGGTAAACTGCACTAACCGTGACTGTGACTCCTGAAGGGCCAACTGGGTGCTCTCCAATGAGTCCATAGTCACCCCAAGCTCATGAGTGAGCTCATCTACCTCCTTTTCCTTTCCCCTCAGTGCATCATAACAAATACCATCCCACTCGAGAAGATAATCTCTATCTGCAAGTAATTGTAGGTAATTTTGTTTCATTATTCCAATTGCTTCACGAAGTGCATGAAACTCTGCGAGAGAAAGACCAATATCACAATGCTCATCTGTCACAAGAGTGCTCCAATCATAGGTAGCCAACATCTAGCAAGCAAGGTCAAAGTTCTCAATGGTTGTGGCAATCTAACTGTCAATTACCTTTAATTGCCTAACCAAATGATGTCTCTGGAATTCATGGCACTCATGCAAGCTCTTAGAATGAAAATCTGCACTATGAAAGGATGTCGTATCCGCAATGCTCACCTCATGATCAATATCACCATGTGCGCTAACAACCTCGCACATATCAACAATCAAGGTACTTGATGAAGGGTGCTCCCCTTAATACCACAAACACATAACAAAAAAAGAGAAACAACAACAATTTGCAAGAACAGAAAATGGGCTTCTTATTATCTCCACAAATGTGGAATTACAAATTTCAGAATTACAATATGCAAAGCCACATGGGCATTTTCCCTTACAATATTCTGTAGGACAAAGCCTTGAATTATTACCCAGATCCATAGTTCAAAATATAGTTATCCGCAACTTATCGCCGAGGGCAAAAAACAAAATATCGGGATATATCGGAGATAAGTCGGGAACTTATCGGCGAACTTCTCGAGAACTTTAAAAATGGCTTAAATTTAATTAGAAATGCATTTTTTTTGCAAAATTCAATAAGGAGATTCATCTAATGAGTTAGTAAATGAGTAAACAAACCAAACAAGCTGATCTAGATATATATAAATGCAAATATGTATCAAAATTGCATCCTCATGTGGAATGCTGATGGCTAGTAGCCATAGTTTGATAGTCTGAAGACTCTGAACTCTGATGAAAACTAAAAACAGCAAATTGTCTTTGTAAAACTATAAGAAAATACATATGCCAAGTTGGCAAGTACAATATCAAACTAGTCTACATCTTCCTCTTCCCCTTCCCAGTAGCTCTACTAAAAACTATGGGAGTGGGAGGGGATCTAGCCCTAGTAGTCCGCTGTGGTTGTGCCACCTCACTCTGTACAACTGGTTGTGACTGGACCTCCCTCTGTTATGTATGTGGAGCCTAATCAGACCTAGGTTCTTTCGGCGCGGTTTCCCCCCAGACTTATCTACGGAGGATTGGGGGCAGCGCCCCCAAGCTCGGAGTCAAGGGGCAGAGCCCCTTGCGGGGTCCTAGGGCAGCGCCCTAGGCGGGGTCAAGGGGCAGCGCCCCTTGCGGGGGCCCGTTGGGGCAACACCCCTCGAGGCCAAAAATGACTTAATAATATTGTAAAGGGTCGGCCATCAATTTTTCTATTAGTCGGAGTATTTTTTTGCCCTAATTAGGTTAAGTCAAAAATACTTGTAAAAAGTCCAAAATGCCTCAAATGCTGATGTTTCTACTCCAAAACCCTTCTTACTATTTTTTCTCTCCAAAAATATCACTGCTAGTCGAAAAAATAACAATACTGGCCCTTTTTACTGGCGTCTGCCCTTTATCCGGCCACGGGCATGAGAAATCGCGATAAGTAGTATACTTATCGCCAATATATCGCCAATAAGTACAACTTATCGGCGATAAGTTTGCTAGGCGATAACTATACAAGTTTTATCGCCTGGCCAAACTTATCGCGATAAGTTGACTTATCGCTGATAAGTCGGCGATATTTTGAACTATGCCCAGATCTACTCAGAACTGCTCCGAACTGCCTAAGACAACACTACAACCTTCTTTATATAGGCAATTTTCCACCGCCTGGGAAGGTTCCAGAATTTTAGCCAATAAGGCTGACCAAACTTAGAATTATTTTATTTTACAATTTATTACATCAGAGTCAGCTCAAAACAACTTTTGAAACCCAAACAGAAATTTTGAAGAAAAATTATTTTCCGCCATTTTAGGTGACCCAACTTCCAAAGACCATAAGTCATCACCCGTTGACCCGATTGACTATGATGACCCCATTTCGGAAAGGGCACAAAGCACTCTACATCATTTGAAGCAAGCAAGCTTCATTTAGCCGAAGTTTCGACCTCATCCAAGGCCTCTAAAGCCTTCAAAACTGAGTTCAAAGTTTCTGTACCCTGCTACCAATACCAAAAATTTTCAATAACCTAAATTAAACTTGATCTGGCAATGAAACTTTACTGGCAGGCTGATATGACCAAAATGAACCTCCAGGGAAGAAAATAGACCATTTTGAGCTCGAACGGAAAAATTACTAAAAATAGTAACTTTCCAAAAATAGCAGCTCTGCACAAGATAGCCCTTATTGAAAAGAAACCATAAATATTTTTGGGCGATGCAAGATTGCTCTTACACCCAGGATGCTCTTGCATTAGTACTTCAATCTCCTCTCATGCCTCTGCTTCCCCTTCAACTGTGGGTCCCTGTAAATCATGATCCTGGGACCTATCATCAACCAATGAGTCCTCTAAACCACTTTCTAACTTGACCAAGTCATAGTTGCATGGAAACCATTCCTCGTTTCAGCCAGGAAAATCTACAAGGACATCTTTAATTGTCTTCAATTATGAGTTTTCACACCCTTTGTCCCTTGGAGGCAAAAAGGGGAAGATCAATGTCCTGTGATATGGTAGAGACTAGTCAATAGAGATAGACACAGGGGTTGCCAATGCATAGGGGAAGTAATGGCAGTATATACCAATTGACAGGATGATATCTGACAGGGGAAGTATTATGATGAGAGCTTCATATGTATATACTCTTTTGCAAGTTGTGATATGTTTTGCCACCAATGCCAAAGGGGAAGATTGTTGGCATTATGCTTAGTTGTCATCATTCGAAAACATCAAACACACCGGTCTTTATGTTAGAGCAGCAGTGGTGAACCGGTAGCTGTCCCAATCGACAACCATCAACTTGCTAAGTAACCAATGTAATTACACCGGTCATGACAATACCGGTCTGGAAGAAAACCACAAAAGGCAGATGACTCAACTGGCAGCACACCGGTTTCTGCGCAACAGTATTAGACCTATCGGTTCGTGCTTATATGATTTCCTATCCATCTTTAATGGGAATCTGATTTGGTTTTTGCGGTGCGTTTTGGGATGAACTGGAGTTTTGTACGTGAGCGTTTTGGGATTTGAGTTCTGTATGCGAGCGTTTTGGCTTGAACTAGAGTTTTGCATGCGAGATTCTTGGAATGCCTTCCAGAATGACATTTTGGAGGATTTATAGCTTGGTGCCACAATTCCATTTTGTAATGTGAAAATCATTATATATATGGGTCATCGTGCATAAGTGCAGTGTGGTTGGAGAAATCAAGTGCACAGAGAGAAAGCAGAGCAAAAGAGTTGAGTCTTCTGAGAAGGGTTACAGTCACCATGAGTGAAAGACAAAGATTAAACAGCCAAGCCGAGCGAGGAATAGAACAAGTATGATCTGAATGTTAGATTAAGTGTCTATAGAAGATCATTTTTCTTATTGTTTGAAGCTTGTAAAAATCCCTTTATTAGGGTGAACCCTAACAAGTTCTTTTGTATAAAGCCCTTCACTGGGTGACATCTTGATTGATGTTCTTAAGTCCTCTGACGAGGTGACTCCTAACAGGGTCAAGATCTTAACCGATCTTTATCAAATCCCTTCACAGGGTAGCACTCTAACAAGTGCTGGTGTTAGCCTTTAACAAGGCAACTTTATTACTGCAGTAGTGAAGATTGTGGGTTCTGTCCCATCGTGGCTTTCTCCCTCTAACCGAGGGTTTCCACGTATAAATTCCGTGTTATCTTTTGTATGTGAATTTTGTTCAAGTTACTTGAACATGCATTACATTTTCATTATCACACGGTAGCTATATTCAGTTTCATAGGATAAGATTTGAAATTAGTTGCGTGTATTGATTCACCCCCTCCTCTTAGTCACCGGTTAGGATTAACAATCTCACATACATGAATTTTCAGCTTTTCAAAACTTAGTGAAGGAGAATTTGACAAAGAAGTGTATTAAATGCATCTCCAACTACCACTAACAATATATATACAATTTCAAAAGAAAAATGTGGTCATAATCTGTGAAAGGTGGAGACATTTTCCTGGCAGGTGAAGATGTTCCTTCATAATTTAAAGCCTTTAATGAATTGAAGTCCCAGGTATGGGCATGAGTGGTATTTGATGAAATTATTAATTGGCCCATCCTTATCTCTTTTGTAGCAATGCTATATTCGTGGCTCAACTAGTTTGGGGAAGACGCTGCCCTTTTTCATTGCCATTGTAATGAAGTTAAAGAGACTATCAAAATATAGCAATTGGGTTGATGTATTCTAGGGAGTTGCCTGTGCAAAAAATAAGTATGAAACTTACTTGAACGTGGAAAATTTTTCTTAACACTTTTGGAAAGTCTCTTACAAGTTGTGTTTTTGTTTTTTTTAACATTTGTCTTTTGATAGCCCTACTTGCCACCTTTTCCGGAATATTGTCTGAATAAGAAGTCAGGATAGGAAAGTGTTAAAAGTATATATAAATTGTCAAATTTCAGCTGGCCAGTACAGAAAACAAAGTATATTTGTTATGGTCAAAATCAACTCCATGGTTGGATTTGTCTCTTACAGGTGTACATGGGAAGCATATGATTCTTTGTATATGTCACCTGCTATATAAACACACAAGAACACAATCTACTATTAAAATCAGAAAAGAGCTGCTGCTTGTAAAAATTTAAATCACCATTCATATGGTTTTGAAATCTTGAAGAACCGAACATCATTTTCCACCTGTAAACTTTCTCCTGACACAGAAATTGGTTAAGACTAGCACAGGCAGTGGGCTTTCTTCATAGACATTCAACTTTGGCATTTGTTAACCAGCACAAAATTCATATCTCCAGCTCCTATAAGGTTCTGTGTTGACAAGCTTTAATGATAGATACCCCCCCAAATTAATTTTGATAATACTTGCTCTATGCCAACCAGCGATCCACCCAATTTTAGTGGGAAGTATTGTAGATGTAGAGCAGTAAGAGTAATAGTAAGTATCTATATATTAATAATAGCCATTTTGCAGTTTCAAACAAGTATGTTCCAATTTGATGGTTTTATATAGATATTTAAATTGAGTTGGAAATTGTATCACGTGTATGATGTCTGTAAGTTTTCTGCAAATTCTGAAGATATAATACTGATGGAGTATTAATACCTTGCTGCAAATCGATCTACTACAATTCTGAGCTGAATGTTATTGTTCTGGAAGTCTGCAATAAATTCTGGAAATTATATTTTATTTCTGCACTAAATCGCCAAGGAGCAGATTGCTAGAAGAGCAGACTTAAGATTGTATTGTGTGTCCTCTATCCACAATCTAGTTCCTACTTATATATTAACCAAGGGTCTTGTCTTTTCATAAGACACACTCCTTCTAGGTCGGCCCTCCATGAAACAACCTATTCCTCTACAAATCGGTGCCCTTGTCTATTAACTAATAGTTAATTATTAAAATTACAATAGTCAAATACAAGGCATATAAATATGCCTAGCAAATCGCCGATCTATTCTAGGGAGATGTATTTATCATGAGGCCATATATAAAGGAAATTACGTGCATTTTAGATCTGTCTAATCTGAAGAATCAGAACATTAATATGATCAAGTTATCAAGATTTAACACTCCCTCTTAACTTGATAATATAAATGAGAGAAACATATCTAGCAACATCGTTATGATGACTAAGCATAGATTTGTACTCTATATCTATCTGATTCTTCCAAGCATGTAGTATCATGGTACACATGATACTTGTCATATTACTAAACCTGTAATATGAATTATCACTAATACTTGTGATAACAGTATTACATGTGATGCAATACATAGGATAAAATCCGGAGAATGATTAAATTCTTCCTTTATCCAAATTGTGACTCATAGGCACTGACAAGCCTATATCACAATATGATCCCGAATTAAGATCTGCCAGTACACAGGATAAAATCTGGAGAATGATTAAATTCTTCCTTTATCCAAATGTGACTCATAGGCACAGAAATGTCTATATCACAATATGATCTTTAATTCATCTAGATCTGCTAGTAGTTCCCTACTGTTTTAGAACATTATCTCAGAGATCATCATCTCATATAATGTCTATTCATTATCACAGAGATCGTCACCTCTTTAGATAATAAACACAAATGGTGAAGCCCATAACAGTCAATAGCCTGACAATAATAATTTAACACAAAATTATTTTATTAATAATCAAAGAATACAAATGAGTTATAATTCAACCATACCAAGTCTTTTTCTGAAGTGATCTATCTTCACTCGAGAGAGAGGTTTGGTAAGAATATCTGCTGTCTGATCTGCAGTACAAATGTATCTTAACTTGACAGTATTCCTGTCTACCATATCTCTTACATAATGGTAAGGAATTTTAATATGCTTGGATCTGTCATGAAAAACTGGATTCACAGAAAGCTTGGTGCAACTTTGATTATCACAATGAATGATAGTGGGATTCATGGGTTGACCAAATAATCCCACAAGTAACTTTCTAAGCCAAACTGCTTCCCGAGAAGCCATTGCAGCTGCAATGTATTCAGCTTCTGTGGAACTCTGTGCTACTGATGTCTGCTTTCTGGTGATCCCTATTTAGCTTGAAATTTTCATTGCAAAGAATAAGAATGAATTTAGTTTTTGTATTGATTTGCCCTCATCAATCACCACTGTGTTGTCCTTTATATTGCAAATGGCACTAGATGAAAAGTAGGCATACTCAGACTTCGTAGAAAAAGCAAAGGAACATGATTTGAAGGAAATGCCAACTTATCTCTTAATCATCATGGCAAAGCAAACAGGTAGGTGTGAAGATAGCTAGATACAGATGCATGTGAAACTTTTTGATTTTTTCAAGCCTTGACCTCAAGCATATTATGTGAGAAACATTTTAGAGCTTACTTAATTTTGTAAGGTCATAGTATTTATGTTTGGCCTAAAAAGCTCCTTTGTTTCTTGCTACCTATATAATATATTTCATTCATTATCTTCCTCTTACAAGCAAGCATATGCTTGAATTCTCCACACAGATACAGTATAGAAAATTATCTCTATTGCAGACATTGGTTTGTACTGTATTTAGCTTGAGCTTATATTTCCTTACAATGGTGATAAAACACAAAATTGATGGCTTGGGAATGACTTGGATAGTTATTTCCTTTTCTTTTGTTATGATGCACCATGTTCTTTTGCAATTCAGTCCTGCTGGAAAATATTTCTATACGTTTTTTACTTTCAGGTACATCATATTTGTAGCCGTGCATCGTTTGCAAAGTTTTCTGGGCTAAGAGTGGAAAATGATTTTGTTGAAGTTCCAAGTCAGATGCTAGAGAGCTTGTGAGTGACAAATTTATTCTACTTAATTGTTTGTTGACTTTTATTGTCCATTGGGATTTGTAATGGATACCTAGGGTACAGATTGGAGTTAACTTTGGTATTCTCATGTGACCAGGTGTTATGAAAGTGCAGCCTTAAAATTAATTAGCAGTTTCTGTAAGGTAATCATAGATACCCAGTCTCCATGAGGACTGGAAGAGGCCTACTGAAAATCTATCCTTTTTATGATTTATCTAAATTCAATATGTTTCTTTTTAGCTTTAAGTGACTAAATTATTTTAGAGCATAATTATATATTGAACTCTACTTTTTTGTTATTCTTGAATTGCTATAATTTTATTTGCTTGTCAACTTGGTATCATCATTCATCATATGTGTTTGCATTGGATTATAGACTCGGTACATACACAAAGTAAAAATCTGTGTAAGAGCTACCATGCATATGACCTTGTATTTATGCATTGATGGCTGATCTTGTAGAAATAAATTGAATATTCAGTAACTTTCAGAATTCAAAAGTTCTTATTTGTATATTTGTTTTAGCTCCATTGACATTATCTTTGATAGATTTATTAACTCTGCAAAATCGACATGTTTTATTAAATGATTCCATAATCTGTTAAAACTCTTTTTATATAGAAAACATTATGGCTGGATGTTTTTTTGTGCTGCTCATCCAAGATTATTGGTAAGATTACAATATTCTCTTTCCTAGTCAATTATCCATCATCAAGCCTTGAATTATTTCCAAATTCTTTGTTATTGGTTAGATATTTGCAGTTTTGTTTAATTTCCATATTTATTTAGTAATTATTAATTTATACCATACACTCTTACCAATGAGGTTTTTGGCTGTTCAAGTGATAAGATAATATCACATATAAGGAATCCCCATGAACTTACACACATATGGAGAAAGAGAATTCTTTGCGCATTGTTAGTGTGCAATAAGTTGTCTCCATATGGAATTTTTCATATGAAATCATCTTTCATGTCAAATCTAAGCTTTCGTTGTCTCCTGAGTCATTGCCAAATCCTTGCCTTGTGTTTGTGACTGTTATTTTACTAATTCTAATCAGTATCTTTGCATAGCTGACCAAAGAAGCTTTACACTGCATTCATGTAAACTGAAGATCAGAGCTTGGCTGAGCAAAAAAGTAAAAAAATGCCTATAGGTCGTAAAATACTAAAATGGACATCCCAGTGTATTGAAGTGTGCCAATACAATGACTGTCCCAAAATAAGTGTTTAAATCAAAATATTGGCCTCTCAAACGTATGGAGTGTGCCAATACAGCAACTAACCAAAATTCGCAGAAACTCAAAAGTGGTCACTTAGACCCTGAAGCGTACGTTAGTTCTGAAAAATGGCAGGAATCATTTTGATTTGAAAAAATGACATAAACATCTGAAGTGCCCACCTCGTGTAGAAGTGTCCCAAGTTCCAATTTTCAAAAAGTGACAAAATAGACTCCCAGAGCATGCCAAAAGAAACCAGTCGAACTTTGCCAAACACTCAGGCACATGCCATAACACCATGATGACAAGTTTGAATGAAAGCAGAAAAAGGCCTAGTGACTGAAGAGAGCATGCTTGTATGAAGGAGAGGCAGTTTTGAAGGTTAAAATGTGGAAGGCTATGCTTTGGAGTATACAAATATGAAGACTGTCCAAAAGTTACAAAACATCAAAGAACACCTAATTGTAAAGCATGCCAAAGGTTTCCGAAACTTGGTAAATGAGCAGAAAATAAATGACTGCCAAGATTTTAATAAGGTTAAAAATTAACTCCAACACTGGATGTGCACTCCATAGTTAAGATTGTAAAAGAAAAATGTGCAGAGGCATCATAGGAGGTTTTCTGGCAGTTTTATTGTAGGCTTTTGTGGGCACATCAGAAGTTCTCTGTGGATTTTCGGTCATCACAAGAGTAATATATAGGAGTTTGACGAGGCACTGAGGGATTATCATTCCTTCACTCTTCATCCAAGTTGTTCACAGATCAATGATCTAATTTTTATCAAGGCTGATCATGTGAGGTGGCAATGGTATAGGAGGTCTAAAATGTCAAATTGCAGATTTGTCCCCTATAGTAAGGGCTTGAAATCAGCTTTACATTCTTTGTAATGGTGCCTAAGGTTTTGTGATCAAGATTTTGGTAAACAATTATGTAAAGAATGAATTTCTGTAATCATTTTTGAAGTCCAGGATTTCAAAACACAAAATTTTACAAGTTTTTGGAGACAATGAGGATTTATGACGACACTGTCAGTAAGAAATCAGAATCAAGTCACCAAGATTTTTTGGTGCTTTGTTAATGGTTGTAGGGTTTTCAAGTGTCTACTGAAGGTCTAACATTTCTAGAATGAGACATGCTGCCTTGGAGTGACTGAGAGGAGACATCAATATTTCAAACTAACTATCATTAACCATTGCTATTATTAGAGGATAGCTATTTTTAGATTAGCTTTAGAAGGGTTATCTTTGGACATGGTATATTTAGCAAAGATCTATCTGAAGATTTCTTTGTTTTAGATGATCTTTCTCAGATAATTTTTTAATCGTGACAATTTCCATTTTAAAAAGGCTCAAAGGCCTTCACAAAGTCTGCCATGGTCTTCAGAGTATTTTGGAGTGTGGGGTATATTAGAAGGTATCAATTCCCTTTTGGGTATCTTTGTTGTCTATAAGATTTGCTGCTTTATACTAATTCCGCCTTTATAAGGAATCATAGGGATCTCTACATCAATTATTGAGTATTCAAAACAACATATACGGGAAGCGGATAATTATATTTTGCAGCAATATCACACAAATTATAACAGCAGGCACTTAACAACTACACAATCTATCAACAGCATTTTGGAGGATAAATTAATTTTGCATATATAAGCTATTGGGACATCATCAATCATTTTGGACATTCACTCCACTGTAATTTCAGGTTATATGTGTGTGTGACAAAATGTAGAATTAAAGCCGATTCACAAATGAAGTCATAATTTCTGAATTTGAAATCAATCATTAGATTATCTAACAACTGTGTTAAAATATTCGTGTCTTAATACGCATAACAAGTGTTTTGGAATATTCACATGCTTTGAAAGAAGAGTTGTAGCTGTTCTGATAAAAAATATATAATGGTTTTCAATGATCCATCAACTGTTTAATGAAATGCCTATAAGCTAAAGGTTTAAAAAAATTGCAAGTTGCTAAAAATTTTGGTAGGGACGGTTCAAGTTGGCATTAGAAAAGGAGCACTTCAATTTTATCAACAAACCTGTATCAAATTCATAGAATTGGCTTGGAATAATGGGGAGAATTTTTTAGGAGTTGATGTCATCAAGGAGATAAAGGGAAATCTCAACCCATCTAGAGACCCAGGTCAAAACTAAGGACCATGGAGTTTTCAGTATAGAAACAAATCTCAAACCTTGATTCAATGAAAATTTCTTCAGGGTAGGCAAACTTCATTGCCAAAATTGACATGCACAAGTTTGATGGTTCATATCCTCTCACATGGGTGACTCAAATGAAGCAATTCATTGACATACAAGAGATACCTGACTTTCAATGTGTACATATGGTATCTCTCTATTTGGAATCTTAGCAATAAGCAGGGTTTAAATGCTTAGTTACTGGATTCGTGCATCCCCCCCTACCTCCGGATGCAAAGGTGGGATGTGCATCGGGAGTGCATCCACCGTTTGTACAGAACAAAGTTTGGTCTTTTTTCATCTTCAAAGTCACAAAAAATTCATCACACATTGCAGTTGATGAAGAATATGAGGCTCTGAGCTCATTCGGGAGCCAAAAATAAGGGTAGCAGTTGTATACATAGTTTTCGAGAGAGCCAACAAGAAGCACCCCTGAACAATAGGAGAGAAGCCGCAGCGAAAATGAACTTAATCACACCCTGAATCCATTTATTCGTTCCTTGAATTCATTTGTTCGTGCCATGCGACAAAAGTGAAGTGTGTCTTGTGACAGAAATGAAGTCCTCTAAAAATAGTCAAAACATATGACTTTATATTAACAAATCAAAATTAAAGTTTTGAACATGTCTTTATTATATGTGCAATGGGTACGCCGTATTAATGTTGGAGGAATAAATAATGCATCCATTTATTTGGTGGCAATATTGTATCTAAAATTAACCAATTTGAATAGAAACATTGTATAATTGTATTGTAATTTGTTTTTTTTAAAGTAAATGTAAGTTTATTGTTAATAATAATTAATATTTTTTAAACCAAAAATGTATTATTGTACATTCTTTTACAACAGGAATCTATTGTATATACTATTTATCAATAAAAAATAGGTGATTTTTTTTATAAAAAAAAATCTTAAATCAAATTTCATTGCATCATTTAATCTATAACCACAATTGGATAGTACAAATGATATATATTTTAACTAAATATTAAAAATAGTTCATAGATTGAATTTGTAAGAATAATACAAGTATTGTTTACACAATCTTTGAATTTCCACATTATTTTGTAGTAATAAATATTGTTTCACCTTTTCGATAGATTACAATCTCTAATCGCCAATCATATTTGGAGAGGCAATTTCTTTTATGAGAGCAAATACTATTAAACCTACATGAAATAGAATCTTTTTATCAATACATGTATTCTATTTGTCAACCTTTTATTTGTAATGGAATATATGGAAAATTTAGATAAGGAACGCACCTCTATTGTTTGTAGTTAATTTGTTATTTTTTAAGGAATAGTATATGATAATCTCATTAAACAAGACTCTTCTTCTTTCCGGCAAACAATAAATGGGTTTTGTTGCATTCTTGCATATCTTTCAAATGTGAACGTCGGTTGAATGCAGAGGTTTTCAAGGTCACAAACTCTAGAAATTGTTGTGAATGTTAGCCCTTGTGAATGTTAGCCAATGTCAATTGTTGCTCTTTGAAGTGTAAGGCTTTGTGATTTGTGTATTGTTAAGGCCCGTGTCATTTTGAGTGGTATTTGACGGTGGATCCCACGACTTATTAGGAGTATTGGAATGTATTTTGGGCTCTTATTGTTCCATGCTATCCCCATGTACTTTTTAAATTCAAGAATGACAAAAAGAGGAACTTGAGGTGGTTGTTCCCCATCATTGTATACAATTTCTTTGACATGTCCAAGTGCTCCATTGACAAGTCCAGTTTGTACCCATAATTTTTCACCAAGCATGACCTCTTCATCAATTCATAAGAGGATCTTAGAATGAAGTTCTTCTTCTTCTGGGTTTAAGCATGGTAATCCTTTAAGTATTTGTCTCTTTGTTTTTCACTCCCTCTCATCTCCTCTAGATCTCCTTATCTTTGTATCAATATATCTCATCATCTATGTATCTTAATATCTCTTCCTCTCTATCTCTCCCTCTTTATGTCTCCGTATGTATCTCCCTAGATCTCTTTCTATCTTTACCTCTTGATTTGTCTCTTATGTCTATCTATTTTTCTCCCATCATCCCACTCCTCTCTCCATCACCGTCTTCCTATACCTTTTAATCTCTACATCTCTATATTTCTTCTCCCATCTCTCCCTCTATATCTATCTCATCTTTCTGTATTTTACGAACAAGCCTGGAGCTTCTAACAGATAGGAAATGATGACGTGGCCCATAATGTGTTAGATTTTCACTTAAATCCTCTACGTTTCTATAAGAACATCCACCAAGTCCTATCAAAATGTTGTTACCTGCTTTTACATCGCATGGTTTCAGACATAACTGAAAGAAACACAACATTTTGTCTACTCTCGCATGCTCTTCTGCTGTAAATTGATGCTTCTTGGAGTGTAAGCTTCAATATTCTCTTAGCCTCACGAATTGTGACAGTAAAAACCAACAAAAAAGAATGCAGTAATGGGAAAACAACGACAGCTAAATAAATGTGTCAGGACAAAGCAGCAGAGAAGTAGCTTCTCATTAAACTCACTCCTTAACTCTCTCCCGCCCAACTATCTTAGAAGAAGAGACCCTATTATCGTTGACCCAATAATTTGCAACTATAAATAGTGAAGAGCACACGATTATATTGAGAGGGGGGGGTGAATCAGTATAATAACTATTTTCAATTTAAAAGCTTTTATTCAAAAATAACTTCAAATACTCAAATCAACAATTATGCACATGAACACAAATTTAACATGGAAACCCAATATGGGAGAAAACCACAAAATAATTTGCTTTTATATAAACTTGTTCTTTTACAATGTTTTGTAGGCACCAACCTACTAGAGGCTCCAACCCCTATGTTTATGAGCACCAACTCCCACACTTCGTAGGCACCGACCTACTGGAAGCACCAACTCCCCCTATCCGGATTCTGAGCACCAACTCACTGATTTCACAACTTTCTTCCACCTTGATACTGTTGTTTTCTTCAACTGATGATGGACATAATCTGCTCTCTCTAAGTCAGCCAATATTATTCTTCTTTTTCTCAAAAATATATATATATATATATATATATATCTTTATTATAATATATTCATAATAAAAAATCTGAATGTATAGACATTAATTTTTCTCTTTTCATATTCTCACTGCTCTTCCTTTTATTCCTTTTCATGCTGACATTTTTATTTTTCAAAATAGGACTGGATATATATATATTCATTAAATGTCCTTAAAGGTTGTGACTTTTCAAAATGAAAAGGTGTCTCTTTTACCAAAATATTATTAACTTAAAGACAAGTTAATATTTCCCTGTTTTTAATTAAAACTATAATACCTCTTCATTATCGACAACTCATATGAACTTTTATAAAACCTTTTATGGTATCTAAAATATGATATTTGCTGTTGACGGCATCCTTTTTTATTGGCATCAATTTTAAACACTTTCGACACTGTATAATATTTTTATATTCAAACCTTCGAAAAATCTTGTGTTCGAAAAACCTTCAATAATATACTTTGAAATAAATATAAATTGTCTCTATCCGTCTAACCTTAACCGTCTCTAATATTGCTGTGATTTCCTAAAACATGTTTTGGCACTTTAACAGTGAATGCGTCTGTTCTTGCTTTGAATACGTCTTCGAAAAATACTTCTTCAATACCTCTTCGTAATGCTGAATACTCTTGTATGTTCTGTATACGAATATGATTCACCAACATACGTTTATCAAACATCAATGCTTAGTGTTCGTGCTGTATTAGTAATACTCGACAAGATCCAAGTATTAAATCTGTTTGGATATTATAAACTTTCAATTGTATGCGGACTATCTCTGCTATATAAAGCATATACCGTCTCTGCATATATGCCACCTGAAGTCTATTCTGTAGCAGATATGAATACGCTGGAGTAAGTCCTGATCTAAGGCCTTTATACGCCAACCGCTGTAGATGATATGCTGCTATCGAATATGCTGTGAAAGCTTTGGTGTTATGACATCTGAACACCTTCGACACTGTACAATAACCACTGTATATGATGTTGCTGTTAATACTCTGCATTAATTATTGTCTTCGATAATAATATATATTGTCTTCGAAATATAAGACTGATTCATTGAATATGTTCTTCATAGTATTAACTGCCGATAAAAATCTTCTTCATGTGTACTGTATATATTTATGCTGTATATTTGCTGACTGTACCATACGTATCACTGCAATATGTATCTTCATATTGCTGTCTATCTGATGTGCTGTATATGTGTATACTGCTGTATACATATTTCTTTGATTGCTGCGATAATATAGTATTAGAAAAACCTCAGCAAATAAATATACCTTTCCATGTCATCGATAACTTCTCACAAGAATCTTCTTGCGCTGTGTTCTTCATCAATACACATCTTCACACATCATATCTCGAATATCATTCACACCAACTATCTATTCATTCCTAAGTTGGCTCTCTGCAAACCACACTTGTTTATAATTTTCAAAGCAACCGCTAGAACAGAAGCATGCTCTATTTCCTTCCTTCTTAATGTACAGTCACCATCACTGCTACATCTCAGATGAAGTCATCGTCATGAGCATCTTCAAGGTGATTGAATATCCATCAACGTCTACCAACACACAGGAGTTTCCATTGCTTGATTTCTTCTGTTGCCTTTCACATTTTCTGTCTTGTAGTGTTTCTTCATACATATGTTATCTGTTGGTAAACATATTTTCTAACCTCTGCTGTAGCATTATATCTGATATGTATACTATATCTCTGTTTTATGTCTCTTGTGTCTCCAACTGTATATATATATATATTGCTGAATGTTCATATTGATAATATATATTGATAATGTATATATATAATCTTCATCATGCATACATACATTGCTGTAATCATTTATCTTTTTCGTATCTTCATCATGCTGTAGGATCTTGACATCAATGACAATTTTCATCAATTAATTAAATCAAACTCATATATTCTAGATTTTCCCAAGTAAACATGTTGTTATTAGGTTTGACATTCATGAAAACATAAAAACTTGATAAATTATCTCAAAAAAAAGGTGAAGAAGGATCCAACCAACTCAATCCATCCAATTTCTTATTAAGGCTAAGGATATCATTAAAATGCTTAACTAAAATCCAAGGAAGAGAATAGAAAATAGAACAAACAAATTTAATGTGAGAGTGAAGTATTGCCTTTCCTTGAAAATGAAGAATAAGATCTAAACTCAAGCCAAGTAGCTTCCACTAATAAAGAATTTCTACGAGCTATCCAACAAGGAGTAAGCCTCTAATGATCCAGGTACAAACAAGATAATTATCCAATAGATCCTCTCACACATTGACATTGGCCCCTCTTCCATTTTATTGAAGAAAGAGAAACTATATCTTCTACAGAATTTTTAGTTTCTTAAAAAAAATAAAAAAAATTGTCAAGATTTGTTATGTTAATTTTGATCAATATCTCAAACTAGACTGTGGGATTTGCATGACCCATGCTTTGTGTCAGTTTCTCTTGTTACTTATGGAGGTATCATCCAAGTCCCCTCGATATGGCATGGTCTTTGGTGATCCATAGAGTCTAAAGCCTTAATGTTGATAAGGTGTCGATAGACATTAAGGCCATCTAATTATTAGGCCTTGGAGCTTATCGCAATCTCATAAATTCAACTCTTCGTGGATCTAAAAATCTCCCTAGCATTATACTTTTAAAAGTATGATCTATATGTAAAATGATGCATATATATTTGCGAGAAGAAAACGATAAGAACTAGCTCATGGATATTACAACCTTACTTTCATAACTATTATTATCATCAAGATACCTTGTATGCAATCTGGAATACCATTGCATTTCTCGATGAACAAGAATTGTAGGTGGGAGATTCCTTAACCCCTGTAATTAAATCTGCCATTTGTAGTGCCTTTGTTCAGATCGCTATTTTCTCCAAAATATATGCACAATCCGCTTAGTGTTTGAATGAGCTTTTATGGATGTTTGATTCCAATTCTAGTAAGATTATCCCCATCTTTTATGACATTCAACCTTCAGATCTTCGCTATGTTGGCAATGGAGCATATCTTGAAAAGCCTTTCAGCAATATAGAGACAAGGACAGAATTGACAAACAACAACTCGACAACTGGATAAGCGCCCTCAATAAAGTCTCTTTCAGTACTGGTGTGAAGATCAACACAGACAAGGAGTAAGTATTTACATGATCTCAAAATATTTGATGTGCAGTTGTTAGTTCCTGCTAGGGCAAGAAACTATTACGGAGGCTTTAATCTTAAACAGTTATTAATTTTTTCCATTTAGCCAAAGAAACTGATCTATTTTCATGCATAACTTTATTTTCCTATGTTCATTATATACAACTTGCTCAAATTTTAATCATTTGTAGTAAAAAAATTAATCATCTTTTGTTTTCATTGGCTTATTGGCTTGTCAGTTCTTGCAAAGAGCAACACGTAGATTTCAATAAGTGAGAAGGCACGACTATCCCAATAGGCAACGACTATCCAGCCATATCATTCGATATGGCTAGATGATGCATACCATCAATGTACCCGTCAGAAAAGTCGTTCGTGTACATAAAGTACCGTGCAGCTATGAATAAGAAAGCTCGTCCAT
Organism: Chamaecyparis obtusa; assembly: GCA_027943335.1. NCBI lineage: Eukaryota > Viridiplantae > Streptophyta > Pinopsida > Cupressales > Cupressaceae > Chamaecyparis > Chamaecyparis obtusa. Next base: position 537,076 of record BSBK01005388.1, read on the forward strand.
TAATAAAAGAGTATTTAAATATTTCAAACTTTTTCTATACTATTTGTCTTTTTTAATACTTACTTTAGTCTTATATTATATGTTACAGTTGATTAGTTCTTGTTCATCAGCTGATTGGAGTTTGGCCACTGTTTAATTAAAAAATATATTTTTAATAATTTATATTTTTAAAAGTATATAAAATTATTTCTAAAAAATGAAAAATATCATAAGCTTGAAGATATTTAGCAAATTATAATTATTGCATTTATTTATTTGTTTCTAGAATATATGTATATTTAATGGTGAAAAATGTTAGTTTTAAATTAGTAAATATGAAAATTAACTATTTCAATTATGGGGAAATTAGTAAAGTTTTGAACATGTCTTTCTTATAATATTTTCAGATTTATTATAATGTATATTGTTTTATTTTTTATACATTTTTATTTTATAAGTGTAAAATATTAGTATTAATTTAAATTTAATATAATATTAATTTATTATAATTAATAATACGTTTGACTATTTTATATTTAATATAATTTAATTTCAAATTTGTGGGTTCATGGGCTGGCATGCTGGCAGTGCAAGTCTCGTGCCTTATCCTGATGACAGTTGCTATGTTGCGGACTGATATTTCTTTAATTTTTTTGTACACACACACGTACCCAAACACATCCAAAATCCCCCCCAAAAAATTCATGTATCCACGTACCGGGTTCTCATACCCGCATCCGCATCCGGATTCGAACTGGTAACTTAGTCTAAATGGTTTAAAGAGTAGAACAGAGGGATCATTTGGAAAATATCTTTAGAATTAGTCAAGCATAATGATTATCCCAGTATGAGCAATTGCTTTCATTAGGTACCAAGTTTGGTTTGGTCTGACATATATCTACGAATAAAGAATCTATCAGATTTGCTGAAGCTTGATTTATTTGTAGGAGTTTGCAAGAATACCATACAATGCATGTAAGGCTTATTGAACCCCATAATATAAATGACACTATAATTAGATCCTGCAGGTTGGAGGAAAAATAGCTTGCAGGTAAGAGACAATAGTTTACAAGTTTTAAAGATCGTAGCACTTATGCATTTTCTCTTCAAACAGTAACTCCATTGGTTTTCCAACAAATCAAAGACAAAAGAGTGAAGGGTTATGCCTTGTTTTTGATAAAAAAATACAGTTGACAGCATAAATGTGCCGAAAAGATGTTATTCTACATCAAGGGAAAACAGGCCATGGAGGAGCAAGAACCAAAATATGAAGATGGGCAAAAGGAGACATCCAATTGCAACCAATTATCCCATCATGCCTTATCTAATATTACTACACTTTCAATACTATCTTCATTATGCCTACAATCCTGGGTTCTGGTAAAAGAAGAGCATATACATTATCAACAGGAAGTTGTTTCAACTCTCAAAGAAGATTTGGCCATGGCACAATGCAGAATGAAACAGTAGACAGATCAACATTGAAGTGAAAGGCAGTTTGACATAGCCAGTTGGATGTTTCTGAAGCTGCAACCATGCAAGCAACAAAAGGACAATAGCCTAGCACCAAAATATTATGGCCCTTAAGTGCTTGAGTGAATTGGAAGTTCAGCCTACAAATTAGAGCTGCCAGTATCCATACATATACATCCAATATTCCATCTGTCTTGTTTTAATGAGGTAATCAGAGATACATTTGAATTCAGACAGACTTGCCAAAGTTAGATGGAGGAGGATCAATTCTGGAACCAAAGGCAATCATTCAGACAAGTAAGCCCCTGCAGAGTTGGATCATCACCTAATATCTTATCAAATAGAACTTCACACTTGAAGATATTAGTTGGGAAGATGGAGAATTCATTAAGAAGTCCCACGGCTAAGTGTTGAGGGCAATAGTTCTATGAAGAGGGGGAGCATGTTAAGTCCTCAACCCATTGGTTGTATTGAGATATTGCATGGACAACTTGGGCATACACCATCTTTAACTTAATCATTTATTAGTTCTTAGTTTTAGTATTTGTAACAGCCATCAGCCAAGGTGGGATTAGGGGGTGTTTATCATCATGTTATAAATTTCAAAATGTTTGTTTTGTTGTACTTTTGTAGATTGTCTGTCAGAGTGGCCTAGTTAAATAACCAAGTTTTCTGCTCTTCTTTTGTTCTTTTTGTGCAGATCTGCTCTTGTTTGTGCATTTAATCTGCTATTCTTCTTTGTCAAAAAATAAGTTAATTACAAGAAAATAAGTTTTATTGCTGGCTGCTCGTTCGGTCATTCAACAAAGGGGACCATTCAAAACGATTGTTCTGTCAGGAAACAAGATGGTTCGTGTCTGTTTAGGCTGTGTGATGTCTATTATTTAAATTGTTTCAGCCTTTTTGGCTTGCAGAAAATTAAATTATATTTGTAAAACAATATATAAGCTTGTGTCTCCTAAGTAATGTGGAATTTTATTCAGATGTCAATGTTTGATCAGCCAGGGTATAAAGAGTTCTCCCTTTTCTTCCATTTCTTCTGAAACGTCTGTGTTTGTTTAATGTGCAGGACATCCATAGACCAATCCCAGATGAGATTTGCATAGCTCTAAAACAGAAACAAAAAGCTTTTTGTGGGCTGAAAACCAAAGAAAAAATACTTATGTGTATGCAATTATTGGACTGCAAACTTCTCTGTCAAATTTTCATTTCAAATTATTAGAGTTTAAGTTGTATCAAATCGTTTGAGCAGATAGTTTACTCCATTTAAAAACATTATGCTCTTAAATTACACACTTATATGTTTGGTTCTAGTGAAATGATATTTATTTCACTTGCATTGATTGTCTTGCTTCTCATTCACATTTTGTACTTTCAGGTCTTTTTGATCAGATTATTCACACAAGTGACAAAGTGGATACGAAGGCTCTTTTTGAAGATCTCTATCCAAAGGTTTTGAAACTTACATGTAATTTCTGGGTAGAACTTGTTAAATGTCACTTGTTAACAGATGGAAATTATACATGTTTTAAATTAATTATCAGGTAATGTTGGGCATTCCTTTGCTGGATGGAACAAGCCTTGCTACATCATTCCTGCATCTGGTCACAGGCAATGAAGCTGCATGCTACAGATACATCTGGTTTGAGGTCGTTTACCTCACTAAAACTATTTATGTATCAGTAATAATTTGATATCTTTTCATTTTCCCTTTTTCTCTAAAACTGCTAAGTTTCATTATTGTTGGCTACTTGTGTTTTAGGTGTTTGCAGCAGATATGTTTGTCTCAAAGTTTGAAGGTGATATTTTGAATAGCTCTCTGGGAATGCAATACAGAAATAAGGTTTGTAGTTCCATGTGCAGTTTCTAATGCTAAATATTCATTAAATGCTTGAATTAGTTTGAATAAAAGCTTTGAACAGTTGTTTATCTTTGTTCCTGTGCATTTTATACTATTCTCAAAATTTTGTTTTCTAGCTTCACTAAGCACGTCTTGGAACATGCTTCAAGATGCATTTCTTGTTAATCATATAATTAATTTATCTATCAAATTAGTTTGTGTATAAGAATTATTCATCTAATGAATATTCATATCAGACTCTTTAGAACAGCGATTGGGACTGTGCTTTATTCAATCAAAAGGACTGTATTGGATTAAAGACGTATGCTTTGATATCATCCTGAGATTGTGTAATGTCCCCTTTTTGGGTAACTTGATAAGTTGGGGAAATTACCTTAACCTGTCCTTACTCTATCAATTGATTTCAATTAAACCAGGTAATGGAAGTTACACAAATTATCAACTGCTATTTCTGATATAAAGATATAAATGTATGCAAGATGATATAGATTTGATGGAAAATTCTGATATACAATTATAAAATATGGTATGAATGAAATTACGTTATCACTTATAGTGATAATAGTATGATGCTATATCGGATTTAAACAACATATTTATGCAATCGATTTATATTGCTTTCAGCAATGATTTTGCTATATCTGATATACCAATTTAATTATGCAAATACATTGATATCACTAGAAACAATATGTTGCTGTTTCAGATTGGTATTTGAATGCTCGTAACTTGATAATGGATACTATTTCTGATTGCAATTTTTCATATTTGCAATCCCTTGGTGCTGTCTCTGATCTGCCCTATATTACTTGCAACCAATAATGCCAATGGCATTTGCTCTTACAGAGCAGATCCAATAAGGATTGATATAAAAAGAAATAAATGTTCAATGATGACTGAATGAGAGGAATTGATTTCCCTCTTATACTTAGTACGATGAAGTGATGCTTTCAAGAGACACGTTCTTGCCTCTTCATAACAGCCATTCTTCTTATTTGCACCCATTCCTTAAGACTAACCGATCGGTTCTATTATTCTTAACAGATGCCTTTTATATTTAGTAATCGCTGTTTTAGTCTTCCCAATCATACCTCTTAATATATCATACTTGGTTTAGAACTATAGTGGTGATTGCTTAATAATATCGATCAATGTATCTTATTGACCGCATCTTTTAGCATTTGTTAGGATTAATCCTAAACTTATCACTGATGATAGTTATGTCATCATCGTATCCATTTACTGATATTAACTTCATATCCTATGATCATCGTATAGAGAGATTTGCTGGTGTATACGGACTGTGTATATTAATCACTTTCTCCTATGTCACTAGTCCATATCGATTCTTCTTTGGTTACTTCCTTTATCGATAATAAAGACATTGATGAGATCATTATCCGCTTGCATAGTTAATACCCTTCATTATTTAAGACCAATATTATATCTTCCCACTGCTCCATAATCTGACTTAGTCAATATTACATCATCCTTGATAAAGAGAATCTCTATTCATCATTGGTATTGTTCATATTTGATCTTAACATTATCTCCGTTCATTATCATTAATCATTTTTTCCTAGATTGCATCAATATCATTGCTTTCCTTCATTGTATGTGCCTTAATCGATCTTCTCCATTCTAATTACATGCTGGTAATAAATTCAGTCGCTAATGATGATCAGGGTCTTCGTTTGGTCGATCAGATGATGGTAATGTTGTCATGGACTATGAACTTCCTCCTTAAACACGATCTTTATTCTTGTATTGATCACAACTCTATTATGGTCACCTATAATGATCGTTGTCATTGTGACTGTCATAATGCTGATCAATCATCATCTACAATATTATTTTGCTGTTGACCCTTCTAATCGACTATGTCCAATCTTCTGATCTTGATTCAAACATTGAGGGATTGAAGTCGATAACCTTGAAGTTGTCTGCTTGCAATAAGACTTTATCAGCTTCATCACAATGCGGATGTCATCTTGCCTTGGTTGACTGATCCATATGAAGTACGCTTGATTTCTTATACTTGTCTTCATGCTTTCCTGCAAATGTTGATCGATCTATGCAATAGTGATTTACAGAATTCATGCCGATATCTAAAAGTTAATCATCTCTTCATATGATGTTCATTGTCTTGACTCTTGAGTGTCATCAATATATCAATTGTCTTGTCAATGGAGATACTCTTCATACTTAGTGTTCTTATTGATGATTGATCATTACTTGGGATCAAACCCTTATTCCTCCTGATATAACCAGGAAACTGTCTTATTTATAAGACTTCATGGTTTCCTAATCTCTTATTCCCTTACTAACATCTAAGCATAGTTACTTCTAACTAATTTTACTAACTCCTATTTGCTATTGGTGTCCAAGAAATGCCACTCCTTGTCCACAAACGTATGTTAATGCTTGAGTAGAATTGGTTCAAGAATGAGGACATTACAGATTGGTAGTATGGTTGTTGGAAGTGGAACCCAGAAAGTCACCTCACTGTAATGTCCCCTTTTTGGGACATTAGAAAATTAAAAGCCAAATTCATAAAATATTAAAAGTGACTTATTTGGAGCTTAATGCAAATTACTAAAAGTCATTTTTAATATTAAAAAGGTGGATAAAAAAGGTGACAAATGAGAAAGAAGACGAAAAGACAGAAAAGGGAAGCTGAAGGGTCACAGGGCTGCTCCTTAAAAGAACAAAGAGGAACTCATTTCAGCATGCTTGGTTTATGATTTTGATTTCTATTCACTTAGAGAATTTGGGAAGCTTCTAGCTTTCGATCCTAAAACCTGAGGACGGAAACTTTCAGGCTTTCTCGGTGGATTGGACGGAAACCCAATTCATCTCTTGAGGTGGATTTGCGACGGAGTTCACATATGTGTTTCAGGTTCATTTCTTATCATCCAATTTGACTGTAGTTTTTGTATGTACAATTGGATATTGTTATTGTATTGCTGAAGATTGAAAAACAATAATATTTGTGAAACTGTTTTTATCTGAGTATTCTCTTGTATTTTGTTGGATAATTGGAAATTTGTTGCATGCAAATATTGTTTAAAAATTTATGTGTTACACTTGAGAAATTTTGGGAAAATATCCGGTTGGGGATATTACAGTGGTATCAGAGTAGTGTATCCTGCCAGCCTGAAGGGTTAAGTTTGCAAAAATAAAATATTTATAGGTTCTGAAAGATTTATGTCATATCCCTCGTTAACCCCTTGATCATGGCAATAAAGATATATAGGTAAATGAGATAAAATAGTTATAATAATATTTGAATTAGTATATAAATAGATTCAATATCTATTATTATTGAATATATATGAACTTAAAATTTATAATAAAATATATAATAATGTAAGAATGATATATGTCATGTCCTGCACTTCTGACATTTAATAATAAGATTTAATAATAGATGCAAGAACAAATTATAATATAATTTATTAATTATACAATGAAAGAAAATAGTAAAATATTAATGTAATATAATATTTTAATTATATTACAACATCATATAATATACACTACATAATTATAAGATAAAATAATAAAATACATATAAAAATAAACAAATAAATATAAAAGATAGTAAATAGATTATAACGTACGATGATTAGCTCAAAGGATCACATGTTATAGAGATTTTAAGAAGTCGTTATAGTGCAGAAGACGCGGTCCAATCTAATCACTCGTATCAAGGAAGTGATTCTATAATAATAAGTAACAATTATATGTAAAATAGAAAGCGAGGTCTCATCCTCAAATCGTACCTGCCGAATATTCTCATATATGCTTAAAGACGGCACACTTTGGTTTACACAAGATATAAATATGGAATAAGATAAATACGATGGAATACGCAGAGTAGATAGATAGGAGTATCCAATCAACGATATTAAATAGCAGCAAATAAGATTGCTTAAATATCAGGGAATGGAATTTATTATTAAAGTATTGTTCAATCAATTATTGGCGTGGCGGTTACATTCCAATAAATAGCGAACCAGATCACAACGAAGTCACCAAAAATAGTGATCACAACATCCTGTGAATATGAGGACTCAAGAGCTCATGATCAGAAATAGTGATAAGTATAGAGAATCGAACAATCCAGGAATGATAGCATATAATCAATTTTAGATAGTAGGGAGATAAAATACAAACAACGTAAGTCATGAGAATTGCAGTCAACCTTAATATCATTATCGATACACCTTAAAATGAGAAGTGGCATCTAAAAAGAATAAGGAGCGACATAGATAAGACAGGTACATGATAGGGGATAGGAATGGAACGGGCTATACATCAAAACATCAAAGGCATCGTCCATACAGATACACAGATGAAATTGGAAAGAACTCTCCTTTGTTGCCACCACCACCATTCATTATCTCGAGTATTTTATAATAGAAGTTTTCTAATTTGATTCCTTCGTCATGCTTATATATCACAAAGTCTTGTTACCATACGATCCCCGATGCCTTGGAATCATGGAATATAAGATCGTCTTTGTATGATTATTTAACTTTAGATGTAAATGTGATGACAAATATAAAGAATAATGGAATGTTGTTTACATTCGTTTAGTATGAAGGCCTGGAACCAGTAATGATATAGAATGTGAACCAAGTGAGATCAAATCGGGAAAAGAGGAATAGTAAAAAGAAAACATAGATAGGATAATTTAGCAATGGATATATCTAAAAACAATGGTTATGAGAAACTTTAGACAAGTATATTGATATGTTTCAAGGAGATGTTTTCAAATAACAAATTATTAGAGAATTAAGAATAAAAGAAAAAGTGATTATAAGAAGACGAAGATTCGGATGGAGACATTATATGATCAGAGTTTATCAATCTTTGACACGACAGTCCAAGAAGTAGAGTCAACATATAAAAATCAAGATAAGCACTATCTTCTAAACTAACTTTAAAACTTAAGTTGAAATACCTTAAGATTTGATAAAACTATATTTATAATTGTAAGTGCAGTTCTCATTTCAGGATGGAATTGTTGTTTCAAGACTAAATTAGGAAAATCCTTGATGGGGACATTACAATTTACTTTCGGCTTTGAATATTGTTTGATGATCGAAGAACAAGTTCACAATCATCATATATCTGCAGAAAGGAATATAAAAGGGGTTTATTGAGTGTCGAGAAGTTAATTTTGAATTAATAATTCATTAAAGGCTTCTATATTTAAAATAAATTGATGGGGCCTGTCTGAAGACTACAGTAAAAAAAAATTTATTTTTCCATGAGGACTAAAGTATCGGGTTGTAATATTTGTGTCGTGATTTTATTAAGCTGAATATTAACAGAACTAATGTTGGCGAAATAAATATTTGGCATTCGATATTGTGGAGTTACGGCAATCAGGTGAGGAGTTCTTTGCAGAAACATGGAGCAGGAACTAGGAAATACTGTCTAAGGAATTGAGATACGAACAGTAAGGTTTACTGACATGATACAGGCTCTTCCATTTTCCGTGACTGGAAACTACAGCTAGCGGAATTCATATCGTGGAAATAAAATATTGGTGGTGACGCTAAAAAGAGATTTTTGTAGTCCCAATCCTGGTGTTATCGGGTTAAGAAGGAAACGAGAACAATCATTGCTTACACATCTCTGTAGACAGAGCAATTCTTCTAGTTGACTGAAGCAAGCGTGGAAAGAAAGAACGGTTGCTAACAGATGTCGGGAAATGAACAGAGCAAAGTATAGTGGTGTTTCACATTCTTGGTAGGCCGAAATCATTTCTTGGAGTAGAATAACGCTCTTGGTGTTTCAGAACAGGGTTCAACATTAGTCACTGCCGTTAGCAATCAATTCATCAATGTTTTTATGAATCAGGAAACCAGAAACAATGCAGTAATTTGTCATTGAAATAAATTGGAGGCCAATGCACAAAAGTATTCGTGTCTCTCAAACATTGCTATGTGGCGGGAAACTATATTCTAATGTTCTCAATAATTATTTAAGGTGGGTTCCAATTTCTTAAGTGTTTCAGCGATTGAAAAAAAATATTGCTTCTGCCAACTAATGATATTGGTGAAATAATTTTTGTGCCTTGACGGGAAAGTATATGTTGAGCGGCCTGATAAATAATAAGGTTTGCTAAAGTTGGGTGACTTCAATTTGTAATGTGTTGGGCGTTTATATCTTATAAGCTACTCCGCCGGAAATAATTCTAATGTTTGCCAATAAACATTCTCGTGGGAATCAATATAGTCGGGGGAAAAATTAATTGAATTTTCAATAGGTTCAGCAATTATTTCCTTGCGGAGAATATTAATTTTTGAAGGACTATAGTCAACACCTGTTCTCTTTAGATTGTCGGCTAATGCAAGACACCATATAGTCTGCAAACACTCTAGGTCCAAATTTACACTGTGAAGACTTTACAAATTCTGTGGATAGACCCAACATTGCTTATACAGGTTTGAGTGTGAGAAAGCTCACATTCTGCCGAAGAAAGAATGTGAGTTCGTTGGAATATCTGAATGAAGGCATATGTAGCTTCTTGATAATAAAAATTTGGGGCATTGCTGTGAAGACAACCTTCATTGTTATTTGGCACTAACTGGTGGAGCAGTCGGCTAAAGTTTGTAGAGTGTATGCATCCAAAGAACTACTTATAGTTTGTTCTGTAGCTGAATGATTACCAGGTCAGGCTGGCTGGAGTTTCTTTCCAATGCAAGAAGTCTAGAATTTGTATTGCCGTGAATGTTCTAGACACAGGCTGGGAGTTCGAAGATTTGAGGGTTAGACAAATCTATGTTTAAAAAATCTGTGAACTTCCCGTGAATGTTTTTTAAATAGTTGTTTAATTCAAAGATGGAGTTTCTCCATAACTTGGTATAATTAGTTATAATCTTTAAGAAGGAAACTGGACATGAATTTGCTTGCCACTATTGCTTGAAGAATATTTTTCTAAAGGCACCTCAGTCTGTAACTTATGAAATCAAACTTTCTTGAATGAGTTAATTATTTGTCATAACATCCAAAATTTTGAATAGCTGCTTATTCTAAGTAGAATACCGAGCCTGGTACAAGTGTTGCTTGAAGCTGGAAGGGTGATGAACAATCTAAAAGAAAGGTTTGGTAATTAATGATTGTTGTATTAGCTACTAAAGAGTCGTTGCTACAAAATTCTAGTGCAAGTTACAGATATAAGTGACAGCAGGAGGAGCTCACTGGGTATTGCAATAAGGAATATTAATTGTGAGAGTTTTGAGGCTGGTCTTCAATCTTGGACGGGCTTAAATTTGAGTTTGGGAAACAAACTCAGTAATTTGGATTTAATCAATAGTCTGGCTAGCTCCTTTGTTCATAAACAGAGCACTATTTCAATTACAGAGGTATTAGGGGACAATGAAAACTACAGAAGCTGCTAATTTATCAAACTAAACATTTATATGACAGTTGCCTCGAGATGCATTGACTGGTCTTGTCAATTTTGAAGCTGTTAGCAAGGAAGACTTTTCGAGAAGGTGAAAGTCAGAGGTGGTCTTACTGCTGGAGAGTTTTAAAGGTTGGTCCCTCACGTTGTTGTCCTATCTGTGCATGATATCCTTATTGTTAAATTACTGGAGTGCAAAAAACAAAACATTAAGAACTGCAACAGTAACCCTCCATATTCATCTTTATGCCAATTGTTTGTTGTAATGCCCAAACTCAAATTTAGGGAAAAAAGTTGGTTGTAATTGTTGTATTTTTGTCATCTGATATATTTCGGGTTGCCTCCTTGCGTGACACCTGTTCAGTTGTGATCGATCTGGCTTACTATGTCCTTTCACAGCATGCTCTCACACTTGTAACTTTCTACAAATTGCCTTCTTATCAACTCTGTCAGCATATGATAAGCGTTGTGCACCCATCATTTCTAACGCTTCTCCATTTTCATATTCTCCGGTGAAGAATATTGAGGAAAGCTTTCAGAGTGCAACTGGTGTCATTCATTTGAGCTGTAATTGCAAGTTAATATAATAACGAGGATTCAGTAGAAGACGAAACTGATCGTTTTTGGAATAAGAACGTGAGTGGGTGAGATGCCGTGTGCTGTCATTCTGAAGGATGACACACAGGCAGAGAATCATTTTGTAGTATTGCCGTTTTCTGTAGTAAATAAAGGAATGCATGTGATCAGTTTTGAGTGAAAAAAACAAAAACGTATGTGTGAATGAAAAACGGGGTTGAAGTATGTAAAACATTCTTTTTCTTTTTAAAAAAAGACATACGGATATAGTTTTGCGAGAGCGCTGTGAGAGGAATGATGACACAGCTGTGTGCGGGTAACGTAAACGTTACCTTGTGAAGACCACTGTTTGATATACATAGAGGTTTTCAGATTCAATGCAAAAACGAGATCAAGAAGATGAAGCAGGACATACACGTGGAGGTTCAGATATTCTAAAGCATTTTTTAATAACAAAACGCCAGGCTGGGAGTTCAGCAGCTGTGCGTATTCTGGAGTCTTTTTTCGGAAAATAACAGTGTCTTGACTCTTGAGTGTTATCCAATACATTGAGGCATATGGATGAGGCAGAAAAGATGAAAAAGTGTAGTTAAAAATTCTCAGAGGTAGCGTGGAGTTTGATGATACATATTTTTGAATGGAAGAAAAGCTGCGAAGAGGAGGTTAACAAGCATGTTCATCAACACGGCAGGGATAGAGCAGTATATGACAAAAGGGAAATAGGAGAAGCTTATGTGTTTATCAGTGCTGTGCATGCCTTGTTGGAGCCCGTTTTCTACTACTGATAAAAGAGATACTATGACTGAACATTGCTGTTAAAAAAGGGAGTGCATGTGAACAGTAATCAGAAGGACTGCAATAGAAATTATGTTCTGGATTTTCATCTCATATACATTAAATTTCTTGAGCTGAATGCCAGAATGGCTTCTACTGAAGCATGATTAATGTTGTGTGGCTTTTGTGAAGAACTTCTAGAACTTCTCAGAATCTTTAGTGTCTAAGTTCAAACAGACTTTTGTTGGGTTTCAAGCATTGAAGTTTTAACAATCCTGGACCAGAACGTCTTACGTTTACTGTGAAGACTTTGAGCTTATTTTGTTTTGTATTTTTTCAAATCTCCTTCAAAGAAAAGGTTGTTTCCTTTTGAGATAGGTTGGAGCCTGTTCTGTAATGAGACTGTGAAGAGTTGTAGCTCTTGGATGTAAAGGGTTGTTGCCCATTTGAGATTAGTGGTGCCATCGTTTTTTTTACCCATCTTGGGTTTTCCATGACAGAAAAATCTTGAGTCTCGTCTCTTCGTTATGTGTTTGCATTCTTTGATTTGTTAATCTCCATTGGATTCTTAAAATACTAATTCACCCCCTCCCACTCTTAGCATTTTTTCAGTTTTTCAATTGGTATCAGAGCAGGTCACACTTTTCCCTTGCTTAAAAGCTTGAGAATTTGATTTTTGAGCCTACCATGAGTGCCTTAGAAAGTTTTGCTACGAACCATGCACCTCTATTTGATGGGAACAACTATGCCTTTTGGAGTGTTGGCATGAAGACTTATATCATGTCTTTAGGGTGTGATGTTTATCTCAGTCTTGTCAATGGCTATACTATTCCAGCTCAACCTCCTATGGATGCTCATGGTAAAAAGGAATTTGAGAATAATTGTTAAATCCTGATAACTTGATCATATTAATGTTCAGATTCTTCAGATTAGACAGATCTAAAATGCATGTAATTTCCTTTATATATGGCCTCATGATAAATACATCTCCCTAGAACAGATCGGCGATTTGCTAGGCATATTTATATGCCTTGTATTTGACTATTGTAGTTAATTAATAATTATCTATTAGTTAATTGACAAGGGCACCGATTTGTAGAGGAATAGCTTGTTTCATGGAGGGCCGACCTAGAAGGGGTGTGTCTTGTGAAAAGACAAGACCCTTGGTTAATATATAAGTAGGAGCAAGATTGTGGATAGAGGACACACAATACAATCTTAAGTCTGCTCTTCTAGTAATCTGCTCCTTGGCAATTTAGTGCAGAAATAAAATATAATTTCCAGAATTTATTGCAGACTTCTAGAACAATAACAATCAGCCCAGAATTGTAGTAGATTGATTTGCAGCAAGGTATTAATACTCCATTAGTATTATATCTTCAGAATTTGCAGAAAACTTACATGGTATCAGAGCCAAGTTGTCGAACCTAGGCTCTACAAATTGACAATCAGATTTGAAAATATATAAGCAACATCCTTCTGCCTTCAATGGCCAACGCAATCAGACCCAAAGACAGGTTTGATGGAAAAGAACACTTCGTTGCATGGAAATTCAGAATTATGATGGCTCTTGAAGACAATGATGTAATACAGTTTGTTGATAAGGAATCCAAGCAATTTGATGCTGATCCTCATAAAACTAACTGGATTAAAGGAAATAGGAAAGCCATGAAAATCATATTAGATGGAGTAAAAAATGAAATAGTACCTATGCTAATGAAACATCAGACAACATTTAATATGATGAGTGCATTAATAAATGCATGAGGTTAACAATGCAACTAGAACCCTTGCACTAAAAAGGCAACTAAATCATATAAAAATAAGGAAGGGAGAATCTATGAATTCATACTTCCTAAGGGTGGCTAGTCTAAGAGATGAACTTGCAAGTATAGGGACCATAATTGAAGACAAAGAGCTGTCACTTATGGCTATAGATGGGTTACCGGATTCATGGGAAACATTCTCACAAGGAGTAAGTGCTAGAGACAAACTCCCAGACTCCAACAGACTTAAAGGAGACTACCTTCAAGAAGAATCTAGGCAACTTAAGAAAGGATTGAAATCAAAAACTGGAGGTGAAGAACTTCATGTTTTCAACACAAATTCCTACAAAGGAAAGAAGAAACACTTTAAGAAGAAGAAGGCCTCTCAAGGAAATAACAAATTCAAGAGGGACATATCCAAAGTCAAATGCTTCAAATGTGAGAAACTTGGACATTATAAGTCAGACTGCCCTAAGAATACGAAACAGCAAGTAAATTTCACAGAGGTAACTAAGACAAAAGAAGACTATGATCCTGAAAATTATGTACTGTATTCAACACTATCAAATGATGTATCTAGCAAACTCAACTTTTGGGTAATTGATAGTGGATCATCCAGACACATTACGGGGTATAAAGAAGTATTGGATTCAATGATGGAGGAAACCGATGAAGAAGTTACCATAGGTGACAGTTCTGCACATCCAGTCAAAGGAGTTGGAAGCTGCACCTTAAAACTAAAATCAGGCATCTCCTTACACCTCAAAAGAGTACTATATGTATCCGGAATCAAGAGGAACTGAAATATCCCTTTTCGGATATTTACTAAAACCCTTAATATAAAACTTGCAGATTTAAAAACCGAACAGTAAACCAACATTTGATATAAATTCCAGAACTTTAATCAATTTGTAACCAGCAGATATGCATCTAAGAAAACTCAGAAAAGTCTATTTGATTCCTTCAATATTCAGAAGTACATATATAAACCAGCAATTAACACAAATAGTTGCCAAATAACGTTACTATATTATACAACAGCAATACAATAACACGCAACAATCCAAAAAATCCAATCTTATAAACAGCAATAACAGTCAGATTGGCAATGTAGATAAAACTTGTAAGAAGGCTAGGTTTGCATCCAACCTCCAAATATTTCTTCAAGGGTTTGCGTCCTCAAAGAGATAACCAGTCACTGCTTCCAGCTCCTAGATTAATATTTGTTTTTAAATATTATAATCTTCATATTTCCCCATGTGGAGCCTGTTGTACCTTTATCACTTTTCGCAATGTGATGCATGCCCTTTTAGGCAATGTGGGATAAAACACCTTTTTTGTCCTTTAGTCACTTAAGTGAACATAGTACCTTTTTAAAAATAAAGTGACAAATTAAATGAACTTTAATAGTCACTTAGTCAGTAAACCATATAATCATCGGGCATCAAAATAACTGACCAAATGAACTCGGATAAGCACGTGCAATAGCTCGTTGGAAAGCTCTCGGCGAGACGCTTCCAAACCAACACTGAGATACCAAGAATACTGAGCTCTGTTTACTTACTAAAAATAGTAAGCATCCAGACAACCTGCCAAAACTGCTTTGATGGGTTTGAAACTGGAAATGTCTAGGCCAAATCTCGAACTGAACCCCGTAAAGAACCTTTTTGCCCCTGAAACCTAGGCGAAGTGAGCCGGCAACATAGAATTATAATGTCCCAAAAAAGGGGACATTACAAAGCCTCCCTTCTCAAAGATTGCTTGCCCTCAAGCAATCCGCTCATACTTGCAGAACCCAAATGCTAGGATCCCATACTCGCCTCGAGAATGAGGTTCTACTCCTCAGCCGATGTACCCCAGTATGCATCTTCCCAAACTCGGAATGGTGAAACAGTACAATAGGTATCAATGTGCCAAATAACTAAATGCCAGGATCCCAAGTCTCACCAAAAAGGGACACCAACTGCCATGTGCTGCTGTCCTGTGTGCCAAAACCCTCAATCAGAATGAATGCCTCACTCCATGAGTGACACTGCGAGTCTCTACTGTCAAGTGAGGATGGGAGCTCAACAATATACCAATATCCTCCCCAAAATGATAGCAACCAAACTCTCGACCTAGCTCCCCGATAAAAGGCAATACATAGGGATGCTCCACCTGGATCCCAAATGAGAACTCGTATGCTGTCTGAGATACCACTGACCAGCTCCTGTAATATCGGTACCGATGACAATGACAGATCCGGCCAATCTGTCTCCACCACTATAGCACCTTGGTGAAAACGGAGTAATCCTAATCTCTGAAACTCTGATGTGTCAGAAGGCTGAAACACACAGATCACAATCCAGTAACTGTGTAACAACACAACATAATCCACCGGAGTAAGATACTATTAACACCTAGATCCCCGATCACCCAAACAACATGATCCTGGGTAAAGGAAAGAGTGGTTGGTGAATCACCAACATCATGAATGCTAACACTGTCTTCAATATGCTGCTGAATAAAAAATGTAGACACCTCATGTGGAACGTAGGGTAATGTATGTTCTCCCCGCTCATCTGCCAATAACTCATTGACCCCTGAAAGCCCAATAGAATCAGCGAATACACTACTAACATACGCAGACAAATCACTGATAGCTGGAATATACCAACAAGTAAAATCACCAATCAACAAGTAGGCCGTGGCCATCTCATAAGAGCTGGGTGATAAATCTCTGGGTAAGCTGAAAAATCCCTCAGAGCATGCTAAGGATAAATCTGAACTTCCTTCTCCACCATAAGTACCCTCGCTTATGTCAAAGCCTTCATAAAAGGAAGGTTCACCATTAATTGAAATCTCTGAATTATCCTCTCTTGTTGTATCACTAACCATGTGCTCATGTGAAAATGTTCAGTTGCTGTCATAAAAATCAGAATTTCCAAACTCATCAACTTGCTGGTCCATAGAATTTTTCTCATCATAGAAAGTCTCAGACGGGGAACACGTGATTGAATTACATTGCTTGCCTTCACATCTACCCATTTTATGAATTCCTTCAATGATTTGTGTGATTTCTTGTGCCCTTGAACCACGGTTATCTTCTTCATGAGTGGCTGCCCCACTTGTTTGATTTTCAGCTTTGTGGATGGAGTAATGTGTTAAGCTCAATTGGAGGCATAGCTCATCTACCTCACTCTCCTTGTTCTTCCCAAATTTTATTGCTAGATCTCTATCCATTAATAGTTGCAAGTAATCATATTTTATCATTTTCAAAGTTTCAAAAATAGTATGTAAAAGAGGACTTGTGACGCCACATACATTCCCATGTCTCTCTTCTATCACAATCTTCCGCATGAGATCCTCAACCAATTTGGAAGAATCATCCATCCTCGTCAACACTTGGACAAGCTTGTCCTCTTTGACCAAAAGCATATCCAGTAAGTCAAGGAGTGATAATGGTTTTTGACCATCTCCTTCGAACACAAGTGGGCTGTTCTCCATAGAATTTTCTGATTTTTCATCACCTAGGGAGACAACATTTTCAGATATGTCCTCTAACTCAACGTGTGCTAGATCATCTATCCTGCCAACATTGTGGTCCATTTGCTCCTCTTCAAGAATTGACATAATTTCCAGCCTAGTCTCACCATAAAATTCATCCAAGTTAATTTCCATGTCACCAAATAAGATGCTGGTGTTTTCCATGTCTGAATAAGATGGGGAGTTGCCAACGTTGGCAGATTGGTCAACTCTTCTACATGGGCCATCAACATGCTCATCAAAAGGACTAGTGTAAACAGTTCCATAAGATACTTCTGTCTCCCAATTACCTATTAGTATACTTGTGCCATTATTAGTATTTTGCCTATTCTCATGTGAAGGTTGCTCTTCTTTTTTAGTACTACTATCAAGTTGATTAATGTCTTCCTTCTGCAAATTTCTGTAACTATCCTCTGCAAGGAGATCTCGAGCCAAATCATAGCATTTGTTTCTTATCATATCCGTCTTGTTTTGTAGCTCTAGCTGAAAGTCCACATATTCCATGAAGGATAATTCTTTCTGAATCTGTGGAGGGAATTTGTTGTATTCATCATATATGCTCATTATTTCAGTCCTCATGTCGGATTGGAAATTTTGGGCTAACTACTTATGTACTTTAATAAGATCTTTTTTTTTTTTGACTTTTTCCAAATTGTGCATCTTTCCCATAGCTTCTCTCTTAAGATTCTGAAGTCTGATGTGTTGGGACCTTTGACTTCTTATTAAGACCAATGCTTGGTCTTAGCAGTCTTAGATTTCCTAAATTTCTGATTTGCTACAAATTTCTGCTCTCTTCCTGCTAAGGCTGTAAATTTGCATGAACTATTCCCAGACCTGGCTCCATAGTCATGAGTAGAAGAGATCATTTACGCAGCTTCGAGCCCTTCAGCAGCAATGATGAACAGACTGCTCATAATGCATTTATGATTATCACTTCCTGTGGAGGCAATCTATGAGACGAATTCCATCAACCAATTTATCCCAGCAACACTAAAATCCAGATTTAAATCTCCAACCATATGTCCATGCGAGATTCAAGCTTTCACAATAAACTTAAATTTTGATGCAACTGATAGCGGTCTGGAATTATTAACAGCAGTAGTCTACAATCATTAACTTCGACTCATCCAAACAATCTCGACATTCACTAATAATGCAAGGGCATTATTGCAAACATTTGGCATACAGACAAATCTCGGGTATCTTGTCTGTGTACTTTGATGAATATGCTTCTCCAACAGGCTGGCTGCTACAGGTGAAACCTTACTGTGCTAACCATTTTCAACCACTGAATGCTGCATCCAGACAAAACAACTTTGGCTTATGCAATGCGGCTATTTTCCTGTAAGTACCAAACATGCCAGGTAGTACTCACACAACCGTGAGTCTACTGATGACAACTTGATTTAGAATTAGAAAATTGTTTGGTCTTGACAAAGCTTTCCACCCCAGATTTTCGATCTGATCCACAAGTGTGCTAATAACAACAGAAAAAGAATATTTAATTGCCCCCTCTAGCTCCATGACGATGCACAAGCTTTAGCGGCAGCCTCTTGAGACATATCGCAGGTAGAATTTAATGGAGCGCTGACCAATACCAACTGAATGCTTGGTCCTGTAGCAGATCAGAGGCCCTAGGAAATAGTTCGCTGTCCTTGCCAACACACCTGTAGTTGCAGAATAGGCCTCCACGTGGGCATCAATAATTTCGCAGGCCAAATGCAATTGCCGCCCAGCCTCTAGGTTCACGATTTGGCCCAGGATGTGCCCAATGTGCCATAGCAAAAGGAAACGCTGCCCTTCTAATACAAATCGGTAGCCCACAATTACTCAATTTTGAATCTCTTCAATGCCACAACTGTTTGACACTGAATTCCCAATAATTCTCTTACTCAAAATCCACAGAATACCTCCAGCACATCAATCTGTAAACGTTGGTGTGGGGGAAATGGGGCCTTCACGTGTGAACTCCGCCTGTGTTCTTTCTCTTCTAGACTCGGACCGTTCGTGCAACCACAATAGCTGCCTGTGATGCTTGGAGATGCTAGCGCCCAAGCAATGGCTATCCTTCCACTATCGTGTATGAATTCACGACAACCTCCTAATAAAATCTGGCCTCCGTTTTAATAGACCACACACTGCGCCTGCCTTCCATTCACCGGCATGTGCTTCATTCCAGCTCACACGGTAATCACCAGCGTGTCATCCTATTGTTTCCCGTAATCCCTTTGTGTAATGTCTGTGCGTGTATTGACACCCACGCTCCCATACAATATTGCTATTAATGTTTTCTATTCATTCCAGACTTCGTTTCCAACTCAGGTAGCTAACCTACATTTCATTAACTCCAATGAAACAAAGCTCCGTCCTTTAGTTTTGTTTCTCTGCGCTGCCAAACTCCCCGTGAATACCAAAGGTCGAAACTCCTAGCAGGCTTCCTGGACGTGCGTGCTTCTTGACCAAGAATTTGTAGCTTTTGAATTTGACTTTTCAATTCATGCCCATTTTGACCCTTCCACGTTTTGGCTTCATCAAATGGAATTGGGCAAGCTGCTTGCAGACGATCATTATATACGAGTTGCTTCACCAGTAATAGTGTATTTTCATCTTCAAATGGATTTCCTGTGCTGTATTCGGCTTGTGAAAGATAGTCAGATGCCTTTGTTACTGCTCGAAGCACAAAGAGGAATGTGAAATACAAATTTCTCACACGCTCAGGATATTTCAGAACCCGATTATATAGCAAGTTGGATTTGGTCCCCACAAATTCTTTGATTCATCAAGTAGATAACTTGATGCAATATGAACTGAAATAGATGAATGCAGCCCTGAACTAAGCTTGTATAAAAACCGCCTCACTGGAGAGGAATCTCCCAGCGCATCTGATATAACAATAAAACTCTGCAACTCAGATTCTGAAGGGAAAACCTCACAAAATTTATTCCTAGATTCACCTCCGAAGATAAACTATCTCTGAACTGAAATATTCAAGTTCCTCAATCTGATAACCCTGCACGCTAGCAGGATACATGGCTCTGATACCACTGAAATATCCCTTTTCGGATATTTACTAAAACCCTTAATATAAAACTTGCAGATTTAAAAACCGAATAGTAAACCAACATTTGATATAAATTCCAGAACTTTAATCAATTTGTAACCAGCAGATATGCATCTAAGAAAACTCAAAAAAGTCTATTTGATTCCTTCAATATTCAGAAGTACATATATAAACCAGCAATTAACACAAATAGTTGCCAAATAACGTTACTGTATTATACAACAGCAATACAATAACACGCAACAATCCAGAAAATCCAATCTTATAAACAGCAATAACAGTCAGATTGGCAATGTAGATAAAACCTGTAAGAAGGCTAGGTTTGCGTCCAACCTCCAAATATTTCTTCAAGGGTTTGCGTCCTCAAAGAGATAACCAGTCACTGCTTCCAGCTCCTAGATTAATATTTGTTTTTAAATATTATAATCTTCATATCTCCCCATGTGGAGCCTGTTGTACCTTTACCACTTTTCCCAATGTGATGCATGCCCTTTTAGGCAATGTGGGATAAAACACCTTTTTTGTCCTTTAGTCACTTAAGTGAACATAGTACCTTTTTAAAAATAAAGTGACAAATTAAATGAACTTTAATAGTCACTTAGTCAGTAAACCATATAATCATTGGGCATCAAAATAACTGACCAAATGAACTCGGATAAGCATGTGCAATAGCTCGTTGGAAAGCTCTCGGTGAGACGCTTCCAAACCAACACTGAGATACCAAGAATACTGAGCTCTGTTTACTTACTAAAAATAGTAAGCATCCGGACAACCTGCCAAAACTGCTTTGATGGGTCTGAAATTGGAAATGTCTAGGCCAAATCTCGAACTGAACCCCGTAAAGAACCTTTTTGCCCCTGAAACCTAGGCGAAGTGAGCCGGCAACACTGAATTATAATGTCCCAAAAAAGGGGACATTACAGGAACCTAATTTTTGTCACAACACTTGAGGATGATGGATATAAGGTAGCATTTATGGATGGAAAGGTAATGACCTGGCCTAAAAACTCTTCTATTGAGAAATCAAAATTGATTGGTCAAAGGAAGGGATACCTGTATGAGCTATGTTTGGAACCTATTCAAGCCTTAGTTCATGAAGTTGCAGATATAAACGAATTATGGCATAGAAGGTTAGGGCACCTAAACTTCAAAGCCTTATCAACTATGAAGAAGATGGTTACTGGTTTACTTGAGTTGAACAAAGATCATTCAAGCATATGCAAAGGATGTGCACTAGGTAAGAACACCAAAAGTCCATTTCAAAATAGCACTAGAAAAACTAACAATGTTTTAGAATTAGTCCACTTAGATTTATGTGGACCTATGTCTGTTCCTTCTCTGGGAGGATTTTTGTATTATGTACTCTTTATGGATGACTTCTCTAGGAAGACATGGATTTACTTCTTGAAATTTAAAGAATCAGAAGAAATCCTTAAAAGATTTAAAGAATTCAAATCCTTAACTAAAAATCTATCAGGACACAAAATTAAAACTCTTAGGACTGATAATGGAGGGGAATATACTTCAGATTTGTTTAAGGATTTTTGTAAAGAAGCAGGGATTAAGAGGCAGTGTACTGTTCCTTACAATCCTCAACAAAATGGGATAACAGAAAGAAAGAATAGGACAATTGTGGAAGTTGCAAGAGCTATGGTACTTGACCAAAATTTAGGATTCTATCTTTGGGCAGAAGTCACATATACTGCTGTCTATATTCAAAACAGATGCCCTCACTCCCACCTCGGAGATAAAACTCCTGAGGAAGTCTTCTCTAATTCTAAACCAAATATCAGTTATCTTAGAATATTTGGGTGTCCTATTTACATTCATATTCCTAATGAGAAAAGAACTAAACTTGAACCTTTAGGCAGAAGAGGTATTTTTGTTGGATACAGTGAAACATCCAAAGCATATATAGTTTACATACCTGGTCAGAAAAACATTGAACTTAGTAGGGATGCAATATTTGAAGAAAATTTAGCATTCAAAAGAGCTCTAAGTTCTGAAGATCCTTCACATATACCTAGTTCTGAAGAAAATCATGAACCTGAGTTTCAGAGGGAGAACATTGAAGAAATTGAAGGTGAAATTCAAAATCTTAATCTTGAGGAAACTCAAAATCCTAAGAAAAGACCACTTTGGGCCTCTAAGACTATAGAAGCACATGACTTCTCTGCACCAGAAGGAACCTTCAGAGAAAGCAAAAGACCCAAAACATTCTCTAGCTATGCTGCAAACATGAGTGATTTATCTAAATTAGAACCAACCAATGTTTCAGATGCTATTAAACATACAGCTTGGAAGGATGCTATGACAGAAGAATACCAATCCATTATTAAGAATGATATTTGGGAAATTGTTCCAAGGCCTGAGGGAAAATCTGTTGTTTCTTCTAAGTGGATATTTAAAATCAAGCATGCTGCTAACGGTAGCATTGAAAAATATAAGGCCAAATTCGTAGCCAGAGGATTCTCTCAGAAGGAGGGAATTGATTATGAAGAAACCTTTGCTCTAGTTGCCAGATACACCTCTGTAAGAGCAGTCCTAGCTATTGTAGCATCGAAGGGATGGAAAGTACATCAGATGGATGTGAAAACAGCATTTCTGAATGGAAAGATAATTGAAGAGGTATATTTGGAACAACCTGAAGGATTTGAAACTCATAACCCTAAAGTCTTTGTTTGCAGGCTCAAGAAAGCTCTTTATGGGCTTAAACAGGCTCCAAGGGCATGGTATGAAAGAATTGATAAGTATCTCACCAGTTTAGGATTCTCTAAGAATGAAGCTGATCCAAATCTCTATTATCAAAGGGATAAAGATGATATGATAATTTTGATACTATATGTTGATGATTTACTAATAACAGGTGATGATCATCTTATAGATCAATGCAAGAAAGATCTAATCAGAGAATTTGATATGAAAGATTTAGGACTCCTTCATTACTTCCTAGGATTGGAAGTATGGCAAAACTCTGACAGCATCATACTTAATCAAGGAAAGTATACATTAGAATCTTGAAGAGATTTGGAATGTGGAACTGCAAACCTATGTCTTCTCCAATGGAGACTAACCTACACAAACTTAAGGAAGCAACAACAGAATCACCCTCCATAGATACTACTCTTAATAACCAGATGATTTGGTCTCTCATGTACTTGGTAAATACAAGACCTGATATTTGCTATGCAGTTAATGCCTTCAGTCAGTTTATGTGTGAACCAAAGGAGATTCACCTGGTTGCAGTCAAACACATTATGAGATACTTACAAGGCACTCTTAACCTTGGGCTCAAGTATGAGAAAGTTGACTTGGACTTACATGGATTCACAAACTCAAATTGGGCTGGAAGTGTTACTGATAGGAAAAGCACTTCAGGATGCTGTTTCAGTTTAAGATCAGCAATGGTATCATGGATATGCAGAAAGCAAACATCAGTTGCATAGAGTTCCACAGAAGCTGAATACATTGCAGCTGCAATGGCTTCTCGGGAAGCAGTTTAGCTTAGAAAGTTACTTGTGGGATTATTTGGTCAACCCATGAATCCCACTATCATTCATTGTGATAATCAGAGTTGCATCAAGCTTTCTGTGAATTCAATTTTTCATGACAGATCCAAGCATATTGAAATTCCTTACCATTATGTAAGAGATATGGTAGAGAGGAATACTATCAAGTTAAGATACATTTGTACTGCAGATCAGACAATAGATATTCTTACCAAACCTCTCTCTCGAGTGAAGATAGATCACTTTAGAAAAAGACTTGGTATGGTTGAATTATAACTCATTTGTATTCTTTGATTATTAATAAAATAATTTTGTTAAATTATTATTGTCAAGCTATTGACTCTTATGGGCTTCACCATTTGTGTTTATTATCTAAAGAGGTGATGATCTCTGTGATAATGAATAGACATTATATGAGATGACGATCTCTGAGATAATGTTCTCAAACAGTAGGGAACTACTCGCAGATCTGGATGAATTAAAGATCATATTGTGATATAGACATTTCTATGCCTATGAGTCACATTTGGATAAAGGAAGAATTTAATCATTCTCCAAATTTATCCCGTGTACTGGCAGATCTTAATTCAGGATCATATTGTGATATAGGCTTGTCAGTGCCTATGAGTCACAATTTGGATAAAGGAAGAATTTAATCATTCTCCGGATTTTATCCTATGTATTGCATCACATGTAATACTGTTATCACAAGTATTAGTGATAATTCATATTACAGGTTTAGTAATATGACAAGTATCATGTGTACCATGATACTACATGCTTGGAAGAATCAGATAGATATAGAGTTCAAATCTATGCTTAGTCATCGTAACGATGTTGCTAGATATGTTTCTCTCATTTATATTATCAAGTTAAGAGGGAGTGTTAAATCCTGATAACTTGATCATATTAATGTTCTAATTCTTCAGATTAGACAGATCTAAAATGCATGTAATTTCCTTTATACATGGCCTCATGATAAATACATCTCCCTAGAATAGATTGGCGATTTGCTAGGCATATTTATATGCCTTGTATTTGACTATTGTTGTTAATTAATAATTAACTATTAGTTAATGGACAAGGGCACCGATTTGTAGAGGAATAGGTTGTTTCATGGAGGGCCAACCTAGAAGGGGTGTGTCTTATGAAAAAACAAGACCCTTGGTTAATATATAAGTAGGAGCAAGATTGTGGATAGAGGACACACAATACAATTTTAAGTCTTCTCTTCTAGCAATTTGCTCCTTGGTGATTTAGTGTAGAAATAAAATATAATTTCCAAAATTTATTGCAGACTTCTTGAACAATAACATTCAGCCCAGAATTGTAGTAGATCGATTTGCAGCAAGGTATTAATACTCCATTAGTATTATATCTTCAGAATTTGCAGAAAACTTACAATAATGCGAAGGCTATGAATGCTATTATGTGTGGTCTAACTAAATCTGAATTTGTAAAAGTCATGCATTGTACTACAACAAAAGAAGTTTGGGACAAACTACATAATGCCTATCATGGTGATGACAAAGTTAGGAAGGCTAAAAGTTCAAACTCACTGGGCTATCTTTGAAAGTCTTCATATGAAGGAAGATGAGAATATTGCTTCTTATTTTCTTCATGTCGATGAGGTTGTCAATGCTCTAAAAGGTCTGAGAGAAAATAGTAGTTCAGAAAATTCTTCGTTCTCTTCCCATGAGGCTTGATGCTAAAGCTTCAGTTGTTGAAGAAATGTCAAACTTGGATACTCTTACAGTAGATAAATTGCATGGTATTCTGACTGTCTATGAGACGAGGACCACCGTTGAAGGGACTTCCAAAAATGAATCAACTTTCAAGGTCTCTAAAATAAATAAAGACGAGGAGAAAAGACACAGTGAAAGCTCAGATGAAGATTCTAATGAGGAAATTGCATACCTTGTTAGAAAACTGAAAAAGGGTCTTAACAAAAGCAAAGGCAAACTTGGTTTGAAGTGTTTCAATTGTGGGAAACTCGGTCACTTTGCTTCAAAGTGCGCCTTTGATAAAGATGATGACAACCAAGAATAAAAAGACTCTAAATCTAGGAAGACTAGGAGATTTGCCAAGAGAAATTGGAAATTTGAGAAAGGGAAAAAGGTGTCGTTTTCAAAGGATGGCAGCAATGATTCCTCAAGTAGTGAAAGTGATACTCGAATAGATGAAGTTATGTTTATGGTTGTTGATGATTTAAGTTCTGAGGAAAATGATGATGTGGAAGATGTTGAAGTGGACCTTGAACTTGAATTAATTGCAGCATTAGCTGAGATTAAGAAGCTGAAAGAGAAGAATCAAATTCTTGTGGATCTTCTCCAAGTTGAAAGTGTGGAAAAACTAAAAATTGCAACATCTCTTAAAGAGGCTGAAATGCAACTAGTTGATTCTAAAGTCTTGAATGAGGAGCGTAAAAAAATATGTGAGAACCTTGAAAATCAAATTCAGCTAAAAGAGGAAAACATTACCAAGTTAGAAGCTGAAATTGTTACTCTCAGAAACATTGGTAAATCTTCTATGCTTTCAAGTGAAAAAGTGTCTTTTAAAAATGGCAGCGTATCCTTGGATGACGTTCTTAGCTCTCAAAGACCTACCAAAGACAAGAGAGGAGTTGGCATGCAACTTGAACAAAACTCTTCACCACAAGGAAGTGGTGAGTCTGTGTCAAACAAGGTGAACAAATCCTTTTTCTATGGTTATTGTTTTTCATGCAATTACTTTGGACATAGTGCTGTGGATTGTAGAGCTACTCCCATAAAGAATTATTTTCAATTTGAAAGAAATGTCTTTGGGAAGTACAATTTAATTTGTTACAGCTGTAACAAGTTTGACCATACTTAAAGATTTTGCAACATCTATAGTGCAGATTTGTCTTACAATGTTGAACCAAAAGGAAAGACAAAGGTGACTAAAGTTTGGAGAAGAAAAGTTCAAGAAATGGCTCGTTGCTTGATGAATGAAAGAAAAGTAAAAGACATCTTTTGGAGAGAAGTTGTCCACACTACAGTCTACATTCAGAATAGAACCTTGTTGAGGCCCAAGTTCAACAAGACTCCATACGAACTTTGGAAAGGTAAACCAGCTACTGTTAAATACTTCAAAATTTTTGGAAGTCCATGTTACATTAGAAGGGATGAAGATAATTTGGGTAAATTTGATTCTAGAGCTGATGAGGGAATCTTTCTTGGCTATTCCTCTAAGAGTAAAGCATTCAAATGCTATAATAAGAGGCTACATAAATTGGTAGAAAGTGCTAATGTAAAGATACATGAGGTTACTAATGAGTTTGGTGAGCATATGGACAACATTGAAGAAGAAAAAACTTAAACCAGCACTGCAGCACCCTCTTCTCATATTCAAGCTGTAACAGCTAGCAAAGGTGGTGAGAATGACAAAGGAAAAACTCAATATGCTCATGAAGATAAAGTCTCTTCCTCAAATGATGCTGAAATCTCACATGTTCTTTTTTTGGTGTGATTCACAAGGTGATCATGATGTTTCTACCTTCAAAACTCTTAAATTTGTCCAAACGAATCATCTAATTGATCAAGTTATAGCTGAAAGAAGAACTAGACATGCTAAGAAAGACATTAATTATTTTGAGAATGATGATTTTTCACTCATTTCTATGATTGAGCCTAAATGTTTTGAAGAGGCAGCGGTAGATGAGCATTGGGTTGCTGCTATGAAAGAAGAGTTAGAGAAAATTAAGAAAAGAAACACTTGGGAGCTTGTGCCTAGACCCATTGACAAAAATATAATTGGTACGAAATGGGTGTTCCGCAATAAGGTAAATGAAGAAGGAAAGATCATTAAAAACAAGGCCCATTTAGTTTGCAAAGGGTATTCTCAAACTGAAGGTGTTGATTTTGGTGAGACCTTTGCACCCATTGCAAGACTAGAGGCAATTAGAATATTTCTAGCTTTTGCTTCCTTTAAAGGTTTTAAAGTCTTTCAAATGGATGTCAAATCTACTTTTCTTAATGGGGATTTGATTGAAGAAATTTATGTTGAACAACCGGAAGGCCTTATTACTAACAATCTAGATTATGTTTGCAAGCTGAAAAAGGCTCTTTATGGAGTCAAACAAGCTCCTAGAACTTGGTATGACAAGCTGGATAATTATTTGCAGCAGCAAGGCTTCAAAAAGGGATATGTTGACAACAATTTATATGTCAAGGAGGAAGGTAACAGCATTCTTATTATTGTGGTTTATGTTGATGATCTGATTTTTGGTAGTGACAATGTCAAAATGACCAAGAAATTTGCTGATTACCTGAAAGATGAATTCAAAATGTCTATGATGGGTGAATTGACTTACTTTCTTGGGCTGCAAATTAGTCAATCTTCTAAAGGTGTTTTCATTTCCCAAGCTAAGTTTGTTAGAGAATTGCTTAAAATATTCAAAATGGAAGATTGCAATCCGGTTAGCACTCCTATGGAAACCGGATGTAAACGAAGTAAGGATGACGTATCTCCTTCGGTAGATCTAACTTTCTACAGATCCATGGTGAGAAGTTTGTTGTTTGTTACAGCTTCTAGACCAGATATTATGCAGGTTGTTGGCTATGTTGCTAGATTTCAAGCGTCACCCAAGCAAACAATGCACAATGTTTCCACCATTGTTATTTAAATGACGACAATGAAGAGCACAAGGACCAGCAAAGAATCATACTCATGAACGATTTAATTTGCAGCAATCAAATAGTTGCTATAACAAATTCTAAGGACAGATTTTAGAGTAGTCTTAGTCATGGGAAAACAATGATTAATGATCTTCCAATGATAGGAGAAGTTGGGCATCAGGAGATTCGCAAACAAGACAAAGATAATGTGGACTACATAAGTTCAAACAGCAGTATGTTGATTGGTTTTGATGAACATAAAGTGATTGATATGCTCTATGCAAATAATCTGGGTAGGAAGCATCACTTGTCTCAAGAATTCATTGCTATGTATGAAGTTGTAAGTATGAATCCATTTCCCTCAATAATTCTTTCAATAGAGTTAGGAGGTGATGGCATGATGGTGAGTCCTAAATATAGTCATTTTTCAAATTTGGGAAGTGAATGTTGACAAGTTTTTACCAGCTTGATTGCATTGTAAGGAGTGCATAACATTTCTCTTTCAGCCCTCAAATTGATGAGTTGAATATGTTTATGATGAAAAATAAGAGACTGAATGATTGGTATAAAGAGAGTTATACTTCATCATGGTATGAGATGTAATCTCCTTCCGAAGGAGGATTTGCAACTTGCAAGATTTTCAGTTTGCATTTTCTGGTTGATTGTTATGCTAGGTGACAAAGAGGGGAAACAAAGAATGAGCTGACATCTTTAGATAATGAGCATTAGATTTCAGAATTGGCCTTGGGATGTAGGAATACTCATGATGGATGGATTGCTTCACAATATGACAAAGTTTGATAGGGTTTTTGGATTCAATTACACCAAGTATTTATAACGGGTATATGATGAAACATCCATCAAGTTTCTTTGGGATCTTGGTATTGGCATGCAAGTTCAAGATTGCTTGAGGACCTTTTAATTATTTAATATGGCAATTAAAGTGACCTTTTATGTCAACAAAGAATGATAAAATAAAAGTCACTTTATAATTATTTCCCATTTGGAAAAAAGCCCAATTTAAAATGTAAGGGAATTTAAAAAGTGTTTCTAGACTCTTCTATAGGGAGTTATAAACAGATAGTTTGAGTCTCTTTTGGGAAGGCTTGGTTTATGAATTTTTCTTTTGGGAAGACCTCTGAGAGCTTGTTTCAGTTTCAGCTACCTAAGGATGGAAACCCTTGGGACTGCTCTTGGTGGATTAGATGGAAACCCAATTCATCTTTGTGTAGATTCATCCAAGATTCACCATTGGTCTTCATCATCAGACTGTTGGAGGTTTTAGCTAGAAAACTCTTTGAAGATTTGATAGGCAGATTTGTGAAGTCTCCATCCAAAGACCAATTTTCAGTAATAAAGTAAAGGTATTAGCATGTCTGAAATATTCTGTATTGGAAAATTAAAGACTTGTTCTGAATATTATATCCGAAGAGTTTCTTATTCTGATCGCTTTTTTCAATATGAGTGATTAGTAGTAAATCCGTGAGCATGTTTAGTTGGGCTGGGGTTGTGATAAAAGATTGACAAATATATTGCGGTGGAATAAATTAAATTGTCTTTCCTAAAGACCAGCTCTTTAGTGGGTTATATTGGCTTCTCACCAGTCATATGTGAGTAAGAATATAAGAGAAGATTATATCGATTTATTAAAGTGAGTCTAATGATGGGCAATTTAATACACTAACGATATTGGCTGGAGCTATCCCTCATATGGTGAATATTGAGCGTGAGTTTGATGAATAGCTTCTTCCATTGTGCCGTGAATACTTTTGCCCATGGATGCCATAAAGACCAGAGCATTATGATTTGTGGTTGCAACCACAAACCTTGCTAGCGTGGCTTGTTCCTCATGACTGTGGGCCACAATTCTGTCAGAAATTGTGAGCTGAATCGAAACTGAGGATACAATAAGAATAAGGAGATATGTCGGGTTCTGATTAAACTCATTCACAGTGGCATTAGTTAATGGGCTGTCGGATTGCTCAAGTTCTTCATGGTGAACCTTTGCCACTACGTAAGAATCTTGGCCACTACACATGAACTTTTTCCGTTGCAGAGTTGTGGGTCTTCACACTTCTCCATAGCTATCATGAGCATTGAAGACTAGAAAGCATTAATCCCCATACACCGATTCAATTAAATGCTGAACAATTGGTAAATGAGGGAGATGCAATCATCAACTGCTGGGCATACTTTCTGAGTGGGGCTCATTAGACATGTATTGAAGACTCTTCAACAGGGCAGTATGAGGGTGTGACATTTGTGATTGACTCAGAAATCAGTAGCAGTAGTAATCAGTAGTAATCAACTTGCAATCTGTATTCATAGTGAGTCTGGACAAAATTATAAATCGCATTTGGTTTAACCAGGGTCATCCCAAGGGTAAATTGTGGATGGAGAACCATTAATTTGGTTCATATTCTTTAGGACAAAATTCATCCCAGTTATTTTTTAACGTTTTATGATCTATCGAGTCTGTGGCAGTGAAGTTGTGTATGTTTGAGGTCATTATCCTGGAGTTTCAATAAGCACTTAAGGAAGGATGTTGGCTTCGTCATCGTTATAGGGATACTGAGAAAGAGAGTTGCCTTGTTAGCTCTAAAGAGCTTTTTCCATTGACCATGTCATCAATGGGAATTCTATTTTATTGTGATACTAGTCTTTTGGACCACTTTAATGTGCAAATCTCAACATTGTTTCTAAAAAACACTCTAATTGAGCACAAGTGCACATCAATACTGTAGGTCCATCTTCATTTACTATTGATGAAAAATCTATCCAAACAAACTTATGATCCATGTCTTTCTTGTTCCTTTGACAATTGCAGACTAGTTTCTTCCATGCAGGTATCATTCTCGTTTTGAGCTGCATGCTTTATTACAGAAATTTTGCTAAGGGAAGGAAATGCTAAAGCCTGATACACAGCTGGGATTCTGTTTCACCTTAATCATTTGAATCCTTAAAAGTGGGTGTTTGAAAGGGTTCAAACTCTTTTCCGATATTTTTATTTTTATTTTTAATGATTTAATATGAATTGAAATTGCATTTCTTAACTGCCAATTACCAGCGAAAGTTCAGTATAATCCATCAAAATCACCAGAGATATTTCTCCAAATTTTCTGTGGTGTTGAGTTTTCCCTGCTTATGTATCATTGCATCCCTAGTTTCCTGAAGTGTTTTTCTTCTTTTTGACTTGATCAGAGGAACGGGAAAGACATAAATATGGAAGAAAAAGGCTTAGATGCAGCTTGCAATTGTTCTTGAGAATGAATTTCATTATAATATCATTGTGTGGCTATCCTTTTTCAGCTTTCATTCTACTCAAATTTCTAGTTTTCTTTTTGTAGATAAGACAGTGGGTGCTTTGTTTTCTTTTATGAATTATAAAATTAGTTAACATCATATGGCCTTTGATTTCTTTCCCTTGATGGTAGCAGAGACAGTGAGTTTAAGCCAGTTTTCAAAAAATATATATTACATGCTAATGTGTGAGTGATGCTTCTATAATGGACTTTTGTATGAGCGTTGCAGACATATGGAGTTACCTAAATGATAAAAACAAACCTTAATCAACAATTTAATTGCAGGTATTAGCTCCTGGAGCAACCAAAGATGCATTTTCCATTCTTCATGACTTCCTAGGCCGAGAACCTTCAATGGAAGCATTTATGAGATGGGGCACGTCATAAAGTAGATAGAGTTGGACTTTCAGCTGTCGATTCACTGTGGTAGGGCTGCTTGTGTTTTGTAACTCAAAATCGATGGTAGGTATACCCTTTTAGATCCAGTTAAGATGCTGACCAATGTTTACTATCTATGTAAAACTCCATGCGTTGGCATTTTTCATCTTAAATGAGGACCTCTGATTGTCTTAAAGAATCTACAGGAATGTTCCTATCTGTTAATTTTAGAATATTTGGGATTCACCTAAATGCCTTCTGTAAATGACAGATTTAGTAAATGCTTTTGTTGAGGGATTGTTTCCAATTATACAATGGTATAAAGACTAGTGTCTTCTTTCTCCAATCAAAAATGACTTTTTAAAAAAAATTACTCTTTATTTCTATATTTTTAAAAAATAGTAAAGATTTTAAAGCTTTTATTTCTTTCTACATTTTCTTCATGAATTTTATTTATAGAAAATAGGTATGCTAGTTTACAGAAATATTTGTGTGTTTATTCTATTAATTTATGTAAATTATAGGTAAATTAAAATTGTATTTGCAAATTTACAATATACTTGTGTAATGCCTTGAATGAATTTACACAGAGATTTACATGCTTTTACAAAAAAGGACAGTTTTTAAAACCAAAAGACATATATCAACGTAATCCCATTGCCCAATAATATTATTACTACATCCAGCTTTATCACCTCCAAATGCCCCAGTAGGAGGATCAACAACTGGTTGTATGTTTGTTGCATCTTGCCAGCTAGGTTCAGTGGCATCATCACTCTCCTTGATCAGGTTGTTTTCTTTGTCAATATCAATCTGTTTCTCTTCAGTAAATTGTTTCAGATTTTCCAATTCTTCCTGGTTCAACATCTCGAGTAAGTATCAAAATAGTGAGTAGAGAGAATGTCTTCTTTATAAATTATCATTGCTCCTTCTCGGACCAGGATCATGAATCTATCTTTGGGCACATCCAGCACGGCAAAGACTTGAGACATGATGTAAAAATGTGAATTTAAAACTAAACTTAGTAAACACCCTCTTTTTGTTTTAGAATACATCTTCATTTCTCCGCTTCCAAATAAGCCAAAGGATTTCAACATTAAAAAAAAACCAAAACTTATTCATCTTAAGACCAAAAGGTTCTACAAAACCAGCCAAAATTTCATGCCAAGATAAGCCAGGTCTGTTATTCCAAACAATAGGGTTGCCAAGAAAAATGGACCAAATCTTCAGGGCATATTTGCATTCAAAGAAAAGATGTTCAAAAGACTCAATACAACCGCAAATAGAACACGACACAAGTTCCCTACCAACAGAAGAAAGAACAAATCCAACAACAAGATTTTTAAGCAATAAAATCCATCTAAAACAAGCTTTCTTGGGTTACACAGGGTAATGTCAAAACCGATCAAGTACAAGGTGCCATCTAGAGTTTGACCAACTAAGATTCCAACTTTGATTAATCCCCTTAAATATAGAGTCATCCTCTTTAAGCATATTGTAAATCTGTTTAGTAGAAATATCAAAGAACAAGTTGTCATCGACCCACTTCAATTGGTTGAGAAACTGAGTACAATCAAGGATTATCCCTGGAAAAAATATGCCAGTAGCTTTAGAAATCAATGAATATGTTTTTTTATGAGTAGGAGGTAAACCATATTTATCCTTGATCTACTCCTATTTCTCAATCAATTGTCAACCAAAATATCACTTATAAGAACAATACCTTTGGCATTCCAGGCCTTTGCAGAGAAACATTGAGTTAATGCCAAAGGTTTTCCATTAAGACATATGCCCCACCATGTGGATCTGTCAATAGCAACATATGAAGGAGGACGACCTCACACCGCCTCCTTGTAACAGAGCAATGATCTCACTTGAGTCCATGATCTCCATAAGGAAACAAAAACATTAGACCCAAAGATTCTCAAATCAAATAGACCAACAACCATATCATAGAGAGGAACATTGTTCCACTACTTGCCTTTCTTAATGCTTGATCTAGAAATGTTGTTTCTGACCAAAACCTTTCATGGTTCATTACCTAATAGGCTTCTAAAAATCCATTTGGAAGTGAGGGCTATTCCATGAGCTTTTAAGTCTCTGAGTCCCAAACCTCCCCCATTCCTAGGTCTGCAACACCACTCCCATTTTACACAATGTATTTTGTTGTTCCCCAATCTATCTGACCAAAGGAAGTCCCTCAGAATCTTTTCAAGCTTGTTGGTTTGATAGTTGGCAAAGAGCCATGAAGAAGCATAATAAATAGCATCTGAAGACAATACTTTTGGTACAACTTGAACTCTCCCAACCAGAGACAACAAATGTGTCTGCCACTTAGTGTGTTTTCTTTCAATATTTGTGAATATCCACTACCACATATCCTTAATTGAAGGTTCCATTGCAAAAGGGATTCCAAGATATTTGACAATATTGTTTGGCCCATTCCACATCCATCTCTTCTGGCGAAGTGTTGTCCTCAATTTTGACATCACAAAATTGAGGCAACTCTTCACAATTTTTCTAATGAATTTGTAGGTGTTACCTCTGAGTTTCGATGTTCAGAGTGATGCGTTACAAAGGCAATTGGTTATCCCTTGAATTGGTCTGAGTTTCACATCTTTGAACTTTTTTTTGGAAGGTTTCCGTCAAGACTTGATCACCTTATAGCTTGTTAGAATAAGTTTTTCTTCTCTGACTGCAAGCACTTATTTTTGGCAACCGTCAAGTCTTTTCTTCATTTTTCTTATTTTTTTGTTTCATTTTTAATCTTGTTTACTCTAGGATTATAGCCCTTGAAATTCTACTCGTTTCGAGCTATCTAAGGCCTCAAACCAAGTTGTCTAGCTCAAGTTATTATGGAATTAAGCATGTTGCAAGTGAAGTTTTTCAGCCTGACTGCATGTCTTTATTAAAAATTCTATGTTGGGTTTTTTATTTGTAATTGCATGAAATAAAAATGTCATTTATATGTAAAGTGGGTTTAGAACTCCATTTTCAAATTTCACATCATTTTGAAAAGTTTTGGATATAGTTTTTAATGTTTTATATGTAAAGGTGGGTTTTTTCTAGTCCTTTTCCATATTATATCATTAAAACTATAGTTACGTATAGATGTATTATCATGAGACACTTTTTAATGCAATGAAGTGTGGTTTTTATTTAACATTGCATGTCATCATAATGGAAATCACTTTTAAAACTCCACTATCAATATATTCTAAGTCCCAAATGCATAAAGGTGGGCATTTTAAATGCCAATACATATGTTAAGTTAAAAACATATGCAAAAGCATATAACTTAACATGTGTAAGTGGGGTTTTAAGATACATTTGCTTATAAGAAGCTTGTTATTATAAACCTTTTAATTTAAAGGCTTTATAGTGGCGAATTTCAACCCATTCACATGCATTTGCATGTGAAAAGTCCGTTTTTAATAACTAAAAGGCAAAGTGGTGATTTTCAGCCCAAATGAATGTGTTATTGACTTTAAAAAAACCCGTTATTGAGCTTTTTAACTTGTGTTTTGATAAATAAAAGGTTGGGTGGCAATTTTGAAAGTAAAACATGTGTTTTTGTTTCTTAAAAATTTGTTTAAAACATTATAAGATAGATTTGATGTTGGGGGTTCATTTACATGTGCTTTTGACTTCAAAAAACCCATTTTTATGCATTGAAGACTTTCGTTTTGGCAGAAGTATACCTGGGCAGTGATTTTTAGTGCATTTGCATGTAGTTTTTTACATGCAAACTCTTCCAAACAACCCGCATAAGGAACGCGTTTGCTAAAAAAAATGGCTCATTCTTGAGGGTTTTGCTTCTTCAAATCCAACGTTGGGTATCAAGGAAGGGTTCCAATGCAAAAACATTTTGTTCCAGCTTGTTTGCATCCATCAAACTTGCATTTTGATGCCCTAGACGCCGTTTTTGGTTGTCTATACACGTTGCCTTCTCTTCAAATGATTTTCAGGTTTGAATGCTTCAAAATGGTTGCTATTTTTATGCATTTTATTCCTCTATTGTGCACAATTGTCTAGCAACAAATCTTGACTCCAAAATGCATTCATTTCTCAACAAGATTGAGTCAAAATCTTTGTCTATATATTATCTTTTTGGGGATCTTTCTCTAAATCTAAAAATCATTTGGATTTATTTTCAAATTTCTTCAAAGATTTTGGGAAGAACTTTTCTCTTGTTTTCCCAAAAGAGGTAAATTTGTCTAGTGCAATTTTGGGGCTTTGTTTTCCCTGTGTTGTATATATTCTTAAAAAATGCAAGTCTTTCATTTTATTTTCAGATTTGCATGCTTTTAGTTTTTGTAATGATTCTTCTCTCTCTCATCTCAATTTCTCTAAGTTGCACATGTAAGTACTTCATCTTGCTTGCACATGCAGTCGGGATTAAAAACCTCACTCTAAGAAGAAATTCTCCAAGGAAGCAAGCTTTTTCGTTCCAACTTGTAAATGCAAGTTAAAACCTCAGCTTCATGCATTTCATGTACCTTTCCATACATCTTACATGGTTGCCTAGGGGCTTAAAACTCCCATTGGTGGTTTCAAATTACTTACCATGTGATACATAAACCTCCTCTATAAGTATATGCCATACCACATGTTTATAATCCATTTTCCGTCATTCTTGTATTCTAAAGCTTGTTGTCCTCACATACAATGCTCCTAGAAAACCTCGTTTTAAAGTTTTTCCCCTATTCAAATAGTTGGTTTTACCTTAATTCCTTCATCCTTCATTTCTTAAAAGTTATCCAATCATATCCAACATGCATAACTCTAGATATGCAAAGAAGAAGATGGGCATAAGGCAAGAATGATCACATAATAGAGCATACAAGGAGGTGAAAGAATGATTGCAAGCATAGAATTCTTTCAAGACAAAAATGGTCAATGAACACTCAATGCAACAATCAAGGACACATTCATATTTTGGTTCAAGATGCTTTCAACAAACCAAAACACATTGGGTGTCCTGTAGCAGCACAAAGACCAATAAAGGATGATGTAATAGAAGTTGTGTCTTGTCGGGCACTTAGAATGTTTTCATCATGTATTTGTAATTTGTATTTGACAGATTACATGTAATAACAAGATGTAAGTGCATGTGATAGTATCACGTGCAAAGTTGTAACATGCAATCATGTTGCAAGTGCTTTAAGCCTTGTAGCATTGAATAAGTCAAAGTTAGAAGTTTGTTAGAGAGTAAGTCAAGGTGATTAAGGGTTTTCCCTTTCTCCACCTTTCTCTCCACTCTTTTCCTATATAAAGGAGGGAACTCATTGTAAATAATCATCTTTTGGCAAGGCAAAAAAAATCTATCAGTTTGTATATGCATTCTAAGACTTTGAGCTTATATGTAAATATGAATTGCTTTCAATAAAAGAGGCGGGTTGTTTTAAGACTGTGTGCCAATCCAACCTGTTATGTGACGACATTTTTTAAATTGTTTGTGAGTTTTAATGCTTTGTTCAAGAGGGATTTGAATTGAATTGTGTATTCTTCGAGTTACCTTTTGTATTCAGGGTCAATTTGAACTTTTGAAGACTTTGTGTTGCAGGAGGACAAATTGTTATAGATAGTAGTGACTGCAATTACTTAGAGTTGAAGACTTTGAGCTTCAATTGTAATTATTTTTATTAAATTTGAGAATATCTAGTAAGAGACTTTGTGCCTTACTGGTTATCCTAATTATTGAATCATTCGAAACAAGCGAGAGACTTTGGGTTTCTGTATTTGTTTCACAAAATATATAAGGAAACTGTTGTCTCTGGTGTTGTTCTTACGTCAACGCCGAAGCCACTGGTATTATCATAGCAATAGGAGCTTTTTATAGAATTTAAAGTTGTAATTGTTTGAAAGTCATTCTTGAAATAAGAGGAATTGATTAAGAGAATCACAACTTTTTATAATTTAAGTTAAGTTCTTGCCAAAGCCACCTACGGTAAGAAGGGAGCCTCCCCTATTGCTAAGAAGAGAGAGAGAGAATCATGAATGTTGCCTAAAGTTATAATTGACTTACAAAAATTTTAGCCAACAAGAAGCCAATCCATGACACTATCTGACCATCCTAACACTGTAGACTTTTGTGGTGCTACTTTAGCTCCTGAAACAGGACAAAAGAACTGAAGTATGCTCACAACATTATTAAAGTTATCTATAGAAATCTCTAGGAATAATTAGTTGTCATCAGCAAACTGAGCATTAATCAATTCCTCTTTATTTGGTAGGGAAATACCTTTAATCGGGGGTCCCAAATCAAGATTTCTCAAAATGTAATATAGTGCATTTGTTGTGATAACAAACAAGGTTGGAGCAATTGGGCAGCCTTGTCAAATAGATTTGTTCAACGGAATAGGATCAGAGGTTTCACCATTAACTTCAATAACTGTAGAGGAATCCTTAAAGAGTATAGAAATCCACTTGCAGTAATAAGTGGGAAAGCCAAAGGCCTGGAGCATACTTAATATAAAGGGCCACTCCACCCTATCATAAGCCTTTTCAAAGTCTAATAAAATCATGCTAACATTCTATCCATCATATTTAGCCTAGTTCATGGCTTCCCAATTGGTGATAGGATTTTCCAGAATATAACATCATTTGATGAAGCTTGTTTGAGTTACAGAGATAATTCTGCTCAAGATATTTACAATCCTTCTAGCAAGTACTTTGGTAATGATTTTATAGGAGAGATTTAGAAGTGTGATAGGCCTCTAATTCCTCACTTGAGTCCTATCACCATTTTTAGGTAATAGATTAATTATACCTCTGTTGATGTTCTCACCAAGTGTGCCTCTAGCAAAAGAATCCTCATACAGAGTCAATAATTCCAAACTTATCCATTCAATGTCCCATTTGTAGAACTCAACGGGGAGACCATCCAACTCTGGAGATTTACCATTAGCCATAGAGCTAATGGCATTTTCAATCTCACTCAACTGAATATTTTTATTAAGCATCTTGGCTTGTGACGACATTTTTTAAATTGTTTGTGAGTTTTAATGCTTTGTTCAAGAGGGATTTGAATTGAATTGTGTATTCTTTGAGTTACCTTTTGTATTCAGAGTCAATTTGAACTTTTGAAGACTTTGTGTTGCAGGAGGACAAATTGTTATAGATAGTAGTGACTGCAATTACTTAGAGTTGAAGACTTTGAGCTTCAGTTGTAATTGTTTTTATTAAATTTGAGAATATCTAGTAAGAGACTTTGTGCCTTACTGGTTATTCTAATTATTGAATCATTCGAAACAAGCGAGAGACATTGGGTTCCTATATTTGTTTCACAAAATATATAAGGAAGCTGTTGTCTCTGGTGTTGTTCTTATGTCAACGCCAAAGCCACTGGTATTATCATAGCAATAGGAGCTTTTTATAGAATTTAAAGTTGTAATTGTTTGAAAGTCATTCTTGAAATAAGAGGAATTGATTAAGAGAATCACAACTTTTTATAATTTCAGTTAAGTTCTTGCCAAAGCCACCTACGGTAAGAAGGGAGCCTCCCCTATTGCTAAGAAGAGAGAGAGAGAGAGAGAATCATGAATGTTGCCTAAAGTTATAATTGACTTACAAAAAATTTAGCCAACAAGAAGCCAATCCATGACACTATCTGACCATCCTAACACTGTAGACTTCTGTGGTGCTACTTTAGCTCCTGAAGTAGGACAAAAGAATTGAAGTATGCTCACAACATTATTAAAGTTATCTATAGAAATCTCTAGGAACAATTAGTTGTCATCAGCGAATTGAGCATTAATCAATTCCTCTTTATTTGGTAGAGAAATACCTTTAATCAGGGGTCCCAAATCAAGATTTCTCAAAATGTAATATAGTGCATTTGTTGTGATAACAAACAAGGTTGGAGCAATTGGGCAGCCTTGTCAAATAGATTTGTTCAACGGAATAAGATCAGAGGTTTCACCATTAACTTCAATAACTGTAGAGGAATCCTTAAAGAGTATAGAAATCCACTTGCAGTAATAAGTGGGAAAGCCAAAGGCCTGGAGCATACTTAATATAAAGGGCCACTCCACCCTATCATAAGCCTTTTCAAAGTCTAACAAAATCATGCTAACATTCTATCCATCATATTTAGCCTAGTTCATGGCTTCCCAATTGGTGATAGGATTTTCCAGGATATAACATCATTTGATGAAGCTTGTTTGAGTTACAGAGATAATTCTACTCAAGATATTTACAATCCTTCTAGCAAGTACTTTGGTAATGATTTTATAGGAGAGATTTAGAAGTGTGATAGGCCTCTAATTCCTCACTTGAGTCCTATCACCATTTTTAGGTAATAGATTAATTATACCTCTGTTGATGTTCTCACCTAGTGTGCCTCTAGCAAAAGAATCCTCATACAGAGTCAATAATTCCAAACTTATCCATTTAATGTCCCATTTGTAGAACTCAGCGGGGAGACCATCCAACCCTGGAGATTTACCATTAGCCATAGAGCTAATGGCATTTTCAATCTCACTCAACTGAATATTTTTATTAAGCATCTTGGCTTCCTCAGCAAATACTTTTTTAGGAATCATATTCACACATTTTTTCAGTGCTCTCTAATTGTTGACCCCATGTTCTGAGGCAAACAAAATTTTATAGAAACTGAAGAAGGGTCCTTAAATTTATTTATTGTCCTCGGACAAGCCTCCCTCAGTTTGAATCTCATCAATGTGTTCTCTTTTTTGTTTTGCTCTGATGTTGTTAAAAAAATATTTGGTTCCTCTGTCACCTTCTTTAAGCCAATTCATTCTTGCTCTAATCCTCTGACCCTGAATTTCAAAATTCTGGACTTTCCTAAGTTCTCTTTTAGTATCAACCAACTTCTCTTCAAGCTCCCTATCCTGACCTTTTTGTTGGAACTACATTTCAATCACATTCATCTCTCTTTGGTACCAATTCTCTTTATCTCTTTTGTCTATTGCTTTCTTTTTCCAATGATTTGAAACATCTTTCTCCATGCTTCTACCAGTTGTTCCCATTGTTCGACGGGAGGACATCCTTGCCTGCCAAATTTGGACAAACAAGTAACCATCCTAATAGCTTCATTAACATCTTGATCTTGGAGAAGAGAAACATTTAGTTTTAAAAAGTTATTCTTTCTATATCTCATGTCACCAATATGAGGCTCATCAAACCCAATGGAAGAGGAAATGGGAGAGTGGTCTAATATGCTAGTAGGAAGCACACTCACTGTATATCTATTGGGGGCATGAGAAACAAAAAGAGTAGAGGAGTCTACATATATCCTATCCAGCTTACAATAGACCCTCTGCCTACTAGCTTGATTATTACACCATGTGAACCAGATGTCACCCTCATCACTCTTCTTTCTCTCCATGGGATCAATCAGTTTAAATTTTAGCTTAAAACTAGCCCAAACATAGTATTCATTATCTTTCTAGATGTGATTAATCCCTCTGTTTTTATCCTCTCCACTTTCCACCATGTTGAAATCTCCTACAAAAATCCAGTTGGCATTAAGAAGTTTACTGGACAACAATCCCTCAACATAGCTCTATCCCTATAACCATTTGCAGCATAAATGTTACATACTCCAATAACTTTGTCTTTATACTTAAATAACGCCCATTGAGCCCTCTGACATGGAGACACTCCTTTCTCAATCGTAATAGCCCACTCGGGACTAATCAACAAGGTCGTTCCACCTTTTCCCTTGTCATGGTTGGTGTAGATGCAAGTGGCTTTATACCAAAGAAACTTCAAGGTGTTGAAAGCATGGTACCCAACCACTTTAATCTCTTGCAAACAAACACCATTACACCATTTTCCAACTATATACTTTCTATTTGGCATTTCTAATCCACGTACATTCCAACTATGAATATTCAACATTATAAAAAAATTATGTTTTGGGGATTCCTTATTCTTGCATAATCTAATGAAACATTCTGGCATCTCTGTGTGGGCATGTTTATTACTACTGCCCTTATTTTTAGTAATTGATTGCCTTTCAACAAGTTTTCTCTTCTTCTTTGTGTTTTTACTAAGAACTTCAATGAGAATTTCCCCTTCTCCAACCACCATACCGCCAGAGGCATCGTAGGGAATGATTTGCTAATCATGAGTTACGATTACGAGGGCACTTGCATCAGGGGAGAGAGTACTATGTTCCAAGGAGGCTTGTTTATTACTCCTAACATTTTCAACTCTTTCTTTGATGCTATCAAGGGCAATTTGTTGGGCATTTCTCCTTATGGTGGTATTAGCCTTTTGATTAGAGACACATGGAGGGCCAAAAATTGGTTGACAACCGACTATGTGACTAGACAAGGTATGTTGAACCCCTTTCACAAGGACAACTTCAAAATCCTCTTCGAAAAGAGGATTTGATAAGGTAATGAAACTACCTTCGAGCCCATCATGTTTTTTAGTAGAGTCTTTATTATTACCTTCAACACTCTGAGAATTAGTGACACATTTAGCATCAATATTGTTTTGATTACGTAAAAGCAGGTTTTGAAAGGACTTGAAACCTTTTACATCGATATTACATGATAAGCATTAAAGCTCCAATAGTACTTGTGCAACATCACCAAAAAAAGACACACAACCAAGTCCTTAAACAGAAAAAATAGAGAAATAGACAAAGGACAAAAAAAAGACAGCAGGACAGCACCCTACTAGCTAAATACATTTCATAAGATCTGCCGCCTGATCGGCCAACATCTGCATGTTAGCTGAGGACACTTTGAGTTCTTCAATGTCATTGTTCTTATTATCCTCCAGCTTCCTGAACCTAGATGTAGTTCTCTTGCTGGGACCATG
This sequence comes from Chamaecyparis obtusa, assembly GCA_027943335.1. Classification (NCBI taxonomy): domain Eukaryota; kingdom Viridiplantae; phylum Streptophyta; class Pinopsida; order Cupressales; family Cupressaceae; genus Chamaecyparis; species Chamaecyparis obtusa. The sequence goes on from BSBK01005388.1 coordinate 580,140, forward strand.
ATCCTCTTTGACCTCGGTGATCGCCTGCTCCCCTTTCCCTTAGTCCAATTTGTCCACCAGAATCTTAACATGCTTTGTCGAAGCCTTAAGAATAGAAAAGCTCTGCTCCGCAATGTTTCCAACCGTTTTCTCCAGCTTGTCGACTCTGTTTTCCATAATCTGAATTCTTTTTTTCATCCCCTCTCCATTTTCAATTTTCTCTTCCATAGCAATGATTCTATCATTAAAGACAGTGAGCCCCTTAGCCCTACCGACTGTCTCCATGAGCTCATGAATACTTTGGCCCATGGTTTTCTCCCCCAGATTCATCTTTTTAAGGATCCTAGTCTCGTTTTGAAGCTGATGAATATGGGACTTCATAGCTGTGATGTTGCTTTTCATATTACTAAGGTTAATCAAGAAAGCAAGACAACCCAAATTCTCAAAATCCTTGTTCACTCCCTCTGTATCCTCCTTGGAGCTCTCCACCTTACCCTCCCAGTGTTGGCCGTGTCCTTCTCCTGCCCATCCTTCTCAATATTTATCACATCCTGGGCAACATCTTGCAAAATATTATCCTCGACCATAACATTTTGGTCCAACCCCATACTCTCCTCCACAACGGGGTCATTCTCCACCCACTCTTCCTGTTTATCTTGGCTATTCTCTTGAGAAGAAGAGCCCTCATCAGAGGAAATGAAAACCCTCTTAGCTATTTTCTTATTCCCTTTTTTGGCTCTGGTACGCTTTCCAATGGGCTCCATTTTGTTTTTACCCTTCTTCTTGATACTGCCCTCCCTACTCTCCTCTTCCTCCATATCCATATCTGTGACTGAGTCCTCCACCTTATTTTTCTTCTTATTTCTTTTGGGAACAGACTCCTGATACTCCTCAGAGTCGCCCTCTTCATCTTTAGTTTCCTCCATGAAGGGTTCCTCTGATTCTTTACCATCTGTATCATAGTCTTCTAGGGCCTTCCTATCCAGCCGAGGCCTCTCCACCTTCTTCGATTTCAACACCTCATAAATGAGGACCATTAACCCATCGTGACAGGCATGGTCACCATCTGGATCCCTCTACCAACTAAGGATAGTAGTATTTAAAGAACTCAACAGATAAAAGGGGAAATTGATTTTAACCCCATGCCTAAAATGGTTTAGTAAAATCAAATGATGATTGTAAATTTTGGTATAACGACCATCAAGAGTAATGTAGCTAATAATCACAAAGAGAACTAGTCTCCACGACCTAGAAATACTTTTAGGGTTAAAGTAGGAGTTATCCACCTTTACCATACACTTCATCTCTTGCTCCATTGGCGCAAAAGCCTCCAAAGCTTTATCCAAGATCTTCCTATCCCTGTAGAAGTTAATACCTTCAATCTTTAGACCTGTTGCCTCTGCAATTATGTCCTCAGTCACCTCCATGCTCTGCATTCCCACCATGACTTTCCCCTTGTTCCAGGTTTTAATGAAGTGCATGGTCACTGCAACTTTCCCTCCATGCAGCTTCTCCAAATAAACCGCTAGGCCCCCATCTTTGACAATTTTCCACACCTCCTAGTTCTAGTTCCATTCGTTACAGTTCCCCGGTTCACATCTTTTCTTTCTACCTCCCATAGCTCTGCAACAATCAGGAAAACCCTTCTCAAAATTTTTCACAAAACTTTGCAGATTAGGCTTAAAGTTGTAATAAAGCCCTCTAACACCACGAATGACCCATAAATCATGCCAAATGGAAGCAATAATCATCTCGGAATCACCGCACTATCCTTCGTCATCTTCACACAAAATTCTGCATTCATTACTCATTAATATGCTCTTCATTTAGAACGTGTTGCCTGCTATTAACTCGATCCTTATCAATTAATGATATCCTTTCAAAAGGGAGGACAAATCAATCATCCCACTCGATATCCACCTAGCTTTGGCAAGCCACATTCGCAACCCAGTCAGCTGCCGAATTGGCCTCCCTAAAATTATGAGTAATAATACACTCTTCAAAAGAATCAATAATGTTTTTAGACTTGCTAATAACATTGGCTATTGTCCATGAAGGGGTCATAGTATTATTCAGACATTTAATAATATTTAAGGAGTCCCCTTCAACCCAAACTTTCCTATAGTTTTTCCTCTTGGCTAACAACAGACCATAAAGAGCAGTGTTAGCCTCAACAACATGGTTAGTATTGAAATCTATAGGAATGGTCTTGGCCCCTTTGCAGTTCCCATATTCATCACGGATAACTATACCACAACCAGCTATTCCCAGGTTGCCCTTAGAGGCACCATCAAAATTGACTTTCATCCAACCATTAGGGGGACAGTCCCACCTGGCCTCATTGCTCAGACTTCTCTTGGTATCCTGAACCTTCCTCCCTTCAAGCTTCCAATTTTTGTAGACTTTAACCTCTCAATCATCTTTCGAATCCTGATAATTTTTAATCAGCCCAATGTTCTTCAACAGTTCTCTTAATCTTGTGGAAGATTATAGCCCAACTAGACTCCTTGTTTCTAAAATTCCTATCATTCCTCTCTTTCCAAACCCCCCAACACATGTAGGGAAGAAAGAAGCTCCATATAGACAATAAGAGTTTATTATTAGTAGGTGGCTTCCAAGAAGTGAAAAGCTCCTGAATATCCTATGGAAAAACCCAATCCATATTCATCAAATCAAGAAATTTCTCCCATATTATCCTAGCAAAGGAACAATGGATAGCCATATGATTGATGTTCTCCTCATCACTCTTGCAGAGACAACATCTATTGGTTAAATATAGGCCCCTTTTCCTTAGATTATCAATAGTTAAGATTTTATCTTGCAATAAGATCCAGGAAAATGAAGAGCACACGATTATACTGAGAGGGGGGGGGGGGGGGGGTGAATCAGTATAATAACCTTTTTAAAATTTAAAAACTTTAATTACTCAAATAAACAATTATGCACATGAACACAAATTTTACTTGGAAACCCAATATGGGAGAAAACCACAAAATAATTTGCTTTTATATAATATTGTTCTTTTACAATGTTTTGTAGGCACCAACCTACTAGAGGCTCCAACCCCTAAATTTATGAGCACCGACTCACTGGAAGCACCAACTCCCACACTTCGCAGGCACCGACCTACTGGAAGCACCAACTCCCCCTGTCCAGATTCTGAGCACCAACTCCTATCCAAATTTTGAGCACCAACTCACTGCTTTCAAAATTTCTTCCACCTGAATGTTGTTGCTAATTCAACTGATGATGGACACAATCTGCTCTTTAAGTCAGCCAATATTTTCTTCTAATTCTCAAATATATATATCCTTATAGTAGTATATTCAAAAAATCTGAATATATATAATCTTTAATTTTTCTCTCCTTTATATTATTGCTGCTCTTCCTTTTATATTCACATGCTGACTTATTTTTATTTCCACAAAAAATGAATATATATATACACCCACTTTTTTGGGTGAAACATTATGTCTTTTATAAAAGTATATAACCTTTAAAAAATGAAAAGGTGTCTTTTCATAAATATTATTAACTCTCTTTTTTAAAGTTAATATCATTATGTTAATCCCTTATTTTAACTTTTTAACTTTTGATTTAATATTTCACAAAGTTGTATCTAGTAATCGCTCCTTTAGCAGATCGCATACATTTAAATATGTTGTCAATCTTCGATAATATAACAATATATTTTATCACCTTTCGTATATATGTCGTCCGCATGAATCCGCCTGTGGAATACATTACATGGCCTTCGTCTTATTTGTTTGACCGCTGTATCAATATATCCTTCGACGTTGCAAACCTTCGATAATCATATTAACTTCCATTTTTATTTGCAAATAATGTTCGCGGCAACCACTGAAAACAAACTATAATGTTTGCAGCAATCGTTTGTGAAGACCTTCGAATTAATGTATTATTTCGATGCTACATACAAACCGTTGTGCATATATTTTTACAGCAATCTCTTTACAGGTCTGTCTTCAATAATCATCTTCATTTATCTTTGGATGTTGTATCTCTGTTTATAAACATACTCTTTCTTTGAATACATCTTCGAAAAAATACTTCTTCAATACCATACAAACTGCTATGAGTTCCTCAAAATTAGAGTGAAAATAATTCTGTATGTTTTGTACTGCATATATACATATGTTTTGATACATACATACGTTCTGTATATTTATACGTCTCTATTTTATACTGTCTCTGCATATAATACTCCTGTCTTTGATATCTTCATAAATCTATTGCATACGTATATTCTTCATTGCGTACCTTTATTGTCTTTAAACGTGTTCTCCTCCGCTAATCCTCTGTTCACTCTTTGCAAATAATATATAATATTGTCATCGCCTTAAGTCTTCGATTACCTTCAATGAATATTTGATGTTGATGTTGCCATAAGTAATCGTATGTTCTCAATACTTGATCGCTGCATATTGAATTTATGTTGTATGTATATGTATATGCTGTCTATCATTGATTATCTCTATAGTATATATATCATATGCTGCGATATACTGATGATTTGCTGATTGCTGACTGTATATATGCTTTATGTTGTAAATGATATAAACTATATATTTCCCAATCTTCCATCAATGACAACAATTTCCATCAGAAAAAATATTAGTTTTAGGTGTTAAACCCTTTTACCAAGCCTTGACCCAACATGGTTCGGGACTATCTTCAAAATTCTGCATGTACAAAGAAGAGACCGAGAAAGAGCCATTAGCATTATATTTCCAAATTAGAGTATCCTCTTCATCAACAAGAAAGACATCATTCATAATTTTATTCAAGCTTCTAAGAGAAGGATCCACCCTAGCCAAATCAGTCCACTTATCCCCCTCCCAGTAGTTAGCCACATGTGTTCCCAAAATTTGTTTGCATTGCATCATCTTTTCTATCCAATTTGAATCATCATTGAGAGGGTGATCAAGAATCCGAACATCTTCCCAAAAAAGAATAGTCTTGCCATTTCCTACCTTCCATTTGATACCCTTCTTGATCAGATCCTTCCTTCTCAAAGCATTATTCCAAATGTTAGACCCTCCTTGAGCAATTTCTTGATTCAAAAAAAAATTTAAATCACTCATATCCCTGTTATATTTGTTGTGCCATATGGTACTCCATTCTCCCGAGGTCTTGAACAGTCTCCATAGAAGTTTGGCCATAAGAAAATCATTCATACTTCTTATATTACGGAGACCAAGGCATCAATATTGTTACCTCCTTTATTTTCAACAATAATTTTTTTGTACCATTATCATTATTATCTTTAACTGAGACCTCAAAGGTTGTTTGTATGTTCTTCGGAGAGGGACAATCCTTCCTATTATGACCATTGAGTTTGCAGTGAAAGAAAGCTCCCAATTACCAAGCAAGGCAATCTCCCATGAAAATGAGTCACCTTCAATGTCCAAATAAATTACATCAAGGAAATCAACTTCAAGCTCGAGGGCAATAAGAACCCTGGCATTAAGGTGGGGAAGGGTAACCCTTGATTCCTACACTTGCAAACTGAACCCAAGGGTTTAAAAATATAGGGGATAAACAACCAAAATTTCGGCCAAACATTATTAAGCTCGACCCAATGAGGGGAGGACCTGACAATAACATTCTCAAAATTACCTTTTGGAGACCAAGGGAAAGCCCTAAACAAGGCTTGCCCCACATTCCAAAAAGCCTTCTTCAAAACCCTTTCTTGCATGCTATGATTCATCAAAAAGGCCACAAACTTCTCTGAATCATGTGACTAAAATTAACGTAAATGCCAAGATTTTTCCCCTAGACATTATTAAACTAGTCATCTAGGAATTCCCTAGCCAGAAGATATTTAATATCCATACAAACAAATAAAATTGTAACATTTTTCAGATAAGATTGTTTGGATTTAATGGCCCTTCCTCATTCAGAGACAATGAAAGTGTTTTCAACCCAGAAAGAGGGGGCTTACCCTTTTCTCCTCCCCTAGGGTCTGCATCCTGGAAGAAGCCTTTGTTTCCCACTCTATGTCCATTGGTTCTAGAATCCACTCGTTCGTCGGCTCCAACGGTAGGGGCTCTAATGAATTTGCCATTAAAACTCACAGCGGAAGGGCACTTTGTTGTTGTTTGTTTTGCCAAAATAGAGTTGTAAGATGGCTTCTGAAGATCATCTTTGGACAAACCCTTATTAAAATCACAACCCTCTCTCTCTGCATTAATTTCCCTCTCATTACCATGATTAGTATGACCTTTGATCTCCGACTCCAGAAAAAGTAGATAATCAAAGAAATAAACACATAAATCAAACCCTAGATGGAACCAAGGGACTCGTTCACAGGCAAACAGGAGTGAACAAAAAAGAAAGCAAGGATAACAAAGCACATCAATTAGAAGGCAATCAAAGAAAAAACATGCATGAAGTTGGATGAAGAAATGTTGCACACGCGTTGCAAGTACGGGCAAAGCCTCCACTTGCCCAAACTTGCAGAGTGATTTCTCCTTTCCCAATAATATAATAAACTTCAAATTTAGGTGTGGTTAATATAAATACTGAAAGATGTAAATAAAAGTGAATTTACAAAGCAGTTATAGGTAAATGCATTTGAAAGCATTTGGGTTTGGTTTGTAGAGATTTTTTCATTAATAAAATGTTGAATAAAAAAATGTCTATGTAAAATTATCTTATATTTATATTTATGTAACATTGCACATAAAAGAAAGTGCATGCATACAAAAAGATCTAGATTCAATAATAAAATAAAAGAAAATAAGGGAATAAACAATTGAATATTTAAATAAATGCTCAAAATAAATTAAACTAATAATTTTTTTTTCATCAATATTTTATATCTTTTAAATTTGAAAAAGGGGGGTTGAGGTGGGCTCTAATAGCTACAAATGTCAAAATTTATGTCCTCCCAAAAAGTTGGGAATCCTACATTAGAAGTGCATAAACATACTAAGCACCAACTCATAATGTGTGGTATACACATAATAAAGCATCATTGAATGGACATAATTAATCCAAGATGGATTGTCCAAGTTGGTTATTGGATTATAGTGTTCTCATGACAAGCGAAAGGAATATGTTATTTTTATTTTATGAATTCATCTTTGGATTCAAGTGTGGTTTTCTAACTAGTATTTTGGATGCCACTTTTGTGGGTAGTTTTATCTCATGGTTTTAGAATCGGCTTTTGACAATTTCATGCGTTACTCCTCTTTATAGGATGCTTGACATCAAGGTATTGATAATGAGTGTGTTGGTACTATTATGCTACCATAATATTCTAGAACTATAGTTGGTGATGTTCCTATAATTAACTTATTTGCTAATATATCACAACTATGTTCATATTATTAAACATTGGGTTACACTAGAGTGTGTGGTTCTCTGAAAATGGTTTTCCCATTTACACATGTTGTGGTGTGATTTTGTTTATGTTTATATGTTTTTTCCCTTTCTATAGACAATATGTTTAATATAGCTTATTTATTATTTTTTTCCTCATAATCTTCACTTCCTCTATTGGCTATCAATAATGTCATTTTATGATAATTAAAAATTTGCACTACTTTCTCTTTGATGTACTATGGTTTTCTAGATATTTTTTACTTTTTTCCTTTTTAGTCACTTGAATTTATCTAAAAACAATCTTTTTAAAATAGCCCATGATTTGATCCATCATTAGTTTGGTCTTCTCTTCAATTGAGGTTTACTCCTTGACAAACTAAAACATCATAGATAGAGATTGTTAATTCATATGTTCCTCAACAAACATAAGAGTTAGAACCTTGGTCTCTACATCTTGTAGTCAAATGTGTTATTAGTTTATTTATAATCATATGACCATGCTCTCCCCTAATGACCTCAAGTCTATCAAACAGTTAATCCAATAATATTCTCTTTTTTCCACATGTTTCTATTTGCTTCCTTGTACTATGACGAGGCCTTTGGTATCATGGACATGTTTTTCATAGTAAATCACCACTTTTCCCACCCATATGCTTGGTATCATTAGCAGTGGGATAATTTTATAGCCCAATCTAAATTAAGATTTGTACTCTTGTCTTATACCTTCCTCTTAGAAGGAAATGCACCTCAAAAATTGGTAGCAATACTCCATCAAGATCACTAGACTATCTAATAATCATTTACTAGGGCGTCTTTCCATCCAGCACTATGAATTGGTAGGGGGAGCTCTAGGTGAGTAGAAGGAATAAGGATTGAAACCTCCTAAGGTTGTAGGGTTCTTGGAGAGAAAGACACCCTAAGAAGTCTATAAAGTGACTTAGGAAAGAACTAGAATCAACTCTTGAAGAGTCTCCCTATCACCATGTGTTAGAGCACATCTAGTTCTAATTATTTACTTTTCATAAATTTTCAACTTTTTCTCTCCAAGTGAGAAGTTGCACTATAGTAAAGAAGTGTTGAATTTAAATTTTAAATTTGGATATACGTGTCAAGGGGTGTATACTTTGCATTATATAACTATAACTTTTTCCTTGAAAAATTGTTGGTAATAGTAGTAGAGGCACACACTTTTGAAGGAAGTAACAATTTCTATGTTTTCTCAAGACAATAATTTTTGACATGTTAATGGAGAGACACACTCTTTTTCTAGTTTGTCATTTTTAGTTAAAACACTCTACAACCCAATGATAAGAATCTATTTCTATGATTGGCATGTTATTTCTCATGCCTTCAATAAGTTGTGGCATATCATTTATGCCCAAAATTATATCTTTAGCTCATTTGATGCACTTGAAAGACATTTTCATTGGTTACACAATGATATATTTGACAAATTAAAGTATCATTTCAATGAACATAGTAGACAAGATGTTCGCAATGACCAACTTGATGGGAAATGACGTAATATTTCCACGGAAAATAATTTTATACAAAGAATTATATTAATTCATTGGGTTTTTTAAGAGAAGACGACACATACTTGAGGAATAGGATAACTTCTATAATATATATTTTTATTAAGAAGGCCAGTATCATAGTTGTTTGGTGAGGGTTCAAAATATTTTGGATCACCTTTATTCTAACTAAACAATGATACCTAGTAATAAATGAAAAATTTCATACATTATTAAATGGGGTAAATACACCGCAACACAATCATACAATATGACATCGGGATGAATTATTTACAAGGGAAAGTCTCTTTAAACCAAACGCATAAACTACTTTATTTGTTGTCCATTTTTAAAAAAATTGAATATTATGTATCATCTACAAGAATTATATAATATGTGTTTTCACTACAAAAATGCCAAATCTTGTCAAAACCATAAAGAATTAAATTTATCATAATTTCCTTGTAATTTTTGGCTTATTGTATTTGTCCCATGAAAATAAGATCAACATTGAAATATATTTGACAAGTCTCCCTATCAAGTATTTTCTTCTCTTTCTTGAGTTTGATTCTACAACTAACTCTATCCCTTATTTGATCTTTATAAAATAAATGATATTCACATTAAAATATTTGAATTCACTATCCTAAAATATTGAAACCAACTGTAATATTGAAAGTTCTAGAGTAATTGGCATCACTACATTAGTACCATTTATAAAAGTAAAATAATGAAGGTCTAATTGTTCTCTTGGGATTGGTGAGTTTTATTCATAAAATATCATACAACTTCCTATTTCAAGTCATTTGATTGGTGCAAACCAATTTGAAAATGATCATATAAATATTATTATTAGAAAACACAAGTCGGGTTTGATCCTGTGATCCAAATATGTTTTTGTTTTATATAGTTTGAAATAAGTATCTATTTGGTCCATTCATCTCCTTATAAGAAACCCCCTTGGGCTTAATCTTGTTGGTTTAATCTTTATGTTACATAGTATGTTAGTTTATCTTAAAGTATGGTCATGTATGGTGGTTCAAGTAGTTTCTCATGGGAAGTATCTTATATAAGCTAATTTATAAGAGAACATAATTTTCAATATTGGCATGTAATAGATTTTTCTTTATTCAATAGCGATGTAATATATATTCATTTGTATATAAAATCTATGTTTTAACAAAAAAATCTATTTTTCTAAGTACAAAAATTAGACAAGTAAGGAATAGGCAATTGTGTTATCATTAAAAAACTCTAATACTTTTGACAAAAAGTTGGTTGCATTGTCTATGAATATTTTGCATGATACTCGAAAAGGTGAAAGAATGTTCTCTTTCAAAAAGTCATAAATCACCTTTGAAGTTTTTTTCTTAATAAACCAATTGTGTTGCCTTCCTTGACTTTATAAAGAATTTTGTGGTTATGGAGACATAAATATGAAATTTTAAAAAATTTAAATTGAGATGCCTAATGAAATCTGACTCTAATTATTGAATGAGCCTTGAAGATCACAAAATTGAGTGGTATAGTTATGAGTTTGATCGTGCCTACAAATTACAAACAAGACTGGCATTTATGAACCCACTCATGTCATCATAAAATATGGTAGGTCAATAATATTGATCTCCAAAATATTGAATTATGTTGACCATAAAGATTAATGGGTCCAACAAATACTTTTCATTTATGTCTTTAAAAGAATTATAATGATTTTTACTATAAAAAGTGAGAAATGAGGATCAAAACCCTTTGCAAAAGTTACCATAAGGGATAACAAAATATGCTCCAAACTAGCCAAAAATAACATAATAACAACACATCAGTGGAGTGAGGTACAACTATAGCTACCAAAAAAAGGAAAGAGCTTAGACCGTCCTAATCCACCCTAGATAATGTCAAGCCTTCTATTAGTTAGTTGGTCTCTCTGTTAGGAATGGCGTCTCAGCCTTACGTTTAAACATAAGGTTGCTATTTATAGTGAGTTTACATTTGAGCATAGATTGGTTCAAATTTTCCCCAAAGCTGCGGATACACTAGATAAGCTTGCAAATAAATTTTTGTTGCAAGATCATGTCTAAATTTGAAGACATTATATTTTTTTGTTATAAAAGTTGTGAGAACGAGTTTCAAAGTCAAATTTGAAGGTCTTGAAGGCTTTGAAATATCCCAAAAGTGCCCAACTTGATAGTGCATGTCATGAGATTTTTAGTGCTTCAAACGGTTCTTCAATCAAACACCTAGTTCAAAAATTATGCACTTCAAAAGTTGGATCTCCTAAAATTAGATATATTTTAAATGTGTTGGACACATAAATGAGTTGTAAAAGGGAGTTACATGCATTGGTGTATATTTTGACACATCATAGGATATCTTAGATTGGAGATAAGATGCACACCACTTTTAGGAGGTTTTGAGCCCATTATTTTATAATACATTTAGTGGTTTCATGTATTGTATCTCCTACATATTAGGTGTGTGAGAGATCGAGGTTGTGTGTTAGAGACTCATGGCTATTGAGTTACCTCTGGATATCTAGTTGGTGACACTCTTATGAGAAACTTGATTTGCAAGTATATTATAACTTATTATTTATTTTTTAATAATATATTTGGCGGCTTTTAGAGTGTGGGCTTCTTCTCCTAAAAGTTTTTTCCCCAAGTAAATTATTGTGTTATGGTATATATGATATATTAGTGCAAGAACTTGTTCCACTACCCTAATTCTCTTCCAAGTGGCATTAGATCATACATTTATTTTCAGTTGAGGGTTTTTGGATTTTTTTAACTAATCCAAATTTGAATAGTAGCTTGTGTATAAGACTTTGTGATCTTTTTGTAAGAATTTTCAAATGGAAAGTTCATCAGGGAGAATAGAGATGGAGAAATTTTGTCTAAATAATTTTGAAATGTGGAAGCTAAATATGGAGGATTTGTTAATAGATCAAGATCATTAAAATTTTGTTGATCTGACAATGCCTTCATGTACCTATATATTTAATTGAGGTTGCTAAATGTGATGTTATGGATTGTAAAGAAAAGGGTCTAATCAAATTGAACCTGGAAAACTTTATTATAATCAATATACATGAATAAACCTCTACAAGTAAACTATGGAAGAAGCTGGGTGATATGTATCAAGTCAATTCTTTGGTTAATATTCTTTTCTTGAGGAAATTTTCTTATTCCTAGAGGGTGGAAGAGGATAGAAGAATGAGAGGCCTAATGAATCCAAATTGAAAAAGATATCCATATCTCCTAGAAAGTCCAAAGTTATATGTTAAGATTACAATACACCGAGACACATCCATAAGGATTGCAAAGATTAAAAAAAGGAGAAAAAGAATGAAATTTAGTGTGATTTTGAGTTCAAAAAGGAATATGTTGATGCATCCATTGTAGCTTTGGCCACTCATGCAGGTAAATAATGCATGATTAATTAACTCAAAAACATCATTTTATATGACCTCTAAGAAAGATTGGTTTTCTTAATATGAAAGTTTGATGGGGTAAGGTGTACTTGGTTGATGATTCTCATTTAGATATTGTTTTTTTTTATTAAGTAAAAATAGGTTTTGATCGGACTCCAAACCTATAACATCAACATTACAAAAGGATAGGAATTAAAGCACAACAAAAACTATAGGCCAAGAGCCATCAAGAAAGAAAGATGGAACAAAAAGAGACAGATCCAACACAACACCAGAGACCAACAAAAAACTACCAAATAGGCATAGAAAGACCAGCAAAAATAGAATTAAGAAGAGTTTTTCAGAATCTCAACTACTTCCAATTTTAGATATTATTATTTACGGTAAAGTTAGAATATAGTCTCATGATGGAAGAATAAGAAGGATTAATGGTGTGTTGCATATCCCTCGACTAAAATAAAATTATTATGTGAGAAAACTAACAGATGGAAGTATGTATATAGTCTTTTTTTTAATGTAGAATGAAAAATGGTGAGAGGTGTTACAGTGATTGCTAGAGGTGTCATATTTGGGACACACTATAAGCTAGATGCATATGATGTTGAGTATAATAGTATTTTTGTGAAAAGAAAATATGTGGATACTTTATTGAAGGGGTTAGGGTTTTATGTTGAACATATGGTCATGGACTTCAAGTACCTAAGAGTATTATTTTTTCTAAATAAAATTTACCTATACATAACAATATGTTATGGCTTCAAAGACTTGGTCATGTAATACCCCAAAATTGGCATCTTGCAATCCTAACCAATTGTGTTGCATTTAGTCTCATTCTATCAATTTCTAATCATCGAAGTCCTATTGTACTAGGCAATTATGTCTTCTAATTGACTCTACTTGACTTAGTGTCAAATGCAAAAAACTCTAAATTTTCATTAATCACATGCTACATTTAATTCCTAAATATCACCTATAATTGGCTAAATAAACCCTATGATTGATTAATTTAATTATAAAGTCCTGGCACTTTAATTAAATTAAATCCACCCTCTCTAGCTAAAACACATAAAAAAGGAATTAAATAATATCTAGTTTTTAAATAATAAATATCCTCATTTCAATAAATGAATTTAATTATTCAAATAATTGAGAAAATCCATTTATGAGGCAATATTGTATTTATTTAATCAAATATTCTCTCCAAAAATCTTCTCTTCAGTTTAGAAAAGGAAACTTTGAGCAAACAGTTGACTGCCTCTCTACAGGAAAATTTCTATTCCGAACTTAACTCTCATTCGATCTTCACCGTCCGTCCGATTCAATCCCAACCGTCAATTGAACCCGGGATTCTATAAAAGAACCCCCATTTCTCATTCAAAGGATCCCAATTTTTGAGCAATGAAGTGCTGTCGCATTATTCATTGCAACTTAGTTTACATTCAAAGCTTTCATTTTCATTGTTAGTTTGATAATCATTTTAGATTAATATCATGTTTAGCTTAATAATGCACTTGTCTTAATCTAGTTTGCTTTCATTGCTCTTATATTAATACTCATATTTCATTTTTAGATTAATCTTGCATACTCATTCTAGAATAAACTGCATCTTTCTTTCAATTAAATCCTCCATTCTAGTGCTAGTCTATGGTTGATGGACTCTCAATTCTGAGAGCAATCCCGAACCCTACCTAGATAGGAGGCAACAGGTCAAATCATCCAAATGGGCAAGATGAATGATCTCATATTCATTCTTGTCTGCAACTGATGAACAAAGACTATGTTGAAGTGTGAGGCTAAATTAGAGGCCCATATTTAGCTTATACATTTCTCGCACCCACCATGGGGCAGAAAATCAATTTCTGGCCTCCTCTCATTTTAAGTTTTTGTCAAAATTTTTGCATTATGTCCGTATGCCTCTGGTATGGATTCTCGCGTGAAGATTCTCACTATTCTACATGAAGTTGTGCTTGTCCTAGCACTTCCTTGTGTAACAAAGGTGTTTTCTCATGCACGACTATGCATTATCTCGCGTGAACTCTGACACCAGAACTTTAAAATTTGCACAGTTTCTGTACTTTCTATTCTTATTTTCTAACATCTATTATTTTTCTGTGATTTTTTATGATTCTATTTTCTGATACAACATAATAGTGGGCTGCAGGATGCATGTCAAAGGCTCCTAAAACATGACTATGAATACTTTTTGACAATTTTCTTGCAGGACGCGTGTCAAAGATGCTTGTCAAAGAATCTAAAACCCACTCAAACATTCTTTCTTTTTTACTGCTTTCTTCACATAGTCTAAATAGGGCCTTGTGAAAATTTCTTAAGGGTCTTGATAGAAAAATAGGGTAATAGGATCTTCATTACATGGAAGTGATGACCATGGATGAATTTGAGACCCAGATGTTGCTAGCATGATAGATACCTGGGGAAGTAAGGAAAGGTAGCGAACCTTTAGCACGTCCATTAGTGAGGGGATTATGCTCTTCTCTCATTGAGAGAACCAGAAACCCAGAAGCTTTTGGATTGGTTGAAGAGGAGTTAGCTCGGTGATAAACATGTCCAGTGTGTTTGGGTAAGGTGCAGAGATAGAGGATTATGCTCTTCTCTCTTTGAGAGAATCAGAAACTCTGACCCTTGAATCCGAGCCAAGTCTGTGTCACCTTTAGAGGGCCTACCAAAAGTTGAACCTTTGGGAATGACCCAAGTGAGTACACACCTTTTGCCGGTGATTCCACCTCGCTATAATAAAGTAGTTTTGTTGATTATAAAGACTCCAAAGCCATGTTAACTTCTTTCTCTTGATCCATGATGTCGAACATCTTGAGAAAGCTTTGTTTGTTGTACTGAGCGGTGCTGCTCCTAGCCCTGCTTGCAGGGGTGTACAATTTCAAGTGTCGGTGTGGCTGAGAGGCCCCAACCCTGTATCTGTGGCATCGAAGGTTAGTGTGAATGGAAGCCTATTAAACACTCTCTTAGTTAGTTTCCTACGCGGTTCATCTCCGAAAGGGGACATAATCTTTGCGTAGGGAGGGGGAAGAATCTCTCTCGTAGATTCTCACCATAGGCATATACCTGGACATTTGAAGGTGGTATATGACACTGACCCTTGCTTCAAGGGTAACCTTTGAACATATATTATTGAGTCCTTGGAAACACCAAAAACATGGGCGCCCTTTAGGGGGTGACACGGTTGTGTGAGGTGAATGCATGCGCATAAGTTGTGAGGCACGAATTTTGTCTTCTCTACCATTTTCTTTGTAGGGATAACTGAGTGTTTGTTTCGAGTCTTCAACTGTCCAACATGTCCAAAATTTTTCAAGACTCCCATGTTTCTTCTGAGTTACTTTGTCCTCGGTAGAACTATTTTTGACTATTGATTGTTTCACAAACTGCTTGCTAGTCCCAAACTCTGTGCTTATTAACGAGTGATTGAAACCTCAAAACTGAGTTTGCTTATTTAAACTGTCCAGAAATAGTTTGAGAACTGAGCATTCTATCAGAGAACAGCCCACGTTTTGTTTCAAAATCTATTCTTGTCTCAAAAATTGATCCAAACTGTCAGATTATGTACTTTTTTGTTGGGTTCCTTGTACATTTTTGAACGAGATTTTGGCTCTTTGTGCACTTTCCTGCACAAGATTTCACATCTCCGCGCGAGGTTTTTCTATAGTTCTGTCAGAAACCCTACCTATCAGTTTTCAGTATTCTCCTGCCCTTTCTCGCACGCGACAACATATCTTCGCACGTAGTCTGGCACTTCCTCGCATGGGACTACACTTCCTCGCGCGAGACTGTCCCTAGTTTGCAAAACAATGAGCTATTTCATGTCTGCTGGTCAACTTTCTGCTTGATTTGATTCATGTTTAGGGTCTTCCTATCTGTCTTCTTGCTTGTACATAGTCTGAAACTGGATGTCTCAGGCTGAGGATCACGTGATGACCGCTTGAACTCATTTTTCCCCTTTGTTATCTACTTGTTCTGTTGTGTTCTTGTACCTTGTGACATGATAGTTATCTCTCAGTTGTTCTAACCATATTCTCGACGACTCATGTCGGGTACATTTCACTTTTGTCACTCTTTTCTTTTCCAGAGACAGAGTTCCAAGCATAGTCCTAGTTCTCTCTCATTACTTAATCCTTGTCTATGACTGTTGCGACTCGAAGTAGCAATGCATTCCCTTCATGTCCCACCAAACGGGGTAGAGGTAGACCTTGTAACTGAGGAAGAGGTCATTTTGAGCTTGTTACACAATCTGAGTGCTATAGGGGATCTTCACGTTCTTCTCAGACACATCTAGAGAGGAGTCACCTCGCTCTCCTTCTCCTATCATTCGACCTCATGTCCAGTGTACTTTTACTATGAAATTCAGTCAGGTTAGAAATCCCTTGTTTCGAGAACACCAAATATCTAAGGAGTCACCTTCTGAAATTGATCCTTTTGAGGCACCAAAGGTTCCCGTAGCAATGACCTCTCATCATACTGAACCTCCTCGCACTCAGTCTATTCACGCTGCGCACTTTCATGCTAGCAAAATGGCCTACCAAAATCAAGAGGGTGAGTACAGTAAAGCTCATGATCAGGATCAGGATCAAGCTCAAGACAACCAGAAAGAATTTCATGTCCAAAGCATCTTTGAAATCCTAGGTAATGACGATGAAGAGATAACCCAGCAAGACGTTGAGGCTGCCTGAGCTAACAAAAGCCTCCGTAAGATGATGGAGATTCTAATGAAAGAAGAGAAGGAGAAATACTTTCTCGAATTGGCCAACCAAGGAGCCAAGTTACCCCCAAACTATAAAGTTGAGACTCTGGTAGTCAAAGAAGAGGAAACAAAGACCACTAAACTCCAAAAACTAGTTCAAGACATGCAAGACCAGATTCGACAACTCATGAAAACCAAGGACAAACCAGAAAACTAGTTCACACTCAAGAGCATCTGTCCATTCCCGTTTCACAAGAGTCTTAGCATGCCACCTTTTCCCAAGGGTGTATTACTCCCCAAATACGACAAGTATTTGGGTACCTTTGATCCTGAAGATCACTTGAGAGAGTTTGGTGCTCTATCCATGGAGTTTATACATGACCAGACTTATCTCATGCATCTCTTCTTACGTAGTTTGGGTCGATCTACTATGGAGTGGTTCTCTTAACTTCTTGTTGGCATCAAGTCTTTTGACGAGATCACCAATATGTTCCTCCAGCACTATTCACATAACATCCAGGATCCGGTTAATATCTGTGATCATTTCAATCTGAAACAACAACCCAGAGAACCTTTCCTGACATTTCTCTAGCAATGGAGACAACTCTACACCAAATATTCTCGCAAAATAGCAGAATTTGAGAAGCTTGATATCTTTTTAGACAATCTTCTTCCTGATTTTGGGTACCAAGTCTAGCTACAAGGTCCTTTGACCTTTGACGATATGATCAAGCAAGCTATGAGAATAGAGACATTCATGGTCAAGAAAGGAGAGCTGGCCCTACACAAAGACAACAAACAGGGGTCCTCCTCAAGTAAAGACAAAACTAAAATTTCAACAAAAACCAGGATGTTGTGAATGATGGAGTCGTTGACAACGTGACCCAAAAGCTTCTGAAGGCTATTTTCAACCTTACCTCTAGTATGCAGGCAGCCAAAGCCATTGAAAAGGCTACGACAGATACTTAGCAACCTTCAAAATATTCCAAAAGCAAACCTTGGGCACCTCGGCCCAAACGTGAATTCACTTCCCTAGGGGAACCTCTTGATGTGGTTTACAAGACTCTCTTACAAAACCAAATACTCACACCTCCAGATAACTTGTGTCCTTATGATCCACAACCATGACCTGTCTGGTGGAATGAATCTACATACTGTGATTACCATCAAAAAAAGGGTCATAAGACTTCCAGCTGTATTCAACTTTGACATTAGATCCAGGATCTTATCGACAATGGTGATGTTGTTATGAGTGGTCATAACAAGAACTCAGATCACCAAGTATTCAAAGACCCCTTTCCTCCTCATGAGAAGGGTCAGTCCTCTAAGGCCAAGAATGCCAACAACAAGGTCAACTATATGTACAATACTAATGAAAATGTTATCAATATGCTTGAACCTATCGGTGTCAATTATTATGATGTGATCACCATCAAGGGGAGCGGGGATGCTCCTAGACCTAAGACCCTATTTTTCCTACGAGGCCCTATGTCTCCATCTTCTGAACCAGAACAGTCTCCAGTTTGTGCGAATGTTGTCACTCGATCTTGTGCAAATGTCATTCTCAAAGGCCCCAAGCCTTCTACATTTGCACTGAAATAACCTGCAGATACAACTATTGTTGGCCCTGCCAACAAGAATTCAAAATTGGTCCCCACGCCTAGCAATGCCAATTACAACATCCTAGACCAATTTCAATGTACCAATGCTCATAGGCAGATTCTTGATAAAGCCCTCACTAAGGCAAATATCCCTAAGGATCTTGATCTCAACCGGCTTCAATCCATGGTGTGTCACCTAACCTCACCCCATTATCTATCTTTCTTGGAGGAAGATGATCATTCATTAAGCCATCTGCACAACACCCCTCTACATATTGAAGTCATGATAGGCCCAAAGCGTGTCTATCGTGTCCTCATTGATAATGGTGCCGGTCTTAATATTTGCTCTACTAACTTGCTCACCTAGTTAGGCTATGGTGAAGATTGCATCTTTTCCCACAAAAAGATCACCATCAAGGCATATGACAAAGAAGAACAAAAATCTAAAGGTTTAGTTGTGTTACCCATTAGGGTTGGCCCTATCGAGAGAGATGTTGTCTGTTAGGTATTGGATGTTCCTCTCACCTACAACATACTGTTGGGAAGACCATGGATCCATGAGATACAGGTGGTTCCTTCAACATACCATAAGTGTATCAAGTTCCCATTTCACAGATAAGAAGTGACTATACCTGCCAACATGAGCTATTCCTGCAATATCCTCACACAATCTACTGACAACTTTGTCCCAACCAACCATGAGTCTTCTAAATTTTTTGATGCCAAACTCAAAGAAATGGAAAAAACTCTAAAACTCAAGGATTCTGGCATGGGGGAGTATCAGATGGAGCAAATATTGTCATTGACAGCTCTACCTCTATCTCTATGTTCCTGTGGGAGACCCTCTGAGAACAAGAAACCTTCTGTCGTGTATCCTCAAGTAGTCTATGATGGTGCCTTTGTCTAGGCCACAACACCATTAGAAGATGAGGATGAAAACAGAGCCATTACAGCTTGGATTTATAAAGAGAAGGACACATCTAAACAAGTCAACCCAACTCATGATATAGAACATGAACCAAATAGCGAAGGCTTCAAGCTCATGAAACACTTTGGCTATAAAGGGAGTGACCCTATAGGGGTTAATAATAATGGATTTCTTGAACCAATTGAAGCTACAGGATGAAGGACAAAAGACACTACTGGTCTAGGCTTCAAAAAGATCCCATTCCATTTAAGTATCAATAAGTTTGTACTAGAACCAGAATGCAAGCCAACATCTAGTGACACTATTTTGGTTGAAAACTCAGAGGTCAATTCAAATGAGGGTACCCTTCCTTATCCTATTCCTCCAGATCTTTTCGTGCTCTTCGTAGAGCCAGATGATTTTGTGTAGTGTGTCAGACACCTTGAAATTGATAGTGATTCTAATGACACCACCTCAGTTACTCCATTGACATACGAGCGGTTAAGGAAAATGCAAATGGCTTACCCTAACTATCAACGAGAACTGTACATGTTGTAACCTTTCCAAGAACAGTTCAAACAGGAACAAGCCATTAATGCTACAAGAGATGAGAATGATTCAGATGGTACACAAAGTATTGATAGGATTCCTATATCAAGTATTACGGACTCACATGAGTATGAGTTAGATTCTCTGTCTGATGCAACTTCTGACAAAGATGTAGACACTATACACACATTTGAAAACCTTCTCGAAGTAGGTGAAGGGTCTAGTGTTAGGACAACCAAGTGTGATTCCACTGACGTTAACATACCCTCTACTTCTGACGTGAGGACTCGAAGGGACTCAAACACATCTCTGGATGAGATCGCTTTAGGTCTTGAGTTTCTTGTCTGTGCTTTTGATGACTATACCGTGAACACACTTGAACCTATCACTTCTCTTTCACTCCACCATCCTGAGCTAATAAACCAGAACCCTTCCTCTCCATCCAATGAAGTCCTTACATTCCAAAATGATTATGCTCTTGCTTGCTACCTTAACGTTGTCAAACCTATAATGTCCTCCACCAATGAAGATAGTGTCAACATGACCAAGGCTGATATCAAGTATCTCAGTCATAAAATTAAAAGAAGAAAAAAGAATAGGTGTTGTGGTGAAAACCACATCGTGGAAGTATCAGAGCCAAAAAAAGTATAAAAAAAAGACGTATCCAAGGGTGAAAACCTCTCTGAGGCACTCGAGGATGGGATACTTGATACGCTTCCAAGTCATTTTCAGGAAATATCTTCAGTGTTGATTGAACCAACTCAACCTATGAACTTGGGCACAGAAGTTGCACCTCAGATTATTCATTTAGCACAATCTTTATCCACATAAGAGAAAGAGGACTTCACCAGTTTCTTTCAAAGTAATAAAATTAACTTTTCATGGATCTATTCTGATATGCCTTGATTGGGTCCTAATCTGATCATGCATCACTTCTCTATTGCACCAGGCATTAAGCCTATTAAACAAAAGCTTTGTAAGATGCATCTGCATGTGGCACTATTAGTCAAAGCTGAATTAGAAAAATTGCTTAAAGCTGGCTTCATTAGAGCAATTGAATATGTAGAATGGATTTCCAATATCATTCCAGTTTCTAAACATGACAAATCTATCAGAGTTTGCACAGATTTTTGAGATTTGAACAAAGCTTGTCCCAAGGATGATTTCCCGTTACCCAACATTGACATGATTGTGGACATGACACTGGGCTATGAAATGTACTCACTGATGGATGGTTTCTCTGGCTACAACTAGATCAAAATTGCACCAGAAGACCAAGAGAAGAATGCCTTCACATGTGCTTGGAGAACTTTCTATTGGAATGTCATGCCCTTCGGTCTTAAAAATGCCAGAGCCACATACCAAAGAGCTATCACCACTATCTTTCATGACATTATGCATAAGATGATGTAAGATTATGTGGATGATACATTAGCTAAGAGCATGGAATGGAAAGTACATCTTGCAGATCTAGGTCCTATACTGGATCAAATGGAACAATTCAGTTTAAGACTCAATCCAAAAAAGTGTGCATTCGGCATTACATTTGGCAAGCTACTGGGTTATATCATATCGATAAAAGGTATAGAAGTAGATCCTGAAAAATTTCAAGCCATCATGGAAATTCCTCTGCCACACAACATCAGTCAGATGAGAGGACTCCAAGGTCGGTTACAGTCTATCTGACACTTTATTGCACAATTGGCAGACAAGTCACAACCATTCACCAAGACCTTACATAAAGGAGTGACTTATGAATGGAATGAAGACTATGACAAAGGGCTCAAATAGATCAAACAGTATCTTGTTAATCCACCAATATTGATGCCTCCTATTCATGGTAAGCCACTCATTCTCTATATCTCTGCTACAGACACATCACTAGGTGTCTTACTAGCTCAATAAGATCAACACAAAAAAGAAAGAGCTATTTATTACATTAGTAGAACTCTGGCCTCTTATGAAACAAACTACTCTGTCATTGAGAAAGCTTGTCTAGCGGTGGTATTTGCTTCACAAAAACTATGGCACTACATGCTTGCTCACACTACACATCTCATTGCTAAGATTGATCCACTAAAATACTTACTCAACAAAGTTGCCCTTACAAGTAGATTGGTGAAATGGGTCATGATACTCAGTGAGTTAGACATTGAGTATGTAGAAAGAAAGGCCATCAAAGGAAAAGAAATCGCAGATCAGTTGGTAGAGGAACCTCTCATAGATCATCAACCGTTGAACATTAATTTTCTAGATGAGTCCATAATGCTTCTCACACATCAAACATGGACTATGTTCTTTGATGGGTCATTTACCCAATAGGGGTTAGGCGCCGCGATATTGTTCATCATGCCACAAAGATACTCTTTACCCAAGGCATATAAGATGTTTCCTTGTACAAACAACATCGCTGAGTACGAAGCCCTGATCAATGGCATGAAGATAGCCATTGAATGGCGAGTAGATGAACTAAAAGTCTTTGGAGACTCACAGCTGGTCATCAATCAGGTCAATGACATTTATCAAACAAAAGATGACAAACTGGTACCTTACAAATAGATGGTAGATGACCTAAGGAAATACTTTGCACATGTCACTTTCTAGAAAATTCCAAGGGCAGACAACAAAGCAGATGATGCCATGGCTACTCTTGCCTCTATGTTACAAATGCTAGAGAATGACTTCCGACATGAATTCCTGGTGGATATGTTATGCTACCTAGCCTATGACACCCTTGAATCTAGGATGATATGTTTAGTTATTGGACACGATTCATCCCGCTACCATCATGTCTATTCCTACCTCTATGACTAGATTATTCCAGACAGTTACACTCGGAATGAGAAACGTCACCTAATCTACAGTGCTTCACAGTACGTTATCATAGCTAATGACTTGTATAGGTGAGGTCTAGACGACACCTTCCTTAGGTTTTTAGAACCCAATGATTCTAAGTGTGCGTTAGCTGAGGTGCATGAAGGCATCTGTGGATCTCACTTGAGCGGCCTGACACTAGCTCATAAGCTTATTAGAGCTAGTTACTATTGGACAAATATGGAAAAGGAAGCCACACAGTATGCTAAAGCCTATAAACAGTGTCAACTACACAGAAATCTGATCCACGCTTCGTCCAAGGATCTTATTCCCTTCATCACTTTTTGGCCATTTCAGCAATGGGCCTTTGATTTGGTGGGTCAAATTCATCCTTCTTCATCGAATGGACACAAGTTCATTATCACTGCTACAGATTATTTCACTAAGTGGTTCGAGGAAGTACCTCTGACCATAGCCAATGGAAAATCTATAGCCAGGTTCATATTGAATTACATCATCTACAGGTATGGTGTACCATCCTCAACAATTAGTGACAATGGGGGGCAATTCAAAATCAAGGATCTGAAAGAGCTTTTCTCTAAGTTCAAAATCATGTAGAACTGGTCTTTAATCTATTATCCCCAAGGTAATGGATAGGCAGAAGCATCCAACAAGGCGATCCTAAAAATCTTGCACTGTATAGTTCACAAATCTGGACAAGACATGCATCTCTAGATTAATTCATCTCTATGGGCTTACCGCACAAGCATACGAACACCAACAGGGGCTACACCCTTTGCTTTGGTTTATGGGGTGGATGTTGTGCTACAGATCAAGGTCGAGATTCCTACTCTGCAAGTCTCTCTCAAGGGCCTCATCACTAATGATGACATTGGAATATCTCAGCTACAAGAGCTAGAACTACTAGATGAACGTCGGCAAGTGGCATTCGATCATCTCCGAGCATATTAGAAACAAATGTCCAAGAGCTACAACAAGAAAGTTAGACCAAGGGACTTCCAAGTGGATGATCTCGTCCTGAGAGAGAACCCTAAGAATCAACAACAATGGATCCAGAAAGGAAAGTTTGAACCAAATTGGCTTGGTCCGTATATTGTTACTGTAGCATTTGGGTCTAGCACCTATCAACTCTCTACCACTGAAGGAGAATAGCTCAAAGAGTTGATCAATGCTCTACATCTGAAGTGATTCTACAGCTGAGACATCTTTTGAATGCTCCATGTACATACTCAATTCTCAAAAAATCCTAAAAATTGCAAAATGTCCTAAAAAAATCTATTATCCTGGTGAAAACCTGGTAAACAGGCACCTTGATAATACAAAAAAATCAAAAAAAGAAAACTACAAAAAAATTGAAATATAAAAAAATCCGTCATTGATGAAAACCTGGTAAACAGGCATCATGGTAGAAAAAGCAATCAAATTTATGCCAAGAAGGTGAAAACTTGGTAAACAAGAACCTCTTGTCCTGCAATGCTATACCTATTGCAGCACCACTTGGCTTTGTACAACTTCTTTTCCTACTTTAGTTTTCTAGCTCATGCACTTGTTCTTAGTTACCTTCGAGACTATGCTCGACTCTACATGGATTGAAACTGGTCATACTTAGGGGAAACCTTCCCAGTCTAGGGGGCATTGTCCTACCTCTTTCAAGGATATCTCTAGCATTAGTCACAGTGGTTCTCACAATGTCTTCCTACTGATGCTTAGCTATCACTAAGATCTCTCTCTGAGGATCTTCCTTGTATCAATCACCAATGGTTCTCACTGCGTCTGCCTACTGATTCTTAGCTATCACTAAGATCTCTCTCTAAGGATCTTCCTTGTATCAGTCACCAGTGGTTCTCACTGTGTCTGCCTACTGATACTCAGTTAGCACTTCGATCTCTCCTCAAGACTCTCTCTTGCATCATTCATCAGTGGTTCTCACTACGTCTATCTATTGTCGCCGTCTTGTTGAGACCTTTTCACATACGATGTATACTTATGATCTGATATCTATGTGCTATAATTGTGTCACACTTCTATGAATCATTACATTCAAGAACACTCAAGAATGAGGTCTCAAAAATTGATCCATAGCTCCCTAGGCATGGAGTGCAAGGGTTTTCAGAATGCTCTCAACTAGAGCTATTTGGCCTATAACCTTGCTAGTAAACCATGCAATGGGAGATTCAATGAAGACAAGGGCAAGAATGTCAATATCCCCCAAGAATCAAATGAATGCAATGCAATGCAAGCTAATCTATGAGACTAAAAGATGCAAGCTAGTCTATGGAAATGAAAGATGCAAGTATTACAAAGCCTCCTAGTTAAGCTAGATGAATTAATCTAAAGCATAAAGGAAACTAAGCTAAGTATGAAACTATGAATGCCATGACAATGAAGCTACTATGTAAGAAATGAAACTAGAGTAGTATGTAGATGCAAAAGCCAAGAATGCTCCAAATCTTCAAAAAGCTTCAAATGTACCTAGAAAACTTGTAGCATAACATTAGCATAAAAAGTTGGGATCTAGAATGAATAAGAGAGCTCTCCTTTTATAAGAAATGAAAAAGAATGGACCATGGAGATTAAGAGGCAAAAGATTTAATCAATGGTGGAGCTTGAAAGAGGAGCAATCCATGTGCACACATATCCTCCAATGGGAAAATAAGAGTTGACTTTTGTGTCCATATGAGACTAAAAGTGCTTTTTCCCTTTTTATAAAATAAGAATAATATTTTATTTGTGCGACTTAGGATAAGAGGAAAAGTGGGGGATTTTATTTAATAAAAGGGGAGGGAATTCCTTTTAAATAAAAACTTAGGATAAGATGGTTAGCCCATAGAAAATAATCGAATAAATGACAGAACTAGGATTTGATCAAGAATAATCAATTTATGATTTAGCAAAAGGGGCTAATAGTCTAGATGACCATTTTTAGGTGTATACATGTGCCCCTCTTTGACTAATGTGTGATCGATCTAGGAACACATGTAGTCAAAGAATGAAGTTGAAATGTGAGATCGATTTGGGATCACAAAGCAACTCAGATCAGCCAAGAAAGCAAGAGATAGCCAAGAAGGCAAGCAATAGCATTCTGACTCCAAAGAATGAAGTGCAAAAAAATAGCAAATCCTGCATGGTCAGCCTGGTAGCAACAAACACTTAGGAAAGAGATAGCCAATAATATATGATGTGTCTACCCTCTTGGGATCGAAAGAAAAATCCAGGTAGAGGGAAAGCAGAAGCAAGAGAGACATGATCAAATCACTAGAAATCATAATCGAAGAAAAAGAACAGAATAACCATCAAGTAGTGAAGATATGCCCCGCACATGGGACACAGGGCACGAACCTATCGGTCCCTCAACCCGTAAACACCACGGAGGGGGATTTCAACTTGGGATTTGAAAGTGAATGAAAGACTAGAAGTTTGAAAGAGATGGGGATGAAGAGGTGAAGAATGCCCCAGCGAAGATCAAAGGATCAGGTCTCAAAAGGTCAGCCAACTGCAAAAAAGAAGAAGAAAGGTGAACGCAAATTTCAGTTTCGATCCCAAAATGAAGAGAAAATGATGGGATATGAAAGACAAGAAGCGAAAGACATGATCAGGAAGAAGCGAAAGGTGAGTGTAGTTGATTAACAAGTCCACGTAAGATGAAAAGAAGAGCTCTCTCCATATGCAAGATGCAAAACTAAACTAACAGGAACCTAAGAATGCAAGCTACATGAAAAGTGGTTTACTTGCAAGGTCACAATGCTAATAGACATCTAATATTCATCATCAAGCGTTATTGGTAGCATCGCAAGATCATACAATATACACTAGCATAACTATGTGGATCTAAATATGATCTATATCAGATAGAAATGTGGAAATCCCACCTAGGCATCAAAGACATGTAGATCAAGATGACTAGTGCAGTGAGATTACCTAAGTTTGATATAGCAAGATTATGCTCGCATCGAGACACAAGAAAGTCAAGATGACTATAAGCATGCACTTGTGAAACAATCAAGGATAATACCTTGTAGATCCCAATGTCAAGTGGAACAAGCATAAATGCTAATGACAAGTAGGACCAACAAAATATATCCACAAGCAGAAAAAGCAATAAAACATGTTCTCATTCCCTCAGTCTTCTAGCTATGCATCATCGAAAATGATCATATGGGGAGAACACTTAGCAAAGAAATCATCATGTAGACAGCATGCAAAGAAATAAAGTCAAACAAATCTCAGCGAGTCAAGTGCGTGTGTGTAGGTCATAGAGTCAAACTTTGAGTATCGCATCTGCCAGTGAGAAATATTGCATCATCTAGACTGCGGGTAGGACATCTAATAAGTGTTAAGAAACACTCGACGCTAGGGTAGTGTTGAAAAACATAGTTTGAACCAAGTTGCCCAAGAAACCCAGATGCACAAAAAGACCCAAGATAAGCTCAAAACAACAGATGCCCCCTAGACTAAGACAAGAATCAATTCTAGGCTAGGAGAGGCAAAGTGAGAAGTGGAGCGAAAGGAGCACCACGCAAGACTGATAGACATAGGTGCAAGGATCTCAAGCAGCGCCTGTTTCCAGGTTTTCACCACTTGATAGATTTATTGCAATTTTTTTAGGACTTTTTTATAATTTTTTTGTATTTTTGCTACCAAGGCACCTGTTTCCAGGTTTTCACCAAGGCACTTTTTCAATTTTTTCAATTTTTTGAATTTTTTTTATTTTTTTGGTGAGACATCAAAGCGCCTATTGCTAGGTTTTCACTAGGATGCTCATTTTTTCAGTACTTTTTATGCTTTTTAAGATTTTTTCAGCATCATATATGATTTTTTTGGAATTTTTTCAGGATCAATAAATATGTACAAAGAATGCCCCAGATAGAAATGGGCATCAAGAATCTGCTTCCACTGATGTAGAGAATTGATAGGCCCCAGGCCCAAATGTTGCTGCTATGATGATAGGAGGTCTCAACCAGTTCAACCAGTAATAACCATCCCTAAGCAATGTTTGAGCTAGCGGAGGATCGTTAGAATGTGATCCACATATGCCATCGTGGATTTTAGCTAGCACTTTTTTCAACTCCTCTATTTCTAGACACTTAAGGAGAGTTCCATCTAGACCCTTCCTATACAAGTCACCAGAGACAAAGGCAAAGTGTAAGGGATGGTGGAAAGAATGGTGTGGTGGATTTTCAGGAAGAATATGAGGTGGAAGACAAGAAAAGATGGCAGGATTGTAGGATTTGTAAGCAGGATAGAGTAATTCATCCACTAGGAACTTGAAGTGAGATTTATGCCTTTTCATTTGTAAGATGGATGTCGAAGTAACCAAGGCATTAGCAACTTTTTTCTCAGCTTTAGGAATGGGCTGAAGTATAACAGATATGAGATCATGCTTGAAGTAGTGTACCATTTTTTTGTAGAGAATCAGCTTGTCATCTTTTATTTGATAATCAGTATTCTTAAGCAAAGTTTTATTTTTACTTTTATTAGGTTTGGATACTGCCACAATGTGGTTTTTGCCATCCGACCATATCTCTTTTCTTTTGATGTGATGACTGTGATACTTGATTGTTGATTCAATCTTTTTTGTTGCTAGTTTGCTAGTGAAAGAAGTAACAGGTGTTAATGCGAGATGAAATGAAGTGACCGGTTCAATAGCATTTATGTGAGGGGTGTCATCTTTGGTGACAAGAGAAGTTGAGCCTATAGGGTAAGCTCCAAAAGTAGCTAGATCTAGATTCGTCAGAGAAGGACCAACGTAGTCAACTAAGGCAATACGAGGAACAAACTCATCAGGCCTTGCACGAGACTCATCAACTACATCGGGTGGGATACAAGAGGTATGAACTACATCAACATCCATATCTGTCATGGAAGAATCTTCTGGAAGAGGCTTAAGATGTCGATAAGTAGAGATACTCATGTCATTATGTGTGAGATCACCTCTCTGTAGCAGTCATGCAATGTTGCGACGTTGTCTATCATAGTTCAATGATTCTTTAGGCACATAGGTTCTAGACATAGAGGCCTCAGCCATATCATCAATAGATATACATGCTTCACCCCAAAGAAGTGAAGTAGAAGGAAGATCATCTCCCATTTGAGCCATAGTGTGTAGTGGTGACTCATCTGTATTTGTGTCTGAATTACTGAGCATGGGAGTATTTCTGGAATGATCAAGGAGGGCATTTTCCGTACTACCCTCATCTTCTCTATAGATCCACTCTTGAACAACTTCTTCTCTTTCTGCTTCTAAAGGAACGGATGAAGGAACAAAAGTATCAAAGATCATCATAGCAAAAGCAGAAGGCTTCATCTTATCAGAAGGTTTCCCATATGACCTAGGAGAAACAGGTATAGAAGCAAAGGAATCCAACGTATATTCACCCATACCAAGGCTCATCATCTTAAGTGATTTCTCAGCAGCAACTAGAGACGTACTAGCATCAATAGAAGGTTCATTGTGAGGAACAAATTTTTCAGTAGCAACAAGAGCATTGATAGCAATAGTATGGTCTCCAGGAATCACAACTTCAGTGCCATTGTATGGAAATTTGACACACTGATGATAAGTGGAAGGAATAGCCTGCATGTCATGGATCCAAGGATGACCCAAACGAATGTTATATGTGAGTGGGATGTCCAATACTTGGAAGCTAATATCTTTCGTGATAGGGCCCACTCGGACAGGCAACGTGACAAGACCTTTGAAAGATCTTTCCACTTCATCGTAAGCTTTAATAGTAATCTTCTTCTTAGAATCCACAGCAAATTCTGACAAACCCAACTATTGTATGACATTGAAAGAAACAACATTTAACCCTGCACCATTGTCTATCAGGACTTGGCGAACGCGGGTGTGGTAGACTAGAACTTCGATGTGTAAAGATAGATTATGAGGGTGAGCAATAGATATGTCATCTTCTGCAAAAAAGGAGAGAGATAGCGGAGATGAAATGTGGTTGACCATAGCCTGAAATTGATCCAGATCAATGTCATTGGGAACACGTGTTGTACGTAGAGCCTCATCAAGAATCTCTCTATGCGAAGTGGATAACCGAAGCAACTCAAGGATAGATATCTAGGCTGGTGTCATTTGCAAATGTTGGACAAGATCATAGCTAGGGGTGGCCAAAGGAGCCGCTTGTTTGGAAGGCAAAGCTTGCTTGGGCTCTTGCGCAGTTTTAAGGACAATCTTGGTGTGCCCCCTAGTAACAGCATTCAGTGTCTCACTTTGGGAAGATGAACTACCACATGTTTTCAAGACCAATTTTGGCTTACCATGATTGGCTTTATTATCATCTTGAGATCTCACCATAAGAACACTCTCAACGGGCTCTACCATGTTGATCACAGGTGTATCAGAAGTATATGTATAATTGATCTTAGCATCATGATTCTTCTTATGTGCTTGAGAGGTTTCCCCCTTATCATGCTTAGGTAGAGGATCTTTGAAAGCTGTGTGATCAAAATTTTTAGTTAAGCCATCAGTGGAGATTGTGTTGTTATCAATGAGGTCTTGAATATCATCCCTAAGCTTAAAACAATTGTCTGTCGAATGTCCCTTGTTTCTGTGATAATGGCAGTAATGATCCTCTCTCCACCAATCAGGCCTATTTATTAGATCCTAGTTACCAGGTTTATCAGGAAGCGTAAGATATCCATTGTCAACCAAAGTGTTAAGGATCACATCGTAAGGTTCTGCCAACTTGGTATAGACTCTCTTTCAAAATGACTTCTTAGGCTTATCTGCATATTGAGGTTTAGGAGCACTGTGAGCGTTGGCAGCCTCTTGTTGTTTTGCTGAATAGATAGCGTTGGAGAGATTGAAAGCAGGCTCTTTAGCTTTAGGAGTGTCAACAACCCATCAGTAACAACATACTTGTTCTTATTCCAAGGTTTTTTCTTGTCTTTGCCATTTCCTTTATGATGAAGGGTGCTCCCCTTAATACCACAAACACAACAGAAATAGAGAAACAACAATAATATGCAAGAACAAAAAATTGGCTTCTTATTATCTCCACAAATGTGGAATTACAAAGTTTCAGAATTACAATATGCAAAGCCACATGGGCATTCCCTTACAATATTCTGTAGGACAAAGCCTCGAATCAATACCCAGATCTACTACCCAGAACTGCCCTAGACAACACTACAGGCCTTCTTTATATAGGCAATTTCCACCGCCCGAGAAGGTTCTAGAAATTTAGCCCTAAGGGCCGACCAAACTTAGAATTATTTTATTTTACAATTTATTACATCAAAGTCGGCTCAAAATGAGTTTTGAAACTCGAACATAAATTTTGAAGGAAAATTATTTTCCACCATTTCAGGTGACCCGACTTCCAGAGACCATAAGTCATCACCAGTTGACCCGATTGACTATTATAACCCCATTTCAGAAACACCACAAAGCGCTCTACAGGCTTGACCGACGCAAAGCACTCATCACCCAATTTTTTGACCTCATCCAAGGCCTCTAAAGCCTTCAAAACTGAGTTCAAAGTTTCTGTACCCTGCTGCCAATACCAAAAATCTTCAATATCTTCAAAACTAGACCTGATCCAGCCATGAAATTTTGCTGGCACGCTGATATGACTGAGATGAACCTCCACATGTAAAATTAGAACATTCTGAGATCGTAAGACCAACTTACTAAAAATAGCAAGTTTCCATAAATAACAGCTCTTCACAAGATAGCCCTTATTGAATACAAAAATAGAAATATTTTTTTTTGGGTGATGCAAGATTGCTCTTACACCCAGGATGCTCCTGCATCAGACACCCGAGGTAATTTGAGAAGTGACCCTATCATGACTCAGGTGTGCAGAGGAAAACCAAGATGGTTAACCTCCTCCTTTGTTAGCCATGATGAATCTTCAACAGGTCATCCTTTCCATTTGACCAAATACTCTTCATATGTCCTATTCCTTGTGCTTCTGCCAACACGACTGTCCAGTATGTCTTCAATCTCCTTGATATCTGAACTGGTTGCTGGAATACTCCACTGTGCTGCTGCAACCTCATCTTCAACACCTCCTTCATGATACTCTGTCAAATCTGAAATGTTAAACACTGGTGAAATATTCAGCTCACTAGGCAAGTCTACCTCATATGCATTTCCTAAATCATGCTTCTTCAGTATCTTACATGGCCCAAACTTCTTCATTTTCAACTTGTTATATATACCAACCGAAAATCACTCCTTTTGCAAATGAACCATGACTTCATCTCCAACCTGAAATTCTTTATGCCTCCTTCTCTCATCTGCCTTAGCCTTATACTGTGCATTCATCTTGGTAATATGCTTCCTCACCTCTTCATGGATGTTCTTCAAGTGCTCTGCAAAATCCTCAGCTTCAGCACTACTTATTTCTCCTTTATCTATTTTTCTCAATTTAGATGCATTTCTTGGACTACTTCCATATACAATCTGGAATGGTGATTTACCAGTGCTCATATTGACAGAATTATTGTATGCAAATTCTGCCTATGGTAAAATCAAATCCCATCCTGTTGGCTTATCTCCAACCAAACATCTCAGCAGATTTCCCAAACTTCTATTCACCACCTCTGTCTGTCCATCAGTCTATGGATGATGTGATGAACTGAACTTCAAATCTGTCTTCAACTTCTTCCATAATGTACGCCAGAAATATTCAACAAACTTAGTGTCTCTATCTGAAACTATGGTCTTTGGAAAACCATGTAGTCTCACTACTTCTTTGAAAAACAATTCTGCTACATGAACAGCATCATTAGTCTTTTTGCAGGGAATGAAATATGTCATCTTTGAAAATCTGTCAACTACTACAAAAATTGAATCATGTCCCTGATGTGTCCTCAGTAAACCAAGAACAAAGTCCATACTGATATCCTCCCAAGCCTTCTCTGGTATAGGTAATGGCTGATATAACCCTGTATTCTATTTCACTCCCTTCGCCATCTGACATACTCTGCAAATCTGTACAAACTTCTTCACATCTTGCTGTAACTGTGGCCAATAATAATTTTCACTAACCAAAGTAAGAGTTTTATCACGACCAAAATGTCTAGCCAATCCTCCACTATGCTTCTCTTTGATGAGATTCTCCCTCATAGAACTTCTTGGAATGCACAAGCGACTCCCTCTGAATAGCATATCATCCTGGATGATAAAATCTAGCCACTTCATCCTATCTATAGTAACAGGTTCTTTACAAGCTTTCCAAGCTCCACCAAAATTAGGATCCTCTGGATACAAATTCTTGAGTTCCTTGAACCCAACCACCTCAATCTACATCTCTGTCAGCAATAGTTTCCTTCTGCTAAGAGCATCTGCAACCCTGTTAGACTTTCCACTTCTGTGTTTCAAAATAAATGTATAACTCTGCAAAAACTCAACCCATTTCAAATGCCTTTGGTTCAACTTTCCTTGACTATTCAAATATTGCAAAGCTTGATGATCAGTATACAAGACAAACTCTTTAGGAAGCAGATAATGTCTCCACTTCTTTAATGCCTGAACTATAGCATAAAATTCCTAGTCATAAATAGAATACTTCCTCTTGGCATCATTTAACTTCTCACTGAAATAAGCAACAGGTTTACCTTCTTGGCTCATAACAGCTCCTATTGTAGTACCACTAGCATCACAATCTACTTGAAACACCTTATTAAAATATAGAAGTGCTAAAATAGGTTGTTCTATAACTTTTTATTTCAACAATTGAAAACTCTTTTCTGCCCCATTAGTCCACTTAAACTCTTTTCTATCCCCTCTCATTGTTTCAGTCAAGGGTCCACAAATACTGCTAAAATTTTTGATAAACTTTCTGTAAAAGCTAGCTAGACCATGAAAAGATCTTACCTCGGTAGCACTCCTTGGAGTAGGTCATTCAAGGATAGCCTGTACCTTCTCTGGGTCCATTTTTAGACCTTCTACTGAAACTACAAATCCCAAATACACTAACTCTTTCTTCACAAAACTGCACTTCTTTAAATTAATCAACAATTTCTCATCTCTTAGCTTCTCAAACACCATACGAATATGCATCATATGTTCCTCCAATGTCTTGCTAAAGATCAAAATATCATCTAAGTAAACAATGACAAAATTTTCCAAAAAAATTTTCAGAACCTCGTTCATGAGCCGCATGAAAGTGCTCAGTGCATTGGTTAGCCCAAAAGGCATGACTAACCACTCATACAGTCCTTCCTTTGTCTTGAAGGCAGTCTTCCATTCATCTCCTTCTCTAATCCGAATTTGGTGATATCCACTCTTCAGATCTATCTTTGAGAAATACACAGCTTCACTCAAACAGTCCATAATATCATCCATTCATGGCAATGGAAACCTATACTTAATTGTGATCTTGTTTATTGCTCTAGAATCTGTTCACATCCTCCATTCTCCATTCTTCTTTGGTGCTAATACTGCTGGTACAGCACATGGACTCAGGCTCTCCCAAATCAATCCCTTTTGTAACAACTCATGTACTTGTTTGTTCAACTCTTCACTTTCTACTGGTGTCATTCTGTGTGCTGCCTTGTTTAGAAAACTAGCTCCTGGAATCAAATCCATCTGATGACTGATCTTCCTTATGGGTGGTAATCCATTAGGTACATTATTAGTTACAATATCTTGAAACTCATTCAACAAATTTGCACCCTCTACAGGTACATCCTCTACTCCTTCTTTACTAGCTTTTGAAATTAAAGCAAAACACACATGCTCATGCCTCATACCATCTAGAAATTTTCTTCCATCAACAAATGTTATTCTTGCATTACCACATACCTTTTCTTCGGTCTCCTTCAATGGCTTTAGCTTATGTTGCACTCCATCCTTTGTCAGGGAATAGGTATTCGCATGATCATCATGTACAACACATCTGTCAAACTGCCACGGTCTACCCAACAACATATAACATGCATCCATAGATATTATATCACATAGTACCTCATCTTAGTACCCGTCGATCTTGAACTTTACTAGGCACTGTTCACTGACCATGACCTTATGGTCATCCTGCACCCAGGCAATCCGATATGGATGTGGGTGTTTCTGTCTCTTGAGCTTCAACTTTGTCACCATCTCTTCTGACAACAAATTGTCAGTGCTTCCACTATCGATAATCACATCACAACATTTACCCCCTCACACTTGCATCTAGTGTGAAACAAGCTCCTCCTTTGTTCAGGTTCATTCTCACCACTCAGCAAAACTCTTATGTTAATTAGCGTTTCTCCTCTTTCAGCATCTTCAGAATTTGATGATCTGACATCTTCATCTACATGTGCAACTTTGGCCTGGCCTTCATTTCTCCTGTCTGTTCTGCCTTGGCGCTGAGGACATTCAAATGCCCTATGACATTCTTCTCCACAATGAAAATATGTTCCACAGAAGCCTCCTCTTCTTGAACCTTGTCCTCTTCCTCTTCCTCTCTGAGCTCTATTATTATGATCTTGGAAACGATTGGAATTGTTTCCTCTCTGATTCTGGCTGCTACTAGCCTCATCCTTCTTTTTCGAATTTTCATTTCGGCCACCATATGACCGTCCACTATATCTTCCACCACGACCTCTTCCATTTTGTCTGCTCTCAAACTTCTTGTTCATCTTTTCCTCTACTTTTAGGGTAAACTGGTATGCCTCCTCAATACTGTTCATTCGAACCAGATTCAACTCCTCCTGAATGCTTGGCCTTAACCCATTAAGGTATCGGGCAACTTTCTCCTTATCAGCTTCTGCATGGCTTGTTCTAATGAGGAGTCGATAGAACTCTTCTATATACTCTTGAACAGATCTTCCTGCTTGCTTCAAACTTTGCATTTTCTTTAGTAGGTCAAGCTCATAATCATCAGTAATGAACTGTCACTTCAATTTATCCACCATCCGATCTCATCTTGTTATTTTATCTTTCCCTCTTCTATTTCACTCCAATTGAATTTCTTGCCACCAGATCTTCGCATGACCTTTCAGTCTGGCCTTCGCAAATTTGACCCTATCAGGATCCTCAACATCTTCATACTCAAAATATTCCTCACATTCATTGATCCAGTCAATCAATTCCTCTGGGTTAAGATTTCTAGAAAATGTAAGAACCTCAATCTTAGGTCTTTTCCCAATCTTGGAAATCGCCCGAAAAAGTCATTCTTCCTCCTGGTTCACAATTTCGGCTTCTCCTTCTTGATATTCTTCTCCGGCTTCATCCTCGCTTTCATAACAGAAATGATATAACAGAAATAGAGAAACAATAATAATATGCAAGAACAGAGAATTGGCTTCTTATTATCTCCACAAATGTGGAATTACAAACTTTCAGAATTACAATATGCAAAGCCACATGGGAATTCCCTTACAATATTCTATAGGACAAAGTCTCGAATCAATACCCAGATCTACTACCCAGAACTACCCTAAACAACACTACAGGCCTTCTTTATATAGGCAATTTCCACCGCCCGAGAAGGTTCTAGAAATTTAGCCCTAAGGGCCGACCAAACTTAGAATTATTTTATTTTACAATTTATTACATCAAAGTCAGCTCAAAATGAGTTTTGAAACTCGAACATAAATTTTGAAAGAAAATTATTTTTCACCATTTCAGGTGGCCCGACTTTCGGAGACCATAAGTCATCACCAGTTGACCTGATTGACTATTATAACCCTATTTTGGAAATGCCACGAAGCCCTCCACAGGCTTGACCAGCGCAAAGCACTCGTCACCCAATTTTTTGACCTCATCCGGGGCCTCTAAAGCCTTCAAAACTGAGTTCAAAGTTTCTGTACCCTGCTGCCAATACTGAAAATCTTCAATATCTTCAAAACTAGACCTAATCCAGCCATGAAACTTTGCTGGCAGGCTGATATGACTGAGATGAACCTCCACATGTAAAATTAGAACATTCTGAGATCGTAAGACCAACTTACTAAAAATAGCAAGTTTCCATAAATAGCAACTCT
This sequence comes from Chamaecyparis obtusa, assembly GCA_027943335.1. Taxonomy (NCBI): domain Eukaryota; kingdom Viridiplantae; phylum Streptophyta; class Pinopsida; order Cupressales; family Cupressaceae; genus Chamaecyparis; species Chamaecyparis obtusa. The sequence goes on from BSBK01005388.1 coordinate 616,945, forward strand.
GCACAAGATAGCCCTTATTGAATACAAAAATAGAAATATTTTTTTTTGGGTGATGCAAGATTGCTCTTACACCCAGGATGCTCCTGCATCACTTTAGCATCTTTATTAATAATAATATCCCCTTTTCTTATAGCTACATCCTCAATTTGATATGCACTTTCAACCATGTCATGGAAGGAGGAGAACAGTTGCTTCCTTAGATCATAAAATAGCTCAGGCACAAGTGTGTTGACAAAAATGTCAATCTTTTCTCTTTCAGGTAGCTGGCGAGGATACCTAGAATACAATGACCTCCAACGTTGTAAGTAAGTTGCAAATGGCTCACCTTGATGTTGTCTTAGATTACCGAGATCTATCATGGTGACAGGTTGTTGGATGTTGTAAGAATAATGCTAGGTAAATTGCTGAGCCAACTCATCAAAAGTCTTAAGAGGTGGTGTTAATTTCGCAAACCATTCTAAAGCTTGGCCTCTTAAGCTTTGAGGGAATAATCATAGAAGAAATGTGTCTTCATGAAGAAAGTCCATACTAAGAGCATAAAAGTGACACACATGGTCATGGGGATCACCATTTCCATCATACTTGTCGTATTTGAGAACCTTAATATCCCTAGGAAATGGCACCATGTATAGACTTTTATCAAAAGAAAGAGCACAAATTGATTCTACAAAAGAGACCTTTGGAGGCTCTCTTTCTATTGCCATTTGGGTAAGGCGTTGATTTGTCCGACGCAGTTCTTCTTGAAGGACTTCCAATTCAGTTGGTACTCTTTGTTGGACAATTTGCCTGACATCATAGCTAGGAGGAAGCTTGTATCCTCTAGAAGTCATATATTGAAAATATTGATCGCCATTACGCTCTAAAATCTTATGCATCATTCGTTGGGAGACCACATCTTGTTCAAATCTCATAAGATCCTCACTAGAAATCTCATCATCAGCCTCTACCTCATGTTGAGAGGGAGGAGGCCTAGGAGGTGAAGAAGGCATACCAAAAGTAGGTCTTGGAGGAGATCTTGGTGGCGTGTTGTTGCCATTGTTTCCATTGATAAAAAGAGGTCTATGCTCATGATTACTAGTCTTAGGTTGCTCATGAAATGTCCCTCTATAAGCCATGTGCCTAGCAGCATCCATCCTTTGTTGATTGTGTTCTTTGTCTAAGCGCGCTTGGTTATCCTTATGTGCAAAATGTTCTTGCAAGCATTGAAATTTTTCTTGTTCAGTCAAAGTGAGTGAGACACTATCTGTGCTTTTGGGGGTCTTGAATGTGGAAAAGAGGAAACCTCCTTTGTACCACGGGGTAGCCTTAGAATCCTCAAATTGGTTAGAACTAGAACTGTTGTTGATAATGGGCACTCGTGAGCGTCTAGTTGGAGAAGGTAACTGTGTATAATTGAACGGAGGATGACTCTCCCACTCAAATCAAGACTGAGTTGTAACCGGCATGAAAAGAGATGTTGGTTGACTAATAGAATGAGACAAAGTTTCTCATATTTGAGATAAGAAAAGCTAATAAAGATCACTTGTCAAAGTAGAACAATAGAGAGATGGCTCATCAAAAGTTCTCAAGCACTTACAGCAATCAATTGACTAAAGCCGAGCAGTGAGCAAGAAACTCAATAAGCAAGTAGCTAGAGAGGTAACTGTGATGCGACAAGTGATCAAGAGTAGCATTTGTTAAGCTCAAATCCAATAGTTTTAGCTCATTTGTTTCAGTCTAGAACAAGTCTAAGCATGTAGATAACAGACCAGCTTCAGGTAAGAACAAAAAAAAAACACTCTACGATAGGTTAAAATGCAAGTTTAGCAACTCCGGATTGCAACAGCAACAAGACAGCAAAAAGGTTTTGGGCGATACTTTCCAGGCAGACAGAGCGATACTTCTCAGTTGGGCGATACTTCACCTTAAGCCAGGCGATAGTTTTCAGTAAGGTCGGGCGACACTTTCCACGCAAGCGGGGCGACAATTGTGCAGGGATGAACTGTCGCGCGATATTTCTTAGAACAGGGTGCGACACTGTTCCAGGGTCGTACGACTCTTTGACCAATGAATATAAAAATCTTAGTTTTGAAGCATTTTGATCAAGTTCAAAGGTTGGATAGTGCAATTTCTCAGTTTGACAAGCAGTAACAACAGATAAAAGACAGGTTTGCAAACAGTATAGGATCAAACATGTCATAAAACACTTGAAACAAGGGCAAAAGCAACCTTGCCAAGACAAGCACTTGTGATATCAAAATAAAAAATCTTATGAATGCTACCATTTTGTTTGAATGTTCAGAATGTTTACACTGGTATAGCACAATCGAAGACAATTCAAGCAATTACTACCTAGAAGGTCAAGGCTCATTACTTAGCAACTTGACCCACAACTTGATGCTCCCTTGCCTCACACCAAGTGGTTGCCCACAAGAGATATTGACGTTGTCATGGAAGTGTCGAAAACACAACCAAAGGAACACATATGGTGAGTGTCTTGGGGTGATCTAGGTAAGTCCACTTGGATCACTCCTTGCACCAAGAAGCTAAGCGGCTAAAATAAGGTGGCTTCTAACTAATGGTTTGTAGTAAGGGCTTCCGTTCATAACACCCCTCTTGCTCCTCATAAAGGACTAGGACCTCGTGGCCTCAAGAGTACCTTAAGCATTCTTGCTCAATGCTTTTCCCATGGTCGCAATCCCATGAGCTACTCACATCAAGCGAAGACAAGTGTTATGTCTACCAAAGTTTTGTGTCTTTGATAGCCTTGAGATTATAGTGGGTTGGAATAGCTCGGTATTAGCTTGTCCCCACTTGGGTCGTTCCTCTTGATTGCTCAAGAGCAGGCCCACTAAAGGATTCTAACAACTAAACAAAAAGTGGATCAATTCTTGAGGTTCAAGGTTTTTGGTTCACCACAAAGGTGAAGAGCATACTCCCCTATCTCAAAAACTTCACCCAAACACACCAAGCAAAGATTTAATTACCCCCTTGCTTTCAAAATCCCAAGATGGGTCAAGATTTTTGTTTCACCACAAGGGTGAAGAGCATACTCTCCTACCACCTCAAAATTCTTACAACAAGGTATTAAGTGCCTATGAAATGAAACAACTAGTATATGTCGCACTTAATAAATAAAGCAATTAAACAAGCACTTGATTTGGTTTTTATGCCTAGGGCAGCCCTGCAAAAACCATTAGTAGCCCTCTTTGACATGTGTTTCTTTTGGCAAATTCCAAGCAATGAGAGCACCTACAAGCACAACTTGTTAGCTCCACAATGGTTAGCACATCAAAAATTAAATAATCTACAAATAAAATAGCTAATCAAATGGTAAAATCTAAGAATGAAACTAGCATGGTTGGATTAGGCTCCGAAAGACCTTTCCAATGATATATCACACTTAAACTTTTGATACCATTTGTGAAAAAAAATTTAAAAAATGGGTGCCCATTTTCCATAGTGGCACAGATTTAAAAACGCTAAAATTTTCAAAATTTTTTAAAAAGATAGCAGAGAACCTGAAACTTGCAAGATAAATAAAATAACTCAAAAATAGCTCACTGCCAGGTACAGGCAATAGTTACATACACCAAAATTATCACGCGATACTTCTCAGTATACTGGGGCGATAATATTAGTTTGCGCGATATTTCGCCCAACACCAGATGATACTTCGCTTGAGACCAGGCGATAATTCTTACAACAAATAGGCGATACTTAAATCAGGTGAAGTATTGCATGATACGAAGTGAACTATCGCGTGATATACCTAGACTATATCGCACGATACACTGAGATAGAAAAACAAAGACTGAAAATTAGGCCGAAATTAATCCAAAAAATTGACAAAAATGCAAAAATGAAAGGACAAAGTTAAGCTACTCTGCCCCACGGTGGGTGCCAAAAATGTGTGCTATAATTGTGTCACACTTCTATGAATCATTACATTCAAGAACACTCAAGAATGAGGTCTCAAAAATCGATCCATAGCTCCCTAGGCATGGAGTGCAAGGGTTTTAAGAATGCTCTCAGCTAGAGCTATTTGGCCTATAACCTTGCTAGTAAACCATACAATGGGAGATTCAATGAAGACAAGGGAAAGAATGCCAATATCCCCCAAGAATCAAATGAATGCAATGCAATGCAAGCTAATCTATGAGACTAAAAGATGCAAGCTAGTCTATGGAAATGAAAGATGCAAGTATTACAAAGCCTCCTAGTTAAGCTAGATGAATTAATCTAAAGCATAAAGGAAACTAAGCTAAGTATGAAGCTATGAATTCCATGACAATGAAGCTACTATGTACGAAATGAAACTAGAGTAGTATGTAGATGCAAAAGCCAAGAATGCTCCAAATCTTCAAAAAGCTCCAAATGTACCTAGAAAACCTGCAGCATAACATTAGCATAAAAAGTTGGGATCTAGAATGAAGAAGAGAGCTCTCCTTTTATAAGAAATGAAAAGGAATGGACCATGGAGATTAAGAGGCAAAAGATTTAATCAATGGTGGAGCTTGAAAGAGGAGCAATTCATGTGCACACATATCCTCCAATGAGAAAATAAGAGTTGACTTTTGTGTCCATATGAGACAAAAAGTGCTTTTTCCTTTTTTATAAAATAAGAATAATGTTTTATTTGTGCGACTTAGGATAAGAGGAAAAGTGGGGGCTTTTATTTAATAAAAGGAGAGGGAATTTTTTTTAAATAAAAATTTAGGATAAGATGGTTAGCCCTTAGAAAATAATTGAATAAATGACAGAACTAGGATTTGATCAAGAATAATCAATTTATGATTTAGCAAAAGGGGCTAATAGTCTAGATGACCATTTTTAGGTGTATACAATATCAATCCGCTTAAACTAAAACTGAAACTAAACTTGTAAATATCTGAAGCGTGCTGAGCTTTTCTTTGGTGTGCTTGTCTTTTTTCTTTATCATTCTTCCTCGAGCAACTCAAAGACATCTATCTTAACCGAGAGATGCGAAAACTGGGGGCATGATCTTTTTTTTTTGCTTCATGTTTGCTATTTTAGTTCCAATGATCTAATGGATCCATAAAAAATGGGTGTCCACTGTGAGAGCCTCTATCTTGTGTTAGATGGCCATATGTACCTCGACTCCTTTTATATGGAAACTTTGGTGAGGTTGGTTCTTCTCCTTGTCTGTTTGAGTGACTTCTTTCTGCTACAAGTTAACTTTCAAATGCTCGTTCTGCGAAGTGGATGTAAGGGTACTGCGAGAATTCTTAGTATGCTTCTTAATCACTTGGAAAAAGAAGGAACTTTTGCATGTCTGGCATGTTTGTATGCAAGAAAAATTCAGGTAATCCTAGCAACTGTGCTTTGATGCTGATGGTAACTTGCTAAATCAAAAGGAATAGGTGTTCAGGCCATTCTGGCTTCTTGTGCCTTAATGCTTACACCTCATTTCGACAAATCTAAGACTAATGTCATATTCATATTCTTATGATTGTCATATCAGTGCAAGTTGTATGACATCTCATGATCATCCAATACCAAAAAGCTCTGTGATGAAAACTATCTAATGGGTCCAGCAACCAAGTCCTAGGGATTGCATCTAGCTTAGGCTTGCATTTTCATTCTAGACTTGTATTGCGATAGTTTTTCATGATCTCTTTGTTGTATTCTCCTGGATTTGTATGAGGGTTCTCATCTCACATCCTGGGCTCGTCATGAATACACAAGTGTTCGATCCTCGCTCTTGATCTTCAAAGAAAGTTCATTTGGTTAGTACCTGTCATATGTTTTGATATCTTGCATGAGATGTTAGTACCACACATTGCATACATTGCATCCACAAAGTGCATTATCATATATCATTGGCATATATCTACACCTACATATTCAGATACATGTGCATTCATTATATGCATAAATCAAAACATCCATTACATTTATTCATCTACCATCTATCATTGAATTTTACATTTCACGCATACATAACATAAAACATGTGCATATTCATACATGTCATACATTTCACATCTACTCATCTAATCATTTAGGATACATCTCATAATATGGAAAACATTCAAAGCAATATATAACACATACAATGATACCAAAAGAATCGAGCTCATATATATATGATGAATCAGAGTGTCAGTATACAAAATGGTGCTACTCGAGCACAATCTATATCTCAAAAATGGACTACAATACAAGGATGCATGTGCATTAGATACATCATCATATACTACATCATGGCTCTAATCTAACTCTCACTATTGCCACCTGGCAGAGGTGGAGGAGGTGGCATGTCTGGTTGAGGTGGTGCCTATGGAGGAGGTCCCTGTGGAACCTCTGGTGCTCTGGCATACTTTGAACATTGTGACACCTAGTCCACTGGCTAAGGAACTACACCGATGTAAGTTGCATAATAATACAATGCCTATGCAGCCTCATATCAAGTCTCTATTAGTGACCTCTCCAGCTCCTCCCATAGCTCCTTGTCCTCCTGCTCTCTCTCTATCAGGTGGGCATCTCAGACGGCAACCTATATGTGTAGATCACACAACTCCCTCTGTGCCTACCGCACATATCTCAGCTCATCCGTAGTGCATCCTATAGCTGTGTGACTACATATCCTAGAGGGGGACCCTACGTAGCCTGATCCTGCATAACCTCATCCCCACCCTCAACCTATGCCTCCTTCTAAGGAGGCTACTACGGTATCTCATCACTCCTTTACCTCACTGATCTCTCTTGAGCTCCACTACTACCAGCACCAGAATCTATCATCATCTGTTGAGCGTGAATGGCTACCTGTGTCACCCTCTATCAAAATACCTATTTTTGAGCCTACTCCTATTGTGGTGGTGGCTAAGCCACCTGCTACTTTGGTGGAGGCTGAGTTGCCTAATGTTGTACCTACTGACCCATGCCAACTAGATCTGTATACCAGGGGAATGGATGCACAACTAAATGATCCCAATATGTTGGCATCATCCCACCACCTGCCACCGCTGCCATATAGTCCCATCGGGCTGGTGTCACCCGTGCCTCAATCATAGAATGACCCTAATCCAACCTCGCACTCTAGCCCTTCTTCACCTCATCGGTGAAGCGGGCGTATGAGCAGTACTCTGGGGATACATCCTGAGGCCTCCCGAACTACCGTAGAACCCATGATAGTGGAAAGCGCTCAATGGTGGTAATAGTGCGACCAATCAATGGTCATGAGAAAAACATATACTGTAGCTCATGCCTGTTATCATCCCAGACCTTTGTACCTATCCATGGCTGCCATACAACTGCGACCATGTCATCTAGCTAGGCCCTCCACTGCTCTATCTTACCCAGTGTGGGCTAGGTCATCGGTCTGCCATATCTGTAAATATATAGCTCTAATGGTTGTCGAGTATCCTGGAAGACTAGCTTGCACATGGGGAGATGCTCCCAAGCCCATATCTGAAAAACAAAGACTCATGTTGCCATGCTCCGGGCATCTTGATACATGATCTCGTGCATCTCGTGGTACATCTGTGTCAACATACATTGGCCCCATCCGTAATGCATAGGCAGCTGCTCTAACATGCACTACAACATCCATCCCCAGCCGCACTCTAGCCCATGTTGTCTTATGTTTGGCATAAGATAGCAGCCCAGAAATGCTTCTAATACCACTGCTACCATGTGCCCAGGACCATATTCTATGATAAGATCCTTCAGGGGATCGCTCAACCCATGACTAGATCATCCTGAAAAATGGCTCGAAGTGCTACAGTGCCCGCTCTCGGTTGCATGTCATACTCCATGCGTGGCCCATGGAATGGTACCTGGAGAATCTGGTATATGTCCTTTGGTGTCACTATCATCTCTCCTTGGGGCAAGTGGAATATGTTTGTTTCTGAATGGAAACACTCGACAAGTGCACCCAATAATCTATGATTCACTTGAATGTCAGCTACATCACACAAGTACGATAGCCCTAACACATCTATGTGCATTGTCTCTCTGTCATCGAGCCATCGCACTAACTCACCGATGACTAGGTGGTGAGATCGAAACATAATGTCTAGGAAGTCGACCTACAATGCAAGTGACAACACATGATCAGTATCTCAATCTTGATGATTTTTAAAGAAAAATAGAACTTAAAACCATACACCTATCCTAAAAATGGCTATCCAATGATCTACTTGGCTTATTTTACGCAAATTTTGACTCAAATTTTGGTTCTTTGTTATAGACTCCTGCGCAAGGAAGTAGGAATCTCGTGCGAGACTGCGTGCTAGCTTGCGCAAGGGATCATCCCTACGAAGGATTTCCCATGTGAGTTCTGGTTTCATTTCACATGAGCCCGTGGAGAGACCCACACAAGGAAGTACTCTTTTTGTACTGTCTCATGTGAGAATTCTCGCCGACATGCATGAAGAACCCATTTTCTCATGCGAGTTCTTGCGGGAAAGTTCCTAAATAGACCTAAATCCTATCAAAATCTACTCAAATGCATTACGAAATTGAAATGTAGGCTAAGTTATCAATTACTCACAGGTGGGTCATACGTCGACAGCCAGCTGTGACAATGGGAGCACTCGAACCTATGCAATTTCACTAGAACAGCCTGCATTTTCACTCAGAGCTCTCTTTTCTTGCAAAGTCAAAGGTTTTAAATGAATTGAAAATGACTCTTTTAGGCCTTATATAGGTTTTGACCTAATTTTCAAAAGTGCTCTGTTTTGTGCAAAAACTTCACCCTTGGCTAAATCGACCACTCTGAATCCATTTTCGAGATCAAAGTCAAAATCTGACACTTCTACATAGCTCAAAATCATATTTTAAAATTTCTAGGACCGACATGATCGAACACTTGTGCAGTAGACCTTCTGATGTCGTATTCTTGACAAAAATGCGTCTCATCATCATTTTCTTGATTTCTTCATCTTTTTCATCAAAAGTCAACCTTGGTCAAATGGACCTCCAAATCACTCCAGCTCGCTTCTGGATCTTCTCAATTCTTCCGTAATCTATTCTAAGTTCTTCCAGACCTCCAATTGTATCTCTATCTGCAACCTATTGTTGTCAATCACTTATGACCTGTCATCTCTCTATTTCGCTCTTGAGGGGGCACGATGATTGCATCATTGAATCTCATCGAATCAATTCTCGAATGAATCTGATCTAAATCAAAAGTCCTCATCGCTAGGGGCATCTCATCACTTGGGGCATGTTCAGTTTTTTGTACCTCACAGTCAAAATTAGATGTTCCACGATCTTGAATCACTAGGGGCATCTCTGTCCCTTGCATCTTGTCATCATACTGCTAGGTATTTGAGCAAGCTAACTCAAATCCCTGAGGATCAAGCTTCATTCTGAAAATGGTTGTTGAAATCTTTATTAGGTATCAGGGCAATCTAACCTTGATTCCTAAAAGTTAAGCTTCATTCTAGAGATAACTCTCAAAATCTCTTTAGGTATTGGGGCAATCTAACCTCAATCCCTGAAAGTCAAGCTTTGTTCGGGAGATGGGTCTCAAAATCTCTTTTAACCAGTATTTGGGCAATCTAACCTAGGTCTTGGAGGACTAAGCTTTGTTCAGGAGATAGTCCTAAAAATCTGCATCAGCTATCATTTAATCAATGGGTATCGAAGCAATCTAATCCCTGAATCCTAAAGATTGAGCCTTGTTCTAGGGACAGTCTTACTAAAAGTTGTAATTTGACCAATGTCTTCGCAATCTAACCTAAACTTCAGAAAATCAAGCTTCATTCTGGAGATGATTCTACAACTCTATCTGATTGGTGTCTTGGCAATCTAACCTCAACTTCCGAGGGTTAAGCTTCATTCTGGAGATAATCCTGAAACTCTCATCAATTGTCACATTAGACTATTCTTTGAATCAATGCGTTGCTCGTACATCAATTCAAAGAGGGGCCAAATGTAATACCCCAAAATTGGCATCTTGCAATCCCAACCAATTTTGTTGCATTTGGTCTCATTCTATCAATTTCTAATCATCAAAGTCATGTTGTACTAGGCAATTCTATCTTCTAATTGACTCTACTTGACTTAGTGTCAAATGCAAAAAACTCTAAATTTGCATTAATCATGTGCTACATTTAATTCCTAAATATCAACTATAATTGGCTAAATAAAACCTATGATTGATTAATTTAATTATAAAGTCCTAGCACTTTAATTAAATTAAATCCACCCTCTTTAGCTAAAACACATAAAAAAGGAATTAAATAATATTTGGTTTTTAAATAATAAATATCCTCATTTCAATAATTGAATTTAATTATTCAAATAATTGACAAAATCCATTTATAAGGCAATATTGTATTTATTTAATCAAATATTCTCTCCAAAATTCTTCTCTTCAATTCAAAAAAGGAAACTTTGAGTTAACTAAGAATCCAAAAGGGCAATAAATCAATTAACTACTTTACACACTCAAAAGGCAAATAGTTGACTACTTCTCTACAGGAAACTTTCTATTCCAAACTGAACTCTCATTCAATCTTCACCGTCCATCAGATTCAATCCCGACCGTTGATTGAACCCGAGATTCTATAAAAGAACCCTCATTTCTCATTCAAAGGATCCCAATTTTTGAGCAACAAAGTGTTGTTGCATTATTCATTGCAACTTAGTTTACATTCAAAGATTTCATTTTCATTGTTAGTTTGATAATCATTTTAGATTAATATCATGTTTAGCTTAATAATGTACTTGTCTTAATATAGTTTTCTTTCATTTCTCTTAGATTAATACTCATATTTCATTTCTAGATTAATCTTGCATACTCATTCTAGAATAAATTGCATCTTGCTTTCAATTAAATCCTCCATTCTAGTGCCAGTCTATGGTTGTTGTGTTAGAAAGTAAAGTCCACCAAGATAACTGAGAGGAGCGGGGGCTGAATCAGTTATCAGATAATTATAACCTTTATCAACTTCAACAATATTTAACCATGTAAGCAATGTAATTACCAACCATAGAAAGATATTCATACACAATGACACAATAACACAAGATATGTTGACTAGGGAACCTCTTGATCAAAGAGTAAACCCCGGTGGGAATGATGCCCACAAAAGATGCACTAATATAAATATTCCTTGTGAAAGTATGGACTCTGTTAGGAGTCTTATGAAATACATTCAGTACATATGAATCCATGTTAGGTGATTTTGAATCCCTGTTAAAATATTTTAACCCTGTTAGGAGTTATGGAAGACAGAAGGACCCACTACCCAAACAGCTTCAGGGTAAGATCACTGAACACACTATCCAAATGACCTTAATATTATTCAGTAGAATAATATGAAATATTTTACCTCCTTATTGTGCCAAACCGCACTCACTGCTACACCAGATCTCAATTCCAGATCTCTGTACTTCGCATGTCTTCCTTCACAATTTCGCTTTCACAATTTCATTAGCTCTTTTCTTCACTTCATGCTTACATTCGCATTCAACCATACCATGCTCATACTTCTTTCACATTACTACCACTACTACATTCAATAAAGAAAAACATTCCTTCCTTTATACCACACTCAAATAATTACAAATGAGTCAGCACACAAATACAAAATAAAATTTTCCACATGCTACATCAAAATTACACAAAACTGTCAGCTTCCAAATATAATAACTCTTCACTCGTGTGACCTCAAAGTTTTCACTATGAACCACATCACTATCAATGTGTCTCAACCTTCCCTTTAACTGTGCAAAACCAAATTCCATCCCGATTAGGAGATATCATCTGATTTCCACAAACCGCTGCTCAGGAACACTGCCTGAATACTGCTTCCACCAAAATGCTCATAACTTCTATGAATAAAGGAATTACTATCTACGCTCTTAACCATAGACAAATAACATATCAAAGAATATAACCTCAACATTGCATGGCTCCAACTGCAATATCCCACGTGCGCTAATCAAAACACTATCTTCTTCTCTGCTAGTCTCCAGAAGATCACTGTGTTGACATCAATGACAATCATAGTCATGAATGCAACAACAACTACTACAGAATGACTGCCAACATCCAGCATTCATTCCTAACAATCTCCCCCATTGGCATTGATGGCAACATAGATGAAAAACATCCAATGTTCCAAAAAATCCAATACTGCAACACTGCTGCTCTGACAAACATTTCAAATCTTGCTTCATTATCCTGTTCAGTTCTCTCCAACAGATGGTACAAATGGTTTTTCATGTACACTTCTCCCCCATTAACATCAATGACAAAAATTCTATCACTAAGTCAACAACAACTCAATGTCAAAAGACATTGTTCATAAAATACATTTACTAAAGTCCTCATGACTCAACTCAGATACACCTACTCCCCCATAGAGGAAGTACCAACATCCAATCCAGAAGAAAGATAAGGCTCATATACCACTGGACGGATGCAACCAACTGCATCATTACTCAAAAGTAGGTTGGGACATAGCCCCAAGAATACCTCTCAGATACTCAAATGTATCCTTAGGTAAAGGCTTTGTAAATATGTCTGCTATCTGTTCCTTTGTGCTTATGTACTCCAGTCTGACTTCTTTTTTAGCAACTTTCTTTCTTACAACATGATACTTGATCTCTATATGCTTAGTCTTAGAATGTAAAACAGGATTCTTAGACACACTAACTGTACTAGTGTTGTCGCAATGTATGACAACAGGCTCAACAAACCTAATTCCAATATCCTTCAGCATCTGCTTCATCCAAATTATCTGGTTACAATTGTTTGCTGCTACTACATACTCTGCTTCTGTTGTGCTCTGTGAAATACAATTATGCTTCTTGCTTAGCCAAGAAACTAATCTTCCTCCAAGAAAAAAGGCTCCACCACTGGTGCTTTTCTTGTCATCAACACTACCTCCCCAATCAGCATTTGTATATGCACATAGGGTAAAATCATCAGATTTTTCATACCACAATCCATAGTCCATTGTACCTCTTAAATATCTTAGTATCCTCTTTACTGCTGCATAATGTGACTCTCTAGGTTCAGCTTGAAATCTTGCTACCATTCCAACTGAATGTTGTATATTCGGTCTAGTATGTGTTAAGTACTACAATCCTCCAATCATGGATCTGTATTTCTTCTGCTCAACTGTTGGTGCTTCATCTTTGCTAGATAGTTTATGTCTTGTAACCATAGGTGTTCCAACTAGTTTACAGTTCTCCATTCCAAATCTTTTCAGCAAATCATTCAAGTACTTTGTCTGACATACAAAGATACCATCACTGTTATGTGTTATCTGTAATCCCAAAAAGTATTTCATCTCACCAATCATACTTATTTCAAATTCAGTCTTCATTTCATCATCAAATTTGTCACTAGCTTCATCTTCTCCTCCAAAGATAATGTCATCAACAAAAATAACTATAATCAACAGACCATTTTCAATTTCTTTTGTGTACAGATTGCTATCAGTTGTTCCTTTAGTAAATTCCAATTTCAAAAAATACTTATCCATTCTATCATACCAAGTACTAGGTGCTTGCTTTAGTCCATATAATGCTTTTTTCAGTTTACATACCATATCTCCTTCTTGAGTCAAATGAAAACCTTCAATCTACTCAATGTAGACTTCTTCCAATTCTCCATTTAGAAATACTGACTTCACATCCATCTGATACACTTTGAATTTCTTAAAAGATGCATAGGCCAAGAACATTCTTACTGCTTCAATTCTTGCCACAGGTGCAAAAGTTTCTTCATAGTCAATTCCTTCTTGCTGCAAGTATCCTTTACAAACTAATCTTTCTTTGTTTCTTACTACTTCTCCTTGTTCATTCATCTTGTTTCTGAATACCCATTTAGTTCCAATCACATTCTTGTCTTAGGTCTAGGGACCAATTCACATGTCTTGTTCTTTACAATTTGATCTAGTTCTTCTTTCATAGCATTAATCCAAGTTTCATCTTCACAAGCTTCACTAGTAGATTTAGGTTCAATTTGAGAAATCAAACATAAATGTACCTTATTCCAAGTCAAAACTCCTCTGTCCAAACTTTCAATAACTTGTTCAATAGGATGATGTCTTGATATATACCTGTTCGGTGTCATAGTTACAGATCTTGCTTCAACTATAGATTCTTCTCTAGATTCCTCTCTAGTTCCTTCTGCAGGACTCTCATTCAATAATTCACTGTCAGTCTCATAGAATAATTTAGTAGTTTCAATGTTAGGCTGAGGATGAGCTTCTTCATCAAATTCATAGTCAAGCATTCTTTCCTGAATTTTAAACTTCTCATCAACTTTAACATTTGCGCTTTCAACAATAGTTTTAGTTCTTTTGTTGTAACATCTATATGTTTTGCTCTTCAAAGAATATCCAAGAAAAATACCTTCATCACTTCTAGGATCAAACTTTCCAATATCATCATCTCTCTTTATATAACATTTGCTTCCAAAAATTCTAAAATACTTAACTAAGGGTGCATGTCCAAACCATAATTCATAAGGTGTCTTGTCTATGTCTACTCTGATTTTTACTATGTTCATTGTATATATTGTTGTATTCACTACTTCTCTCCAAAATGTCTTCACCAAATCATTCTCAAATAACATAGCTCTTGCTACTTCAGTGACTGACCTATTTCTTCTTTCTGCAATACCATTTTGTTCAGGTGTTCTAGGGGCTGAAAACTGTCTCTTAATACCATTCACTTCACAAAAAGTGTTAAACTCTCTAGAAATAAATTCTCCACCTCTATCAGATCTCAAACATTTAATCTTCATTCTAGATTCATTCTCAACTTTATTCTTAATGATATTAAACTTATCAAATGCTTCAGATTTTCCTTTCAGAAATGCAATCCACATCATTCTTGTAAAATCATCAACAAGAATCATAAAATACCTTTCTCCATAGAATCCTCTAGTCCTGGTAGGACTGCTCAAGTCTGTATGAACAATCTCCAACTTCTTTGCCGATGTGAACTTCTTATTAGGAAATGAACTTCTATTTTTCTTACCCATCACACATTCTTTGCAAATCATCTTAGTAGGCTTCATAATTTTAGGCAAATCCCTTACTGCAAGTGTAGTACTCACTTTCACAATGTTATCAAAGTTTATATGACAAAACCTTCTATGCCACAACCAACTGTCATCAATTTTAGTAATAAAACATGTCATCTTAGTAGGATTCAACTGAAATACATTACCTCTTGTTCTAGATCCAGTTCCAATCAGATTTCCATCTTTATCCTTTATCACACAAGTTTTCTCAATAAACCAAACTTGATATCCCTTATCCACTAACTGTCCAACACTCAAAAGATTATGTTTCAATCGATCAACAAAGTAAACATCATCAGTATTAGTCTTTCCATCAAGAGTAATAGATCCTATACCTTTAATCAAACAAGGTGCATTGTTACCAACTCTAACAATTCCTCCATCATAATTGTTAAACTTTATGAACTTCTTCATGTCACCAGTCATATGATGTGAACAACTACTGTATATAATCCAATCAACTTTCTTTTTAACTTGGGAAACTAATGCTTTTTCTTCCTTAACATCAAATTCATAATTCTCTTCTTTAATTGCTACAAATCCTATTTCATCATTATTCTCAGTATCACTTTCACTCAAAGTTCTTTCTATACTAGCTTCAAGATCTTCATCATTAGCATAATAACATTCCTTAGATCTTCTAGGCTTGAAATTATTTATGTACTTCTTAACTCTCTTAGGACATTTAGATGCAAAATGACCATATTCTTAACAAGTCCAACATTTAAAATTTTTCTTACCTTCTGGTTCTCTTTTCACAAGCAAGGCAATACCTTCTTCAATCTTCTTATCTTCTTCATTTCAAGATCTGCTACTACTAGCATAATCTCCACTCACACTGGTACTTCTTGACAAAGTAGGAAAAATACTAAGAGCACTGAATGTTGTCTTCATTCTAGGTAAGTCTCTTGATACCCTCAGGTTCATTTCTACTGCTTCCAATCTTCCAAGAAGAGTCTCTCTTGTAAAGTTTGTAGTACAAGGTATAACTTGTTCAATCATCTGTGTTGTCTACTTAAATACAAGAGTCAATGTCCTCAGAATTTTCCATATCACTTCATTCTCTGTCTTTGTTCCTCCACAAGCTTTTTTTCCTGCAACAATTTCTGACATTCTACCAATATAGCTTCTAACAGATTCATCTTCCATCATTCTTATATCTTCAAATGCACATATCCAATTATGTAATCTAGCTCTCTTTGCATGTTCATCACCTTCAAAAGTAGAGTGTAAAGCTTTCCAAATTTCATGGGCTTTTGTTAAACATTTTACCTGACTGTATTAATTCTCCAGAAGTGCTGTCAAAAGTGCTTCTCTTGCAAGTATGTTACACATGAATAGATCTAGCTCATCTTTAGATCCTGTCTCAAGATTATCTTCTCCAATGATAGTCTTCTCATTCTTTGTAATCAACCAATAACCTGGTCCTAAACATAGTAGATGTGTCTTCATCTTCTCTTTCCAACTGTCAAAATTTACTCCATCAAACTTAGGGCTTTCTTTCCTAAAATTTGCCATGGATCTCCTTAAGTTGTTAAACTTTTCTTTCAAGGACCTGCTGCTCTAATACCAATTGTTAGAAAGTAAAGTCCACCAAGATAGCTGAGAGGGGCGGGGGGGGTGAATCAGTTATTAGATAATTATAACCTTTATCAACTTCAACAACATTTAACCATGTAAGCAATGTAATTACCAACCATAGAAAGATATTCATACACAATGACACAATAACACAAGATATGTTGACTAGGGAACCTCTTGATCAAAGAGTAAACCCTGATGGGAATGATGCCCACTAAAGATGCACTAATATAAATATTCCTTGTGAAAGGATGGACTCTGTTAGGAGTCTTATGAAATACATTTAGTACATATGAATCCCTATTAGGAGATTTTGAATCCCTGTTAAAAGATTCTAACCCTGTTAGGAGTTATGGAAGACAGAAGGACCCACTGCCCAAATAGCTTCAGGGTAAGATCATTGAACACACTATCCAAATGACCTTAATATTATTCAATAGAATAATATGAAATATGTTACCTCCTTAATATGCCAAACCATACTCACTGCTACACCAGATCTCAATTCCAGATCTCTATACTTCGCATGTCTTCTTTCACAATTTTGCTTTCACAACTTCATTAGCTCTTTTCTTCAATTCATGCTTACATTCACATTCAACCATACCATGCTCACACTTCTTTCACATTACTACCACTACTACATTCAATAAAGAAAAACATTCCTTCCTTTATACCACACTCAAATAATTACAAATGAGTTAGCACACAAATACAAAATAAAAGTTTCCACACGCTACATCAAAATTACACAAAACTGTCAACTTCCAGATATAATAACTCTTCACTCATGTGACCTTGAAGTTTGTGCTATGAACCACGTCACTATCAATGTGTCTCAACCTTCTTTTTAACTGCGCAAAACCAGATTCCATCCTGATTAGGAGATATCATCCGATTTCCACAAAGCGCTACTCAGGAACACTGCCTGAATACTGCTTCCACAAAAATGCTCATAACTTCTATGAATAAATGAATTACTATCTACGCTCTTAACCATAGACAAATAACATATCAAAGAATATAACCTCAACATCGCATAGCTCCAAATGCAATATCCCATGTGCACTAATCAAAACACTATCTGCTTCTCTGCTAGTCTCTAGAAGATCACTGTGTTGACATCAATGACAATCATAGTCATGAATGCAACAAAAAATGCTACAGAATGACTACCAACATCCAGCATTCATTCCTAACATGTTGGATTCTCAATTTTGAGAGCAATCCCGAACCCTACCTAGATAGGAGGAAACAGGTCGAATCATCCAGATAGGCAAGATGAATGATATCATATTCATTCTTGTCTGCAACTGATGAACAATGGCTATGTTGAAGTGTGAGGCTAAATTAGAGGCCCATATTTAGCTTATACAGGTCACATTGGAGAAAATTATCTAAGAGCCTCAAAAAATAAAATTCTTGTTGAAGGTTTGATAGTATTCTTGATTTGGATTTATGTGAACATTGCATTTATGCAAAATAAAATTGCATTCACTTTTACTGAGTTCTCATAAATCATGAAGTGTGGTGGATCTTATTCATTCTAATGTGCTTGGTCATGTATATATTCCTTCCATTAGAAAATCAACATATTATTGTTCATTGCATGATGATTATTACAGAAGGACATGGGTATAATTTTTGAAGAGTAAATCTTAAATTTCAGTCGATTTAAAGAAATAAAAGAAATAGTTTTATTGCAAATTGGTAAAAAAGGTAAATTTTTTGAGGGTTGATAATGGAAATGAATTTAGATCTAATTATTTCACTATATTATGTAAAGATTTTTGCATTCATAAACAAAAGAAAACTTCATTTTCTCTATACTAGAATAGACTCGCATAAAGAATGAATAGGATATTGATGGAGAAGGATAAGAATATGCTAAGCAATGTTAATATAAGAAAAAAGATTTTGGTTTGAAGTTATATCCGCCGCTTTCTACCTGATTAATAGGTCTAGTCCCACATTATCTCTTATTGACAAAATACTAATGAAGGCATGGTTGGGTCACAAGCCTTCATTGAGACATCTTATAGTATTTTATTACAAGGGATATGCACATGTGCCAAAGGATCAGAAGTGAACAAAGTTGGAGAATAAGGTTGGGAATGTATCTTCATCAGATTTATTATTGGTCTAAAAGGATTAAAACTTTGGGACTCTAGTGCATAAAAGTTGATACATAGTAAAAGCATTTTTTTTAGAGAAACAAACACCCATTTTATTACATCGCAACTAAAACAGACTAAAAATGAATATATCAATTTATTTCTATGCTTAAGAAAGTTGAATTGACACCCCAAGATAGAGAATAAGTTGAGGAGAGCTCATATAACTCTACATGTAAGAAGAGGAGGAAGAACCTCCAACTCAACCTATTAGAAAATTGACGAGGATAAAATAAATACCTAAAAGGTATTGACCTAATAATTGGAGATTTAATTTTGCATTGAATACTAATATGGATTAACCTAAATCTGTAGAAAAGGCATTAGGTACGAATGATGCAAATTTTTAGAAAATTTCCATAGATAAAGAAATGACATTTAAAAATGAATGATACATGGGATCTTGTACCATTGCCTTAAACACAAAAAACCATTGGTTACAAATGGGTGTTTACAAAAAATATTGAATTATGTGGAGGTATGAAGAGAAGTATAAATCAAGGATGATTGTAAAAGGCTGCTCTTGGGTTGAGGGTGGTGATTATGGTGAGATATTTTCTCCTATTTCAAAAATGACATCCATTAGATTTTTTCTTTCTATTGCTACTACTTATGATTTGGAGGTGGAGCAAATTAATGTGAAAATTTTCTTTTCTTAATGGTGATTTAGAGGAGGATATTTACATGACACAACTAGAGCACTATGTGATTATATTTAAATTAATTTGGTTTGTAAATTGAAGAAATGTGTGTGTTCCATCAAACAAAAATTTGACAAATATAAGTTGAGTGTGGAATTTGAGCATTCTAAATCAAATCATAGTGTTTATTAAAAATCTAATGGTAATCATGTCATTTACATTAGATAATATGTTGATGATATTTTATTCATTGGTAAAGGAAATGTATGATTTTAAATCTAATATCTCAATTTTTTTTGCTAAATTTGAAATGAAAGATCTTGGTGAAGCTAAATGCATTCTTGAGATGGAAATTAGAAGAGACGTAGTAAAAATAAATCTATGGTTATCCTATATTAAGTATATGAATTCTATTTTACATGTGTTTTGACATGTAGGATGGTAAGGGTCATTATACATTCCTTTTATGATTGGAAAAATGCTATCTATTTTAGATTGCCCTACATCCCTATCAGAGATGGAAGACATGACCAAAGTAACTTACCAAAGAGCACTTAGAAGTTTGATGTATGATATGGTTTGTATTAGACCATACATTGCCAAATTTGTAACATATTAATTAATACAAAATAAGTGATTCATTAGCCACCATTAATATTATACCATGCTAAGGAAAATAAAGATTGCACATTTCTATTTATTATAATACTCAATAAAAATAAAATATTTCCACATGTGCATATAAATAATAAAAATATTTGCACTTTTCTCTTTTCATAAAATGAAACGCAATAAATAGAACATAGTCCATTAAAATTTACTAATTAATTTTCTTTCCATCTTAGAATATCTCACAAGTCTCATCTTTTTTGAGAGAGGGAGAGAATCATTAGGTTCTTTACCTCCAACAACAGACCCGACGATCCCTCTCATACCTTCCTTTTAGAAGGGTTCCTACCCTTTATGAGGGTGCAAACATAGGATTATATCTGATTACTATCTATGTCTGGTGTTTAGAAGCTAAACAACCTTTAGTTAGTCATGCGTTATAGGTACTTCCTAACTAGTATGGTCATCTCACTAAGATGTGTATCAAACTCATGTGAAATAATGGACGCATGCAATATACTAAGCCACCTTGGTGAAGGTTTAAATGATGTAAGCATGATTTACATGATGTCAATATTTACTACCCTTACTCAACTTGTACATTGTACACCTGAGATAAACTCGCTTGCTAGTTTACTACTCAACTAGCAAGCCAACTTCTAAATGTCTACTAGCATTAATGGTCACCAATGACCTTCAAGTGAATGAAACCCACTAAGAAGCCAATTGCTAAAAGTCTACTAACATTAATAGTCATAAAAACCTTCAACAAAATTGATCACTTACTAATTAATAAACAATTTTGTTTGGTTAAATTCTTAACATTGGCTGTTTACCCCTTTTAGTTGAACATGACCTTCCCATCTCCCTGACTCCTCAAGGCTCTAGAAATCAATTTTTGGTTTTAATACATAGATTATTTTATGAGTGATTTTCAAAATATCATATCCTTCAGGGTATGTGCAGCATCATGGTATGCCAAAAAGTGGCGATGTGAAAAAATGAACTTTTCACTTGTCCAAAAGCGCACTAAAAAGTTTGTTGACTTTTTAGTAGGCCTGGGTGTTAGTACACCTGGCCAAGCCAAAAGCCAAAGCATAGGCCTAATCAGATATATGATAATATCAGATATCCAATTTTATATCGGATATCCAATTTTTGCCAGTAAATTATATTTGTAGCCTGCGGCCGCATTCAACATTTTGATCATTGTGAAAATGTTGATCACAACTCTGCGGGTTTCAGATATCCGAGAGCATCTCCTATCCGATTTTCTCAACATCACTAGGTAAGTTAAATTTTTAAGTTTGTATTATTTTTATTGTTTTTTAATTGAAATTTGTAGTTTTTTATATAAAAATAGGGTTTAAATGAGATTCTTTATTGTATTTTTAAATTGATTATAATTGTCTATTTGGGTTTTAATTGTAATCAGACATGGACTCAAACCAATCAAAAAACCCTCCCAATGATCCTGCAAATAATCCAGAACCACCTCCAAACAATCGCCCACTTTCAGAAGATGAACTAGTCTCAAACCCTCAACGTTTAGAGGATCTCATAGGAGACAATCTAAATTAGCTTAGAGGATATCAGACCACATATGCCAATATCCCCACATTGCACCCCATATTTTCCATGTTGAACTCCATTATTGAAAACATGGAGAAACTTACAGAGCAACATAATGTTGCACTTCTTTGGCATGATTCCATGCACACCTAGTTTGACGATGGGCTTGATTATGATCAAGTTATGAACCTAAACATAACAAAACATGACATATTTAATCTTTTTGTGGATCCCAAAACTAGTTTAAAAGTGGACCCTAAAAAACCCAAGTTTTCAATTAAATGGTGCACAAATGATGCAATACGTGACAACTTTTGGGACCGCTGGTGGATGGTTTTTAATAGACCACCTCACAACAATTTGGATGTCCCATTCTATTTCATTAAAAAATTGTATGCTGAATTTGTGCTCAGTCACAAGGTAAATTATTAGAGCATGAGACCGAACCAAGGTGTAGGCTTAGGCGCTCCTCAAGACAGGCCATGGGCACACTAGGTGAAATCCCACACATATGTCCCCCCTCTCAAGATTTCAACACATCCTACAGTACATCATCTTGATATTATTGATGAGGCCGACTCAAACTATTTGATCTATTCACACCTTGAGTGATCTACTGGTTACGCATAGCACGGAATTGTTGCCTCCTCATGTTGATGCTTTTGGCCCTTCCACATCCTCCATGAGATCACATGTTTGTGTGCCCCACACTTGCATTATGTGTAAGAATCTATTCTTAGGTCCCTTGAATGATAGTGATGCATATAACTACATCTTCGAGGTGGACAATACTACACAACACACTACAAACACTAAAGCACCTCATGAAGATGTGCATCAGGGGTATACAGAGCCATGGACTCCTACTGTTATGGTAAGGGTAAACAGTTCACTTGTTACATTGAATTTAATTTTAAATGTTCATATTTTTAGTAGAATTTTCTTATAATGATTTCCCACTTATGTTTTTTTATTTGTTACATTTATGTTCAGTTGATGATAGAGGAGGAGATGACATAGGTGGAGGGGTCCACATTGTCAGCCATATCATTTGACCTTGACACTTCTATGCTACATATGTTTTAATGTACTCATTGGTTTCCTTTTATTATAATAGTATATGTACATGTGTTTTCTAATTTTTATGATCATCTTATTACATAGTGATGCAGGTGTCACTAGTTGCCACTAGGGGGCAATGTGACAGGGTTCAGGCATCTGGCGTTGATGGGGGAAGGTAATTAAGTAGTTTAGATTGTTTATGCATACATGTATACTTGTCAGTTGCGCGTACTCATTTTTAATTTACATGGTTTATTTGAAAGAGGGTGGTGTCTAATGATGTTGTGAGACCCTTTTGCTATGACAGCGTCACATGCATCTCAATTCACAGTCATAGCCCCATGGTACATTTATTTCTAAAGTTATTTGTGTTTATTTTACTATCAAGTATATATAATATGATCAATTCATTATTGTATGAAGTATCTATTTGACTTTTGTAGGTCACCTTTAGTTTGAGGGAGGTAGAACGCCAAGGGTTTGTATCATTGATGACTCAGCTGACATTTCCTACAGAAAGTTCACCACAGGTAAGTTTTAATGTTAATTCAGTTCTTTTGTAAACATATATTTGCTACCAAGGATTTAACATTAAATAGTATAACTCGTAGATCAATCTCATGATCGCAAACATATACAGGTCGGAGTCGACATTGGTGGCATTGTCCTTTCGCTACCAAGGACATATATTAGGTCTCCTGTCTGCGTGAGGAGATAGAGAGGCAAGGTACATGAGAGTGCAATTTTCATTTTTTCTTAATTTATTATTGTTGACTTTGATTTTGAATTTTTATTTTTTATTTGTAGAAACCATATAAATTAAGTAATCTAACTTGGGGTTTCACTTTTGTGTTTGAATGCAGGATCCATCAGAGCCAAAGAGTACTTCAAAGAGGTTTCATTTTGATGATCCACTAGTAGAATAGGATGTCCTAAAAACATTTGTAGTTGAACTTCTTATTTTGAGATGCCATATGACACATTTTGAGATGGTGTATGCCACATTGTATCTAGATATGTTGATTTTGTAAATATGTACAGAATTATTATTTATTTTGATATATATGAAACTTGATATTTGAGCCAATTTGTTAATTATGTATTCATTTATTCATTGGTAGTATGTAAATATGCTTGTGCGTATGTACTCATGTGTACAATTTATGCCTTAAGTATATTCATGTATATTCAAGTACATTCTTCATAACCTAAATTCATGTGTATGGGCCACATGCATGACTTAAGTGAATTCATGTGTATGCTTTATTGACGTAGAGGAAATCACTGGTATTGATAAAGTCTGCATAGACTTCATCATCTCTTTCTTTTAACAAGAGATTAGAGGCTCATAATCTTTCGATACTCCAAAAACAATAATACCATTATCAAATTTTCATTACCTTCTGTTATTATCATTGAATCAAACTCACCAATAGTAAACTCATGTTCACTAATCAGCATACCCTACGGGTCTTTATCTCAACGCGGGATTGAAGCTCACCATCATCCAAAGAACCCATCCATATAACACTCTCATTCTTGGGTCTCTTTTCCACAATGATTGTCAAACACTACAGCTCGGCCTATCTCTCAGTTATCCATGGCATAGACATCTTAGAAACCTCCTTCTGATAACCATTTCAAGAATTGAAACTAGTAAATTAATTTTAACAAGACTTTTCCAAAGCAGCGAGCAGTGACGTCCCAAATTGAACATGCATGTATCCATCATGTGTTCGCCACCTTTTCAAATCGGTCACTGATTCTCTCTTGGGTCACCAACCAATGAGAGAGAATCTTTCTCTGCACATAGAACTTCTGCGATCTCTCCTCCAATGATATTTTCACAACATGGCAATGCACTGCACTCGTTTCACCACCTTTTCTCTCACGGCAAAGACCAAGCCTCACGGTGAACATAATACATTTATCTTCCCATGTTTCTTCAAGAATAACATTCAATATTTCTTCATACTCAAGAAATACCCCATGGCACAAATAGACTGTCATCATCAATATGAACCAGGTAACGGTTCTTGAAAACTATTTCAGCATATCGGAGAACTAGCTTTCCATTTTTTATTTGATATTATGTCAAACAAACGTTCCCATTCATAATCAAAACTATCAATAAGAAAAACCTGAATACATATCACTGTCACGTTTTCAATAAACCTAAAAACAAATAAACAGTCCCTTGATAAGGAACTAACAATATCAATAAAGAAGCGATCTGATGAAGATCCATAGGGAAAACTATTGAATCAATCAGTCGGAAACAAAAAGAAAAGACTTCTATGAAATTCAAAATCGATTTTGATAAATTACATTTCATAACAACCAAAGATTACATAATAGGATGGCTCTCTGGCTGGAGGCCAGAGAGCCCAATTCTTTCTCCTCTTTTTCACTATTCCCGTAACCTCTCTGTCAACCTCTTATTGCTATTACAATAATGTCTATTTTAAAGACAATCTAGAACAGTTACAAACCGTTCATCTTCATGTTTCCCTTCATATTACTATTTGGAATTTTCCTTACAAATGTCATATGATCTAGATTACATTAAAAATAATAAATAAACCATTTTGTACTATGGTTCCAATGACTTAATAAATAAATCATTTCTAAGATGATTTTAAACAATATAAAATTTATAGAGGGAGGTTCCCTTGCACCATTTATAATCTATGTGTTGCGTGTATGCTTCATGACTTAAGAAAATTTATGTGTACACTTTATGTGCTACGTGTGTTCACATGTGTAATTCATCATTTAAGTGAATTCAAAATTTATGTGCTACATTGTATTCATGTGTATCTGATGCTCTCAACCAAGCAAATCCTTCAAAGTTCACTTCACAAATCTAGTGATCACCTTGTCAAATCAACTCTTATGCAATGTATCAGGTTAGAACTCTATTATACATGTCAAAAACACATAATTACATGAGAATCAGTAAGAACATTCATGGAATGATGCTTCTACGTCAAGATTTTGTCAAACTGTTATTGAAAAAATAATGACCTATCATTCTGGGTACCAAACCCTCCTTTCTAGGGTCTCTAGGCCAGGGCTTGTTCAAAAAGACTCTTGCAAATCTCTCTAGATCCCCCAATGGATCTAACACATCCCTATGGACCCCAATAGCATAGGTCCATCACAAAATATACTCATCCATTGGAGTATATGTTTGCAACAATGACTGGTGTTGCTTCATACACCTTTAATCAACATTTACCACCATTTGCGGTCTCTCTAACACCATATATCCTACATATCCTTGCAACCAAACACTATTGTACAAGACACTAGTTAATTCCTTACCTTCAAATGTCAATTAAATGATGCAATATGGACATGGAAGTGATAACAAGACAATAGACAATCAATTTACTCCATTTCACAGACTCATTCCACAATGCATTCAAATGACAATCCTTGGTCTCTTTGCTTTTTCCAATGACCCTTTTATGGTCATGTCCCCATATCCCTTTGAGAAAAAACATATGTTCATTGTGGGAATAAACTGATGCTTCCATCATGTTTGGTTGGGTAGGTTTTCCCTAGGAATGGTCCCACTTTGCCTCTTGACACACCAGAAAGCTCGCCAACATACGCAATGGTGCTTAGTGCACCTTGGGGACACTTTGGTCCGGCATGTTCGCGAATGTTCTAGTGACTCTGTGGTTGAAATGGGGTTGTCACTAGCATTTACCTTCCCAGCCAGAGCTAATGGCACAAACCATTTGATGCCAGGACGAACGGTTTGGAAGAAACCCAATGGTGCAACTTTCAACTAACCCTCACTGCAAGTTTTGGCATCAAGCGAGATTGGCGTGCCAAATTCAAATAAATTTGAATCTCCCAAAACAAAGAGATGTTATTGTAGGCCTCAAAAACACGGTCCTGTAGCATCTTGTAGTTTTTTGATACCTCTCATGGTGTCTGAGATAGGAGCCTCAAAAGATCACTGCCCAATCGTGCTTAGTGCACCTTGGGGACACTTTAGTCTGGCATGTTCATGAACGTTCTAGTGACTCTGTGGTCAAAATAGGGTTGTCACTAGCATTTACCCACCCAACTAGAGCTAATGGTGCAGACCATTTGGTGCCAGGATGAACTATTTGGAAGAAACCCAGTGGTGCAACTTTCAACTAACCCTCACTGCAACTTTTGGCATCAAGCGAGATTGGCATTTCAAATTCAAAAAAAATTGAATCTCCCTGAATGAAGAGAGATTATTGTAGGCCTCAAAATCATGGTCATGTAGCATCTCACGGTTTGTCGATACCTCTCATAGGGTCTGAGATACGAGCCTCGAAAGATCACCGCCCAATCGAGGAATCTAAAAATGCACGCCCTTCTTCACCAAACTGTATAGATGGGAAACTTGAAATACATCTATAATTCGAGTTGTTGTCTTTGCCTAGGGACATTGCAGACTACCAAAATTTTTCCAGAAAAATAGCTTATTTCAAAGGCCACCCATGTTTTTTTTTTAAATGGCTAGTTGGTTCCTTTTCCTTCTTACAATGACCGTCCATGATTTTTCTACAATTTTCCAACATTTCATACATAGTTATTACAATTTAATACCTCCTACTCTCCCACTCATGGAAATGGTTGTTACGTTGTAAGCTAATGGCATTGATACCTATTTTGGAAAGATGTAAAAGAATAAAAAATCATAGTCTGTCAAATGAATTGTTAGACAGGGCATAGGGAATTAATGAAAATAGGGAGAACAACCTATCCTACTTCAAAGTTTGGAACTGAATAAAGCTTTGCACTTTCAATGTCAACGTACTCACACTAGTAAATTTTAGCTTGTTTTTCGATGAGGATTAGTCAATTTTTAGATGCCAATTGGTAGACCCACCGACCATAACTATTGTCAAAGTTTTTTTGTCGATTATTCGACACATAATACGGTTGTCAAAATTGTGATGTCTATAGTGGTTGAATTATCGACGGACCCACCGTCGAAATAATCACTTCAACTTGGAAGAATTATCGACCATTCATTTCATCTATGCGACCAACGATGGTTGAAATTGTTAGGACTTATGGTCGGAATAGTCGTCAAGTGTATAGCATTCTCGTCGAATTGAAAAAGCAATGTCAGTCAAAATTGAGACGATGGGTGGTCGGAATAGTCATCAAGTGTATAGCATTCTCGTCGATAAGTATATTCTTTTGACCATCAAAAAAGCAACAGAAAATTTAATTTTTTTAAAATATATCTATATATATTATCAAATTAAGCATAACAATAATATGCTTAATCTATTAGTAATTATCTGCATTTAATCTATCAATATGATCTGCTCATGAAGACACAGTTCGATGTTTATATTATTAAACTCTCTATTCAATGCAACATTGATAGGAAAAGAATTCATTGATTGGTAATATAAGTTTTGATCATTCCATGTACTGATTATATTGTTTTGAAGTCTTAAAATCAAAGAATTTCAGTCCTTTTATTGATTATTCCTATACAATGCTTGGTGTGCAAACAATCTTTGTCTTGAAGAACCAATGATTTCCTAGGCTCTGTCAAATAGTTGGAAAGCAATGATGTATTCAATATTTCTAAAGTGCTTAAAAAGGATTAAACTCACCACTTGACTCTTCACCAATACACCCCCCATCCCACCATCCACACCCATCCAATCATGTCAAGATCTTGTCCAAAATCATGTTGAAATATACATTGACCTAAATCAAGATCCTTCCCTCTCACTTCCTTCATTACATAATAACTTTTGGAGTATATTCTAAAGTCCTTGAATCCAAGCAAATGTAAGTCAATAACACCAAATATATCACTTAAACTCACCAAGACTCTTCACAAGACTTCTAAGTGATATATTTGGTGTTATTGACTTATATTTGCTTGGATTCACAAGATCTTGACATGAGTGGATGGGTGTGGATGGCGGGTGTATTGGTTAATGTGATCTGCTCGTGAAGACACAGTCTGGTGTTTATATTATTAAACTCTCTATTCAATGCAACATTGATAGGAAAAGCATTCATTGATTGGTATTATAAGTTTTGATCATTCCATGTACTGATTATATTGTTTTGAAGTCTTAAAATCAAATAATTTCAGTCCTTTTATTGACTGTTCCTGTACAGTGCTTGGCGTGCAAACAATCTTTGTCTTGAAGAACCAATGATTTCCTAGGAAGCTCTATCAAATAGTTGGCAAGCAATGATGTATTCAATATTTCTAAAGTGCTTCAAAAGGCTTAAACTCACCAAGACTCTTCACAAGACTTCTAAGTGATATATTTGGTGTTATTGACTTACATTTGCTTGGATTCAAGGACTTCAAAATATTGACTTACATGGGGGGTGTATTGGTACAGGGCACCTAGGCCATTCAGTTTTGCTTTGGGACTTGAGTTCTATATTTTGTTTTGCTTTGTAATAAAGGATGTCTTCTAAATTCCTAGACCATCCAATGGTTTGGTTTTAGTCCTTCTTGTGTGGAGGTGTGTATGGTCGAAGAAGACAATGTAATGAACTACCAAGCAATAAACTTTTAATTCTTTACAAACAGTCACTTTTTTGCTCATGAAGACATAGTTTGGTGTTTATATTATTAAACTCTCTATTCAATGCAACATTGATAGGAAAAGCATTCATTGATTGGTATTATAAGTTTTTGATCATTCCATGTACTGATTATATTGTTTTGAAGTCTTAAAATCAAAGAATTTCAGTACTTTAATTGACTGTTCTTGTATAGTGCTTGGCGTGAAAACAATCTTTGTCTTGAAGAACCAATGATTTCTTAGGTTCTGTCAAATAGTTGGCAATAAATGATGTATTGAATATTTCTAAAGTGCTCCAAAAGGATTAAACTCACCAAGACTCTTCACCAATACACCCCCCATCCCACCATCCACACCCATCCGCTCATGTCAAGATCTTGTCCAAAATCATGTTGAAATATCCATTGACCTAAATCAAGATCCTTCCCTCTCACTTCCTTCGTTACATAATCACTTTTGGAGTATATTCTAAAGTCCTTGAATCCAAGAAAATGTAAGTCAATAACACCAAATATATCACTTAAACTCACCAAGACTCTTCATAAGACTTCTAACTGATATATTTAGTGTTATTGACTTACATTTTCTTGGATTTAAAATATCTTGACATGAGTGGATGGGTGTGGATGGTGGAATGGGGGGGTGTATTGGTCAATGTGGTCTGCTCGTGAAGACACAGTCCGGTGTTTATATTATTAAAATCTCTATTCAGTGCAACATTGATAGGAAAAGTTTTCACTGATTAGTATTATAAGTTTTGATCATTCCATGTACTGATTATATTGTTTTGAAGTCTTAAAATCAAAGAATTTTAGTCCTTTTATTGACTTTTCCTGTACAGTGATTGGTGTGCAAACAATATTTGTCTTGAAGAACCAATGATTTCCTAGGCTCTGTCAAATAGTTGGCAAGCAATGATGTATTCAATATTTCTAAAGTGCTTCAAAAGAATTAAACTCACCAAGGCTCTTCACCAATACACCCCCCATCCCACCATCAACACCCATCCACTCATTTCAAGATCTTGTCTAAAATCATGTTGAAATATCCATTGACCTAAATCAAGATCCTTCCCGCTCACTTCCTTCATTACATAATCACTTTTGGAGTATATTCTAAAGTCCTCGAATCCAAGAAAATATAAGTCATTTAAGTGATATATTTGATGTTATTGACTTACATTTTCTTGGATTCACAAGATCTTGACATGAGTGGATGGGTGTGGATGGTGGAATGGGGGGTGTATTGGTCAATGTGATCTTCTCATGAAGACACAGTCTGGTGTTTATATTATGAAACTCTCTATTCAATGAAACATTGATAGGAAAAACATTCATTGATTGGTATTATAAGTTTTGATCATTCCATGTACTGATTATATTGTTTTGAAGTCTTAAAATCAAAGAATTAAAAAATCAGTCCTTTTATTGACTGTTCCCGTACACTGCTTGGCATGAAAAAAATCTTTTTCTTGAAGAACCAATGATTTCCTAGGATTTTTCAAATAGTTGGCAAGTAATGACGTATTCAATATTTCTAAAGTGCTTCAAAAGGATTAAACTCACCAAGACTCTTCACCAATACACCCCCCATCCCACCATCCACACCCATCCAGTCATGTCAAGATCTTGTCCAAAATCATGTTGAAATATCCATTGACCTAAATCAAGATCCTTCCCTCTCACTTTGATGCAGAGCTGGAAAAGGAGTGTGGTGGATCCAAGGTCCAAGTACATAAAACTAACCAAATGTAACAATCCAACTAGTGACCCAAGATGGCTTCAATAGGTGAAATGGTAAATTATAGTCCAACAAGCCTTAAAGTATGATCCAATAGCTTTAATTTATGCAATCCAAGGTAATTAAATAGGTTTCAAACTTTCTACAAATGTTCAAACACCAAATCTTCAAAATTCACCAAGTAAGGCCTAATAGCATGTCTTGTAGCCCTACAGCAGCCTTCACAAGACCTTAACTCCAACTCTTTCCAAAACACTAAGAAAATAAATTATATATTTGAGTACCCTTTATTGATTTTGACAACATACCAAAAGTACAGGGTAGGTTGTTTTGGACCGAGTATGACTGTCCTCACTATGTGACCCCAAAATGCTTTAAAAAATGGGTGATTTAACAAAGCAACACCTAGTTATTTGTATCTCCAAGACTCCAAACTTCTAGAAGTATTTTAATATGTTACCAAACCTCTAAATCCAAGAGTAATTTATCCTAGCACCTAGAGAATATCAAAAACCCCAAATTAGCCCTCTTAAACCCTTGATTTGAGGGTTTCTCCAATGTCACGTTTCCCAAGGCTTCCAGTAAAAAATAATGGATGAATCTCCTTGTCCTCAACCTACCCACACATAATCAATCATAAAAATATCTTCTCATTAAGGTACATTTGCTATTGTTGTAGCATACCAAGCAACTTTCACTAGTTTCCCTTCACAAAATTTGGTGATCACCAAGAAATTAGTAGTTTACTGCATCAAATCATGTTAGTGGATTAAAATAAATGCTATTACAATGTCATTCCATGGATTATAGTGCCCAGGGGTCATGGAATGACCATATTCAATTAGAAATTAACAAAATTGTTAATGTAATTGTTGAAACTACCCTGCCAGTCAAAATTATTTGAATAAAAATACAAATGCAGACCTCACAAATGCATAGATCAAATATGTGATCAGTCTCTAATTTCTCCAATGCATCTTAGTACAAAAATACTTCCAAATATATTCAAGACAACTTCAAGAAATCAGGAAATAGCATTTGAAAGAAGTTTTTATTCACCAAACTTGAGTACAGTCCGTACAATAGAGTCTCTCTCCCCAATCTGTCGTACAATAACTTGATCCTCTAATTTATAACTTCCTCTAAGTCTATTCAACCAACTTTGGTGGTTGGAAAATTAGATTAAGACTAAATAAGCATGAAAATACCTTTTCCCTCCTTTTACAAGTAACTGTTGTTATTCAAAAAGTTGAATTAACAACATTGCAAATTAAGCATTTTTAAGACTTTTGAATCCTAAGACCTTAGGATATGATCTAAATAAAATTATTAAACCTTATTAAAACCAAATCTAAACTATTATAAGCTTGCAACTCAAAATCTCATCCTAGACTCCTAAATTTTGGTCCTAAGACTTATTAAGCGTTTTAGGACTTATTGCAAATTTATTACATATATTAACCTTATAGGTCATTATAGGCTCCAAAATACTCCAATTGATGTCATTGGATGTCTTAATGTTCATTGATGCCTTTTTTATCTCCAAAGTTTTATTGAACTCCTCATGTGCTCTAGGTGCCCCTGCACCATGTTCACCACCTTGAAAAAGAATCTTGTCCCAAGAATCAGTCCTGGCATTAGTCTAAACCTGTACTTCATGGATATGGTACCTTGGGGAAGGAATGAAGTCCCCTAAGGTCACTGGCCATCTCTTTGAACCTGCACACACCTTGTGAAAAGCATTAGTACTAAAAAATTTAGGTGGAGGATATGATTTTAAATCAGATTGTTGCTTTGCTGTTGCAACTGGTGTACTGGGTACAGTATGCAACTTATCCTTCATGATCTACCTTGGCAACTATTGCAATCCCTATTTTGTGCTAGAATCTTTGCATCCTTTGATGGAACAGTAGATGGAGCCAACTTGAATGCTCTTAAAGACTTCAAATTATGACTGTGGCAGCCCCAAACATCTCTGATTTGTAGGAATATCCTGCTCTGTCCTGCTTAATCCATGATTGTATCCATGCTTCATATACCATCCAGTATCATTTTGAATGTTTCCTTTCCTATGAAAAGGAATATTATTACCAAAACACATCAATACCTTTTCTTTATCCCTGCAAGTCAGTGGATTCAACTTAAACTTCTCTTTCCCTTTATGAACAATATAAGTATTTGTGTAGCCATCATGAATTGTCCTTCTCATGCATTGCCATGGTCTACCTAATATCATGTGTCCACAGTTCATAAATATTACATCACACCAAACTTGATCAAGATATGGCCCAATTGAAAAATTAACAAGAGCCTTCTGACTAACCTTCACATTCAACTCTTGGTTTACCCAAGTGGCACTGTAAGGATTAGGATGTTCTACCAATGCCAATCCCAACTTAGAAACCATATCCATTGAAACCAAATTGCTATGTGCCCCTGAATCAATGATTAGAGTACATACCTTGCCTTGGACTAAACATCTTGATTTGAATATACATTCTTGTGTTGATGTTGGTAATGGTCCCCCTTTCCTCATGAGAATAAATTCTCCTACCTCAAGGTTTGTTGCTTTAGGTTCATGAGTCTCTTCTTCTTCAATCAAATGTACCCTCCTTTCCTTGCCTTGATCAGAATCTATCTAATTAGGACACCTAAAAGATTGATGTCCAACTTCATTGCAATGAAAGCATCTACCTGTGAAGATGCCACTTCCTCTTCCTCCTCCAGTTCTTCCACCTCCTTGGATGTGTCCTCCTCTTACCTCAAGAGTAGTTCCTTTATCCTTTTCTTCCCAAATCTGATTTTTCCTTCCTCCTCTTCCCCTTATTGAAGAACCTCCTCTATTGCTGCTATTCTATCTTTCACTCTTCCTCTTCAACTTCTCCTCTATTCTAAGAGCCAACTGGTAACATTCCTTCACACTTCTAGGGTTAGAAGCCACAAATTCATCTTGAATAAAAAATCTTAAACCACCTAGATATCTAGCAACCTTAACAACTTCATCTTCTTCCAATCCAGATCTTATACTTAGTTTATAAAATTCATCAGTATATGCTTTAACATCTAAGTCTTTTTGTCTTAAACCTTGCATTTTCTTATGCATTTGTACATCAAAATCTTTTGGAAGAAAGTTACCTTTCATCTTTTCTATCATTCTATCCCAAGAGATAATCTATGCCTTACCTCTTCTTCTTCTATCAACCTCCTCATGATCCCACCATAGAAGTGCATGCCCTTTAAGTTTTGTTTTTGCCAATCTGACCCTTTGTTCATCTGGTACCTCTTCATTTTCAAAGTAGGCATCCATTGATGCTATCCAATCCAAAAGCTCTTCTTCTTTTAGACTTCCATCATACATAGGAATATCTCCCCTCACCTTATGTTGCTCATTCTTCAAAGCCTTCAATATCCTGATTGTCCTTTGCTTTTCAGGATCTACTTGTTCCTCTTCTGCTTCTTCTTCCCCTTCCTTCTGGGTTTCTTCCTCTTCTTCACTATCAACACCTTCATCTTCTGCCCTTCTTTGATTGGATTCCAGTGCTTCAAGCCTAGCCAAAGTGCATTGTAAGACTCCTGCAACCTTGTGTTCTTCTCTTTCAATTCCTGGATCTCCCTGGCAGTACCTGCATTCCTTTGAAGCATTTTCACAAATAATAGTCAAACTTCCTTTAGAAAAGTGTTACTCTATCCCTTTAAGGATCTAATAGAGTGCTCTGATACCACTTGATGCAGAGGTGGCAAAGGAGTGTGGTGGATCCAAGGTCCAAGTACATAAAACTAACCAAATGTAACAATCCAACTAGTGACCTAAGATGGCTTCAATAGGTGAAATGGTAAATTATAGTCCAACAAGCCTTAAAGTATGATCCAATAGCTTTAATTTATGCAATCCAAGGTAATTAAATAGGTTTCAAACTTTCTCCAAATGTTCAAACACCAAATCTTCAAAATTCACCAAGTTAGGCCTAATAGTCTGTCTTGTAGCCCTGCAGCAGCCTTCACAAGACCTTATCTCCAACTTTTTCCAAAACACTAAGAAAATAAATTATATATTTAAGTACCCTTTATTTATTTTGACAACATACCAAAAGGAAAGGGTAGGTTGTTTTGGACCAAGTATGACTGTCCTCACTATGTGACCCCAAAATGCTTAAAAAATGGGTGATTTAACAAAGAAACACCTAGTTATTTGTATCCCCAAGACTCCAAACTTCCATCAGTATTTCAATATGTTACCAAACCTCTAAATCCAAGATTAATTTATCCCAACACCTAAAGAACATCAAAAACCCCAAATTAGCCCTCTTAAACCCTTGATTTGAGGGTTTCTCCAATGTCACGTTTCCCAAGGATTCCAGTAAAAAATAATGGATGAATCTCCTTGTCCTCAACCTTCCCACACACAATCAATCATAAAAATATCTTCTCATTAAGGTACATTTGCTACTGATGTAGCATACCAAGCAAGTTTCACTAGTTTCCCTTCACAAAATTTGGTGATCACCAAGAAATTAGTAGTTTACTGCATCAAATCATGTTAGTGGATTAAAATACATGCTATTAAAATGTCATTCCATGGATTATAGTGCCCACGGGTCATGGAATGACCATATTCAATTAGAAATTAACAAAACTGTTAATGTAATTGCTGAAACTACCCTGCCAGTCAAAATTCTTTGAATAAAAATACAAATGCAGACCTCACAAATGCATAGATCAAATATGTGATCAGTCTCTAATTTCTCCAATGCATCTTAGTACAAAAATACTTCCAAATATATTCAAGACAACTTCAAGAAATCAGGAAATAGCATTTGTAAGAAGTTTTTATTCACCAAACTTGAGTACAGTCTGTACAATAGAATCTCTCCCCAATCTGCCGTACAATAACTTGATCCTCTAATTTATAACTTCCTCTAAGTCTGTTCAACCAACTTTGGTGGTTGTAAAATTATATTAAGACTAAATAAGCATGAAAATCCCTTTTCCCTCCTTTTACAAGTAACCGTTGTTATTCAAAAAGTTAAATTAACAACATTGCAAATTAAGCATTTTTTAAGACTTTTGAATCCTAAGACCTTGGGATATGATCTAAATAAAATTATTAAACCTTATTAAAACCAAATCTAAACTATTATAAGCTTGCAACTCAAAAGCTCATCCTAGACTCCTAAATTTTGGTCCTAAGACTTATTAAGCATTTTAGGACTTATTGCAAATTTATTACATATATTAACCTTATAGGTCATTATAGGCTCCAAAATACTCCCATTGATGTCATTGGATGTCTTAATGTTCACTGATGCCTTTTTTATCTCCAAAGGTTTATTGAACTCCTCATGTGCTCTAGGTGCCCTTGCACCACACTTCCTTCGTTACATAATCACTTTTGGAGTATATTCTAAAGTCCTTGAATCCAAGAAAATGTAAGTCAATAACACCAAATATATCACTTAAACTCACCAAGACTCTTCACAAGACTTCTAAGTGATATATTTGGTGTTATTGACTTACATTTTTTTGGATTCACAAGATCTTGACATGAGTGGATGGGTGTGGATGGTGGGATGGGGGGTGTATTGGTCAATGTGATCTGCTCATGAAGATACAGTCTGGTGTTTATATTATTAAACTCTCTATTCAATGCAATATTTATCATTTACTTTTCTAATTTTCTTTTACTTTGATCATTTTCTTTCCATTGTATATAATTTGTTGATAATGCATACCTACACATATATTTTTTATATTGAACAATCCACATCCAATCATTGTAAATGTAACAAGGACCGACATACTTTATCAATTCAACAACTTTGTTGTAACATACCTTTATCCCATCCATGGTAAATAGGCCCAAACCATGTAATGAGGATGGAGCTATGTGATATATCCTCTCATTAACACAAAAATTTGTGCTAATTGGAGGTAGCTCATTGGGTACCCATTCTTTCTCAAGATGTGTGTACCGAAAGGGCACCTTGATGT
The DNA here is from genome assembly GCA_027943335.1 of Chamaecyparis obtusa. Classification (NCBI taxonomy): domain Eukaryota; kingdom Viridiplantae; phylum Streptophyta; class Pinopsida; order Cupressales; family Cupressaceae; genus Chamaecyparis; species Chamaecyparis obtusa. Next base: position 653,882 of record BSBK01005388.1, read on the forward strand.
CACCTTTGGTCTCATCATCATAAGAACATGACCCACCTTTAGCAAGGAAAAATTGCATGCATTTATTGAATTTTTTTATAATCTTTTGACCTCTAGTTGATCTCCTTATTTTAGCCATACTACATGTAGAAATTTTATCTACCATTCCCTTATTTCCCTCATTCAATGTAGATAGATCTGACAAGTACCTATTTGGTGGGTCCTGCAATCCATCAAATGAGATATTGTCACGTCCTCGCTTCAAATAAAATTTTGATAATAATTAAATAATATATAGAATAATCAAGTTGTGACCCATGCGGTTCTTCTTTGTCTATACGTGGGAGATATAAAATGTAAGTTGAAAGTGAAGGAAAGGCACAAAAATAGGAATCATATAAAAGGATAAACAAGAAGAATATAACATGTCAAACTTTCTACATCGATTATTCAACACATTATATGATTATATAATATGTCTATTTATAACATACGTGCTCAATGATAAACAAGAAGAATATAAGAAAACTATGTCTATTTATTGACTTATACCTGCTAATCCATGTCACTGTGCAAGATCCTCACCAAAGGGGTTAAATTTCCTGCATATGTTAATCATTTATCTTAAGTTAGATAAAAAGTACATGATATGTATGCTACAAATAACATAGAAGACACCATGAACAATATGCAAGATTGTAAACATTTACAAATTACCTTTACCTTATATATGGAATGCAAGATCATCAACAGAAGGGGTGACGATGTCTGTAGTCAATTGTCTATTTGCAGAAAGGGTGACAATCAAACAAAATATATACATGTATCAACAGCAATTAATTGAGCATCATAAGCAAAACATTGGTAATTATAAATCACATATGGTGTAATCATTAGAATTGAAATCAATAAATCAATATTAAATATATATACTAATCAATATAAATATATGTAAATAATTAAATCACATACCTTGTACATTTCAATCATGTCATTGATCATCATCATCATCACCACTATCATCATCACCACTATCATCATCATCATCATCATCATCATCATCATCACCATCATCATTGTCATCATCACCATCATCTTCTTCACCATCTTCAATAGCTTCTTCTTGCATAACATTATACTGTATCGGCCTTTCTCTTGGATCATGTCTAACAAAAAATGACCAACCCTGTTTATGTGGAACCTCTACGTAAAAAACTTTCTCACATTGGCTTGGAAGATCATAGTTTTTATCTCCAACTGGCTCAAACGACCTTGTATTAATCATTATAAATCCATTATCATGTTGAATAACAGTTCTATCAAGATCATTTTGATTCAGTCATAGCCTATACAATTTGACGACGAATAGAACTAATTTGAAGGAGTTAAAGTCACACTCAATTATATCATCCAAGATGTCATAGTATCGATTTTGATATTGTTGAGGATGTATGTCGTTTCTAGAGGATATATTAGTGACCTCAAAAACTTAAGTTATCCCATAATCACAAGTTTTCTTTGTGTCATCCAACTTTTTTATGCAAAATTTGTGGCCATGATAATACATAGCTTTGTGGTGCTTGACCTACAATTTTTCAAGCGTGTGAAAATTATTTGTATCATGAGTTGATATGAAACATATGGGTCATGATCATTAATAAATTTTTACGTACCTCTCTACCTCTTAAACCATATGCTAAATCAATTACCATTGGTGTGACATTGGAATCTCCATTACGATGAGCTTCTCTAACCAATAAAGCAACACCTTCCCATGTTAATGAGCAACCATGTTGTTGATATCGTTCAATCCATACCATCATCCAATCAACATTGTTCGAAATATACAAATGTAGTGCATCCCACTCTCGACCAACTGTATAAAAAAAATACACCAATTACAGATAACTTATATTGAAGATTTATAAGAATTAATTAACTACAATAACATCTTATATTTACCTCTCACTTTATTCAATCTACCTTTTCCCATCAAGTACTCCCCTTTAAATTTTTTAATGGATTTGGGATCCCAAATATGATCTACATGGATCTTTGTTGCAAACTTAAGAAGATATTCACTAATGTACACCATGGTCTGGTATACCATATATCTCTCCACCATAGAACCCTCGGGATGTGCTCTCTATCAAACCAAGCCTTTCAAAAATTTTAAGTGTCTCTCAACCATCCACGTTGACCTAATTGGTACAGGTCCACACAATTCAATCTCCTCAACTTGATGTATGAGGTAGTGTTCTTGTGCATTGAAAAAATTTGAAGGTAGACACTTGCATTTCACACATAAGATGAGGAATTTTTATCTTCCAGTATTTTACATCTTTATTGATTTTTTTTTATGACAACCACCTCATGTATTTTCCAAGATCATATATAACTTGTTTGACACTATTGTCTAAGTGGTGTGGGAGAGATAGAGGTAGAACGTACTGCAATATTTGTAAAATGATCTTATCAATATTTTATAAAAGAATACAATGAAAACTACATGCAATATACAAATATATAGCGAATACAACATGAATTACCTTAATAAATGTATGTCAATCATGTATTTTCATCCCTAGCCCAAATTCACTTTTCTTTGATATGAGATTGTTTATGTTCGCAGCATATCTTGTGGGAAATCATATTTTTTTTATTACTTATTTTATAGCATTGCTCTGTTGCTCTGACAATAACCAAGTAAGGGCACTTGTATCAATCTGGTCTCCATTGTTATTTGATCAAATGACATTTTTCATTGCATGGTTGGATGCTTCAATGTCACTACAAATTTTGATAATTTTGTCTTTGTCACGCCTTTCATCCACTATTTTCCTTAATGTCTCTGTTACATTCTTTCCAATATGCATAGCATCAAATAAATGCACGATTGGGAGTTTCTCGTAGTATGACAACCTACTAAATTGCGTAGGATAACTTTTTAGTCCTTTTAGAATTTGGTCATTAATGCCTTGATGACCTTCACGATCATCAATTACATCATCAGTAAACAAAACATAATATCAAAATATAAATTTTTAAAAAAAACCATCAGATGGAATGACATTACCTTAACGATTTATTTTATTGTATTCCAAAATCCATAGGCGAGGTGTCATTCTTCGTGGCTTTGATGTAGTCTCTTCTTTCCCATTGAAAAGATGTTTTTCGGTAATTCGGTACTTATGATTTCTGTGGAGAAAGTGTCTATGCTCATCGAACACCTGCTTTCTTAAACTTTTTGAATGACGAGATTTCATCTTTGGACCATAAACTAGACATGCAAATTTTCCCTTTGTCTAAAGACCTACAAGATCGTGTATAATTGGATTAAATATGTTAATTTTGTGTTAGCACTATAACATACCAAAAAAGAGGTGTTAAGAAGAGAACATACCACAAAAATGTGTTAGCCCAGGGCATCATGTATTTTCCATACAAGCATTGCATGGAATTGGAATTGTCTTTGTCCTATTGGTCTAGAGATGCCATACATAGTGACCTCATTCCATAACACCATCAACTCGTCGATAAGGGGCTCAATATATACATTGATATCTTTAACTTGGTACTTACCTAGTTGAATGAACAAAAATATTACATAATTATTATGACCACTTTGATGGATTATTTATAATAAATTAATTTAGATGACTATTAAATGAAAAAATACTTGGAACAATCATTTTCAACATTATGTGCTCCCTCTTTATGGACATCCAAGGAGGAATGTTATTGTTGATAAAAAAAAAAGGCCACACCGAGTAAATAGATCTCATCTCTCCAAACGGATTGACACAGTCTGCCACCAATGAAAGCTTGAGATTACAAGGTTCTTCTTTAAAGTGTGGCCAAGTTTCCGCTATTTCCTTAAATGTTGAACCATCTGAGGGCATTCACATAATGTCATCTCGACTTCTATTGTGTGCATGATAATCCATAAATTGTGCCAAGATATTGCACCTGAATAATCATTGCAGACGTGGAATATTGGGAATATACCGAAGAACCTTGCGAGGCACCTTTTTTGTTATTCGATCTGATTGTTATCTACTAATATGAAAATCAGAGAATTCTGTTGCAAATTCATGTTGTTTATGATATATAATATGATCATTCAGACATGCATGTATTGTTTGATACTCCATTCCAATATCTTTCATAATGGTGGATAATTCTCAGTACGAGCGAGGTAGAATGTTTGATGGTGGTAACAAACACTCACCTATGAACCTACGACCAAAAATATAATTTTTTAATATAAAGATATTAATTGCTACATGATTCACCCTTTGTTAACTGTAAGAGAATTACGACTAAAAAAATGAAAAAAAATGACATACCTTAACATACGTGTCCTTGCTACATTGGATAAACCATTCATAACCTTCAAGTTCACCAACAACAATACAATGGCAAGAAGAGTTGTTTGAGAGCCTTCATATAGGGGCTTGTATGCCTTCTCAAGTATAGGTACATCAAGGTCATCTGCATCAACATCATCATCATCATCATCATCATCATCATCATCATCATCATCTTGATCATCGTGATCTTCTTCCATGGGATCATTACCTTCTACTTCTGTATTCACACCTCCATGTTCCCTCATTTGGAAATCCACATTCTCTAGATTGTCATGGTCCATAACATGAAACCCAAGGTGGTTGACTATATCAAAATGATGACCTTAAATTAACCATGACCATGATGTCATCATCAAATCATGTCTTATGTATTTTATAAATTATTAAAATACATACCAATGGATGAAATTTGTTTCCCCTTTCAATGTGACCATGTTGCCTACAATGTTCCTCGACTGTTTTGATTAGATATCTTTGAGTCTTTAAGCCCTTACAAATTTTGCAAGGACAATAACATTTTCCATCACCTTTTCTTTTAAAGTTAGATCACAATCTAGCAATTGTCTCCCTATTTTGTTGTGGGTTGATATCGTCAGACATGGTCTTTCTTGAATGGAATGACTAATTGGTGGAAGAAGGATGATTTGTTTGCAACCTGCAGATACAAATCGTCACTGAACAACCATGTTCTCAACTCTAATTTTCTTAACGCAGAGGGACATTTATCATACCATAGAAACCTGATTATTTTTATATGGAATACACCAAGGAGTACCATCAAAAATATTAACCATTTACAATCATGAAAAGTAAACCTAAATCAAATAGCTCATTTTTTATCAACATGTGTAGTCTTTGTGTATATGAAAAATGAAAGAAATATCAAGCTAAAATAAAATAGTGCAAAAAATAGCATTCCACATAGAGTGAATGAAATATACCATCAAAAGAAGGTGACAAAATCCTGTCATGAAGCACAGACATAGGAAATCAAAAAGGGAAAAAAGACAAGAAATAAGAAAAATCATTACGACTATAGAAAAATTATTAAGACTATAGAAAAATCATTAAGACTATAATCACAAAAAGAAACACTCTTTGTCAACAATGTTCAATATCATTAGGACTATAGAAAAATAATTAAGATTATAGAAAATCAAATTTTAGAAATGGACAGCTCTGATGCTTTTCCATTACAACAATTGAGCATTCATCATTTGGTATTATGTATTCCATTTAAGTATGTCAACAATGTTCAAAATCTTGTCACCAAGCACAGACATAGGAAATCAAAAAGGGAGAAAAGACAAAAAAATAAGAAAAATCATTAGGACTATAGAAAAATCAAGTTCTAGAAATGGACGGTTCTGATGCTTTGCCATTACAACAATTGAGTATTCATCATTTGGTACTTCTTGGTGTATTCCATTTAAGTATGTCAAGCACAAAGTATTCCATTTACATTTGACAAACATGCAGATTTGACCAAGCATTTATGTAAGGGTCAAGGACCTATAGGTATATCTAAGTTTTTTATATGGCCATTGATGCCATTATTATCAATTGCACTTCAAAGTGCAAAGATGCCAAAAAGATGTAAAATTGCATTTTTATGCAATTATGGCCTAAAGGGCTAAATGAGGGTTTAGGGGATTAGGATAGGAACCTAAAACCTTTTGAAAGGTTAAAGATGATGCAAGAAAGATTAAAGTGGTCAAAGTTGACAACTAGTTGTCAACTAGACAACAATGCAAATGAATAACTAATTGTAACAATCATATAACTCACTATACAGGTTAAGAAGAAGTTGAAAATCAGTTTGTAAGGGGATTTTGGTCAGTTTTGTACATGAGTTTTATTGGAGAAGAGTCTTAGAAGTTGTGGGGAGGTGTGTATGGTCGAAGAAGACAATGTAATGAACTACCAAGCAATAAACTTTTAATTCTTTACAAACAGTCACTTCTCTGCTCGTGAAGACACAGTCTAGTGTTTATATTATTAAACTCTCTATTCAATGCAACATTGATAGGAAAAGAATTAATTGATTGGTATTATAAGTTTTGATCATTCCATGTACTGATTATATTGTTTTGAAGTCTTAAAATCAAAGAATTTCAGTCCTTTTATTGCCTTGTATTACCTGGGCCTATAAGTGTTTATGCAGGGAAGGTGAAAGGAGGTAAGGAACAGTGACTGTCTTCCAACTTTTAAATTACATTTATATTGCACTATTAATGTTGTTGAATATGAAACCTTCATTCCAAGTTTGTAATTTGGTGTTAACAAGGGAAAATAGTAACTGCAACATCACTACCAAGATATTACAACAAACTTGCAATTTCTTTCAAGTATAGCTTACAAACATTAGAAGTCTTGTGAAGAGTCTTGGTGATTTTAAGTGCTCTTTTGAAGAACTTTAGAAATATTGAATACATCATTGCTTTGTCAAATAGAACTCCCAACAATTCTTAAACATACTTTATCTGATATGATGAATTCTTAATCAATTAAGGTTGGATTAGACATAGTTATCACATAGTTTTTTGTGTGGTACAAGCTAGGTCAAATCTTCCTTTGTGCTAGAAGTCTACAGAATTAGACCTTTATTAAGAATTCATCATATCAGATAAAGTAATTCCGACCAAGATGGGAATAGAAGTAAAAAAAAAAAAGGTCAAATTTTATACATATATCTCACCTACCAGCACATTTCATTTATTTCATTTTGGCATAGTCCGTGAGAAAAGGAGTGTTGAAGGAGGCAGTATAAGGTGGGAAGCTACACTAGGTCAACATCGCACACCTATATGCAAGTAAGTTCGAACCAGTGGTTGAATATCACGGAAGTGCTTCAAAATATTTAAACTCACCAAGACTCTTCACCAATACACCCCCCATCCCACCATCCACACCCATCCACTCATGTCAAGATCTTGTCCAAAATCATGTTGAAATATCCATTGACCTAAATCAAGATCCTTCCCTCTTACTTCATTCGTTACATAATCACTTTTGGAGTATATTCTAAAGTCCTTGAATCCAAGCAATTGTAAGTCAATAACACCAAATATATCACTTCAACTCACCAAGACTCTTCACAAGAATTCTAAGTGATATATTTGGTGTTATTGACTTACATTTGCTTGGATTCACAAGATCTTGACATGAGTGGATGGGTGTGCATGGTGGGTGTATTGGTCAATGTGATTTTCTCATGAAGACAGTCTGGTGTTTATATTATTAAACTCTCTATTCAATGTAACATTGATAGGAAAAGCATTCATTGATTGGTATTATAATTTTTGATCATTCCATGTACTGATTATATTGTTTTGAAGTCTTAAAATCAAAGCATTTTGATCCTTTTATTGACTGTTCTTGTATAGTGCTCGGCGTGCAAACAATCTTTGTCTTGAAGAACCAATTATTTCCTAGGCTCTGTCAAATAGTTGGCAAGCAATGATGTATTCAATATTTCTAAAGTGCTTCAAAAAGCTTAAACTTACCAAGACTCTTCACCAATACACCCCCCATCCCACCATCCACACCCATCCACTCATGTCAAGGTCTTGTCCAAAATCATGTTGAAATATCCATTGACCTAAATCAAGATTCTTCCCTCTCACTTCCTTCGTTACATAATCACTTTTGGAGTATATTCTAAAGTCCTTGAATCCAAGCAAATGTAAGTCAATAACACAAAATATATCGCTTAAACTCACCAAGACTCTTCACAAGACTTCTAAGTGATATATTTAGTGTTATTGACTTACATTTGCTTGGATTCACAAGATCTTGACATGAGTGGATGGGTGTGGATGGTGGGATGGGGGGTGTATTGGTCAATGTGATCTGCTCGTGAAGACATAGTCTGGTGTTTATATTATTAAACTCTCTATTCAATGCAACATTGACAAGAAAAGCATTCATTGATTTGTAATATAAGTTTTGATCATTCCATGTACTGATTATATTGTTTTGAAGTCTTAAAATCAAATAATTTCAATCCTTTTATTGATTGTTCTTGTACAGTGCTTGGTGTGCAAACAATCTTTGTCTTGAAGAACCAATGATTTCCTAGGCTCTGTCAAATAGTTGGCAAGAAATGATGTATTCAATATTTCTAAAGTGCTTCAAAAGGATTAAACTCACCAAGACTCTTCACCAATACACCCCCCATCCCACCATCCACACCCATCCACTCATGTCAAGATCTTGTCCAAGATCATGTTGAAATATCCATTGACCTAAATCAAGATCTTTCCCTCTCACTTCCCTCGTTACATAATCACTTTTGGAGTATATTCTAAAGTACTTGAATCCAAGAAAATGTAAGTCAATAACACTAAATATATCACTTAAACTCACCAAGACTCTTCACAAGACTTCTAAGTGATATATTTGGTGTTATTGACTTACATTTTCTTGGATTCACAAGATCTTGACATGAGTGGATGGGTGTGGATGGTGGGATGGGGGGTGTATTGGTCAATGCGATCTACTCTTGAAGACACAGTCTGGTGTTTATATTATTAAACTCTCTGTTCAATGCAACATTGATAGGAAAAGAATTCATTGATTGGTATTATAAGTTTTGATCATTCCATGTACTGATTATATTGTTTTGAAGTCTTAAAATCAAAGAATTTCAGTCCTTTTATTGATTGTTCCTGTACAGTTCTTGGCGTGCAAACAATCTTTGTCTTGAAGAACCAATGATTTCCTAGGAAGCTCTATCAAATAGTTGGCAAGCATTGATGTATTCAATATTTCTAAAGTTCTTCAAAAGGCTTAAACTCACCAAGACTCTTCACAAGACTTTTAAGTGATATATTTGGTGTTATTAACTTACATTCACTTGGATTCAAGGACTTCAGAATATTGACTTACATGGGGGGTGTATTGGTGCAGGGCACCTAGGCCATTCAATTTTGCTTTGGGACTTGAGTTCTATATTTTGTTTTTCTTTGTAATAAAGGATGTCCTCTAAATTCCTAGACCATCCTATGGTTTGGTTTTAGTCCTTCTTGTGTGGAGGTGTGTATGGTCGAAGAAGACAATGTAATGAACTACCAAGCAATAAACTTTTAATTCTTTACAAATAGTCATTTTTCTGCTCGTGAAGACACAGTTTGGTGTTTATATTATTAACTCTCTATTCAATGCAACATTAATAGAAAAAGAATTCATTGATTGGTATTATAAGTTTTGATCATTCCATTTACTGATTATATTATTTTGAAGTCTTAAAATCAAAGAATTTCAGTCCTTTTATTGACTATTCATGTACAGTGATTGGCGTGCAAACAATCTTTGTCTTGAAGAACCAATGATTTCCTAGGCTCTGTCAAATAGTTGGAAAGCAATGATGTATTCAATATTTCTAAAGTGCTTCAAAAGGCTTAAACTCACCAAGACTCTTCACAAGACTTCTAAGTGATATATTTAGTGTTATTGACTTACATTTTCACAGTTGGGATTCACTGCCACCATTTTCAAATTATGAAAGCTAAAGCATGAAACTATTTAGGGCCACTATGTTGGGATAACACAATGACTAATGGATCAAAGATGTAAAACCCTATGAATACCCATAGTACTTGTAGTCACAGGTCTAACACGGGCCACTTAATTGCCAAATAACTCGTCACCAAGTTTTCTAAAAACTTGTGATTTTTCTAGAAAAATTCCCTCTTACGTGGGGTTTTGTTTGCAAAATTCATCAAAAATGTGTCCCAATACCCCTTGTTAATTTGAATTCATTGCAAACATTTTGGGGGGTTTTTTTTTCCATGTTCAAGACACGATTTTCTGTCTACACCTAAGGGCACATAATTAACAGAGGTTTTATTCTTAATTTTTTAATAGTTCACAGTTAAACAAAGTTTTGTTGGCTTGCGATTGAGTTCAACCACTTATTCAACATTTTTTTTTAATGAAACCAAAAGTAGCATCAATTTTACCTTGAACTCAGTTGAGGAGGAAACAAAGAACCCACTCTTAGTTGACTGGTTGCTCTGTATCTCTGGAAATTGAACACCATTAGAAGTGGAAATTCACAGACCACTTCTAATGGTGTTCATGCCACTTCTAATGGTGGCATGAACACCATTAGAAGTACATAAGGGTTTCAAACCTGTGACAAATGAAAACAATTTGAAAAAAAAAATGTACCCTTCATTAAGCAAATTCCAAAAAAATTGAATCTCTTACCAAGGCTGCAATGAAATGGTTGAAATCAAATGTCTATTCCTCTTTATGCTTGCTCAGGTTTGAGAATAGTAATGTGGAAGAGAAGGATATGCCACAACTTACAAGCTAGATGCATATAGGGGGTGTCGACATACAACTTCCCTCCTTATACCGCCTCCTTCAGCACTCCTTTGCTCGCGGACTATGCCAAAATGAAATAAAATTAAATGTGCCGGTAGGCGGGATCGTATGTATAAAATTTGAAATTTGTTTTAACTTCTATTCCTGTGTTGGTCGGAATTACGACCACTCTTTAGGGTCGTAATTCCGACCAACACAGGAATAGAAGTAAAAAAATCAATTTTTTCTTCTATAAACTGACCATGGAAAATCATTTTATAACTTGGTCAGAAATGTTGGTCTAAAATGTGGGTCAAATGTAATAGTGTCAAAATCAATGGCAAAATGTTTAGTGCAACATACGTGTATCCTATTTCAGCGGTGCGGGTTCTATTATATATTTAATGCTGATAAGGAATTTCTGACAACAAAAATTTAAGAAACTTTATAAGGGGTTATATAAGTGGATTGTGAAAACATCATTTCAACTTGAAACTTGAATATAATGTTTAATCCCAACAACAAAATTCTATATGATCTGATCCAAAGGTTAACATTTTGACCAAATGCATTCATGTTTTTCATTGACTTGATACACTCCTGTTACAGCTTACAACTCACACAAAATACAGATGTTCATATTACAGAACACAACAAATTATATTAGACCATCAGATATCCTTCAGTAAAATATAGTTGAAAAACTATTTTCTGTCATGTTAACTTGGTAAACCTTTCCACTTAAATACTCCTCTTGATTCCAGGACTGCATTTCCATTGACCAAAATTATTTATTTGATTTGAAAGTAAGGGCAGGATTCACTAGAGCAGAGGATTCATAATGTTCAGGGTTCTTGACAGAACGAACTGCAACAAAAATTAATAATTATTTGTCTGTTTTAACTTTTAACATTCCTCCTTGTACATATACAATTAAAATGTTTGGTCTGAGAATTGTAGTTAATACAATTATACTTATGATTTTAATTTTTCTCCATTGCACCAATGGTATTGTTATTTTTCTCATCAAAAACCAAATCGATCAGCAACTTGCTTCCCATTGGTTGAGTTAAGCTACCTAATTTGTTAGAAGGACATCTTGTTTCGACATTTGTATTTATAAAATGACAAGCAGTAAGATTTTTCACACACCCTATTCTTTTAAATATCTTAACCTTGAAACATGACTTTGATATGTACTTGAACACTAGAAAATCTCCCATCTCCACCCCATGACGAATAAAAAACTTTTTCCAACCCTCCTGACATTCCAGTTTATTCAAGGAACACCATAATTGTACATCATACTCTTGCCCACCTGGGCCTTACAACTGAAATCTTGTGATATTCTCTGCAAAAAAATGTGGTTCTCGGACTGAGGGTCTTGGAGAAAAATGTGGTTCTCCGACTAAGGGTCCTGCAGAAAAATTGGTTCTCAGACTGAGGGTCATGCAGAAAAACATCGTTCTCAGACTGAGGGACCAAGAGAATAAACATTTTCTTTTTGATGCCAGTAAAATCAATCGGATATCCGAATATATCAAATATTTGAGACTATCAGATATCTGATAATATCCAAAATCTCCCGCTCAAATTTTATCAAAATCTCTCTCCCTCTCTCTCCTATCTCTCTCTATCTCCCTTAGGTAAATTATTGAACATATAATATAGATATTTTAATAAATATTTAATGCTAATATTATACTATTATACAATAGAGAAATAAATAATAATAATATAATACAATACTAATATAAAATTTATATAATACTAATGCTATGCTATTATCATTTTTTATTAATATTAAAAAAAACAATTGTAATATATAACTTAAAATTAAAAAAAGCAGTCAAGTTGAAATGTTGAATAGGGCGGGAGATGTCGGATATCCGATTAGGCTTGGTATTTGACTTAGGCAATGCCAAACGTGAATGGTCAACCCAAAAGACGTGTTCACCATATTTGCTTTGATCTCCAAACTTTGACCATGTAGCTAACGACCTTTTTTTCACCCAAAATTGATGAAACAAAAATGGTTTCTTAAAGACATTCTCAACTTTTCATCAATATAATTGTTGTCAAATTTCAAGTTCAATAAGTAATATTACTTATTTTTTAATTGAGTTATCTTTAAAGTCCTAATTGACATACTGAGTGAAAAATAACTATAACTTTCAAACCGTTTAACCTTTTTGAAATCCAAAACATGCATCACATTCTATGCTTCGCCTACTATAAGAAAAAAAAAGTTTTTAATTTTTGTAAAGTTTAGAATTAGTTAAGGTGGTTAGACACAAGAGTTTTTTATTCTGAATAATTTGTAGCAGAAAATTCATAATTAATTATTTATTTGGGAAAAAATTACACAAAAATATGTGTCACTCTTGGGCATGAGTCTACTACCTATATCTAGAATCTTGTGAAAATATATCATCATTTGATTGTGATTAAGGTGGTCAGATATACACGTACTTTTTATCTTTTTCCTAAAATTTTCGTATTACTGCATTGAAATCTAAAATTTTGAACAATTAGATTATTTTTTTTCAAACAAGGGCTAGTAGTTTAGAAACTACATTCAATTTCCTACAGATTATATTCTTACAACCTTTTCACATAAGATTGATAAGATGTTCAACTTTTTATGTCAAATTGACTAACCCTGATTTTCTGATTTTTCATTGCCACTTAAGGCCATAGTTTGGTATACCATGATCCTGCACATACCCTTTATTTGTATTATAAAAAGAACTCAAGGCTATTAGGCTTTATTAGCTCACTAAAATGAATGTTGATCAACTAATTTTGGGTCATACAGCCACTAGAAAAGATGTATATACAAAATTCAAAGAATTTTTTATTGATTAATAAGAAAAGTATATAAGGGTAAAAGCACAATAAGTTGTTACCCTTTTGTAAAGGAAAAGGCTAACAAAATAAAAACTGTTCAACTTAAATAACTAGTATAAAAATGGCATTTATGTTTGGAATTTGAAGATGATATAAACTAATTAAATATGTTAAAATGGATGAAGTTTATGATTAATATTTTTAATATTTTTTTTGAATAAGAATTGATATGTTTTTTTTTTAAATTTTAAAGATGATTTTTTCAGTTGTTGAAAAATTAGGGGTCTAGTTCCCACCAAAAAATTATATGTAAATAAATATTTTTTACCTAATTTCAAAATATGTTATAGATGACATATATAGCTAGTGCATGAGGAAATGAAAATTAGTTTTTGACCTATATTTTCTCTTTTAGAACAATTCAAATTCCAACTCACATGAAATCGACAGTTTTATCTCTCACCATATTTTTCATAACAAATCAATCCCAATCAAAAAATAAATATATATTCTTGAAGAGGACTCTCTCCTCTAGTGCACCATATTTTTTTCAAATTTATTTAATATGATTTACTATTTTTTCTTTCTCCAAATCAACATCTTCTTGACTATTAAAATACCTACTTGCAATATTTATTAATTATGATAGAATGTGTCTAATTAAAACACTATAAAATTTATATGAGGATATTCTTGACTCTGATCTCTATAAAAGAGTTTTTTTTTTTAAATATCATTAAAAAAATTAGGAGTTATTGAAACATCATTTTTTCTGAAATAATTTTATTTCTATGGTAAGTGGACCCAAAGTGGTATCTAGAACATGCATTTAATAGATATTTCCAATTGGAAAAGATAAAGCACTTATCTAACTTAGCTAGAATGAATCTAGCTAGACCATATGTTTGACCAAAATTAATTTTTAGTTAGAAATACTAAAATTCAGCTATGTTGATAAGTTTGCCTAAAAGGTGACACCTAATTGTGCTTTTACCCATAAGAAGTATTACTTGGCTTTTCTTAGATTCATGATAATGTACATAATGCAGTGAAATTAGATTTAATCTTGCATTGGTTACTAATTACTTTCAATATCTTTCTTTGTTACAAAATTACTACATGTTCCTAAGACTTTACAATGCTACCCATATCGTGTTCAAGATGTAGGATCATCATGTAAGAACTTAATATATATATGCAACAGATAAGATTTTGATTCTCTAGTTTTTTCATACTCTAGTCGATATCATTGGAATTTCTTATTTGATTTAAGTTTTACTAAAGAAAATATTGTCATTTTTATGATTGGTAATGAGATTCAAACCATTCAGACCAGTGATTCAATTACAAAACTACTGATACAAATGAGGAATAAACATGCATGTAATTTTGTCATGACAAAAATGAATGGTTTTGGTAAATTATCTTCTCAACCTTGACTCTCAATCATCCAAGAATGATCTTTTTGATTTAATCTTCCTATGATTAATTGATCACTATAATTTTACTAGTAAATGCCTTACGGAACAATCATGCCAGAAGTGATGAGAATAATGCATGAGAACATAATCTTGTCTAATGCCTCTAAAGGCTGATTTTATGAAGCAATTGTTTGATTGTCGATATAAGAAAACTATCCACTTGCTACTTATCTTTCCAAAAATATGATGCATTTATTAATATAATATTTCATTGCCTCTTCTGCTAAGGTGGACAATATACAAGGTAACACCATCCACATTTTCTTGACTAATCTTCAATGAGCTTTGATACTTGGAAATAAGAACCATTATCAACATTTCCCAAGTTCAAATTAAAGTCAACAATGGGTGAAATCTCTTAGAAATATTTTTATCTCTCCTCTACCATGTTTATGGAAGATGCCCATCCTAGTATGGAAGATGAATCTTTTATTCTAGACAACATTTCCTTGTTGATCTCTAATGAAATCAATGTGGATCTATTTTTCCTTATCTCACTACAAGAAGTGGAAGATGTTGATTTTCATACAAAAAAGGTAAAGCCCCAGACTCTAATGACTTACTAGTTAAAGTTTTTTAGGATTTCTAGGAGATTATTAAGCTTGACCTTTTAGAGGTGATTCAGAAGTGACAGAGAAAAAAGAAAATGTTAAGAGCTATAAACACTATTTTTAGAGCTCAAATTCCTAAAAAAGAATTTGTGAATAGATTAGATCGGTTTACATGCATTCCTCTCTATAACGTGGTTTATAAGATTATCACTAAACTGATATTTGAAAAAATTAAGGTGCGCCTCAAATCTGTGATTCCTATTGAGAATGGTGGATTTTTGTCAGTAGACAAATTCTTGATGGGATAATGATTGATGCAAAAACCATTCACTATATATGGTGACCTCAAAACATTCATACATGAACTGCTATAAACTGTATAATAGCACTGATACTAGTAATTTGCATTATATCATTGAAAGATTGATAAGATAGAGTAAACCATCAAAATACTTCTCTGAAGAACAACATTGTCTTGTGATCTCGTTGATTGAACAACCATAAAACACAAGTCTTCCAAGATTCTTCAAAAAATAGGATCCTCTTTCTCCTTATCTTTTTATCAGCATGGCTAGGGGGCTTGGTATATTTATCAAACTAGATTTGGCAAGGCATGATTTAGGGTTGGAGTTAGTGCAATAGTTTGTCTCTATATTATCATCTCCGATTTGTTGGCAATACTACTCTGATGGGCAGAGCCAGAATCAATGAAGCCGCTAGTTTTAGGAGAACCTTGGATACACATTTGGCTACCTATTATGTCCCCCTTTTTTTGTGACATTAGTAGTCAATTAAATTTTTATATTTTAAGTTGTCAAATTATATCAAATTTAAAGACGACTGAATTTAATTATTTATTAAATTATCAAAATGACTTAATGGAGCCTGGTGAATAATTAATAAGTCATTTTAATTTAAAGGAAAAATGAAGAGTCACGTGGTTGTTCTTTAAAAGAACATTGATAGGCTCATCCTCATTATGTTTTATTTATTATCTCCTCTTGGATAATTTGGGAGATTTGGCTTTCAGTTGATTTGAGGACAAAAACCCTCGAGCTTGGAAGTAGTGGACGGAAACCCATTATCTTGTGGATATATTACTCAGGTGTCTCACTTGTACTTCTAATTCATATTTCTTGTCATCTAATTTGACTATAAGTTATGTTACTACAATTGGATCTTTTGTTGCTCTACTAAAGATTTAAATGCAATTTTCATATATCTCTATTTTGGCTAGATATTTTATATTTTTCTATACAATGTGTTGGATAAATTGAAAAGAATTGCATGCAAATTATCTGTTTGAATTTTTGTGGTAAAATCTAAAAATAATATTCCAGGAGAATATTGCAGTGGTATTAGAGCTGGTTTTCCTGCCAACTTATGATGTTTTATCAGAGACAAATTTACAAAAGTTTTTGTTATCAGAATTATCATTGTATTGTGTGAGAGAATTTGTCCAATGAAAATATATGTTTGAATGATTAAATATTGACTCCTGAATATTTCTTTATGGCCACCAGGTACCAGGTAAGTTAGTATTGCAGCCAAGAGGATTTTGAATCAAAGATTAAACAGTAGTCTGTTGGGCTCAAATTTGATATTATAATTGAAAATTTAATATTTCATGAAGTTGTGGGACTCCACACTTTCCTGAGTAATGGCGTGAGGAAATAGGGATATTAAAGTCCACTGGAAGTCCAAATATTTTGTGCATATTTTATTTGTTCTTCATATATTCTAGCCCGATAATCTTTATTGGTATGATTTTTAACCATTCCTATGTTGAAGCCTATATCATTTAATTCGTTCAAAATTATACTTCTTAAAGGAGATGTTCTCTTGGTTATGGCGGGTCCTATTTCATTGTTGTGGAAGTCGGATATATTTTACTCTTTACCATAGATCCCCGGGAAATTGATTCATCTGTTAGATATAATTCAACTGTTACTGATGTTCCTTACCGTAGCTATTTTGGTTGGTGGAGTTGGTAACTGCGTTAACTCTAGACTGCTCCGTATTGCTCTTCAAGTTGCTTACCGCCTATTCTAGAATTTTCTAACAGCCCTAAACAACTTGTTTTTGTAATGTTTTCTATAGCATAATGGATATATGGTTTTGAGCGCTCTACTATGCTCTGTTTTAAAATGCTCTGTTTGTTGTTTTAGCATATTGTTTTATGCTCTCTATTTTTATGCTCTGTTTCACATTGTGTTTCTTTTCCTCTGCCATATTTGACATGGTATCAGAGCAAGGTTGCATAAGCCTCTTCATATTTAAGTGGAGAGCAGCTAGATCAGATTCAACAGGAGGGAAGCTATAAAAACTTTCAACTAGATCAAATTCAAGTGTTGGGAAGCTTAGAACAGAACCAAGGAAAAGTCTGCAGAGCTTGTCATTTGTGAAGGAGCCACACAGATTCAGACCCAGAACAGTTGCTCTTTGGGAGATTCAAAAAGCACAAAGTTGCTCATAAGGAAGCTGCAAAAGAGAAGAAAGCCATTGTTGATACCCAGCAGTTGAAGTCAAACTCCCTGGTAAAAACTTTCATTTGAGTTGAATATCTCTTAAATATTTGAAATATTTGAGAACTACAGAGTATTTAAAAGGGAGAACATTTTTATTGAAAGTTTTTTTTAATCATGGCTTCTTCTAGCAACACACCACAGACTCCCATTCTTTTTGGCAAAAATTATGAATTCTAGTCCTTAAGAATGAAGTCATTTCTGCAAGCCCAGGAATGTTGGGATACTATTGAAAATGGCTACACAGAGCTCACTCCAACAGACTTAGCTGCTATGACTAATGCTCAGAGAAATGTAGCTACTGAGTTGAGAAAGAAAGAGAACAGAGCAAAATGTTGGCTTCAAAACTCGGTTGATGATTCCATTTTCTCTAAAATCACAGGTGCTGCAACATCAAAAGAAGCTTGGGATATTCTCAAATCTGCATATGAGGGTAATGACAAAGTCAAGACAGTCAACCTCCTAGCCTTGCAAACACAGTTTGAAACATTGAAAATGTCTAACTTAGAAAATGTTGATCAGTTTATGACCAGAGTCATGGGCATTGTAAATCAAATAAGATCTAATGGTGAAACCATTGAAGATCAAAAGATTGTTGAAAAAGTCCTCAGAAGCCTACCAAAGAAATTTGAAATGGTTGTCACAGCTATTTTGGAGTCCAAAGATCTCACTACTTTTTCAGTAGTTGAGCTAACTGGATCACTTTTGTCACACGAGACCAGACTAAATCTAGAAGAAGAGTCTTTGGAACAAGCTTTCAAGACTCAAGCCTCTTTCAGTAGAGGTAGAGGCAGAGGAAACAGAGGCAGAGGCAACTGAGGGAGAAACAATAGAGGTAGACAATATCAATATGGAGAAGAAAGATCAGCACAAGATCAATCAGGGCAGTTTAGAAACTTTCAAAACTAGGCACAAAGAGGCAGAAATCGGACTGATAAATCTAGAGTCCAATGCTTCTACTGCAAGAAATTTGGACACTACGAATCAGAATGCAGAAAGAAACAGTCAAACCAAAACAATGGTAGAGCGCGTGTCTCCAACAATGAAGGTGAATCTTCTAAAACAACA
The DNA here is from genome assembly GCA_027943335.1 of Chamaecyparis obtusa. Classification (NCBI taxonomy): domain Eukaryota; kingdom Viridiplantae; phylum Streptophyta; class Pinopsida; order Cupressales; family Cupressaceae; genus Chamaecyparis; species Chamaecyparis obtusa. Next base: position 673,021 of record BSBK01005388.1, read on the forward strand.
TTTCTTTCCTGCCATAGTTCTAAAGACAGTCATACCAAAGACCTTTGGTTGCTAGACAGTGGTTGCAACAATCATATGACAGGTAACAAAGATTTAATTTCTTGCATTGATACTTCTACAAATTCTGAAATTACCCTTGGTGATAACTTTCGAGTAAAAGCTCAAGGGAAAGGAATTGTTCCTATTCTTACTAAACAAAATCAGCGAAAAGAGATACATGATGTCTTTTATGTTCCAAATCTAAAACATAATCTCCTAAGTGTAGGACAATTGATGGAACATGGCTATGAAATAATTTTTAAAGGTACAACTTGTATTTTTGATAAACCTCCCGGTAGAAGACTTATTGCAAAGATTGAAAGAACCAAAAATAGAATGTTTCCCATAAATCTTAGGAGTGCCATTCTGTCACAGTCATTTGCCCACAATGTCTCAAGCATGGATGAGACACAATTATGGCATTCTAGGTTTGGTCATCTTCCTTTTAAAAGTCTTAGTCTTCTTCAAAAGCAATTTATGGTCAAAGGTCTTCCTTCTTTTAAATCACTTGACAGTCAATGTGAGAGTTGTATTCTTGGAAAACATAAGAGAGATAGCTTTCCATCTTCCTCCAATAGAGCACAAGAACACTTAGAGCTTGTCCACACAGATCTTTGCGGACCAATGCAAACTCAATCCATTGGTGGTAGCTTTTATTTTCTGACCTTCATTGATGACTTTAGTAGGAAAATCTGGATTTATTTTCTCAAGAACAAGTCAGATACTTTTTCAAAGTTTAAACAATTCAAAGCTGAAGCAGAAAAACAAAGTGGTAAATATATAAAAGTGCTTAGATCAGACAAAGGAAGAGAATACAGTTCAAAAGATTTTATAGATTTTTGCAAACAACATGGCATTGTTATGCAAACCACAACAAGATATACTCCACAACAAAACAGAGTTGCTGAAAGGAAAAATCAGACCATCATGAATATGGCTAGATGCATGCTCAAAGAAAAGAATTGGTCAAATGATTATTGGGCTGAAGCTGTTGCTACTGCAGTCTATATTTTAAATAGATCTCCTACAACTAGTGTTCAAGGAAAAGTGCCACAAGAGGCTTGGTATAGTACAAAGTTGAATGTATCTCATTTTAGAATTTTTGGTTGCATTGCATTTGCACACATTCCAGAGGAGCTGAGACAAAAACTTGACAATAGGAGTGAAAAGTGCATCTTTGTTGGCTATAGTGAACAATCAAAAGCCTATAGACTCTACAATCCTATCACCAAGAAATTTTTGGTGAGTAGAGATGTCAAGTTCCTTGAGAATAAATCTTGGTGTGATCAAGAAAATGAAACTTTGAATGGTCCAAATCCATTACAGCTGTTTGATGAACCCTCAGATCAGCAAGTTCATCCACCAAGGCTACCAAGATTGCAGGTACAAGGTCAGCAACAACACATTGGAAATGGTAATTCTTCCAGCACTAATTCATCTTCATCTATAGACAATCAAAGAACTAGAAGCATAAGGGAAATATATGAACAAGAAAATGTAATTGAACAAAATCTTTTTGCCTTTCTTTCATATGAAGAAGCAGTAAAAGAGGAACATTGGGATGATGCAATGAATCAGGAAATTGATGCCATAGAAAAGAACAAAACTTGGGATCTTGTTGATCTACCAAGTGACAAAACTAGCATTGGTGTGAAGTGGATATACAAGACAAAGCTAAATGACAAAGGAAAGATAGAAAAATATAAAGCAAGACTGGTTGCCAAGGGTTTTTCTTAGCAACTTGGCATAGACTATGGAGAAACTTTTGCTCCAATAGCTAGATTGGACACAGTCAAAACTATTTTGGCTATTGCTGCTCAAAATAAATGGAAAGTTTTCCAAATGGACGTCAAATCCGCATTCTTAAATGGCATATTGGAAGAAGAGATATATGTAGATCAGCCACCTGGGTTTGAAATCAAAGGGCAAGAGCATAAAGTATATAAGTTGAAGAAAGCATTGTATGGCTTAAAACAAGCCCCAAGAGCCTGGTACAGTCAGATTGACTCTTACTTCATCAACAGTGGATTCATCAGGAGCAATCATGAGCCAACTCTTTATACAAAAATAGATCATGAAGGTAAAATTCTCATTGTTTGTCTTTATGTTGATGACTTGCTCTATACAGGAAATTTGATGTTAAATGAATTCAAAGCTGCAATGAAAAAGGAGTATGATATGACAGATCTTGGAATCATGAAATATTTTTTGGGAATTGAAATCAATCAATCTGCTCAAGGTATTTTTGTTTGTCAACGAAAGTATGCTTTAGAAATGTTGAAAAAATTCAGAATGGGCAATTGCAAACCAGTAGTCACGCCCATTGCACAAGGAACAAAGCTGAGCAAACAAGATGATGGACCACCAGTTGATTCTACATTGTATAAGAGGCTAGTTGGCAGTCTTTTGTACCTCACAGCAACTAGACCAGACATAATGTTTGCTGCAAGCTTTGTATCCAGATTCATGGAATCTCCAAAAGAATCACATTGGAAGGTAGCAAAAAGAATTCTGAGATATGTTGTAGGGACAATCAACTATGGATTATGGTACACTCAAATTGAAGATGCTTCACTCTCAGGCTACACAGATAGTGATTATGCTGGCAGCATAGATGATATGAAAAGCACATCAGGCTATGCTTTTCACTTGGGAACAAATCTTATCTCATAGGGATCCAAAAAACAACCTATAGTCTCAATATCTTCAGCAAAGGCAGAGTATGTGGCTGCAACTACAGCAGCTTGTCAAGCAGCATGGCTAAGAAGGATACTAAATGATCTTGCACATGTTGAAAAGGGGCCAACTTATATTCTCTGTGATAACAGTTCTGCTATTGCCTTATCAAGAAATCATGTCTTCCACAACAAAAGCAAGCACATTGATACTCGCTTTCACTTCATTCGAGAGCTTGTCCAAAATGGAGAAATTTCTCTTATCTTCTGTAGATCACGAGATCAGCTTGCAGACATATTTACAAAACCATTGGGAAAAAATGTTTTTGAATTTCAAAGAAAACTCTTAGGAATTGTTAGTGCTGATGATTGTAACAGTTGACATTAGAAGGGAGTGTTAGATATAATTCAACTGTTACTGATGTTCCTTACTGTAGCTATTTTGGTTGGTGGAGTTGGTAACTGCGTTAACTCCAGACTGCTCCGTATTGCTCTTCAAGTTGCTTCCCACGTATTCTAGAATTTTCTAACAGCCCTAAACAACTTGTTTTTGTAATGTTTTCTATAGCATAATGGATATATGGTTTTGAGCGCTCTGCTATGCTCTGTTTGTTGTTTTAGCATACTGTTTTATGCTCTGTTTCACATTGTGTTTCTTTTCCTCTGCCATATTTGACATCATCAAGATTAGATTTGGTTGTAAAAACATTATCGGGCTTGAAGTATTAATATATTGGATATGCATCTTTTGGAACCATTATTTCTGAACTCGGCTCTCCAAAATCTTCTTGATTAATTTTGTATTCCTATTGGTTGATAATATTATTTGAAGCATTCATGGCTACTGCATAGGATATCAGAAACTTCATATGATTGAGGACGTTGTTAATTTCCGTGCATTTGGGTACAACAACAGTAGGAAGACAAGAAGGTGATGACTTTGGTTCTGGTTTCTTTCAATCTATATCAGAGAGTATAATTGGTGCATGGGTATTCCCATGCGACTGATTAGTTTGAACTGGAGTCAATAGAAAAGAGAAAAAAATTATATATCAGGAGTTTGTGATGGTTGAATAATGTGAGGCTTCCACGAAGTTTTTCCTGGTCCTGATGTCAATGGAGAAAACAATTTGGTTTCTATTTATGTCATGTTGTGCCCCTGGAAATGGGAAAAAAATCTTTCAGTGACTAAAAGCGACTCCATATAATCTAGAAATTGCAATATGAGAGGCGGAGAACATAGGTTGTTGTAAACTTATTGGGTTTTGAATATAATTACTACCTGGACCGTAGACTATTTTCAACTCGTCAAATAGAACAATAGACAATACTATAGTATAAGGAGATATCTAACAAATCTGGGCGCAAATAATTCCCTAACCGTGGACTATAAGTCCATATTAAGTTTCCAAGTGTTGTCAAGGGAAGTGATGTTTTGGGTAGAATATTTGAGTCGTGGCTTGAAGAAGCATTCCCAATCAATTTCAAAGCTTATCCAATAAAGAGAAAATATAGGGGATTTTGAGCTATCATTAGGTGTGAGGTTTGATCTTCATTAATTCATTTGGGGTGAAAGGGAAGTACTAACATTTCTTCTGTAAGCAGTGGCATGCATGAATTTTGCATGAAGGAAACCATATTATCACACAATTCGATTCTCAACACTGCCGTATTGTTTGTGAGACCTGTCAGTGTTCCTACTATATGCAAATGGGAGTTGATTGTGTTGCAAGTAAGAAAGAAATATTTAGTTGAATGATGAATTTATGTTATACACTTGTTGTTCAAACAATGTTTCTATTATATATGATCAAACATTCTGAATGAAACCAGTACCAAGATTTAGTTTTCAAGCTTGTGTTCTCATTGATGTGGAGACCGAAAAAAAACCTGAAGTAATATAGAGATGTAGGATTATTTATTGGCATATCCCAGATGTGATTTTTAATTTTGTTCTAGGATTCAATTTGACATTTCAGTTGCTTTGAATATTTTTGTGCAAGCATGGAAGGTTCATCTGGCTGATATTGGTGGCATTGAGTGATAAGGGGAAGCTGTGAATGGCTCCAAACTACTAATTAAAGGTCTTTCCTACATACTATCTTTATCTGAGTTTCAAGGTATGTTGAGTCCATTTTTAGTCATTACAATTGTCAAACCTTCTAGCGGAAAACAAGTCTCCTTGTTTTGAGCATTGTTGTTGTACATTGTTGATACATTTTTTTTTCTATTACATATAATTTATAAACTATTAGTTACAAAACAAAACGGAGCTGAGTTCTAGAGTATTACAAAAAATTTCAGTACTACTGAGTGTTACAGCAACTGCTATTACAATATTGTCTTAATAAAGTATTATGCAAAAAAATAAGACCAGATAAATTTAGGAGGGACTGTCTCCTTCCTCCTCTTCTTCATCATTAGAATCTAGGGAAATTGAATTGTAGCCAATGACTCTAAAGTCTCTATCACCTGTGGTCCTCATCTCCCTTCTTTGGTTTTCCTGTTTCATTTGTTGAATGAACTCAATAAGGTTGATCTCGAACTCATCTTTGTCTTTCATTGTTGTGTATCCATGAGCTATCTTTGATTTCTCTATGGTAGTCTTCCCCTCTCTCAGTACTTGCAAGAACTTGTTCTCCTTCATCTTAATTACCACTGTGACCTGCATATCAATGTCAAAATATATGAGTCTCTTGTGAGATTCAGTAAGGTTCCTGTTCTTACCTGCAAGTACATCATTATTCCAAGCCTTCCAGATGAACCATAAAATAACAAAAGAAAGCAAAGACCAAAAAGTGTTACAGAATTTGCTACAATTAATAGTGCCAGAGATAATATTCAGAGCATCAAAGTGGGTTTTATAGGATAGTCCAAACATGTTCCAGATTTCAAAGGCAAACAAACGCTCAAAGAAAACATGGGTGACAGACTCAGGTTGTTTACACACAGAACAAATATTTGGATCTCCCCCGGGTTTCTTAAATGGCAGCTTGTGCAGGACTAGTTTCCACAAAAAACAAGAGACCTTAGGTTCTACTGGTCTAGTCCACAGCAGTCTGAAGTAGTTCATCCACTCTGAGTTCTGGATCTCCAGTACCCATTTATGCTTTACATGGGAAAAGATGTCACTCTTATTGGTCAGCAGTTGATAAAAATATTTGGACTTACCAAGGTGGAGTGGGGTATTGTCAGGCCAAAACAATTGGAAGTTACAGCAGGTTTCAGTGCAATATCCTTTAATGGGACCAATGGAGTCCAAGGCATCTTTGAGGACAGATTAAGTTCTCCATTGGGTTCTGGGTATACTAAATTGGGATTCAAGCCACTCCCATGGGGGAAGCATACCTTGTTGGATGATATCTCCAAAAGTTGCAATGCCTATCCCAGTCCACTTCCTTGCTAAACACCCCTATAGTAGTGCTAGCGGTCTATCTCCATGTCTTAAGTTCCACCAAATGGATTTGAGCCTACAAAAGTTCCCATCTTTCTTAACCGGCCCCTTAATGCTCAGGAAACATATTTCCATGCCTTCCATATGCTTTTGAAAACACTGGATCCATGAACAACCACGTTAGCATCCATAGTGAGAATGTCGGTAAAGCAAAGTTTATGTCAACCTTTTGATCTGCTAAAGTGAGCCAATTGTAGGTTGTTTCTCACTAGCACTTTCCAGGGCTCATCTCCTTCCCCTGCTTTAGCTATCCACTTGACTGCCAAATCAATACCTTGTGACTTCAGGTCCTTGAGTCCTAGACCTCCCCAGTCTCTACCTCTTGAGCACCATTCCTAGGAAACTGCATGTAACCTCTTATTTCCTCTGCCATCTGACCAAATAAAATCTTTGATAACCTTCTAGGTATAGTTGAACTGGTGCTGACTAAATAGCCACATGGAGGAGAAATAGACCGGATAGGAGGAGATTATCTTTTGGCAAACTTGGAATCTTCCAGGGAAGGAAAGGAGGTTGTTGTCCCATTTGATGAGCTTCCTGTTAATCCTCTCAAAAATCCAATCCCACATCTGGTTGAGATTAGGGGAGATGTAAAAGGGGATTCCAAATATTGGACCATATGGTCAGGCCCTCCCCAAGAAAAATAAAATTTGGCCCACCAATGAGGAGGATTATGCTCCCAACCCAACATAACAGATTTGGATAATGAGACTTTGCTGCCAGAGGCTTTGCAAAAAAGGTCTAGTTTGTTCATCAAACATCTCATATTATTTTCTTCAAGGAGAAGTAGAATGGAGGTATCATCTACAAACTAGACATTGGAGACATCCTAATCATTGGGGATAAGGATATCAGTAACCCTAGGGGAGAGGGAATCATCTCTAAGGAGGTAGTGCAGAGAGTCTGCAGCAATAACAAATAGGGAGGGAGCTAGAGGTCAACCTTGTCTGATAGATCTGGAGAGCCTAAAGAATTCTGATCTGGCTCCATTGACTTCCACAACATCCATGACACCATAGAGGAGTGTTGATACCATCCTACAAAAGAAGGGAGGCAACCCTAAGGCTTCCAGCATCATCATGATAAATCTCCACTCGATCCTATCATATGCCTTCTCATAGTCTATGAGGAGCATGGCACAATCCAGTCCTGAATTTTTCACCCAATTCATAGCCTCCCAACATGTGACAAGATTCTCAAGGATGTATCTTCCCTTAACAAATCTTGTTTGGGTGCTATTGATCACAGAGGGGAGGAGGTTTTCAATTCTTATTGCAAGAATTTTGGTAAGGATCTTGTATACCACGTTTAGAAGAGTGATAGGTCTCTAGTTTTTAATTAGTAGCCTATCACCCTCTTTAGGTATGAGCGTAATGAGCCCAGCATTTAATATTGGGCCAAGGGTGCCTGCTTCAATAGCTTCATTATAGACATGGAGGATTTTAGGCCCAATCCACTTTAAATTGGCCTTGTAAAACTCAATAGGCAGCCCATCTAGACTAGGAGCTTTATCATTAGCCATCCTATTGATGGAGTTATTGATTTCTTCCACAAAGAGTTCCTTGTTTAACAACTTCACTTTCTCCTCTCCTATCTTCTTAGGTATAAGGGTCCTAATCTTTCCCCTGGCTTCCTCCATAGATGGATCAACATCTTCTGAGGTGAACAAGTCTTTATAGAAGGAAGAGAAGGCTTTGACAATCTCCTATTGATAAGAGACCACAGAGTCATGAACTCTGATACTTGCAATCTTATCCCTTGCCTCTTTTTTATTAAGGGTTTGAAAGAAGAACTTAGAGCCTCTATCCCCTAGATTAATCCATTTGATCCTGGCTCTAATCCTAACCCCTCTGGTCTTGATCATCTGAATCCTTCTGAGGGAGTCTCTGCAAGCCATAACATTTTCCAACAGCTCTTGAGAGGAAGGGTTGACTTGAATTTGGGCTTCTGCCTCTTGCAGAGACTCCACCAACTTATACTCTAAAAGTCTAGAGTCTTTAGCCTTCTTAATCCTGACTTTTGTAAGCATACTCTACCAATATTTAGTGGTTTGATTCCACCTATCAATGTCTGAGTCATGATCAGCAATACTCTCATTATACTAGGTAATGATCTTAACCACTGCCTGGACATCCTCATCTACTAAGAGGAAAGTATTAAGAGCAAACCCTTGTTTAGGGGGAGCATCGGAGACTTGGTCTCCATTGAGTTGGATGGTGGAAAAAATGGGGTGGTGGTCAGATAGGGTGAAGGGAAAGACCTTCACACAATTTTTGTCTAGAGGGGGCTAACAGCTGAACCGGAGCTTGTTAAGGTAGAATCTATCCAATCTGGAGTATATCCTTCTCTCTCCTTTTTGAAAATTAGACCAAGTATACCAGATACCCTTAGAATCATTCTTCTTACCAGCTAAGGGATCAAATAGATTAAGTTTGTTAATCATTCTGCACCAATAGAGTGGCTCATTGCCCTTCCATTCAAACCTAAGCCCTCCCAACTTATCTTGGGCCCTTTCAACCATATTAAAGTCTCCTGCTATTATCCAAGGGATGGAATCAAGATCTGCTAACCACTTCCATAACTCAATCCTGCCACTGTGTTCATTAGGAGCATATACTGAGCATATCCCAAATTCTATATCTTTGACCTTCAATCTAATCCAAACAGCCCTATTGTAGGGTGAAATGCCCCACATTTGGACAACATTCTTCCATGTGGGGCTAATCAGGATAGAGGTCCCACCTTTACCTCTAGAGTGTTTGGTGGAAAATGCAGTTGCATCTCTCCAAATGTATTTGAGGGAAATATCAAGCTCAAATCCTATTGCTTTGACCTCTTGAAGCATTAGAATGTCTAACTTGTTATGAGAGTTAAGGAGTCTTTGACCACATATTTCCTGTCAGAGGCTTCCAGTCCTCTAACACTCTAGGATGAATTGTTTAGTAGCATATTAACTGTTTATAATTTAGTATCCATGGGTTTCTTAAAGCATTTAGGAATATCCACTCTGGGGGTTTTAGAAAGTTTAGGATTCCCACTGGTTAGGGGGGGCATTCCCCTTTTCTTCTTCTTAATGATCCCTGCATCCACTTCTATAGAGCTAGCTTTCATGGATTGAATCTCCCCTTTTTTACCTTTGGAGGGATCAACTACAAACACAAATGACTCTTCTGAGAAGCCTTTCTATGGGGCATGATTGGAGTTGGCAATCTCTCCTTCCTCAAGCTCAAAGTCTTGTCTCAGCTCAGATCCCAACTCTGTTCTCCCTGTAGGGAGGATGGATCCTACCTCAATCCTCTTCTCAACATACACATAAATCCATCTATCAGGTGGAGGTGGAAGGGGAGGGGGAGCTGGTATGACAACAATGGAATATGCATTTAGTTTATCTTCACTAGAAACAGGGGGGAATTCCCTCCCATTCCACCACCCTAATAGGGGGAAAGGGACATCTCATTAGGGGTGGAGTGTACAAGAGAGGCCTAAGGGCCATCTACCCTATCTGTAGGGAGAGCAGAGGGAGGAGATGAATTCATTAGAATCCTTTGACCTTAAGGATGACTGGAGTAGATTTTCCACTTGGGTTGAGGAACACTTTTGTTATTCAAAGCTCTATCTCTGATCTTATCTACTGCTAGCTATTGAGTGTTCTTTGCTCTATGCTTTTGTTTCGGTTTAGGACCATTAAGGCCAAAATCAAGGGTTTCAATATTAGGAACACCTTCAAGGAGTTTTGGGATGGTAGAATTGTCTTTTGGGAGCTCCAGTTGAGAATCAAATTTCCCTTTAAGGCTATCTAGGGTAGCGGAGAGAGTTGCTGAGTCTTGGTTCCAAGAAGGGGGGTTAAATATGAACAATGGGGGGAGGTTTAGGAGCGGCATTGATCTTGGAAGTAGCAAACTATAATTCTGAGCCAACCTTTTCCTTAGGGTTCAGAGGAGGAACCACTTTCTTATTCATCACATTCCTTTTTAGAATAATAGGGCACTCTTTTTTTTGTGACCTTCTTTCCTACAAACAAAGAAGCCACCTAAACCACCCAGGAAGATAACTGGGAAACACATAGACACAGGATCAATGTCGAATTGCAAGGTTTTAGGGAGGTCAACACTGGGTTTAACTGAGAGAAGGATGTGAATATCCATGTTAGGAATAAGAGTATTGGACTGATCTATTCTAAGCAATTTTCCTATCGTCTCAAGTGCAAACGGAATAAGGTTCAACAAGAAAGGGGGAAGGTTGCCAATGATTAGCCACCTTGGGCTAGACAGGGCTAGGACTTCTTGGGAGGCTTCGAGAGACCAAGGAATAGCTCTAAATTTGCAGGAGCCAACTCTCCAAAATTGTTTTCCCACAATGACTTTCTGCGCTTTAGGGTCACAGAAAAACAAAATAAACAAACCTTTTTGAAGCATACGATAGTAGGAGAAATGAAAACCTAATTTTTGACCCCATGATTTATGAAACCAATCGTTAAGAAAATTCCTAGAGGGGATCATGGAACTATCAACTGCAAGAAAGAATATAGCACAATCTTTAATTCTAGCCTTTTCTTGATTGATAGCAACATTCATCTATGGATTTAGTTTAATAACTAACTTGGGAGGAACAGGATCCTTACCTCCATTTCCTTCGGCGGTAGCAGTCTCCTGGGAAGAGCTTGCGAGGAAGGCAGCTCCTTTTGGTAGAACATATTCATTTTGGATGGCTTGCTTGAAGGAGTTCACCTTAGGTGCAGCCGGTTGTGTTTCTCCATTCTTCTGAGCATCGCCTCGAGAAGCACTTTTGGAAACCCCAGGGCTCGCTTGAGAAAAAACCTTAGGGCTAAAATCACTTGCATTGTGAGATGTATCGTTCGCCATAAGGATACATCCCTTTGGCATCACTTCAACATTAATGGCTCCAGGTGATGTCAAGGCCATAAATGGAAGCCTGCTAAGGAGCGTGTGAGAGAGCCGAGTGAAAAAGTCAGATGGATGCTGGGTACATCAAGTTGTAGAGCCTCTATGTTATAAACTTGTTGTTCAAACAATTCTTGTATTATATATGATCAAACATTCTGAATGAAACCAGTACCAAGATTTAATTTTCAATCTTGTGTTCTCATTGATGTGGAGATCGGAAAAAAACCTGAAGTAATATAGAGATGTAGGATTATTTATTGGCATATCCCATATGTGATTTTTACTTTTGTTCTAGGATTCAATTTGACATTTCAGTTGCTTTGAATATTTTTGTGCAAGCATGGAAGGTTCATCTGGTTGATATTAGTGGCATTGAGTGATAAGGGGAAGCTGTGAATGGCTCCAAACTACTAATTGAAGGTCTTTCCTACATACTATCTTTATCTGAGTGTCAAGGTATGTTGAGTCCATTTTTAGTCATTACGATTGTCAAACCTGCTAGCGGAAAACAAGTCTCCTTGTTTTGAGCATTGTTGTTGTACATTGTTGAAACATTTTCAAATCTGAACATATGATTTAAGGCTAGTATTTGGCTCACAGTTGTGTAATCTGATTTTTGTCACCAGTGAACTAATTGGAAATGCATATGTTATTATTGGCTGTATACAAAATGTTAGACATAATTACCATGGGAAAAGAGTAACAAGTAATGAATGTTATATTCACTTAAGTGTTTCATTAAATGCTCTTCTGGTAGACTTGTCTTTTTGTAATAGAAATTTGGCTTCAAAAGTAGTGGGAATCTTATGGTGGGAATATTTTTTACATAAGATTTGGTTGATTTGTTTCCTATTGAATATGGTCATTAGAATTTTTTTTATCAAGTGGAAAACAAATTTCTACAAATTTGAGTACCATACAAATTGAGTTTGTATCAGAACAGTGTGTTCTTATAGTTGCATCATCTTACCTATAAGGTACAGTAAGCAAAATGAATTCATTGGTAGATCTAAAAAGTAATCTTTTGTCAAAAGAATTCAATGCTACATTCAATGGTGATCATCTAAGAGACTTGTAGAAATAAAAATAAGTAGGTAATTGGCTCTATTTGATTGGAATACAATTAGAGTCCATAAAATTTCACGATGGTGTTCTTTCTAAGCTAGAGGAACTAGACTTGTATTTGTTCAAAGTAGACCAGTCAGATTAGAGTCTTCTGAATTGGTATTTGTAGCCTTTGATACTTTCTTTGGTCTAGCACAGGTTATTGGAACATCCATGTGAAGATGTTAGACTTGAAATTGTTTCATGTCTCAGTGAGATTATATGAATAACAACTCCTATAGCACCTTATAATGATGACATACTAATGAAGGTTCTACAACTTATTGTGGGGAGCCTACATGGATTACTTGATGTTAAAGCCCTCAAATTTGGTAAGAGGGATAAAATTATAGAAATAATGGCAAGAGATAGGCTATTTATTATTATGTTAGATCTTAAACATGATAAAATAATTCTTCAAATGTTTCAATGCTTCTTAACTGGAATTAGGAAACATCATCTAGACAATGTGAGGGCTTATATGAAAACCATCATGTCCTTAATCTTAGATGAGGATGATGATATCTGTATCATCTTAAAATGGAAGCACTTCCATGATAAGATCATTTAGACCTCTAAGTGAGTGGTCTGGGGTCATGTCAAGCACCCTGATCAGGTCTTTTCTCAAGTCTGGCTTTCTCCCCCCATTCTTCTTCTCTCTGCACCTCTTTTACACTTTATTTCTGCATTTCCTAACACTTTGGATTGAGGTCCTAAGGTTTTTGACCTCAAGGTCAAAGATGACCTTGAGGTTCAATGATGACCTTGACCCTCACCTAAGTCAGGGATGACCTCGACCCTGACCTAGGGCGGGGCCTACCTCATCCTTGACCCAGATTTCAAATTTTAGATTCCCATGATTTTCGGATGTCGAGTTTCGAAAAGTTTTCCTTCTTCCGGGTCATCCATTTCAGGTTTCAGAATGGTAAATCCTTAAATTGCATTTTATATGGGTCCATTTCTAAGGTTTAAGGTTAATTGGGATTTAATTCCCCAATGTCGGCCTTCTCTAGAGGTGTGTGCCCTAGATCACTGTAAAAGGAAGCCTTCCTCTCTCATTTTCTCCATCACTTTTTTATATCTCCTTTGGCCATCAAGCACTCAAGCTCTCAAGTAACATCAAGAAAGCATCAATAATTTCAAGCAAATCATCCATTCAAGTCCTCTTCTCCATTCAAGTTCTCCATTTAAGATCAAGGATTCAAGCATTCAAGCCTTTGAAGGGATTTCGTTCAAGCATGCAAGATTCATCATTCAAACCCTAGATCTAGCCATCATGGTGGTGTGATCTTCCTTCAAGATCCTTTGTTCATCTTCTAGATCCATTCATTCATCTATCAAGGTGGATTCCAAGCATACAATCATGAAGGTACAGGTGCGGAACTGTGGATCTGGGCTTGGATTTGGATACCCTTTTTGGTGAACTTTTGAGATCTGCGAACAAAGTCAAGGATGACCTTCAAAATCTTGAAGTAGTCTTTGACCTTTTATCTAGGTCAAAGACTACCTACTGTCAAAAAGATAAAAAAAATTTGGGTTTTCTTCATCTCGGCATTTCTAGTACAAAACAAGTTGCAGAATTGCCCGAAACTACACACAGACATTAGAAATCCACATTTTCTAGATCTGCCCTATTTTGAGGTTAGTATTTGCCTTTCAATTATTTCATATTTCAAGCACGTTTTATTTATAGGGAAATATAAGGTTTTCTTCCTCCTTCATATTCTTTGTAAATTGATTCAATTTTGCATTAACCTTTTGGTTGATCAATTTGGATCTCTCCTTTGGGAATTTGGATTTAGAAGTAGATCTCATATTTCCCCCATTCAATTAGGTGATACAAATTTCACCTTATTCAATATCTATAAGCAGTTGCAATCAGACTTGTTATCTATTTGGAGATAGGAGAATAATATGTCACCCATGTCTTATGAGCTCTCAACAGTATTAATCAAGTAGAAGACTAAGAATTTCAAGTAATAGTTGACTAAAAATGAACTAATCTCAATGGGCTTATAGGTTGCAGGATCTTCCAAGAAAAGTAAGAACCAAATGAGAAGGGAGCATATTTGTTTCACATGTCAGGAAACTTGGACCCTTAGTCACAATTGTGAGGTTGGTAAAAAATAAAAGGAAGCCAAAGAGGTTCTAACCAATGATGAAGAAGATATGAATCTCATAATTTTTTTCCAACAAAATATCACAAATGCTTATGAGGAGATGGATTCAAAAGTTGTTATTAATAAGGGATATATAAATCTATCTATTGGTGACTTGGAGGTGGTTGTTGACAAACATTTTAATGAGGATGGTCTTACTCAAGGAGATAGCATATTAGATTCCCAAGATGTTTCCAACAAGGTTTATGAATCTTTACATGATGAGAAATTATTTGAGAATGATGACATAGAAGCAACTTGGACTTTGTATCATAAGGAGTTTGAGGCTTATAATGACACTGAAGACATCTTTGAGGGATGTGATGACTCATATGCTCTTAATAGAAAAATTTCGCTAATGGTTGATGGTGTTATGGATGACCAATCAAAAAATACAGTTCAAAATGACAATAATGAGAAACATACTTTGATGAATCAGCTGAAAGTTACTAATGATATGGTTGTTTCAGCCTTATTATGTTATGGTTACACTCATAGGATCATTGAATACCTATACAAGAAGGCTCCAGTGGAAAAGAATCAAAGGGGTATGGAGGAAGGTCATTCTTATATAGTTGACTTGTAGATGGTCAAAGTGGCTTTGTGATGTAGGAGCATCAAGGCATACAAAGATGCCTCATGAAGACAAAGAAGACATGGTGAAGATCAAGCAAGTAAATTAGCATTTACTAAATCCAATAATGGCCTTTGAAGGCTTTAGAAGGAATAAAGACAATAAATTTGTAAAAGATCCTAAAGGGCTTGTTAAGGACCTTAGGATCCTAAATGGTAGAAATGAGAAAAAAATGATAAATTTGATGTAATGGTATCCTTAGGAGTCTAGGATGAGTTTAGAAATGTTTAATTTGGTCTTAGGGATCTTCTTGATAAATTTGGGAAGTTAGTTTAAAGTTTTATGCAATAATTTGTGAGTTGGTCGATTCAAATATTTGAATCCCAATGGTCACTTGATTTTAGGAGGGAATTTGGTTTCTAGAAGTTTAATAGTTATATAGGAAGTTTAACTGATTGGATAAGTTGAAGGGAGCTATAAGGAAGTCATTAAATTCATATTTTATGCATTGTACGACAAGCATTGTAGGAGGAATTCGCTAGTGTACGGATTGTATCCATAGATTAATAGAACACTCAGATTTGTTGTAAGTAAATGTTGAACTAGCATTGTTTTCTTGATTCAAATTATTTATTGAATATTCTAAATGCATTGAGGAAATCATTTACATTTTTTTCAATCCATTTCATATGTTTTGAAGCCCATTTAAGGGACTAATTCATCATACAGGGATGACTTATTCAAGAAAACAGTCTTTCCTTTATCAAGTTTTGACAAACTAATGTAAGGATCATCATTCCATGAATGACTAAAATCTGATTCTCATGGAATGATGGATCCCTAATATGTACAATACAAAATCTAACAATTTTATGTGTAGATGAAGGGTTATTGGTTGGTGATCACCAAGAAGAAGTGTTTGAAGGGTCATTGAAATGGTTGGTTGGGACCAGCAACGATCGAGATCTTCTTGAATGAGATATCCTTTTTATTATGTTTGGTGTCTAGATATACCCTACCTATGGTGGATCCAACCTTGTTTGATCATAGAAAGGAGTGGAAGGCAATTTATTGAGAGGCCCTAGTTTTGAGGGTTGTTTATGAGCAATTTGGGGCTTTCACACTTGGAAGTATCCAAGGCCCAAATTGGTGACATATTTGGAGGTTTTACATCGTATGTGGAGACTATCTAGAGTCTTGATATTAGGGAATAAAAACAACTTGTAGTTCCTTTGTTAAATGGCCTCTTTTGGTGTGTGGTTGCAGGGTACAATCTGAAGGATCTAGTATATTGTCCAAAATAACATAGGTTTGGATTTTAGTATGTTTATGTTCATCCAAAAGGGTGTATGAAAAGTTTATTTTTTTGTATAGTTCTTTGGGGAAATCTAGAGATAAGTACACTTTTATATTGTTGTTGACCTACAAGGAGGGGCGATTAGGCCTGTTTGGCAATTTGGTAGTTTGGGGTGTTGGGTTTTCTTATAAACCTTGTTGAATCCACTTAATATAGGTCAAATAAATCCATAAAATCCATTTGGAATAGGTGTGTCCACTTTTGTTCATTTTTACTCAATTAGGCCTTTGGGGTTATTAGCTAGTGTCTAAACCTCTCAAAGGTTAATCCTTCATTGTCATCATTAGTCCATCCACTATGTGATATACCTCTACATCATGTGGTATTAGAGCATCAAGGAAAGTTTTGGGAAGAATTTTGAGGACTCATGGTGCCTAAGAATTAGATGACTAGAGAGATTGAAGAGTTAAAGGCAACACTAGAGAAGAAGGAAAGAGAGAATAGGGAACTAGAGGCAGAAAAGGAAAGAGAAGAGAGGTAGATGAGGAGAGAAAGACTTCGATTCCTTGAGAGGATAGAATCATTGGAGAAAGAAAGAAGAGAACCTAGAAGGGAAGAAGAAGTTCATGAGGAGAACCATGAAGAACAAGAAGATTTCCATGGAGGACAAGAGAGTAGGGGTAATGGAGAGAAAATGATCCCGAGGAGAGGAGGTTTATCAAATTGATAAAGGAAGTACAAGGTACTAGAAGCAAGAATAATGTATATGTACCAATATACCAAGGAAAGATGGATACTGAAGAAGTGCTTGGTTGGTTAGAGGCACTTGAAAACTATTTTGATTTGGAGGATGTAGAAGAAGATAAGAAGGTAAAGATGGCTAAAGAAAGGTTGAGAGGTAGAACACTTACATGGTGGATAAGCATTCAGAATGAGAGGATAGAAAGAGGTTTGAACAAAATATCAAATTGGGAAAGAATGAAGACCATGGTTAAGGGACAATTTTTGCCCTCAGATTTGGCTATACAAACAAAGATGAGAAGGAACAATTTGAAGCAAAGGGACATGGACATCATGTCTTATACTGAGAAATTTCACACCCTCGACATTAGGGGAGGCATTGAAGATGAATATGAAAAGGTTTCTATGCACATGAATGGCTTGAAGTACAGCATCCAAGATGAAATTGGTTTAAACATACCAAGGACCCTAGGAGAATGTTTTCAACTTGTAGTATGGGCTAAGGAGAAGTTGAAAAGCAAGAGTGAAAGACAAAGAAATAGAGGAGAAGAAGCCATGAGAGGAAGAGGTGGCAGATCAAATGTGGAGTTTCAAAGTAGAAATGACAAGGATAAGGGCAAGGAGCCTATGACAAGTCAGAGAGGAGGATCTAGAGGAGGCAAATTTGGTGGAAGAGGCAATGGTGTCTTTATAGGAAGATGCTTTCATTGTAATGAGGTTGGTCATTAGTCCTTTAGATGTCCTAAGTGGATTGATTTAGATCAAGGTAAGGAAAGGAGAGTACAACTTCTACAAGATGAACAGGAAATAGTACCAAAATCTATTTTGGTAGAACCTGAGGAAGAAGAATGTTTAATGGTAAGACAAGGTGAGAAGATTGTTGAACCAAAGGTAAATATTTTCAAGACAAATTGTTTATGTAAAGGCAAGATATGTAAATTGATTATGGATTCTGGATCACATTGCAATCTTGTTTCCCTTGATATGGTTACTAAATAAGAAATTGTGTTATTTGACCATCCTACTCCCTACAAGGCCACTTGGGTTACCCAACAGTAGCATGCAGTGATTAGTCAAAGGCTTATGTGAATTTTTCTATTGGTTCCTATTAGGACAAGGTTTTTTGTGATGTTATTCCTATGACATGTGGGAATTTAATTCTTGGTAGACCATGGCAGAAAAGTAGAAGGACCATTCATGATGGTTTTTAGAACACTTACTTGGTACATAAGGATGGAAAGAAATACAAGATGAAGGCTTTACCTTTGGAGAGTGAGAGGGAGAACATCATCATATTCTTTGGCAATCGGATAATTGAGGAAAATCATGATATTGGTTGGAGGATAGATAAGATTGAAAATTGGGACAGTCCTAAGCATGAGGGAATTTGGGAGATGAAGAGTGTTCAAATGGGAGCAATAAATTGTCCTATTTTAGATCATATGAAGCATGGAGGCATGGCAAATTTTTAGAGGAAACCAATGATGGGGATTGGATTAGAAACATAGATGAAACACAAGAAGCAACAGTCAAAGATGAAGTAGCAGCAACACTATCTAAGGTAGGGATCCATGGAGCAAAGTTTTATTTCTAACAATTATCTGCATGTGAAAATAGGTTACAGATGTAGGAGGAAAGATACCCTTGAAGATTTCATGAATTTTAACAAGAGACATGATGCATGGAAGAAGAGGACGAATTGGACCAACTCTTGGGACAAGAGTTTCTTTAGAGGAGAGGAGTATGATGCATGAGCATCAAGGAATACAAAGATGGCTCATGAAGACAAAGAAGACATGGTGAAGATCAAGAAATTGAATTGGAATTTACTAAATCCAATAATGGCCTTTGAAGGTTTTGGAAGGAATAAAGACAATAAATTTGTAAAAGATCCTAAAGGGCCTGTTAAGGACGTTAGGATCCTAAATGATAGAAATGAGAAAAAAAATGATAAATTTGATGTAATGAGATCCTTAGGATTCTAGGATGAGTTTAGAAATGTTTAATTTGGTCTTAGGGATCTTCTTGATAAATTTGGGAAGTTAGTTTAAATTTTTATGCAATAATTTGTGAGTTGGTCAATTCAATATATTTGAATCCCAACGATCAATTGATTTTAGGAGGGAATTTGGTTTTTGGAAGTTTAATAGTTATATAGGAAGTTTAACCAATTGGAGAAGTTTAAGGGAGTTATAAGGAAGTTATTAAAGTCATGTTTTATGCATTGTACGACAAGCATTATAGGAGGAATTCACTCGTGTATGGACTGTGTCCATAGATTAATAGAAAACTTAGATTTATTGCAAGTAAATGTTGAACTTGCATTGTTTTCTTGATTCAAATTGTTTATTGAATGTTCTAAATTCATTAATGAACTCATTTACATTGTTTTCAATCCATTTCATATGTTTTGAAGCCCATTTAAGGGACGAATTCATCATACAGGGCTGACTGATTCAAGAAATCAGTATTTCCTTTATCAAGTTTTGACAAACTAATGTAAGGATCATCATTCCATGAATTAATACAATTTGATTCTCATGGAATGATGGATCCCTGATATGTACAATACAAAATTTAACAAGTTTATGTGTAGATGAAGGGTTATTGGTTGGTGATCACCGAGAAGAAGTGTTTGAAGGGTCATTGAAATGGTTGGTTGGGAGTAGCAGTGAGAGATATTCTTGAAGGAGATATCCTTTTTTATGATTTTTGGTTTCTAGATACACCCTACCTATGGTGGATCGACCCTTTTTTATCGTAGAAAGGAGTGGAAGGCAATTTATTGAGAGGCCTTAGTTTTGAGGGTTATTTATGAGCAATTTGGGACTTTTGCACTTGGAAGTATCCAAGGCCCAAATTGGTGACATATTTGGAGGTTTTACATCATATTTGGAGACTTTATGGATTCTTGAGATCAGGGAGTAAGAATAACTTGTAGTTCCTTTTCTAAATGGCCTCTTTTGGTGTGTGGTTACAGGGTACAATCTGAAGGATCTAGTATATTGTCCAAAATAACATAGGCCTATATTTTAGTATGTTTATGTTCATCCAAAAGGGTGTTTGAAAATTTTATTTATTTTTCTAGTTATTTGGGGAAATCTGGAGATAACTACACTTTTATACTATTGTTGGCCTACAAGCAGGAGCAATTAGTCCTATTTGGCAATTTGGTAGTTTGAGGTGTTGGGTTTTCTTATAAACCTTGTTTAATCCACTTAATATAGGTCAAATACATCCATAAAATCCATTTTGAATAGGCGTGTCCACTTGTGTTCATTTTGACTCAATTAGGCCTTTGGGGTTATTAGCTTGTGTTTAAACCTCTCAAAGGTTAATCATTCATTGTCATCATTAGTCCATCCATCGGATGATTACTTTAGTAGGTTTTTGATGATTGGCTTCACAATTCTAGACATGTTATTTACATCAGAGTAGCATAGCAGATTGACAAAGTAAAATTCTTGAGGTTGATATGGGATGCAGGTATTTGGTTTCAACATGCAGATTTGGATTGCTTGAGGATAAGCAATATTTGGGAAGGGAGGACTGTAATGTCCCCTTTTTGGAGACATTAGTAGTCCATTAAATAATTAAATTTTAAGTTGTCAAATTATGTAAAATCTAAGGACAACTTAATTTAATTATTGAATAAAGTATTAAAATGACTTAATGGAGCCTAGTGAATAATTAATAAGTCACTTTCATTTAAAAGAGGCCAAATAAAGAGATAGAGAAAAGGAATATGAAGAGATAGGAAGAAGCAAAAATGAAGACTCACAGGGTTATGCTTTAAAAGAACATTGATAGGCTCATTCTCATTATGCTCAGTTTATATTTCAATTATTATCTCCTCTTGAAGAATTTGGGAGTTTTGGTTTTGAGCTAGTTTGAGGACAGAAACCCTTAATCTTAGAGGTAGTGAATGGAAACCCATTGTCTGATGGAGTTATCACTTAGGTGTCTCACTTTTACTTCAAATTCATATTTCTATTCATTCAATCTAACTGTAAGTTATGTGACTATGATTGGATATTTTGTTGTTCTACTAAAGATTTAAATGCACTTTTGATAAATCTCTATTTCAACTAGATATTTTATGTTTTTATGTACAATATGATGGATAAATTGAAAACAGTTGCATGAAAATTATCTATTTGAGTTTCTGTGCTAAAATTTGGAAACAATATCCTAGGGGGATATTACACTACCTCAAAGAAGAAAATTAATGAGGCTAAGTCTTCTAGGTTTTTCTGCAATACTCCTCAAGTTATTCAAAATATGATTGCTTCAAATTGGTTCTCTTCCTCAAGTTTATCTTTGGATTCCATTTGGTATGGGATCTCGACTTAGATATTTTCAGTAGGATATTTTGGATAAAGTCTACAAGTGAGTTAGTCAGTGAACATATAGATGGATTTTGTTTGTTGGAAGGTTGACTCTATTGAAGTCGGTGGTGCAAGATCTTCCTATTTACAGGTGCTTTGTATTGGTTTCCTCCTCTATCTTTTTAGAAGAGTTTTATTTTCTCTCCCACCAATTTATTTAATCAGGGAAATTTTTATCTTCAAAATGGAGCCTCGTTAGATGGCATTTAGTCTATAGTAGAAATCAAAAAGGTGGTCTTGGTCTCCAGCCTAAAGTATTATTGGATATGTTTTAGATACAGATCCATACTAGAGATGGTGTACTTTTTAGGATCAAGATTGGACTGAAATCCTTACCCATAGGTACTTTAGGGGAGTTAACAGTGAAGATGTACCCTAATGCAGTCTACTATAAAGGGTTTTATGATTTGGGACACTAAAAAATAGGGCAAATCTCATTCAAGAGTGTCTTTTTTGGATATGCAATAGGGGTTTTGACACTCTTTTCTAGCATGATTCTTAGGATGGCCATCCCCAATTATTATTATTTTCCTCATTCAACCCCTTTGCAACATTTTGAGTGAGGATGGTTGGAGTAGGGTGACATATTTTAAGATCACCAAGATCAGGGGATATTGGAGGTGACTTGTTGGAAAGATCCTCACCAATTCTTTTCTAGGGGTACTAAAGAGAATTGATATGAACTAGAAGAAGTTTTTAGTGCCCTTAGGTGGGGATCTTTTGGCTTGGGGTCTAGATCTTATGGGTAAAATTTCTATTACCTCTACCTAGCTTTGGATATTAAGTTGTATAGTCGAGGAGGTGTTCGCTGGTGGAAGCAAGTTTGGAGTAATTTTTCTTGGCTTAAGTGCAACTTTTTTCTTTGGCTAGTTTTCATGAATAAGTTCCTTAGCAAGGATAATTTTAGGAAGAGAGGATTTCAAGGCCCTTTAATATGTGTTATTTGTAGAAGCAATGAATAACGCATTTCTCATCTTTTCTTTCACCTTCCTTACTCAAGAGAAATTTGACACTTGTGGTGGGGTGTGTGGAATCATGAATCAATTCATGCCACCTCTTTAGTTGAGTTTTAGGAAATATTGGTTCATCCTCCATCTAAGATCTATTTCTCTAGGTTGTTGTGACTCTTGGTCCAAATTTTATCATATGTCATTTATGGTTAAAAAGGAATCAAAGAATATTTCAAAGTTCAAAAATTGGGAGATTTATCATGTGGAAAAAGATTGTCAATAGGCTCCAAGAAACTATTTCAACAAAATGTGACATGCCCACCTATAGATTCTAGTTATCTAGCTATAGCAAGGAATCTAAATCTAGTCAAAAATGCAATGGGTTTCTCTACCACAAGGAGATTAAGACAAACTAAACAAAAAATTTATAAAGAGGGAAGGCAGTTCCCTCCTCCTGAGGGAGTTCTAAAAGTTAATATTGGTGGTTCTTCAAGAGGGGATTCTTGACATGTGGGAATTCATATTAGTAGGGGAAATGATGGTAGTACTATGTTCTTTTTATCCATTTTCAATGGAAAAAATTCTAATAATTTGACAGAGGCCCTTTCTATTTTGCATTCTAGAGGATTTTCTCTCAGTTGGAGGATTCTCTCTCAGTTGGAAAAGAACTATTTGTAAATCTAATTCACAGATTGTGGTTGACACTAAATGATCATTAGTTGGATGGATTTTCTCAGCAGTTTACCTTGGTGGATAAGTAGATCTTGAATCTGTATTGCTCCTTGGACTACATTTCTTTATTTCATATTTTTAAGGAGTAGAACAAAATGGTAGATTTCCTAACTAAGTGGGCTTATGAGAGGTTAGAGGGATGGTATGTTGATGGCTAGGAGGTTTTACCTCCAAATTATTTAAAGACTTTAATAAAGTCAATCAAGGATGATATAAATGTGTAACTTCTCCTTTCATATTTTTTCCTTTGGAACTCTCTTTGTTTTCCTTGTTTGAGGATTTTAGTAGGTCTATGGCCTTTTTCTCTGTATTGCATAGTTTCTCTTGAATGATTTTTTAGCCCATTTTTTCAATATATATATAAATACACACACACATACATACATACATAAACCAAAAAAGGTTTACATATCTCAAGGCTCTTGGATATGATGGAAAATTTGACCTCTTCTGGCATCTATTCCTCTCTCCCTAATGATACACTCCCTCCCTTTTTTGAGGGTGATTAATTCTCCTACATCTACTTAGACACACAAATTTAGTTACGCATAATATTCTTACCATGTGAGGTATCTATATAAAAAAGAATTAGTTTCTAAAATTTATATCATTAATTCCATTAATCCATCAATATATGTTTAAATAGCTTAAAATAACACATCACATTTGTAATTATATAATTTAAGCAATTATATAAAAATATTATGAAAGAGGGATGTAACATAAGTAGTGGGAGTTCTTTCCAGTTATATGTCTAATCCAAGTAGAGTTCATTGAGATGAAGTTAAAAGAGTCTTCATATATTTCAAGAGTACCTCAAAGTATTCTTTGTGCTATCATGTTAATTTTATACTAGATGAGATTTCCCTTTATTTTCATGGTTATGTAGACTCATATTGGGTAGGAAATATTGATAGAATAATATCCACCAATTCGTATGTGTTTACTTTATTTGGTGTTGGAATGAGTCAGATAAGTAAGCAATATGTTGTGGTTTCTTTGTACACTAAAGAAGTAAGTATATCATACCTACTCATGCTTGTAAATAATCCATTTGGATTAAGAGACTATATGAGGATATTAGAATAAAGAAAGGAGTAGTGACAACCAAAGTGCGATCTCTTAGCTAAGTGATGCAACCATGACCATAAGATACTTAATGAGGATATTCCAAATCATGAAGCGAGAGTAACATAGTGAAAAAACAACACAAAGAACCACAAGGAACTCAAAGCATGCAAAATTAGATGTTCTCTTTATTATAGATCCATTAAATCAAATACAATTGGCCAATAACTTGCAGGCTTACATTCCAAACATACATGCACAATGACAGATCAAAATCTTAACTATCTTCCTCCTCAAACCTTCATGAGGTTATTCTAATGAGAGCTACCAACTAGAATAACAAGTACATCAATATACACAATGTTTGCAAGGAATAAGTTAGCCATGAAACATCACATTCTCCAAGGGAAGGAAAACATAATGTGCAGAAAATAGGTCAGGACTCAAATCATAAGAACATCTCCAACAAGATATGAAATGAATCACAAACCCATAGGGAGGTCGGCCAACAAATTAAGAACATTTCAAGATGATCCAAATAGATTCATAAACTAAGGAAATAGTTTGCAAGGTCAGGAAACTCTATCAGGCTATGAAACATGAAGAAGAAATAGGTCCAAACCAAAATCCAATAGATCTCCACCAGGAAGAAATGGATCAAGATACATACCTAGACATAGATCAATCATGATTCTAGGAACATGCCATGAGGTTCGCAAGAGAAACTAAGGTAACTCAAAGGAAAGACACATCAAACACAAAAAAAAGACTAAAAAGAACAAATTAAAAAGGATATATTTTTGGTTGATGTAAGGTTGTCAAGAACCAAGGATTCTCTTGCATTAGACATCCCTAGTAAGAAAATATGTTCCATAAGAGGAACTCATGAGCATATGACAAGACCTGAGATGTAAGTCACATGCTCAATTTTTATCCAAATCTCTTCCTCATCTATATATTTCTTCCTTCTTTCCTCTTTTAATTCCTTTTCCATAACCTTCAATTTATCCTTCTCTTCACCTTATTTTCCTCACCTCAAATCTGTATCATGTAGTAAGGGACATTTACCACCACTTTCTTTCTTCTACTCAACCAAGTTACCCCTTTTGTAGGGCCTCATCTTATCTGCAACCAAAGTCTTCTACTAGATAACTCCACCTCTGTTACCATCTGGTATCATCTTTTTCTTAGATTTACCCACAAGATCCTTTTTCAAATCCATGTTATCCTTAGTATAATCTCTACATTCTAGTTCTCAACACAACAAATCTTCACAAGACTGAATTTCCTCACTCCCTTGTATCTTTCCTTCAAGGAAACCAAAGTATAATTTTTCCTATAATTCTCCATAGTAACTAGGTTCCTTCTACAATCATAGATAGCTCCTCTATCAAACTTCAAAGGTCTACCTAACATTATATGTCAAGCACTCATAAATAATACATCACATGAGACTTTATCTCTAAAAGGGCCAATATTAAAGTTCATCAAGTACTACTTTTTCACCTCTACTATATGATCATCTTGCAACCAAATTATCTTATAAGAAAAGGATGTTGAAGCCTCTTCAAACCAAATTTATCTACCATTTCTTCAAATACCAAGCTATTATTACTTTCACTATCTACAATAACCTTGCAACACTTACCCCCTAATTTACATATAGTCCAAAAAATATTCCTCCTTTGTGTAGTTTTGGTCTCCTCTCTACAATACTCCATAAAAACTATCCTAAGCATAAGAGACTCTCCCATATCTAGTTCCACCATATTCTCACCTATTGCTCCAGTTACCTTCTCCTCATGTTCCTCTAAACTCTTTTTAACAATGCCTTGTCTAGATCCCTCAAAACATTCATAAGATCTATGCCCAATCTCTCCACACTTAAAACATTTATCCAAGAATTCCATGTTGCCACTTCCTATTTTATGTCCTCTAATCTGGTTCTTTATTCCACTTATTTATTTATTCTTCTCCATTGGTTTTATTCTCCTTGTTTCTACTCATCTGCATCTCTTTTTCTCTTGGGCTATTATGTTGTCTTCTCTTTACTTTATCTTTTGTCTTAAGAGCATATTGGTAATCATCCTCTACTATGGAACTTCAATATGGTCAACTCATCTTGTTTGTTCAATATAAGGCCATTTATATATCTATCCACCTTCTTCCTAGTCTCCATATGATTTTCATCTTGTAAAACTCCTCAGTGTATTTCTTCACACGCATGTCCTTCTGCTTCAAGTTATGAAACTTCTTAAACAATTCCAACTCATAGTCTTCTAGAATGAATTTAGCCTTCAATCTTGCTACCATCTTCCTCCATAAGGTATTTTCATTTCACCATTTTCCTCTCTATCCTTATGAAAATCCTTCCACCATAAAGTAGCATGTCCTTTCAACTTAGTTTGCACTAACCTAACCTTGTACAGATCTCTGATTTCTTCAAGCTCAAAGTAGTCCTCCAACTCTCTGATCTAGTCTATCAAATATTTTGGGTGCAATGAACCAAAAAAGATAGAAACCTCCATTCTATGAATTTTACTTACTTGTATCGATGCTCTCAATAATTTCTCTTCTTTCTCATTTGTTGGTCCTTTATCTTCTTCAGTCTCTAATTCTTCCATAGCATCCTCATATTCCTCCTTTGTTTCAAGATTCCTTCACAAACTAGCTAATACATTTTGAATCTCATTCCTCACCTCATTATTGAAGCCTTCCATCATATTCTCTATCCTTATAAGGTTCATCCTTCTCAGCGGCATATTTTGCTTTACTTAGTGCAACTGCTTCTGTTAGAAAGTAAAGTCCACCAAGATAACTGAGAGGGGAGGGTGAATCAGCTATCTGATAATTATAACCTTTATCAACTTCAACAGAATTTAACCATGTAAGCAATGTAATTACCAACCATAGAAAGATATTCATACACAATGACACAATAACACAAGATATGTTGACTAGGGAACCTCTTGATCAAAGAGTAACCCCGGTGGGAATGATGCCCACAAAAGATGCACTAATATAAATATTCCTTGTGAAAGGATGGACTCTATTGGGAGTCTTATGAAATACATTTAGTACATATGAATCCCTATTAGGAGATTTTGAATCCCTGTTAAAAGATTCTAACCCTGTTAAGAGTTATGGAAGACAGAAGGACCCACTGCCCAAATAGCTTCAAGGTAAGATCACTGAACACACTATCCAAATGACCTTAATATTATTCAACAAAATAATATGAAATATGTTACCTCTTTACTGTGCCAAACTACACTCACTCTTACACCAGATCTCAATTCCAGATCTCTATACTACGCATGTCTTCCTTCACAATTTTGCTTTCACAACTTCATTAGCTCTTTCCTTCACTTCATGCTTACATTCACATTCAACCATACCATGCTCACACTTCTTTCACATTACTACCACACTCCATTCAATAAAGAAAAACATTCCTTCCTTTATACCACACTCAAATAATTACAAATGAGTCGGCACACAAATACAAAATAAAAGTTTCCACACACTACATCAAAATTACACAAAACTGTCAGCTTCCAGATATAATAACTCTTCACTCATGCGACCTCAAAGTTTTCACTATGAACCATGTCACTATCAATGTGCCTCAACCTTCCCTTTAACTGCACAAAACTAGATTCCATCCCAATTAGGAGATATCATCTGATTTCCACAAACCGCTACTCAAGAACACTGGCTAAATACTGCTTCCACCAAAATGCTCATAACTTCTATGAATAAATGAATTTTTGTCTGTGCTCTTAACCATAGAAAAATAACATATCAAAGAATATAACCTCAACATCGCATAGCTCCAACTACAATATCCTACGTGCGCTAATCAAAAACACTGTCTGCTTCTTTGCTAGTCTCCAGAAGATCACTGTGTTGACATCAATGACAATCATAGTCATGAATGCAACAACTACTACTACAGAATGACTTCCAACATCCAGCATTCATTCCTAACAGCCTCAACTCAAAAATATGACTACAAAGTTTCTATTGCCTCTCACTCGAGGATCTATTGAACACACTTACAACCTAGCTCAAGTCAGGAATTTTTTCACCCATGGGATGCCTCAACAACTCATTCAAGGTTCATAACTGATGCAGGAGCATATCAAGGCCTTGGCAATCCTGTGTCACCAAAAAGATTTTGAAGTTTGTATGTGTTGCTCTGTTCCTTCTTTGACTGAGTTGTTTGGTAGTTGGTCGATTTCCTTTGGTTACCAAGTATGGTTGGTTATCTTCTGGGTGGTCAGTTGTTTCACTAGCTCTCAGAGATGCTTGTCTGTTGCTTAGTCATCCTTGCTTACCGAGTAGTTTATTTTGAGTTTCTGTTGAGGCTGACTTATGCTTTGATTATGGGTCATAGATTTAATGTTGGTATCCATCATTGGGAAGCGTGTTGTCCCAGATCTGACCATTCCTTCCATTGATTGTGGATTTGAAGGATGACATAGTTTCATAATATCTTCTATAAGTATAGTTGTTTGGTTAGAGTTTAGGAGTCAGTTTTTTGTTAGAAGAAAGAAGATAGTAGAATCATGGTTGTTGGAAAATCCTCACATGTTTGAGGACTTAAGTAATTTATTGTAATATTTGGCCCAAACCGGGAAGGCCTTACAACCTAGCATGTATGACTCAATTTGAATGAAGTTAATGACATCAATGATCTTTCTTTCTTTCTCTCACTGTGTTGTTGTTGCTTCCACAAGTTGTTGAGCAGGGTTGGATCTATAGGGCATGCCATCATTTGGCCCCTTGGTCTTGCCCTTGTGTCAGGTGGTATCAGAGCCAAGTGAGATCTGGATCTAGGTATGCGGATACAGGTTTGTAGGTTCCTTCTTGAGAAGCCCTAGTTGAATTATTATGGGGTGGCAGATTGTGATCTAACCTACAATTATAAAGGGTTCCAAGATGGTTTGTGGGAGGTGAGAAGTGGATCCAAGATTGGCAAGTATGTTGAGACAACTTGCTACTAGGTTAGAAGTTGTTGAAACAGCCCAGAGAAGAGGCAAACATATTGAAGATGTTAGTGATGAAGAAGTTGAAATGGAACAAGGTGAAGTAGAACCTCCACCTATGATGGATCAGGGTGAGGAAATATTCTTGAAGTCATTGACAAGTTTGAAGTCAACACCACATTTCAATCCTCCTGAATATAGTGGAAAATTGGATTCTGCTGAATTGATAAACTGGATCATTGAAATGGAAATATATTTTGAGTATGAAAATTTATCTGAAGAAAAGAAGGTGAAGATTGCAGGCACAAAGTTGAAAGGTCATGCATCCTTGTGATGGGAGCATTTGCAATTGGATCGGAAGAAGAAAGACAAAGACAAAATCAAGGTATGGAATAAAATGGTGAATAAGTTCAAAGGAAAGTTCTTACCTTGTGATTATCAGATTAACCTAGTTAGGCAATTGCAAAGTCTAAAGTAGAAAGATAGCTCGGTAAAAGAGTATACTGAGGAATTCTATAGATTAGATATCAGATCTAGACATGATGAGGATGATGTGGAAAGAATTTCTAGGTACCTAAATGGTTTGAGAGTTTCCATCCAAGAGGAAATCAGTTTGGTCAAGTTAGAGAATATTGAAGAGGCTTATAAATTTGCATTGAAGGCCAAGGAGAAATTGAACAAGAGACATGAACAAAGACAAAGAGGTCGAGGTGGTAGATTCCCTAGAGGAAGAGGAATATCTTATGGTGAAAATAGTAGATCTAAACCTGAAAAGACAAATCTGGACAAAGGAAAGACCAAGTGGAAAGGTGAAAATTCATCTAGAGGCAGAGGTAGTAACTACAGAGGTGGTTATAGAAAAGGTAATTTCTGAGGAACTTGTTACAATTGTGCAAAAGAAGGACATAGATCTTTTGAATGTACACATGCTAGTAAGAAGGCTGGTAGCAGTAGAAATGCTTTGGTGCAAGAAGAGTCACCGAATAAACTAGAGAAGGAAAATAACTTGATGGTAAGGAGAGCATTGTGGAATAAAAGTAAAAAGGAAGATCCGGTAAGGAAAATTTTGTTTAAAACCAGATGTAGAGTTTCTGACAAAGTCTAGAAGCTAATCATTGACATTAGTAGCTCAGAAAATATGGCATCTGAAGAGATGGTCACAAAGTTGTAGTTGGAAAGGTTGGAACATCTGAAGCCCTATCATATTTCATGGATCAAAGATGAGCATACACTCTTGGTAAGTGAACAATGTTATGTGAATTTGAAGATTGGAAAGTACTATGATAAAGTGTTGTGTGATATCAGGCCTATGGATTGTTGTTATATTTTGTTGGGTAGACCTTGGCAATATGATAGACATGCTATATATGATAGGAGATTGCATAAGTATACTATTGTGGCTGATGGAAGAAAACAAATCTTGTTACCTTTGATGTAAGAACTTGTTAGTAATGTTTGCACATCTGTGAAAACATTACTAACAAACTGAGTAAGAAAACAGAGGATAGTGTCCCTGAGGAGATTGATAAGTTACTCACTGAGTACACTGATATCATTTCTGATAATGTACCTGAAGGTTTTCAACCGAAGAGAAGTATTGGTCATTGCATGGATCTTATCCCTAGAGCTAGTTTACCAAATAAGGCACCTCATCGGTTGACACCTACCGAGAATCAAGAATTGACCTGATAGATTCAAGAGTTGATGGATAAAGGTTTGATTAGAGAAAGTTTGAGTCCTTGTGTAGTACCTGTGGTGTTGGCACCTAAGAAGAATGGAGAATGGTGAATGTGTACTGATTCCAGAGAAATCAATAAGATAACAGTGAAGTTTAGGTTTCCTATACCGAGAATGGATGACATAATGGACAGTTTGACTGGAGCAAAGTATTTCAAAAAGATTGATTTGAAAAGTGGGTATCATCATATCAGAATCAGAGAAGGTGATGAGTGGAAGACTTCTTTCAAGACAAAAGAAGGTTTGTATAAGTGGCTGGTTATGCTCTTTGGTTTAACTAATGCACTGAGCACTTTTATGAGATTGATGAATGAAGTTTTGAAGAAATTCTTGGGTAAGTTTGTGATTGTATATCTTGATGATATTATGGTATTCAGTAAGACTAGAGAAGAACATTTGTTTCATGGTAGCCAAGTTTTGAAGAGATTGAAAGAGGAAACGTTGCTGATAAATCTGAAAAAAGTGTTCATTCATGAAAGAGGAGATTGTGTATTTGGGATTTGTAATTTCAGCTAATGGTTTGAAGATGGATCCTAAAAAGGTTGAAGCTATTCTGAATTGGCCTACACCTGTGAATGCTAGTGAGGTAAGATCATTTCATGGTTTGGAAAGTTTTTATCAAAAGTTCATACGGAATTTCAGTTCAATTTGTAATGCCATGACTGAGACTATGAGAGGAGATAAAAGAGAATTCAAGTGGACACATGGAGCTGATAAAATTTTTGAGACTCTGAAGCAAAAGGTTGTTGACTTGCCTATTTTGGCATTGCCTGATTTCAATAAGGTATTTCAAGTGGAATGTGATGCAAGTGGTAGTGTAATTGGAGCTATGTTGAGTCAAGAAGGTAAACCTGTTGCTTTCTTTAGTGAAAAGTTTAATGATGCTAGAAGGAAATATTCTGTGTATGATCAAGAACTCTATGCTATTGTTCAAGAACCAAAGAAATGGAGACATTATTTGATACTGAGTGAATTTGTGTTGTATATTGATCAAAAGGCTTTACAATACTTGGGTAGTCAGAATAAGTTGAATCAAAGACATATGAAATGGGTTGAATACTCGCAGAGTTATACATTTGTGATAAAACATAAAAGTGGAGTCACTAATCGAGTTGCTAATGCATTGATTAGAAGATCTTTGATGACCGAGATGAAAATTGAAGTTCTTGGTTTTGATGAGATGAGAGATTTGTATGAAACTGATCCTCATTTTTCTAAGACATGGAGAAGGTGCAGAGCACCTATTCAAGATCAACCAAGTACAAAATGGGAAGAATATTTCATTCAGGAAGGTATGTTGTTTAAAGGTATTTAGTTGTGTATACTGAGAGGACAAATGAGAACTAATTTGATGGAGGAGAAACATAGTAGTTGTTTGGCTGGACATTTTGGTATTGATAAAACTTTGAATTTTCTTAAGGAGAAATACTTTTGGCCATAGTTGTATAAAGATGTTCAAAAATTTGTGAAAAGTTGTGGAATTTGTCAAGTTGCAAAAGAAGTCAGAATACTGGATTGTATACACCAATTGTTGTACTCAAGAAACCTTGGACTGACATCAGTATGGATTTTGTTCTTGGCTTACCAAAGACAGGAAGAGGTAATAATTCTATATTTTTTGTAGTAGATAGATTTTCAAAGATGGCACATTTTATACCTTGTAGAAAGACATCAGATGTAGTACATGTAGCAAATCTTTTCTTTAAGGAAATTGTTAGATTGCATGGAATACCGAGGAGTATTATCTCTGATCAAGACAGTAAATTTGTTGGATACTTTTGGAAGACTCTTTGGAGAAAGTTTGGCACTGAGTTGAAATATAGTTCTACATTTCACCCACAAACTGATGGACAGACAGAAGTTGTAAACAGAAGTTTGGGAAATCTTTTGAGATGTTTAGTTGGAGACACACCTAGTAATTGAGATTCTATGTTGGCACAAGCAGAGTTTGCATACAATAATTCAATGAATAGGAGTACTCAAAAAAAACCCTTTGAGATTGTGAATGGCATACAGCTAAGAGGTATATCTGATTTTAGAGACATTGCTGATGAAAGTAAGAGAAGTGTTGAAGGAGAAAAATTTGCTAAGTACATGAAGACATTTCATGAAGATGTGAAAATCAAGCTGGAAGAAAGTAATCAGAAATAGAAAGACAAAGCTGATAGATCAAGGAGACATGAAAATTTTGACGTTGGTGATGAAGTGATGGTTCATTTGAAGAAAGACTGGTTTCCTATTGGAACATATGGGAAGTTGAAGATGAAGAAGTTTGGACATTGCAAGATTTTGAAGAAATTGGACAATGGAAATGCATATGAGATTGAGTTACCTGATGACATGGACATATCACCAATTTTCAACATTGCTAATTTCTATGATTATCATGAACCTGATGAAGACATGATAGTACCGATGGAATATCCTAAGAAGCCGAATGAAGAAGTTGAACAGATTTTGGAACAAAGGATTAGCAAGAGTACAAGAGGTAAATAGTATATGGAATATATGGTAAAGTGGAAGAATAGACCGATTGAAGATAGTTCATGGATTTCATAGTCTGAGTTGGATGCAACTCAGACCAAACCTAATGAATGATTCAGAGAATCATTTCTAAATAACCCCAGGTGTCTGATGTAGGAGCATCTCGGGGCCTTGGCAATCTTGTGTCACCAAAAAGATTTTGAAGTTTGTATGTGTTGCTCAGTTCCTGCTTTGACCTTGTTGGTCGATAGTTGGTCAGTTTCCTTTGGTTACCATGTATGGTCGGTTATCTCTTGGGTGGTCGATTGTTTCACTAGTGCTTGGTGATGCTTGTCTGTTGCTCGGTTATCCTTGCTTATCGAGTAGTTTATTTTGAGTTTTTGTTGAGGCCAACTTATGCTTTGATTATGGATCATAGATTTAATGTTGGTATCCATCATTGGGAAGCGTGTGGTCCTAGATCTAACTGTTCCTTTCATTGATTATGGATCTGAAGGTTGACTTGGTTTGGTAGTCTCTTGTATAAGTATAGTTGTTTGGTTAGAGTTTAGGAGTCAGTTTTTGGTTAGAAGAAAGAAGATAGTAGAATCATGGTTGTTGGCAAATCCTCGCATGTTTGAGGACTTCTATAATTTATTGTAATAGCTGGCCCTAACCGGGAAGGTCTTACAACCCGGCATGTATGACTCAATTTGAATGAATTTAATGACATCAATGATCTTGCTTTCTCTCTCTCACTATGTTTTTGTTACTTCCGCGAGTTGTTGAGCAAGGTTGGATCTATAGCGTGCACCATCATTTGACCCCTCGATCCTACCCTTGCATCAATAACCACTAAAAATTCCTCTTTGATCCATCTTGTATAAGTTCTTTGCAATTGTAGGTTAGATCCTCACTCTTCCACCCCACAAAAAATACATCTAGGGCTTTGCAAGCTTAGGAAAAAGGATTTGCTAACATAAGAATGAAAACTCTCTTTGATACCATCTAATGCAGCCATGACTAGAGGATCCTCAATGAGGATAGCCCAAACCATGTAGCGAGAGTCACATAACAAAAACAAAAATACAAGGAACCACAAGGAACTTAGAGCATGAAAAATCAAATGATTTCTTTATTATAGATCCATGAAATCAAATACAATTAGCCAACAACTTGTAGGCTTACATTTTAGGCATACATGCCTAATTACAAATCAAAATCTTAACTATCTTCCTCTTCAAACTATCATGAGGTTATTCTATTGAGAGATGCTAACTAGAATAACAAGTACATCAATACATACAACATTCACAAGAAACAAGTTGGTTACAAAAGATCACATTCTCCAAGGGCAGGAAAATGTAATGTGTATAAAATAGGTCAGGATCCATATCATAATAACACTTCCAGAAATATCTTAAATGAAACATGAACTCATAGGGAGGTCGAAAAAGAGATTAAAAATATTGCACAATGCTCCAAATAGATTCATAAATCGATTAAATGGTTCACAAGATTAATAAAATCTATCAGGCCATGAAATGTGAAGAACAAATAGGTCTAAACAAAATCCAAGAGACCTCCGCCAAGAAGAAATGGATCAAGATGCCAACCTAGGTGTAGATCAATCATGATGCCAAGAACATACCATGAGGTTCGCAAGATAAATTGAGCCAACTCAAAGGAATGCCACAACAAACATAGAAATAGACTAAACAAGAACAAACTAAAAAGGAAATATTTTTGGTTGATGCAAGATTTCCAAGAACCAAGGATTCTCTAGCATCACTAAGAACCAAACTTTGCTTGTCAAGACCAAGCACATTGATGTTCAATATCATTTTTTCAAAGATATCATCAAGGATGCTACGATGAAGTTAGTTAAGGTAGAGACTTTGATTACTGTCATAGATTTGTCAACTAAGTTTGTGAGCACAAAGAACTTTAGGATTGTGTTTGGTGTCTATAGGCCTCATGACCAATAAAAATTAAATTATATTGTAGCTGCTCCCATTTCTCTTGCATGGTGTTTAAAAAATGGGAGAATGTTAGGAAGATAGTTTCTCAACCTTGTGTTTACATAAGGTTATTATTTATAGTAAGTTTACATTTGAGCATGGATTAGTCCAAAATTTTCCTCAAAACTATATATTTATATTTGAAATAAGTACCTCATAAAATTTTAATGTGGTCGATGAAATTAGAATTATACACTCATTAGCCCCATATGAAACTATTTTTAACTTGAGCTATGAACATGTGATATCACAAATGGGGGACCTCATCACCATTTTAAATATTTGATTCTAAAACCCATGAGCACATAGAATCAATGAAGACACAAGCTAGAAATCACAATGACCTAGCAAGATTTTGATCCTTGGTAGGGTCAACAAAAAAACCACCACTTAACCAAGACACTAAGTAGTGAGCCCTTGAAAGCTACAAGTTGGCCAAATAAGAGTGTTGGTAATTTTTTGTTGCAATATCATGTCTAGATTTGAAGATATTAAAGTTTTAATTTGTAAATTTGTGGATGAAAATTTTGAATTCAATCTTGAAGGCCTTATAGGATCCAAAATGGCCTAAAAGTGTCCCTAACCATTCATCAATTAGATACCATGTTCATAATTTATGGCCTTCATAAGTTGTGTTTGTTGTAGTATTGATAAAAATAAGGTTATGTGGATAAGTGATGAGTTGGCATGGGTGTTTCAGTATAGTTGTCATTGATGTCAAGATTTTGTTGGTATTGTTGGTGACTACTTTTATGCAATGGTGTTGAGCATATTTCTCTACACACTCTTTATGTTTCATATATGATGATGAAGTTTTGGCATATTGTTGGAAGGTGTTTGAAGTAAGAGAATTTAGTTTTTTTTCTTTGGATTACATTGTAATAGAGTTGGTATTTATCTAAGTAAGACTATGAATGATAGTACTTTCCATGTGAAAGGCCTTCTTTTCATTTCTTTGCACAATGGTTTTTTATGGCATGGTTTTGGAACTAAGGTCTCAATGTCTTTAGCTTCATTCTTTTATTTGGCATAGGAAATTGAATTTAGGAAACATGGTTTCAATGTTTGATGGTGTTCTTACTCTAGGTTTGGTCAATCTTGGGTGCTTACACTTCAATTAATTGTCTCGGTGATTGAAAAATGATATGTAGCATGTATGATAATAATTTTGGTCCCAAGTAAGGCATTTTGTGGTCCACTTTTTATTCATTTCCACCATGCTAATGTTTAGTGCCAACCTAATTCAAAATTGTGTTTGATTACTTGCCTAACCAATAGTAGAAGAATCCATAATTGTGAGAATGATAAAAATAAAGGATAAATAATTTAGGGATGTGTGTGGAATATGTGTATACTTGTATGAGTTTTGTGCAAGTATGTTAGTTTTCAATGATATTGTATAAAAGAGGATTTGTCTCCCTATATTATGAGAAAGTGTGAAGTGTGGTATAGAGTAGTGCGGACTTTAATGTGTTAGATACATGAAGTAGTGAGCCAAAGGTATCTACAAATCTTTCAATTAAGTTGTGGTTGTAAATTAATGGTGGATCTATTCTCTTTTTTTCTTCTTCATATGGATAGTGAGCCTTCTCCTTTTAGGAAATGAGTCTTTCTTTGTAAATCACCTTAACTGATATTCATATATTTGAGAATTAATCTTCTCTATGGTTTTTCACTTAATAGGGTTTTCCATATACATCTAGTGTTCATGTGTTTACTATTTTTTTTTATCTTCATGTTTACATATCAATAGATTAAAAGTAAGTTTTGTGAAAATGATTAAAGGTTTAAAATTTAATGTTTCTTGGACAATTGATTCACACCCCCCCCCCCCCTTCAGTTGTCTTGCACATTCAACAGGGTCCCTTGAAATAGGGAATATAAATATGTTTTGGATACATAAATGATTTTTACAATGAGTTATATGTGATGTTGTGCATTTTTACACGTTGTATGGCATCTTAGATTGAAGATAAGATGAATGTGACTTTTAGGTAGTTTTTAGCCCATTATTTTGTAATATCATTTAATAGTTTCATATATTTTATTGGCTATATATTAGGTGTGTGAGACAAAGGTTTTTGTATTACATTATTATTTATATTAAGTTATCTTTCAATATATGGTTTGTGATACTCTTGTGAGAAGCTTTGTCTACAAGTATATTATAATTTATTTTATATTTTTGAATAATAAATTGATCATATTTTGGAGTGTGGGGTTTTTCTCCTAAAATGGTTTTCCCCATGTAAATCATTGTATTGTGGTGTGTATTCTATTTATGATTATTTCATTTAAATTTATATAGTTGTTTTAAAGATTTTAGAAAAAAATTCAATAACCTTTCTCTCAAGGTTAGTGTAGGAAGTTATCTTGCTACTTTTTTTTCTTACAAGTGCTATTAGAATCTGACCAATTTTGGTTTCAGCTGTGGGTTGCTGGGATTTTTGAACTAATCTATATTTGAGTGGGATATTATCTAAAAGATACTTTGTGATCTTTCTACATGATTTTTTAAATAACATGTCATCAAAGAGAATAAAGGTGGAGATGTTATCTCTAAATAATTTTTAAATGTGGAAGCCAACATGGAGGATCCATTAATAATTTTGAAATTTGGAAGGCGAAGAAGAATAGTCTATTAATAGATCGATATCTATGGGATGTTATTGAGGAGAATGTATTGATACCTTTAGATATAAAAAAGGCTAATAAGTATGATATTGTGTACCATAAATCCAAGGGTCTAATCAGATTATGTCAAGTAGCTCTATTCTGATCAAAGTCCATGCAGAGACATCTACAAGTAAACTATGGAAGAAGCTTGGTGATATGTATCAAGCCAAAACTATGTTGAATAATATTTTATTGAGATAGAAATTATATTCCTTAAGGATGGAAGAGGGTGGAAAAATTACAAACCACCTAGAAGAATTCAATATATTGGTGGTCAATTCGCATAAATTGGTGTTAAGGGAGATGAGGAGGAGAAATGTTATACCTTGCTTTATTCTTTGAATAATTTCTAGGACTCTTTACTTATGCCCATCGACAATACTTCTGTTATTTTGAAGATTGGAGATGTTGTACTATCTATTTTTTTAAAGAGATAAGGAGGAAGGTATCCATCAACACTAAGGAGGTTGTAAGTGTTCATGGAAGACCTAAGGATATAATTAGGAAAATGAGAAGTGTAATAAAACAAAATCCAAGGGGAGATCCAAATTTCCAAGAAAGTCCAAATTTATTTTCTAGAATTGTGGTACACCTGGACACATTTGTAAGAAATATAAAAATGAAAAGAAGAAGGAAAATAAGAAACTTTATTTTGATTCTGAGTCTAATAAAGAGCATGGTGATGCATTCATTAAAAAATTGAATATATATGAAGTTAACGATGCATGGTTAATTCACTTAGGCACATCTTTTCATATGACTTCTAATATATATTGGTTTTTTAAATGTAAAAATGTGAGGAAGTTAAAGTGTACTTGGGTGATTATTCTCATTTAGACATTATTGGTCATGGTAAAGTTAGAATCAAGTCTCTTGATGGTAGAATAAGAAGAAATAATGATGTGTTGCATATCCCTAGACTAAAATATATATATTATATGTGGGAAAACTAATAGATTCGGGTATGATACTAGTGTTTTCTCATGTAGGATGAAACATAGTGGGAGGTACTATTGTGATTTCTAGAGGTGTTAAATTTGGGACATTGTATAAGTTGGGTGCATGCACTATTGAGTGTAATACTAACTTTGTGAAAATAAAATATGCGGAAAATTGATTGGAAGATGTTAGGTTTCACCTTGAGCTAATGTCAATGGCTATGGTACCTAAGGTTATTTTCTTCTAAATCAAAATTACCTACAGTTAAGAATATCTTATGGCATTGGAGACTTGGCCACATTGGAGAAAAGGGTCTAAGGACCATGAAAAGTAAAAAATTTGTTGAAGTTTTGAATGATTGCAATATTGATTTTGATTTTTGCAAGCATTGCATTTATTTTTTTCTATTAAATATTGTTAACAAAATACATCATTAAAACCAATTGTATATCCATGTTAAGTACTGGTCACAAAACTAAACTATAGGCAGTTCCATCAAATTTTAGTTAACTATAGTAAAACTATACATTTTACATCACTTGAAAATTTTTTAATGAGCAGTTCTAAAGCATAATAAGATAAAAAGAAGGATTTGGTCATCATTAATTCCATGAACCTATGAGGTTATTACTTCCTTTAGTTTTCTATATTTCATATGTACCAAAGGGTGGTACAATATTTGGAGCAGCTTGAATTTGCCAGTTAGGAGAATCTTTCTATTTAGGTACTCTATTTTTTGTGTATGTATCAGCTTTAGTAATGTTTCCATCCTTCAACACCTATTCCAAGGATTTGAGTTCATCTTTATCTAACATATCCTTATATGAATTAAAGAAATGAGAAGATATAACATCAAATTTTTAGAGGAGCATAACACCATATTGCTCCAAGATCATGAATCTATCTTTGGGGATCTCTATAATAGAAGATACCTTGAACATAATAGAAAGGAAAGTGAGTTTATTATTAAAATCAATAAGCCTCCTTTTTCTTTGGAAAATATCCTCAATGTTCTTGGACCATAAAAAACAAAGAACTTCACCAAATAAAATAGACCAAAAAACATTGGGCTTATCATCAAAATAGTCAACAAAGATAGCCAATACTTCTATCCAAGACAGGCCAGGGGAAGAGTTCCAAACAAAATGATGACCCAAGAACAAGGACCACACTCTAACTACAAATTAGCATTAAAAAAATAGGTGACTAATAGTTTCAAGTAGACCAAATAAAGAACAATAGACCGGTACAAGGTCCAAAGCAAACAAACCATCGCCAACAACAACTTTCTTAAGAGGGACCTGCCACCTAAGGAAAAAATTTTTGGGGTTCAATAGAACTTTTCCACATCCTAAATAACACAAAATGACACTTAGACTTAGACCAAATACAACGCTAAGTAGCATTATTCAATGCAATAATCTAAGAATTAACCCTCAACATCTAATAAATTTGTTTCACTTTGACATCCTGAAAATAAGTCCCATCTCTCCACTTCAATTGTTCAAGAAAATGACTATCATTCATTATTTTCTTGGGGAAAAAATAACCAACAACCTTGCAAATCAAATAACACATTTCCTAATGAGAACGAGGGATATTATATTTAAGGCACAAATCCTCCCAAGAGAAGAGCTAGTTGTTCACCATGATATCACCAATAAAAACAATGCCCAAAGAGTGCCATGCTTTAGTTAAGTAGCACTATGTAAGTGAAAGAGTCTTGTCATTGACCACCATCCCCCACCATATTAACATATCCAAGATATAGTAGGTAGGGTGATTCCCAATGGCCTCTCTACGAGTCAATAAATGTCTTACCCTTGTCCATACGCCTTACTAGATTGATGCAAAAATTGGAGAACCAAAAAAAATTTCCTCAAAGTTATCCATCAACATGTCACAAATGCTAATGTCTTTCTAGAACTTACCTTTCTTATGTCTTGAAAAATATATTATTTTTCTAACTAATATTTAACATGGCTCATTGCTAGACATAGCCTTAAAAACCTATTTAGAAGCCAAGGAAGCCCCATGAGATTTCAAATATCTCAGACCAAGCCACCCATGTGTTTAGAGACACAACATCAACCCCAAGAAACATTGTGTGTTTTTTGGTTAACTTGACTATCTGGCCAAAGGAAATCCTTGAGGATATTTTCTAATTTATTGACTTGGTAATTAGAAAATAGTCATTTATATATAAAATAAATAGCATGTGAGGAGATAACTTTCAGTACAAATTGATTCCTCTCAGCCAAGGATACGCACAGGTGGGTTTTCCATTTCTAATATTTATTTTCAATATTGGCATATAGCTAATTCAACATATCCTTAGTAGAGGGTCTGAGGGAAAAATGAATCCCTAAGTACCTATTGATTGTGTGTGGATCATGCCACCCCCAATTTTTTGAATCCAACCACCTGGAGGGTAAATAAGCCCACCCTATCACAATAGATTTTTGAGAAGCAATCTTACCCTATGATGCTTTGTAGAAAAATTGGAGCCTATCAACACTATGATCATAATTTTTCTCATCAAGTTCAATAAATAGATAAGTATCATCAACAAATTAAGCATTGATTAGATCATCTTTATTAGGAAGTTTAATACCTCTAACTAGTGAACCAATGACAGAAGATCTCATAATATAATACAATGCATCTACGACTAGGAAAAAAAACAAGGGGTAATAGGGAGTCCTTATCTAATATATCTTTGCAATACAATTGGCTTAGACAACTTTCCATTAATATCAATAACAATGGATGAGTCCTTAAATAGGATCTCAACCCACTTCAAAAAATATGGGGGGAAGCCAAAAGATTTTAATATTCCAATTAAAAAGGGCCACTACACTCTATCATAGGCCTTTTCAAAATCCAAGAGAATCATTATAGTTAACTATCTATCTTCATTATCCTAATGCATATATTTCCAACTAGTAATAAGATTCTAAAGAATATATCTCCCTTGAATGAAACCATTTTGCGTCACTAATACAATCTTCCCAAAAAGACCAGAGATCCTATTAGCCAAAAGTTTTTCAATAATTTTGTAGGATATTTTTAATAATGTAATAGGTCTCAAATTTTTTACTTGATTCCTATCAACATCCTTAGGAAATAGCTTGGTCACCCCTTCGTTAACGTGTTTTCCTAGGGATACTCAATGAAATAATTCATTATACAGTTCTAGGAGTTCCAAAGAGATCCAATCTATGTTGCATTTTTAGAACTCAGTAGGAAGGCCATCCAATCCCAGAGATTTATCATTTTCAAGGGACCTTATAGTGTTTTCAATTTATTCTATTGTGATTTCTCTTGATTGTTGGTTGGCATCTGTATTATCAAGCTTTTCAGGAATCAAATCAAGACATTGTTGCAAAGCATCATTATTCTATGAGGTAAATTCTGAAGTGAAAATACATGAGTAGAAGTCAAAGAAGGCTCAGCATATATCCTCTGGATCAGTGGAAATATAATTATCAAGATTGATCTCTTCAATCCTTGATCTTTTCTATTTGTGTTTAATAAGACTAAAAAAATATTTTGTGCCTTTATCACCCTCTCTAATCCAATTCATCCTAGCCCTTACAGTTTGGCCTTTGAATTTTTAATTCTATATCTTTCTAAGCTCTTTTTTAGTTTTGATCAATTCCCCTTTCAACCAATTATTTCAAGTATCTTCTTGAATAAGACCTTCAACATTGTTAAGCCTAGACTGCAAGGCCTCTTCAAGTTTACTTATGTCTTTAGCCTCCTTCTCTGCAATGAGATAAAACTTTTACTTCCATAGAATATTAAGATACTCCCAATTTTCCATAGAACACTAACCTTTATCACAAAATTTAGCAAGTTGAGTTTCCATTTTGATTGTAGCTATGTTATCATCATTCTCTAAAAGGGAAGTGTTTAGTTTGAATAGTTGTTTCCCCTAACCCTATTTGCAAACTATGAGGGATTATAAATTTTTATATTGGTAGAGATTGGTGAGTGATTTGAGATAGTAACAGGGGTGACATAATAGGGTTACTATCATCATATGTTAAAAAAGAGAACACAAACATGTCTATATATACTTTATCCAGTCTACAATAGATCCTCTGATTATTACTCTTAGTATTATACCATGTGTACCATATTCCTTCGGATAGGGTTTTCCTCTTCTCTAGAGGACTAATAAGGTTTAGTATTCTCTTACATTTTTCCCAAAAATCTACTTGTTACCTTTCCAATATTTTATAATTCTACCCTTCTTATCTTCTCTATGTTTAATCATGCTAAAGTCACAAGTGAATATCCAGTGTGCATTAGGGAGGGAGGAGGCATGTGATCCTAGACACAACATATCCCTTTCTCTATAGTTATTTAGGGCATATATATTGTATATTCCAATAGTTTTTCCTTTATTTTTTAATGTGATCCAACATTTTCTATTACAGGGAGATATATTAGAGTCAATCACTAAGTCATACCAAGAGGGCCCAACTAGCTAGGATAGAAACCCCACCCTTTCCTTTTTCATTTTTGGAGATAAAAGACTTAGCTTGATTGCATATGAACTTGAGGGTTAGAATCTTGATAAACAGTGACCTTAAACTCTTGTAGACAGATAACACCATTTTTCCTAAATTTATTACACCAAACCCTCACAAATAGTTTTTGTCTCTCATTTTTAGGCCTCTCACATTCTAAATTTCTAGGTGTAGAGTCATTTATCACTTTGGGAGGATTTTTTCTAGTTATTGTAGAGTCTATTAAAACACTATGGGATGTCACCATCCTTTTTTGAAGTAGCCTTCCCTCCTCCTAAAATACATGGTCTTTCAGAGGTTTTCCTCCTTTTCTTTTTAGTAGCTTCTATGAATGGGGGAGAATCCTCTTTTTGAGGAACATCATACATCTCTACTTTTGTATTAACTATAGAAACCTCATTACCAACAAAATTTGAGATACATTTCTCTACATTCTCTCACATGGGGAGGGTTGTAT
Organism: Chamaecyparis obtusa; assembly: GCA_027943335.1. Lineage (NCBI taxonomy): Eukaryota > Viridiplantae > Streptophyta > Pinopsida > Cupressales > Cupressaceae > Chamaecyparis > Chamaecyparis obtusa. The sequence continues at coordinate 716,928 of BSBK01005388.1, forward strand.
ATTTTCTATGTTTTTCATCTCTTTCATTAATAGTGGGCAAGGCCAACTATTGGGCATTAGGTCTCCTAGGCCCATCATTTCCATTGGTGCTATCATGTTGGACTATTATTTTCTCTTGGGTTTTGTTTGAGGAGTCTAACGAGATAATTTAAAGACAATCCTCCAACAAGGGGTTGGTCAAAGATATGTATTTTTGTGGGATATCATCCTTCCCACAACCATCACCCTTCTCATTTAATGGATTTGCAAGGTTGTCTTCTTTTGGTCGAGGGGATGACCATCAATTTTTTTAGCAGGAGTAATGTTTCCTGACTACTTCTTAATCTGAACATTAATCACACATCAAAATTTTCATAATAATAATAATAAAGAATTTAAGGATTCATTTCATTTTATCACCATGATTAAATTATACCATGTTTTTTTCATATTATTGTAATTATTACTTTCATGGTCCTTTTATTGTATTACTTAAAGCTTCTAATCCCTCTATTCCTATCTCCCTCTCTCCTATTGTCACAACCATATCTCCCTTCCATACATTTTCTAGTGCCCCTTATGTGTATCATTCCACATATTTTCCTCCTCTAATTACTCTCTTTTATTATTAATCATTTTAATGGTTATCATGATCCTCTTGTCATTAAAGCCATTTTTATAATTCAAGGGCTATCTATGGTATCCTTATAAAATAGTCATTTCTACACAAACTCCTATGTGACATATGGATTTACCTTAAAATTTTATGATGAAATTTTTTTAAAGGAAAGTTATAATGTACCATACAATTCATACTTCAAACTACTTCAATAATTTTCTAGGTTGACCTTGGATTGACTTAGCCACCTAATACGAGCACTTAATCATCTGTTGTTGTTTGAAATTTATGCATAATGATAAGCTGATTAACATTGACATCATAAACACTAGCATTTGTCTTATTTATTCATATTTTGAGACACTAACTTCAATGAAATAGATGTTCATACTTTAAAGGAATTTTTTTCGCACAAGGTGTATATCACCAACTCCAACATACTTGTTGAAGATAACTATTCCATTTCGTATTGCCCATCTAAAAGATAAAATAATTTATGTACACACGTAATGACGATTTTAATACTCTCATATTTTTTATGATTGTAAGAAAAAATTAAATTAAATTAAATCTAACCTATTCTAAGGTCTAATTGTTGAAGAAAATCAAAAAAAAAGAGTAGGCAAGAAAGAGAGGAAATTCTCCTCTAGATATGTATCATAAGCTTCCAAGAATATCCCTAAAAATTAATAAAAATCCCTTAGGCGAGAGAAAAATAAACACAAAGTTCATAGACTAAGATGATGCAATATCCCAAGAAACAAAAATAGCATAGACAAACTAAGAATATAATCACAAATCATGCAAATATTGACCATAAATATATGTTATTAATGGATACTCATTATAAATAATTGACTATCAAAATAGACCGCTAACAAAAAGAGAACTTTATAAACTAAAGTGATCCAAACACATACACATTTCATTTTATCATCATAATTAATGTCCATAATTTTCAAATATGTGATTGAATCCTCGTATTATTGATGGAAAAAAGGCACTAGATTTTTTTCCTTATTTTCTCATAAATAAGTTTTTAAAATACATATAATATTTATGCAGTCATCCCCACAAATTTCAAAAGGAGAAAAAAAAGATTATAATCCCTAAATTGAACTATTTTTTGCTCCTTGTTTTGATTCTCTTATTCAATTCTCCTCTTCACATTTCATACTTTTGGCGTTCTTTCAAAAGAGAATGAAAACCCAAGTATTAGTGCCCTTTCTTCCTCTCCATCCATTCCTTATTTTGAAATGTAGTCATGGAGTATGTAGACGATGGACACAGAAATTGGCCTTACAACCACTTGAAACTTTCTAAGACCTTATTGAAAAAATCATTTTTGTGACATTATTGCAACAAGGTTATGATGGTTTCTCAAATTGAAAAAATTAAAATATGTAATTTCTTTGGTGCAAATAAATACATCAATTGCAAATCAAATTTCATGAATATGATCTCAAGAAAAATGTTGATGAAATATTCTCAAATGTTTTGGAAGGAATCATTGGATGTTGTCTCTAGTACCATGTAAGAGTGGTCAACCTCCTAAAACCTGCAAACAACTATCAATCTTCGTGCAATAGATAGAAATAATATTTTACCATAAATAGATGATTGTATTGAGATGATTTAATTAATGTACAAAACATTTCTCATAAAGGCAAGGAATAAACTAGAAGGCCAATATAACTATACAACTACTAGAAAACTAAATCTATGCATCTAATTAATTAGTTAATAATGATGCTTGTATTAGTTTCTGGGTTTGATTGTGTAGAATTTTTTTTCCATCTCGGATCATACTACAGGATCCTTCGTCATGATGCTAGAGAGAAAATTTATCTCTAGCATCCTGACGATGGATCCTATAGTAAATTTCTCTCTAGCATCCTGACGATGGATCCTATAGTATGATCCGAGATGGAAAAAAAATTCTACACAATCGAATCCAGAAACTAATACAAGCATCAATATGGATTGTGGAAATCTAATGGATGTGATACTTAATAATGTCTTAGTTATTTTTTGGCTATGAGTAAATATTAACTTACTCCAACATTCATGCGATAGGCATATAGGCCTTGACATTTTAATTTGGTTCTGATATGATGTTTAATGTACCCTTTGGTTTGTATCAAAACTACCAAAGATTTATTTTCACAACTATAATAAGAATAAATCATTCCAAAATAAATAGTAATTCTATACTAAACAACATCATTTGAAAACATTAATCATCCCACAAAATTTTCATCATAATAATAAAAATGAATTTAAACATTCATTTCATTTATCATCATGATTAAATTACACCATTTTTTTCAAATTATTGCAACAATTACTTTTCTACTTAGTATAAAATGTATCAATTTTAAATTATTATAATAATTACTTTTATATATTTGAAAATAATGTACCTATATAATAGAAAATGGTGATCAATGGTAGACCCCCACTTTCTATATACATTGGAAGACCAAAATCCATTCCTTAAGCCAAATCTGATTTACACAACCCAAAAGGATGAAGGGATGAAAATGCAAGATCTAGATAAAGGGGGATTTGGGTATTCCTTATACAAATAGAATGTATAAAAAGAGGAATGCAAGAGATCTAATTCTATGAGTAAAGAAATGATTACTTTGAAATACAAAGTAAGGGAATGTGTTTATAATGAACATAGTTTTTCAAATAAGGAAGAGGTGAACACCAAGGACTCACACCTCTTGCATAAGAGAGAATCCCAATCAAAACAACAATTCCATATAGAAAGATAATGTCACATAATAAACAAATACCACTATACTAAGGAAATCATACCCTTAGACAAAAGAGAGAAAGAATGTACATGCAACCTTTCCCCCCAAGTGTGAAGGAAAGATATATATATATATATATATATATATATATATATATATATATATATATATATATATATATATATATATATATATATAATACACCTTGGATGATAGCTACCTCATAATAGATACATAATCCAAAGAAGAATAAGTTGCACATTAGAGAGAACTCGTAATGTAAAATAGACATATATATGCTAGAAAATACATCACATTATGTAAGAAAGTTATCAAGAAAAAATAAAATGATGATATGAATGATTATTAGATGATAGACACGCCTTTTGAGACATGAAAAGGATTATTAAGTAGAGACGTTAAGATCTTGCATTAAATAAAGTATCTCATGCCAAAAATAATGTACCATCATGAAATAATAGAAAAACCATAGAGATGAAAGGAAGAGAAGGATGTCACATTATGTCTACTTAGTGGTGACCTCAAGTGTACAAGATATGCACTCCCAAGGAAGGGAGAGATTGTAAGGAGAGAAACATCCTAAACAACAAGTCTATTCGTGGGAGGACATCATACTAAAAAAGAGAAGAACAAAAAAGATATAAAGGATGCTTTAATGAAGGAGAAATAAAGAAAAATGGATACATGCCCTAAGTGATAGATCTTGTATAATAAGCATGCACTTTCAAGTAAGAATAAGCTTGCAACCCGAGATGAAAACCCTTGTGTAAAACAATAAATTCTTGTAAGAAATAACACTATATAATAGAATATGTAGGTTTACAAGGGATATTAGATGCACTGTGAAGGAAGATACTAAGAGGAAGGAAACATTATGCTCCCTACGTGGTTTCTATTTATAATAGACATTTATTTTCAAGTAGGCACAAAGGTGCAACTTGGGAAGTCTATCTTTTGAAAAAGAGAATATCCTTATGTAAACAACAAATACATGCAATAAATAACACCATATTATAAAATAAACAAGTGAAAAAAGAGAGAAAATAGATACTTTGAGATAAGTCAGAGAGTGAAATAGAATCCTTTCCCCCCAAGTGAGGAGACAAGAAAAAAGAACTATTTTATTGCTCACAAATTAGGACAATGAGAACACAAAGGATAGGATGTAAATTTTATATAGTGAAGAGAAATATAATAGGGATGTAGATGTATTAGGTATAATGATCATGAAAAAGGTTCCATTCATAGTTACAAGTCATTTTAATCATACCATGATTAATGAATTCTTGAATTTTACACTTCAAAACATAAAATTCACTAGTCTTATGGCCATGAATTTGATGGTTTTCTATTTGTGCACTTTATTTTCAAAGGAAGATCAATTAAGTTGGACTTAGTAAGCTCAAAAAAAATGACTCTTTTTGTGAGGAGAAATTAGAAGGATAATTGTTGTGGTCCCACAACCACGCTCCCATTTTTTAGCCAGTTAGCTTTAGGGACCCCCCTTTTGCTTTTTGCTTGTCTTTGGATTCTGGCTTGTTGTCCTATTTTTTTTGCTTGTTAGTTAGTTTTGGGGTTTTCTGTCTTGTCCCACTTTCACACTTTCGGATGTCCAAAAGTGCGAAAGTCCGAAAAGCAAGGAGTGGGAACAAGTCTTTTCTACCTTAGGCTTCTTCAGTCCTAGCAATTTTTTGAACTTGTCGAAGGTTCGAGGTTTTGGAGATCTGACTCCCCAAAAGGGAGTTGGCCTTTCGGCCTTTCGACCTTTTGCAGGTCTGACAACAGCAAAAGGCCAAAAATCTGATTGGTGGGCTACTAACGTCAGCCGCCGAAATCACCTATATAAGGCATGGAGGGTTTTTTTTTAGCTTACTTTTTACGCTCTCTCTCTTTCATTTTTTCGGAGCTTCTTCACGCACCCTCGCCTCTTGCTTGTTGTTTCATTCTAGTTGGTCATCTTCAATTCTTCAGTGTTTGTTTGCATTTGGTTGTCTTTCCTCCTCTCTCTCCTTCATTTTTTAATTTGTATTTGATTCCGATCGTAGGCTAGGGTTTGTGGTTTGTCAACCTTTTTCAGCATGTCCTTTAGGTTTAGGTTGTTTTGGTCAGCCTTTTCAGCCTTGAGGATCACCAAGGTAGTTGCCTTACATCCCCTTGGCAATTTTGTGGTCAAACTTTATGTCAGAATTATTTTTGGGTCTAACTGTCAAACCCTAGTTTCGGACCTTCGGGGTCCAGAACTTTTGAGCTCGCAGAGTTTTTCAAATCTCGTAAATGAACCAAGTGCTTTTCGCAGATTTTGGCATTTCGGTATTGGTGCACACCGAAACATCTTGTCCTCTGAAACACCGAAACTAAACCCCACCTTTCACCCAAAGGCCTAAGTGAGAGTTTCATCCTTTTGGGCCTTTCACACGCTAAAGATTTGTCTTCCTCGACTCACTAAAACACCTCATAGTATCAAATTAGCACAACCACCAAGGCATCTCATCGGTGATTCAAATTTTTTGGCCTATGAAGGTTTCTCACCTCTGATTCGCCAAAAGACCAGAAGGGTTTTTTTCAAAGCAAATTCATGACAAGCCTCATTTCGCATTCTCAGCCTTTCGGAGGTCTCACACCCCCGAAGGTCCAAAAGGCCAAAAATTTCTTATGTGGCCCCTTTTGAACTTAATTCTGACAATGTACTTGGTTTTCTAACTTTTTTGCCTATCGTGTTACTGATCCATGTCTTGTCATCTTTGTAGGAATGGTCGAGAACATAGTCACATCACTAGCCATGAAGTATCAATTCAAGGGGTACCATCCACCTTCTAAAGTAACCAACTTGCACGCAGGCATAACAGACATAGACATCAGGAACATGAACTGGAATGATTACCTCACAAAGTGTGCCCAATCGGTGGGAAATTGATACAGATATACTACATTCTTTTGTACACGTATGTGCTCACTGGAAGGAGGATTTTGAATAGTTTACTAGTTTATCCCTCAAGAAGATCCTAAGGCCCCTTCGAGGCATTTTAGCAGGAATAACCTCCCTAGTTGAGATCATGAGCAAGGAAAACGGTGTGGAAGAGACAATCCTAAACTGGCAGAAGGTACTAGATGAGTTGACAATAATAAGGAAGCAATGCTTCCAAGTTTTGGTAAAAATATATGGGGGCTCAAAGTTAGACATTTCTGAGTAGTGGATCCAAGAGATAATAGTGGCATTAGCCATATTTGAAAAGGTTCTCAAGAGGTTGGATAAGAGAAGGGATAACAACTTTCTTTTTATGGAAGAATTGCATAAGTTCTTTGATGGTCTGGACCTGGATCTGTATGATAAAGAAGACAAGAAAATGATATATTTAGTAAATGTCATCGTCAACAAGTACCTAGGGATATTTTGGGGAGTTAAAATCAAGGATGACCTCCAACAAATTTTTTATCAGAAGGAGGAGATTCATAAAATGCTATCTCGAGAAGAAGAAATAAAGACTTTTGCAGAAGAGTTGATCACCTTCTGAGATAGGCAGCAAGAAGTCCTTCAAGAGATTAAGATGCCTGACTTTGATGAAGTGTTGGAGATTGTAGATAGATTCAAGAAGGCACATCTAGAAGTGCCCCCCAACCAATGAGCATCTGGTCCAAGTTCAGCCAAATTTTGTGTACAGAAAATGCAGTTTTGACACTTAGCCATTTTTGCAGAGCCTGATTTTCGGCATTTCGGCCCTAGGTATTTTTCGACCACCGACAAGTCCGAAGTCTGAAATTTTGGAGATGGAGGACTTAATACTTAGGCAATTTTGGAGCTTGAGTTTTTCAGACCAACTATTGGGATTTGGGCATTTTTTCTCACGTCTGAAATTTAACTCCAGTTATCTCAGAGATCATTTTCCAGTCAACTGGGCTTCTTTTTTGGGATTGTTTGTCAATGATTTTGGGATCTCTTCCAGTTGGGTCCACGTCGAGAATCCGGAGCCAAAGATCAAGGGAAGAAACATGAATATTATCAAGTTCATGCACAAGTTCTAGCTCCATTTTGAGTTATTTAATGCATATTTTATTCAGAGCTTTGTAATGCACGAGGTTTAATTCCATGCTAGGGTAGTTTAGTTAAGTTTTAGCAGTAGTTTCTTTAATGCAATCTCTAGTTTAGATTTATTTTCAAGTTTTAGTAGCATCCAAACCCTACCTATGAAAATAAGAGCATGGCTCTATAAATTGTAATAAATGATGTAATGAGGGTCGATTTGATCATTAATACGATACATATAGTTGGTGCTTCATTCATGGTGTAATTTATCTGCTATCTATGCGAAATTTATGAATGTGTGAATTGCTCATTCTTTTATTTCAAAGAGCCAATTGATTGTTTAATGGTTTTAAGTCTATGATATATTAGTTCGGTGTTTGCTGGTATTGCATTGTTGTGTTATGACATATTTCTTAGAAGATAATTCTTTGGTGCTTGAAGATTAACTTGTCTCACATGTGCGCACATCTGGGGTGCCTTCGTGATCTAATGAGTTTTGGCTTATCATACATCTGGATTTGTTTGATTCCACTTATGATTGCATCCATTTAGCTGAAGATTGTTATATGATCTGATCTCTATTTTATGGGTTTCTTCATCTCCTTGGTTATTTAACTCGCATGGTGTTGTGATGCTAGTATATGTCCATTAGGTTTCTTTTTAGAAATTTCATTCAAATCTCTTGTTACCCTACATCTTCTAACCCTCCTTCCAAGTTATCTTCAATAGATTAATTAAATTAGCATTCCTTTCATTCCTAAATCTGAAAATCGTACAAAAAAAAAGAGATATCTTGGTTTCCTAAAGTTTGTTTTACAATTTCCCTTGAGAGAAGAACTAGCAAAGGCCTCCTTGTTAACAAATCCATATTTGTCTTTCGTTGAGCTATCTAAGTGATTGGGACCTAGCCAAAAGGAACCTTGAGATTGATTCCATCAGTCTTCCAAGAGGGCAGTTTGCTCTTGCAAATTCCTAGTCGTTGTCTTCGTGTAAAAAAGATGCTCAACAAAAGTGGTGCTAGAAGGAGGGCCCTCAAAAGGGACACCCTGTAAAATTGGATTGTTCTCTCCCAAGAAGTTTCAACGGGTCCTTAGATCTTCACCCAACAAAGGGGAGTTCCTTGAACTTACAAAGTTTCACAGACCTCACAGCAACAAAACAAAGTATGGAGAGGTTACTTCAGATCATCTGAATCTTCCTCCATTTCCAACCATTGCTTCCTCACTTGCTTCTCCTCCACCACCAGCTCTAATGGAATTATTTGTGAATGCTCAAAGCTCTCCATTAGACCTAAAAGGATAGCTCCATCAGCTACCCAAAAATCCTTAGAAATTCTATCCACATTTCATCTATGGAGAATCTAGGATAGCAGAAGAACACGTCTATGCATTCAAGGAATTGTGCAATCAAAAAGAGATTGCTCATCAAGATGTTGTGTGCTACCTTTTCCCCTACACACTAGGGGAATTGGCATACAATTAGTATCTCAACTTTCCACGTGGATCTATTGCCACATGGGATGAATTTGAGACAAAATTCCTTAATTAGTTCAAACTGTATGTGGATCCGGCAACTATCCATCACCAATTCATCTTAGTGAGGAAGGACCTCAATGAATCAATTGCCATGTTCAATCATCATTTTCATAAGATGTACCAGAAGCTTGAGGCTCCTTATACTATACCCCTTGGGACCGCTATATAAGTATACCTATGAGCCTTAGATCCATGAACGTCTATATTTCTAAAAAGGCTACCCCCAGGTAACATAGACACTTTAGAAAAAGTGTGCAATGAAGCTATCTTGTTTACCCAACAAATGGACCAGCAAACAGGTGGAAATTATGATATTCCACCAATGTTGGGGAACACTACTGTGACTGGTTCATTCATAGCAAACAATCAACTTCTAGTACAACATGCCCCAATGATCAATCTAGTGCCATCTCCGTATGTTACTGCCCCACCACTGGCCATCACATACCTAGGGTATGATACGCATAGGGTTGCCTTGTGTGAACAAAAGACTGATATCCTAAATGAGCCAGATCAGGCTCTAGTGAATGAGTTAGATGCCATGAAGAAGACACTATCCCAGTTGACTGAAGAGATTACCCAAATGAAGCTCAACCCATCTCTGAACCAAGGGAACTACCAATGCCCAGCTGCTACCCCAAATACCTACTCCCAAAATCAGAATTGTAATTATGGAAACTACAGCAAAAACAATAATAATAATAGTGGAGGTTATGAGAATATTTCTCAAGATAAATAGTTTGGACAACAATAGACAAATAGAATGTGGAACACGCATCCAAAAAATTGTAGCATACCCGCAGACAATTCCAACTTCTTTAGCTCGTCGAAAGTCAACTTTACCCAAGCTCCCAGCATGCATCAACTGAATTATGAATATAGGGGTGAGTCTAACAACCAACAAACCCAGGATTCTAAGAATTCCTAGACCCACTTTAGTGCCATGGTTTTTGATTCATATGATCCAAGTATAGGTGGAACTCATGTCGATAATGTTGTGGAGGAAGAATTTGTCTTCCCATTCAATCAAGAAAATCAGTCGAAGTATTCCAAGGTCCATGCTTTCCAAAACAATAACATAAATACCTATAACTTGAGAAGCAGAAGGGAACCTCTGACTGACAACATACCCCCAAGTATGTAGCCCACTCTGCTTGATCCAAAGGCCAGCAATAATCTTATGCCCCTGAGAGGACCTAGTGCCACTGTTGTTCAGGCGATGCAACACCAACCTACTATGTTAAAAAATCTAGTCTGGGCCAATGAAAAATACAGCGTAGTAGAGGAAATAAAGAAAGTTAGAATGAATATGTCAATGTATGATATGCTGCAAAGTTGTCCCACTCAAAGAGAAGCTCTCCTGAAGTCACTAGATCATTCCAAATCAGCCTCATCCAACAATAATACCAAGAATGTATCCAACATGAATGCGGCAGAGGCGATGCCGACTATGTTCAAAGATAGGTTAGAAGTACCCCCATTCCTACTTAGCCTCAAAATATTTGGGAGAAACTTCCACAATTTTTTAATTGTTTAATTGTTTAATTTTCCATATGCCAAAAGTTGGGAATGAATCCTCAACCAACAAACAGGGTGGTGATCTAGCTTGACAAAACCGAGGTCAAAGTCATTGGGGTCCTAAAAGATACACGCATACAATTGACAAATGACACCAAAATCCAAGATTGCATTGACATACATGTGGTGGACATCTCGGAAACTTATGGCATGCTGCTTAGTAGAGAATGGACCTGATCTTTGAGAGGATGGTTCTCCACGGACTTTATGCAACTTTGGCTACCATGGAAAGGGCTCAATAACTAGATTAAGATTGATGCAGAGCCTAAGCTCAAACAAATGATAACTGAGTACAATGCCCCAAATGAAGTCTTGTTCTCACAAGCTAATCTGGGAGTGTATCATTTTGACAAGGCGTTTACATTCCATCTCAAAGAAGAACAAGACTTGAACAGTAGCCCTGTTCAGGGGTTAGTAAGTACCCAGATCCCTGGAGAGATTCACATAGAACTCATAAATGGCATGATGAAGAACATGAGGCATCTTGGCCAAGATGCTAGCCTAAACATACTAATGCTACCAAGGTATTCTCATCTTCATTGGACAAACCACTCAAAATTTACATGCCAAGACTGCCAAGAGGTAGTGGTTCGAGTAATGAGCCAGATGTCAGACATATCCATATTTCCCAAGAATATAATAGCACATTTGTGTGAGGATGGATCTCCCCTTAGTGAAGAACCTCAAGGTCCCACGGCTAAATGCTTTATACAAGAGGAGTGGATCTCTTCTAATGACAGTTGCCTACCTTCATGTCATGATGTTTGGCGCGATGCCGAGGCAAAACAAAAGATGAAGTGGGTTCCACTTTCAAAAAGAGAATATTCAAATGAAGGGAAATTGGAAGTTCCAAGTACATAAGGCCTATCATCACCCGCAGTCCCCATGAAACCCCAAATCAAGACACCTCTGCCAGAAGTGGCTCCAAAACCCAAGTTAAAACATCTTTCAATAAGAATCACTCGGTCTAGAAACTTTAGTTTGATGGCTCCAAGTGTAAGCTGGGAGCAAGAGCTAGGATCAAATTAGTTAACCCTCATGGGGGTTCATATTATGCCGCCTACCGACTGCAATTCTACTGCACCAACAATGTTGCCAAGTATGAGGCTCTAGTTTGGGGTCTCCTCCTGGCACATGAGAAGAAAGTGAAAGCAATAGTTGTAGAAGGTGACTCATAATTGATAGTTTGGTAGATCAAGAGCCAGTATTCCTGCACCGACAAATGATTAGTCTCATACCACAATTGTGTCTAGGATCAAATTAGATATTTTGAAGATTTTAACATTCAGAGCATCCCAAGAAGAAAGAATATTGTTGTCGACACTTTAGCAGTATCTGCAAGCTCTTTACAACCGCTAGAGAAGTCCAAATTGAAGAAATTCTCCATGGAACTAGTGGTTGTACCAGCTATCCCTCAAAAAATCAAAAGCTTCTAGGTATTTCAAGATGATCAGCAGATATTGGAATTTATCATGAACGTAGGGATCTTCAACAAGTAGAGCATTGATGAAGAAGAGGATGAAATAGAAGAGTCAGACGACTTAGGGATTTTGAACTTGAAGGAAAAACTCCATTTCAAAAGGTATGGTAGCTCTAGAGAGGATTTTTGATAAAGATGAACATGCTCAAGAAAGAGGGAAAACACCAGTAGTGGGTGGAGATGATTGTGAGCTCTACAACTTGGGTACGCAACTTGAACCCAGGGAAGTCCGCATTGGCAAGGTCAGCACACCAAAAGAAAAGAAGTAGATGATTGAGCTACTCACTGAATACAAAGATGTCATAGCATGGTGCTATGAATATTTGAAAACCTATGATCCCAACATTATCATTCACAACATTCCTTTGAACCCCGATGCTAAACCTTTCCGCTAGAGACAAAGAATGGAAAACCCTATGATCGAACTAGTGATCCAAAAGGAGGTGCAAAATTTGCTCGATGCCAAGATAATTTTTCCCATTCGGCATTCAACTTAGGTCACCAATCTTGTGCCCATGAGGAAGAAAAGTGGAGAGGTTCGGCTCTGTGTAGACTTCAGAAACTTGAACAGGTCCTCTCAAAAAGAACATTACTCATTTTCATCCCTTGAAAAAGTAATGCAATGTGGTTAACGGTTCCCTAATGATGTCTTTCCTAGATGGATACTCAGGGTAGAACCTAGTCATGGTAAAGGAAGAAGATCGCCTAAAGACAACCTTCACCACAAAGTGGGGGACATTTTCCTATCGTCATATGTCGTTTGGTTTGATCAATGCGGGAGCCACTTTCCAACAGGCTATGGATGAGGCATTTAATGGTCTGGTTAAAAAATGCATTGTTATCTATATGGACGATCTCATACTTTTCTCCAGGAACCATGTTGACCACATTGAAGATTTACAAAAAGTCCTGAAGAGGTGTCGACGTTACATAATTTCATTAAATCCTAAGAAGTGTGTCTTTGGGGTGACTCAAGGAAAACTCCTTGGGCACATCATATCCGAGACATCCATCTCAATTGACCCTAAGAGGGTCAAAGCTATCCTCAAGTTGGTTCCTCCAAATAGTAGGAAGGAATTGAAGTCCTTTGGGAAAATCAATTTCGTTAGGAAATTCATCAGTGGGTTTGCACAGATAGTTTGTTTGCTAAATGATATGTTGAAGAAAGATGCTAAGATTGAATGGAGCACTCAGGATAAAGAGGCCTTTGAAGAAATCAAGACATCCATTTCCACTACCCCAGTTCTTGTCATCCCCGATTATCTTCTATCGTTCAAGGTTTATTCCTTTGCTTCAGAACATTCATGTGCAGGAATCCTCACACAGAAGAAACAAGGAGAAGATGAAAGGTCGATAGCTTTCATGAGCTATCCCCTAAAAAATGCAGAGCTCAAATATCCAAATTTGGATACGCAATCTTTTGCCTTGGTTAAGGCTATTAAGAAATTCAGACACTATATCCTTCGGAGAAAAGTCATTGCTATTGTTCCAGATCCCGCAATCAAGTCTCTGCTGATGAAAAATGAGCTAGGAGAATGAAGAGGGAAGTGGATGGAAATACTATAGGAGTTTGACATTGAGATCCAACCAATGAAATTAGTGAGAAGTCAAGGTCTTACTAGGATGATGGCAGAAACAAAATAAGGTTTGGTGTGTCAGGTGTACACCAACGAAGGAATAGTCACTGACGTATGGTATCAAGACATAGTCTACTATTTGTTGCAAAATTGTTGCCCAGATGGATTGAATGGTTTCCAAAGGAGGGAACTAAAGAATAAGAGCACTTCATACATGTTGAAAAATTGGAAGCTCTACAAACGCAACTATGACGGTCTCTATCTATGATGTTTGGATCGCACTGAAGCTGAGCAAGTTCTCAAAGAATTTCATGATAAGTATGGTACTAGGCATGGATCAACAAAAGCCACAGCCCATCAGATACTGAGATCTAGCTATTACTAGCCAACTTTGTTAAAAGACACTCATGAGCACATGCGCTCTTGTCATGTTTGTCAAACCAATGCCATTTGAGAGAAACATCAGTGATGCCCCTATAACTAGTATATGAAGTATGCCTAATAGGGGTTGGATTTTGTGGGAATGATCAATCCTCCATCCTCTGCAGGCCACTAATACATCCTGACTGCAACTGATTACTGCACATGCTGGATAGATGCACAAGTTATGAAGAATTGTACCACTGAGGTGATCACCAAATTCCTAGAGGAGTTCATCATCACGAGGTTTGGCATGCCATTTTTCTTGGTATGTGATAATGCCCCCTACTTTTCATCTACGAGTCTCATTCAATGGGCCTTTGAAAACTAGGTAATTCTAAAATTCTCATCCAATTACTACCCGCAAGGGAAAGAAGTTGCTGAGTCAACCAACAAGAACTTAACAATGGTAATCAAGTGTCTTTTGGATGACAATCCTAGAGACTGGCACACTGAGTTGAAATACGCTCTATGGACAAATCAAGTGAGAATTAAGAATGCTTTGGGGACTTATCCCTACCATCTAGTCTATGGTCTGCAACCCATCTTTCTGATGAACCTAAAAATTATCATTCTAAGATTCATGGATCAATACGTCGAGGGTGAGGACTGGGTGCAGATTCATCTGATGAACTTACTGGACCTTGAAGAGAAAAGAACTATGGCTCTAGAACATGTGGCCAAACACCAAGTTGTTGTCAAGCAATGGTTTGACAAAAGAGCAACCATAAAAGCCTTCTAAATTTTTGATTTGGTCTTAATGTGGGACAAGGCAAAAGAAAAACTAGGTAGCCACACCAAGTTTCAACGCTTGTGGATAGGCCCTTTCCAAAATCACTAAAATTTTGGGAGAAAATACTTTTCAGATTAGTTCTCTTGACGAAGAGTTGGTCCCTTTGCCAGTCAATGGCTAGTTTATGAAGCACTACTTTGGGTCTTGAATGGCCCCTTGTATTTTACTGTATATTATTATACTTTAGTGTCTTTTCTTTGTTGTCTTTTGCTCTTGTCATTCGCATCTTTTCTTTGGGTCTTTGTTTGTAGGGGGTAAGCATTTTCTCAATTTTTAGTGGTCTGCTCCAGGTAGTCCAAGCAGGAGATAAAGGTTCTCAATTGTGAGAATTCTTTGATATAGTTTTGTCTTGCAGAAAGCTAGGTACAATGATTGGAAGTAAGAAATTTTCTTTTCAAACTTCTCAAATGGGTTCATCAAAACCAACCATCCTCAACACTAACAAACATTTAAAAGAGGGATCCCAAGTCATGAACCTCTTATGATAGGATGTCGGTCAAATTCAAGAAATACCCATGGTCGCGAAGGAAGTCGGGAGTTAGAACCCTATCCTAACTAGAACACAAACTAAATGAAAAGAGAAAGAAAGAAAAAGAGGAACGCATAAAGCTAAGATTAACAATGGAATGCTCAAAGCCGGGTAGCATAGTCTAAGTGCTCCCCCGGTTTCAAAAAAAAAAAGTGAAAAGGAAATGAGCAAAGAAACAAAATCCGCAAAACCACAAGGAGTATCAAAGTAGCAGATGTTGAACGAAATCAAAGGAAAATTGTTCAGAATGTGATGGTTCAAAATAATTAGTTTTAAAATTGACGCAAGTCTAGTCTAAGAGCCCTCCAAAGGAGTTTAAAACTTCTATTAAAATATCATCTGCAATTGGGGAAGGGTGATTTTAGCAACCTCTACTAGGGCTATAAACACCCGCCTGGCAGTAGAGCAAGGTTAAATTGACTTATGGCTAACTTCAAATTAGTGGGCAATGATCTGGCAATGACAGGTTGATGACCAGCAGGGGCTTACAGGGAAGGATTTCTTGGGAGATTTGAATACACATGCTCACACACTGGATGCAGACGTTATGATGTTCTTCATCTTGATGATAGTGAGAAAACTATTCGATCTAAAGATCTTGTGCTTGACTCATTATAGGACAGGATTGTTTTGAGGTAGAATGGCTCTGGGAAACTCGAGTCATTTCCCTTTCTTTTGTTGGGGATATTTGTTGTGGTCCCACAACCACGCTCCCCTTTTTCAGCCTGTTGGCTTTAGGGGCCCCCCTTTTTCTTTTTTCTTGTCTTTGGTTTCTGGCTTGTTGTCCTTTGTTTTTTCCTTGTTAGTTAGTTTTGAGGTTTTTGGTCTTGTCACACTTTCACACTTTCAGATGTCCAAAAGTGCAAAAGCCTAAAAAGCAAGGAGTGGGAACAAGTCTTTTCTGCCTTAGGCATTTTTGGTCCTGGCAATTTTTTGAACTTGTAGAAGGTTCAAGGTTTTGGAGGTCTGACTCCCCAAAAGGGAGTCAGCTTTCAGCCTTTTGCAAGTTTGACAACCCCGAAAGGCCAAAAAGCTGATCAGTGAGCTGTTGATGTCAGCCATCGAAATCGCCTATATAAGGCATGGAGGGTTTTTTTCAAACCTACTTTTTACACTCTCTCTCTTTCATTTTTTTAGAGCTTCTTCACTTACCCTTGCCTCTTGCTCATTATTTTGTTCTAGCTGGTCCTCTTTGGGTCTTCAGTGTTTGTTTGACATTAGTTGTCTTTCCTCCTCTCTCTCCTTCATTTTTTTATTTGTGTTTGCTTCTGGTCGTAGGCTAGCATTTGTGGTTTTTCAACCTTTTTCAGCCTGTCCTTTAGGTTTAGGTTGTTTTGGTCAGCCTTTTTAGCCTCGAGGATCACCAAGGTAGTCGCCTTACATCCCCTTGGTGAGTTTCTGGTCAAACTCATTGTCAAAATCATTTTTGGGTTCGACTGTCAAACCCTAGTTTTTGACCTTTGGGGTCTAGGACTTTCGAGCTCACTGAGTTTTTCAAACCTGGTAAATGAACCAAGTGTTTTTCACAAATTTTGGTGTTTCAGTGTTGGTGCACACCCAAACATCCTATCCTCTGAAACACCGAAACTAAACCCCACCTTTCGCCCAAATGCCTAAGTGCAAGTTTCGGCCTTTTCGGCCTTTCACACGCTGAAGATTTGTCTTCCCTGACTCACCGAAACACCTCACAGTATCAAACTGGGACAACCACCAAGGCATCTCATTAGCAATTTGGATTTTTTGGCCTATGAATGTTTCGCACCTCCGATTCGCCGAAAGACCAAAAGAGTTTTTTTCAAAGCAAATTTATGACAAGCCTCTTTTCGCATTCTCAGCTTTTTTGGCATTTTAGAGGTCTCACACCCCCAAAGGTCTGAAAGGTGGAAAATGTCTTCTGTGGCCCCATTTGAACTTAATTCTAACAATGTACTTGGTTTTTTTACTTTTCTTCCTATCGTGTTACTGATCCATGTCTTGTCCTCTTTGCAAGAATGGCCGAGAAGGTAGTCGCATCACCAGCCATGAAGTATCAATTCAAGGGGTACCATCCACCTTCTAAAGTAACCAACTTGCACACAGGAATTATAGACACACACATCAAAAATGTGAGCTGGAATGATTACCTGACAAAGTGTGCCCAACCAATGGGATGATTGAAAGACTGCACTTCCATGGTACACTTCTCTTTGGTGAATGCAATGGCTTACCTAGTTTCTATCCTATCATTGGACCTGATTAACACATTGGCCAGCCACTATGTACTTGATGAATGTATGGTGAAAAATAGTGTTGGTGAGTTAGTCCTAGACCTAAGGCCGGACAACATTGAGGATGTCTTCCACCTGCCTAAAGGGGTTGACAAGTTCTTCAACTTCCACATCAATAAAGGGATGGAATTCTACAACAAGGATATCTCTAAGGCTCATGGCATCATAAATAATGGATATCTGATGTAGCCCATGCCCAAAAACAAACTAGACAAAATTGATATGAGGACATGGTATATGCAAGAGGATATCCAAGCTGTAATAACAATGATCAGCAGGGTGTATGGGCTAGCAAGGTCTTCCCAAATGGAACCATGGATGATCCTACTCATCTAGAAGATAAGGGAAAGTCAAGCAAGGTTCGATTGGACCTCCATTCTGAGTGATAATCTTGATGAGCAATTGGTCCAAGTGAAGACAGATCATCATTTCTACATGACATCTTATGTCATGTATCTGCTACCCACCAGGGCATTTTATCTAGGACTGATCAAAGCTGGGGCAATGGGAGAATAGAACACCTGGCCATTCACACTGTATCCTCAATTGGTGAGGAAATATTTTTACACACATAACAGCTCGGACTTTAGAATTGTCAACAATGCTTTCATATTTTCCATCATACGCTCCATTGAGGGAGATTATGCCAAGAGATTGTCCACTGAAGCAGCAGCAAAAGTAAAGGCCCTTGGGGAATTCTACATATAGTTCCAGACCTTCACGTACATTTAGGTGGTAGGAAGCACCCTGGCACCGAAGAAGTTACCAAGATACCCTTCTGACAGGATAGTTCTCCTACAGGTAGCAAGGTAGCTATCTAATACCCATGAACATATCAAGCATAAGAAGAAGCACTATTGGGACTTCCCTATTTCTATCGGCCCCTGCTACGTGTCACACATGAAGGTCTACAAGTCTCTAACCTAGGAATGGGATGAATTCCCACTGCCAACCTACAATTTGGTAAGGCCTCATTTTGATCCCATTGGTACATTCAACCATATAATGGGGAGGCATTACATCCATGAGCCTCATATTGAAGATCATTGGGAAAACTGTGTGGATGACTATGAGGTGAGGATCCATGACTATTGTCAGATGAGTTTGGAGCTAGCTTAGACCACTCTTTCATTAAGAATCCCTCAAAGGGTGAAAGAGGCTAATTCTGAGGACATATTGGACTCCATCTACAACACAAACAAGTTGTATGCAAGGGCTATCCTGAATGCAGAGGTAGACCGAGATGAAAATGATGATAGTGAGTTCAGAGCCTGACATGTGTTCAAGGTGACCAAATCATGGATTTCCCATCCTTTCCCAATGAAACCGGTCCCAATGAAACAACTCCCAGAGCAGCCCTCTAGAGAAAAGAAGAAGAAGGGAGAGAAGATATTGAAGCCATAGTTTAAGGAGGCTGCTCCTCTAAGGCCAAAAATGGTATACAAGAATGAGCACCCCACTGAATATGGTCCAGCTACACATTCCAAGAAGGTCAAGACTAGAATGACATGATTCATAGCCACCCATGATATGCCTTTATCTAGCGGCCACGATTCTCCAAGCATGGCAAGGAAAACAAAGTTCAAAATCATAGGACCCAAGCCGGCTGGAGTGATCAAGGGAAATGTCTACAAGAGAAAGAAAGGCTCAACACCTATGCAGATGGACACCCTACTAGAAGAAGATGAGGATGACTTGGATGACATCCCTCTTAGTAGAAGGACAAGGTCTGCAGGGTCAATAAAAAGGAGAGTAATGGATGATGATCTAGAGGATGTTAGAGGGACTCCTCAGGAAGAACCAGTGAATTTGGATGCCCTTGGTGATGATGATTTTGACATCATGGATTTCAAAGGATTGCATGGCTTGAAGGAGTCTAAACAATAAGTCCCTATTCATTTCACAAGCCCTCTTGGCAACATGAGAGAGGACGTCTAACAAAAGCCTCAAGAGCAAGTTGATGTCGAGATGGCTGAGGTTCAAAAGGAGACTGCAAAGCTGGATAAAGACTCTTCTATTTGGGTCACCTCCAAGGAAGACTCATTTGCATAGGTCCCTTTGGTTTCATCCATTCCACCTCTTCCTCCACCTATGCATCCAACTCCACCTCCATTTTTGCATCAAACACCACCTACCACTCCACTTCCCCCTCCAGTACAAACCACCCCGTTGCCCCAGCAACCTTCATCATCTCATGTCCCTTTACCAACTTCACCTCAAATTCCTTCATCCACTCCCTTTGTCACTCCCACTCCACCTCTTGATCAAGATGAGTCAGCACCTCAAAGCTCACAAGAGCCTGAGAAAGATACAAAGGCAGCTGACAAGGAGAAAGTAGAAGGAGAACATGCAAGATCAGAGGAGCCCACTGATCAAGGAGAATCACAAGCTGAATAAGAGCCACACACTGAGGAGGAGAAACAAAAAACTGATACAGAGGAACAAATGGCTGGTGAGCAGCAGACCGCTGATGATGAAGAGCAAACCCAAGATGAAGGAGAGCAGGCAATGGGTGAACAGAAAACTAAGAAGGAAGAAGAGAGTTATGAAGAAATAGAGAGAGAGCACCCAAAAACTTCTTCTGCACTGGCTGCTCCATATGAGACTTTAACTTCCTTTTCAAAGCCCACCTAGTTCATAAAAGAAATACAGTCGAGGGCTAGAGTATACATAAATGATGAGGTTGATATGGCTACCCTTGGATTGAAGCATGCTCTCAGCTTCATGGATAAGGATGAGGAAAGAATAAAGGCTCTAGTAGAATAGAATGAAGCCATGAAGTGGTTCATTTTGAAGACAGCGGGTCCCATTAACCCTAGTAACCTTGAGGCCTCATTACAGGTAATTTTGGAGAAGAAAGGGGAAATTGATACAGATATACCACATTGTTTTGTACAGGCTTGTGCTGATTGGAAGGAGGATTTTGAACAGTTTGCTAGTTTATCCCTCAAGAAGATCCTAAGGCCCCTTCAAGGCATTTTGGTGGGAATAACCTCCCTAGTTGAGATCATGAGTGAGGAAAATGGTGTGGAAGAGACAATCCTAAATTGGTAGAAGGTACTAGATGAGCTGAAAGTAATAAGGAAGCAGTGCTTCCAAGTTTTTGTAAAAATATATGGGGGCTCGAAGTTAGATAGTTTTGAGCAGTGGATCCAAGAGATAATAGTGGCATTAGCCATATTTGAAAAGGTTCTCAAGAGGTTGGATAAGAGAAGGGATAACAGCTTTCTTTTTATGGAAGAATTGTATAAGTTCTTTGAGAGTCTGGACCTGGATCTGTACGATGAAGAGGATGAGAAAGTGATGTATTCAGTAAATGTCATCATCAAACAGTACCTAGGGATATTTTGGGGAGTTAAAACCAAGGATGACCTCCAACAAATGTTTTATCAGAAGGAGGAGATTCATAAAATGCTATCTCAAGAAGAAGAAATAAAGACTTTTGCAGAAGAGTTGATCGCCTTCCAAGATAGGCAACAAGAAGTCCTTCAAGGGATTAAGATGCCTAACTTTGATGAAGTGCTGGAGGTTGTAGATAGATTCAAGAAGGCACATCCAGAAGTTCCCCCCAGCCAATGAGCATTTGGTCCAAGTTTAGCCAAATTTTGTGTACAGAAAATGTAGTTTTGACACTTAGCCATTTTTGCAGAGCCTGATTTTCGGTATTTTGGCCATAGGGATTTTTCAGCCACCAACAAGTCTGAAGTCTGAAATTTTGGAGATGGAGGACTTAATACTTAGTCAATTTTGGAGCTTGAGTTTTTCAGACCAACTGTTGGGATTTGGGCATTTTTTCTCACGTCCGAAAGTTAACTCCAGTTATCTCAAAGATCATTTTCCAGTCAACTGGGCTTCTTTTTTGGGATCATTTGTGAATGATTTTGGGATCTCTTCCAGTTGGGTCCATGTGGAGAAGCCAGAGCCAAAGACCAAGGGTAGAAACATGAAGATTATCAAGTGCATGCATGAGTTCCAGCTCCATTTTGAGTTATTTAATGCATATTTTATTCAAAGCTTTGTAATGCACGAGGTTTAATTCTGTGCTAGGGTAGTTTAGCTAAGTTTTAGCAGTAGTTTCTTTAATGTAATCTCTAGTTTAGATTTACTTTCAAGTTTTAGTAGCAGCCAAACCCTAGCTACAAAAATAAGAGCATGGCTCTATAAATTGTAATAAAATGATGTAATGAGGGTCAATTTGATTATTAATACAATATATGAGTTGGTGCTTCATTCATGGTGTGATTTATTTGCTATCTATGCAAAATTTATGAATGTGTGAATTTCTCATTCTTTTATTTCAAAGAGCCAATTGATTGTTTAATGGTTTTAAGTCTGCGATCTATTAGTTCGGTGTTTGCTGGTATTGCATTGTTGTGTTGTGACGAATTTCTGAGCATATTATTCTTTGGTGCTTGAATATTAACTTGTCTTACATGTGCGCACATCTAGGGTGGCTTCGTGATCTGATGAGTTTTGGCTTATCATATGTTTGCATTTGTTTGATTTTGTTGATGATTGCATCCATTTAGCTAAAGAATGTGATATGATCTAATCTTTGTTTTGTGGGTTTCTTCATCTTCTTGGTTATTTAATTTGCATGGTGGTGTGATGCTAGCATATGTCCATTAGGTTTCTTTTCAGCAATTTCATTCAAATCTCTTGTTTCCCTACATCTTCTAACCCTCCTTGCAAGTTATCTTCGGTAGATTAATTAAATTAGCATTGCTTTCATTCCTAAATCTGAAAATTGTATTAAAAAAAAGAGATATCTTGGTTTCCTAAAGTTTGTTTTACAGTTTCCCTTGAGAGAAGAACCAAAAAAGGCCTCCTTGTTAACAAATCCATATTTGTCTTCCGTTGAGCTATCCAAGCGGTTGAGACCCAACCAGAAGGAACCTTGAGATTGATTCCATCAGTCTTCCAAGAGGGGAGTTTTCTCTTGCAAATTCCTAGCCATTGTCTTCGTGTAAAAATGACGCTCAAAACAATAATGTATAGAGTTATTAGGAAAATGAGAAGGTAGGGCATCTAAAGTTTATTTTTCAAAACATTTCTCATTAGGAAGGTTTGGTGTATCAATAAGATAAGATGCTACTTCAGGTGGGAGTGGATTGAAATTGAAAGAGGACCAATCAATATCCACACATCCATTAGATAGAGTTATTTGATGCTCGAATTCAATGGTATGCTCCTTTCTATGGAATGTTTTTGTGAAGTCTGAGGTTCCCCAATCATCATTAGGAAGATTTGATGGGGCACCTATTTGTATTGGAGAAAGAATTGAAGAAGGAAATGGAGATTGAATAGAATCAATTTATTAGAATGCTTATGCTCTAAGGTTGGATAAATGAAATGCAATAACTGTAAATGAAATATTTTTGTGTTTTTTTATTGTGTGGACAATATGCAATGCAATGTAATCTAAGAATGAACTAAATCTATGAAACAAGATGCAATTTTGTTTTCACAATATGTATATACTAAAAAATGCAATAGATGTAAAGGGAATCTAAACACCAAATCAAAGGTAGAGCCTATAGATCTAGATGCATAAAATGTAACAAAATAGTGATCAACACAAGACATACAAAGTAGATCTAGATAGAAAGGAAATCTAAAACCAAGATAAAAATAGAAATGTTATAAGTCGGGTTCACCAAAATGTATAATAGAAAATGGTGATCAATAGTAGACCCCCACTTTCTATATACATTGGAAGACCAAAATCCAATCCTTAGGCCAAATCCGATTTGCACAACCCAAAAGGATGAAGGGACACAAATGTGAGATATAGATAAAGGGGGATTTTGATATTCCTTATGCATATAGAATTGTATGAAAGAGGAACACAAGATATCTAATGCTATGACTAAATAAATGATTACTTACAAGATACAATATCAAATCTAATGCAAGAAAGAAAGTGCTAAAAAGGAATAAGAATGAAAATGTACTCACCTTGAGGGCTAGTAGAGGAGGAAACTTAAGATCTGTAAAATATCCTGTCAAGACCTATTAGAACTAGAAATTGATTTGGATCTAGAGTTCTAAAGATTGTATCTACCATTTTTGAAAGATCTTGAAGTTGTAGGAATAGGTTGAAACACGTTCAACTTGTACTAGGTATAGGTCAAAATAGGTTTAACCTATACCTCGAAGGGCTAAAATCGGAGGCCTTGGGGTTATGACTATTATTACATCTCTAGATCTACAAATCCAAATTTTTAGCTCAGTAAATCTACACCTGCACACAAGAGAGAAGGGGAAATTATTGGGGGAAGTGGCTTTCCTTGGGAAAGCCTTTGTTCAGGAATTAACCTTGAATTTAAATAAAGGAAATGCTATCATGTAGAAGAAATTAAATCTAACAATGGAATATATTGTAACATGTAGATGCAATTGTTCTTAGTATTTGATCAAGTATGTTGATGCAGTAGCTTTGAATCAATATAAAAAACAAAAGTAAATCATGTAAGACTAAACATCATGTATTAGATTATTGTAATTCACCTCAATGTTGAATTGAAGAAGATAAAGACATGAATGGATGAAATTAGATCTCCTCCCTTGATGGCCAACTCATGTTCTTCCTATGGAGAAAGAAGCTAGATCTATGGAAGGAAATGCATGAATGCTTGATGAATGATGGGTGAATACCTTCAATGAATACTTTCTTTCTTGCTTGAACTCCTTGAATGCACAATATATTTCTTGTATAAATTCATATGACTTGTGGGTGTGTGATAATTTAAAAATGAGAGGAAGAGGCCTCCTTTTATAGTGATTTCAGGGTCCAAATTCATGAAGGAAGACTGTGCAAGCCATGAAAATGAAAACACTTTGCATCAGGCCTAAAACCCACCAAAATTCAACCCCCAAGGTATAGGTTGAAATAGGTTCAACCTATACCAGGTATAGGTCAAACCAGGTTCAACCTATACTCAGAAGGTGTAAGTTTTGAGGTTAAGTTGTAGGATTCGAGAAGTGTTAAGTGGTTCGAGAAAAAATAGAAAGATAAGCAGGAAAACAATCATAAATGCATCCAAATATTGAAATTACTAAAATGGGGCCTAAGAGGGAAATGAATTATATTAATGGATGGATAAATGGGAAATTATGCATAAAAATTAGAGCCAATTGAGTTTTAAGAAAAATCGAAGCAGAAGGCAAAACCTTGATTTAAATTATGTATGCAATTAGGTACAATGTGAGGTCTTAACATAAGAAACACACTAAAGTGGGCTAAAATAGTCCCAAAATTAACACAAAAGTAAGTGCTTAATTTTTAGGACTATACATTACCTTTAATTATTCTAACAATTACTTTCATGGTCCTTCTATTGTATTACTTGATGCTTCTAATCTCTCTCTTCCTACCTCCCTCTCTCCTATTAGCATACCCATATCTCCCTTTCATGCATTTTCTAGTGCCCCTTATACATATTATTCCCCATATTTTATCCTATAATTACTCTCTTTTATTATTAATCCTTCTAATTTTTTTCATGATCCTCTTGTCATTAAAGCCTTTTTATAATTCAAGGAATATCTATGGTATCCTTATGAAATAGTCACTTCTACACAAACTCCTATGTGACATATGGATTTACTTTAAAATTTTATGATGAAATTTGTTTAAAGGAAAGTTGTATTATATCATACCATTCCTACTTCAAACTACTTTAATATTCTTCTAGGTTGACTTTGGGTTGACTTGGCCACCTAATATGAGCCCTCAATCATATACTATTGTTTAAAATTTATGCATAATAATAAGGTGATGATCATTTGACATTGTAAACACTAGTGTTTGTCTTATTTATGCATGTTTCGAGACAACTTAAATGAAACAGATGTTCCTACTTAAAAGGAAATTGCTTCCCACAACGTTTATATCACTAACTCTAGCATGTGATTATTGAAGATAACTATTTCGTTTGGTTTATGCCCATCTAAAAGATAAAATAATTTAGTTACACATGTAATGAAGATCTTAACACTCTCATACTTTTTTATGATTATAAGAACAAAAATAAATAAATCTAACCTATTCTAAGCCCAATTGCTAAAGAAAATTAAAAGAGAGTAGGGAAGAAAGAGAGGAAATTCTCCTCTAGATATGTATCACAAGTTTCCAAGAATATCCCTAAAAAATAGTAAAATTCACTTAGGTGAGAGAAAACCAAACACAAAGTTCTTAGACTAAGATGATTCGATATGCCATGAAAAAAATAATAGCATAGGCAAACTAAGAAGATAATCACAAATCATGCAATTATTGACCATAAATATATCTTATTTATGTACACATTATAAAGCATTGACTATCAAAATACACCGCTAACAAAGAGAGATTTATAAACTAAAGTGATACAAACTCATATGCACATTTTATTTTATCATCATAAGTAATGTCCATCATTTTCAAATATGTGATTTAATCCTCATATTATTGATGAAAAAAAGGCACTAGAATTTTTTTTCCTTATTATCTCATAAATAAGTTTTTAAGTTACACATAGTTATTATGTTGTCATTCCCACAAATTTCAAAAGGAAAAAATAAAGAATGTAATCACTAAATTGACCTCGAATGGTTCCTTGTTTTGATTCTCTTATTCAATTCTCCTCTTCACATTTCACACTTTTGGTGTACCTTCAAAAATAATGAAAACCCAAGTATTAGTGCCTTTTTTTCCTCTACATATTTCTTTTTGAAAGTAATTATATGCTTTCTATTTTTCTTCACTACCATGATTTCCATGTATCAAATTATTCTTCAATCTTAACACCCTCATAACCCAAGAATAACTCCTATCTTAATTCTCATATATGCTAAAAAAATTCAATGGTGGTGAACATAACCAAAGCTTCAACTCTACACTAATTTTTCCACAAAATCATCATGATGCTTCCACAATGTGGAGCTTTTAGTTTAAACTTATTTTGAAATTAAAACAAACACAAAATAATAAAATTAATTTTAAATTTAGACTATCTCTTGCAATGATTTCATTGGAAGGTTTAAAGTCTCAACTTTAGGATTAATTATACAAGGTTGACATCTTTGACATCAAATGATACAATTACAACAACAATGTATATATCATATAGAATCTATGGCAATCAAGATATATATGATGAAAACAGCACTCAAAAAATAATGAAATTGCAAACTTTTACAAATTAAATCATTGACAAGAATATAGTTAACTATGCATGTCTAAGCATTGAAATACAAGCAATGACTTACAATAGGATGACATCACCAAAAGCATAGGTAAATCTAGTCATGTGCGTGAGTAAACTTCTTGGGTACATAGTACAATTCTCCAATATAACTCTATTATAAATAATTTTTTGATGATGCTCTCCCTCTTAACTGAGAGGGGGAAGTAACATATCTTGTATCCACCTTATTCACTGAAAAGCTAGTTATTCCATCAAAATCATAATCACACTTGTATTTAAATCAACATTCTTCTAATTAATAACCAATTCATAAGAGTTAATGACATATTATGATTATATTCATTTCATTTGTCACTCAAAAACTGATATTAATATTCTACATTCACATGGATACATACAATTTTATTTTGTTTTTAAACTACATCTTGTCTAAAATTTTGTAAAATATCATATATCTTTTAATGCAAGATCTTGTATTGTAAAAATAAGTAATTACCATATTCAAAAATAGATTGTTCAAAATTGAGTTGTAACACATGTCATTACATTTCATCAAACATTTCACAAACAAAATTTGAAGATGATGATTTTCTAGCCATGTTCATAAATTACAATTGGCAGGGAAAATATGTGTACATTCCTTGACAAACAATTGAGATATCTTTTGGGATAACTTTGGGATTCAAGAACTCACTAAGTTTAGAAGTGATATATTATATTATAATTTTTGATAAGGTATAGAGGGTTTGCATTGGCTCTTCAACAATTAAATTTTATAGAAAAAGGAGCCATTCCTTTGCTCACATAATTTGAAATCAAGACCTTTGTGTTGGAATTAGGAGAGATAGGTACTGAGAGGGGAGGGGTGAATCAGTGCCTTCAAAACTTTAGTTGCAAAACCTTCTTGATATATAACTGAATACTGTGATAATCGATCAAAATAACTTGAATCTAATTGCATAAATCAATCATCTAGTTAACTTAAGAAAGTAAACTACATGAAATCAATATGACAATCACATAACACAAGTATTTTGGTAACGTAGAAACCCTTGTTAGAAGGTAAAAACTGTGGTGGGGATGACACCCACAAATTCTTCACTACTGCAGATAGAAAAGGTTTGCCTGTTAAGGCTACAACTTTTGATCACTTCTGGTGATCTTACCCTATTAGGAGTAACATATTAGATCAGCTAGATCTACCTAGTTATAAGATTTAACAACACTATATGAAGTGTGTACTTAGTTAAGAGATTTATACAAAGACTATTAAGTCTACTCTGTTAAGAGATTTATCAAAACTCTATCACAATTGTCAGAAAGTAATAGGTAAACTATCTGCTAGTTGACAACTTAATTGTCTGAAACAGATCTCTAAGTTCTTATCAAAATATCACCTTATTTGTGATGGTTCTCTGCTCTGATCTACTCGGTAGCCTTGTTTGATTCTGCTCAATCTGAAAACCTCTATACTCTGTTCTGTTCGGTAAACTAATTGTCTTGAAGATAGGCAATTTCTTCAAGTGCTCCATGATTCATATATATCAGTTCAACAACCTCATAAAATGGTGTGAACATATACAATATATAGTGTTCTATTTTGCCGCTTAAACAAAAATTAGGTTACAAAAATAATCATAACCCTAAGATCTACGGTGCAAAATAACCTAGATCAACTAATACAAATAAGATAATCATTGCATTTAATGAATATCTTTTACAATAAATGATCCTTGATCTTGATAAACCATTTTACAATCTATTATAACCATTTTCATAGAATAATGTGCCATTTCTGATTGCTATGCCATTTTCTGTGATCATCGGAAAACACTGTATAATCTTCTCGGTGTATACTGCGATGCTCGGTGTTTACTGACCATCAGTGTCAGTGTCGTTGGTGCTTGGTTAACTGTGTGATGCTCGGTGTAAGGCTTTACCGACTGCTCTGTCTTACTTCTAGTTACCAACTATCTCAATATAAGTAACTGACCGACCTGTTTACTATCCTTTGATACTAATGACAACCTTAAATGCTCAATAGAGATTAACAATCTCCCCCTTTGGCATTAGTATCAAAACTTCAAAATGTATATAGAAAAAATGTTTCTATATATTCCTTATATCTCTGCCATATACATATCCACAACAAAAACTTCTAAGTACAAAAGTACTCCCCCTCGGTGCATGCTCCTGGTATTATGTAATATACATATCAAAAATATACTATTTGGCATATACATGTTTTCCCCCTTTTTGATAATAATGCCAAATACCCAAAAAGTATGTAATGTATACTTACATTTTATCAAAAATGTTCTGATGGGTTTTCTTTATAGACTCCAAGGGGTTTTCCCATTCCTCTTTCAAGTTGGTAAGAGCAATTTGCTCAAGACCGACTTGTGCATGCATGTCAAAGATATTATCCAACACCAAAATTTTTGGTGTTGCCACAAGTTGCTTAGCTTTGACAATATGTGTTTCAAAAATCTTCAGGTAAGGAGTGAGTTCTTTCTGTAACTCTATAACCTGATCGGTGATGTGCGCTTCTTGTTTCCTTAAGTCTACTATCAACCACCAAAGTTCTTGAACTCGGTTAATGTGCTTTAAGAAATTAGTTCGCTCGGTGATAGCTACTTGTGTACTCAACTTTATTTCTGCTTCTAAACCTTTAATCTTTTCACTGATTTCTACAGTGAAGGTGTATGTAGTACAAAGCTTGATGAGAAATTGACAGATTATCTGGGTAATAGATTTTACCTTCGTAATGACCTCAGATAATTTCACCTTGTTCAGTGCTACTTTAGTGCTAATCCTTTTTACCAATTTGTTTTGAATCTTTGACTCTGCCCTTTCTTCTATTCTTTTGTCTACATCTATATCAGGCTTATTGATTTTGTCGGCAAGGGTGGCAAGTTGATCTAAAATGGGAGTATTCTCATCAATATTTGTTTCCAGTACTATCTGTTGTAGAATATCCCTTACATCATTTAACACTTCTTTACATTTTTGTTCTTGCCTTAACTTTTCTTGTGCTGCTTTCCTCGAACATAACTCCCCATACCGACTTAGTTCCTTGGGGCTTAGGGTTCTTGGGTCACATTCTGGTATAATGATAACTTCATCAATGGTGATCGGCCCTTTGGCTTTCTTCTTTTTCATCTTCGGGGCTAGAGGTGACTTCTTCTCACTTACGACAATAGCTTTTTCTTCACTCCTCGGAGTATCCTTACCAGTTGACACTATATCATCCTTCTTCTGCTCCTCAGTAGATTGAGTGGGAGTCTCAGTGGTAGTGTCAGGTGGGTTCACCTTGGTTGACTTGGTTTCTTCAGGTTCCTTTTGTTCTATAGACTGTGCCTCTAGTTTGTTAGGCTCATTTATATCTGTAGATTTCTTAGGTGCTTGAATGTCAATTGTATCTTTGGTTGGCTCAGGATGAGAGACATCAGGTTGTACTTGTGAAATTATTTCAACAGCCTCTGCAAGTACAGGTAGTTCACCCGATAGTGAGGTGAGCACACTAGTTGTGTCAAATGCTTCATCTTTGTATTGTGTAATGGTCACATCTTCATCATCTGCATCATCAGGATCACCGTTAGTGATGTCCTCAATGAGTGCATCATCATCAGTTTTGTTTTGCAAGTGGATCTTGACTTGATCTGGTGCATCCTGTGAAATTTTGATTTCTTCCTTTTGGTCGATGATATCAATTACCTTGGTAACTAATATACTGGTGTCCTCTATTTTCTTGCCTTTACTATCATCAATGAAAATACTTTTACCTTTTGAACTGTGTCTCTTTTTAGACAGTTTCAGGAATGCTTCCTGTTCAGCTTTCTCTTCTGCTTTCAAAATTGATGTCCATAGGGAGTCACATACGACATCCATATCATCTACATTCTCATCCATGATCTGCATAGCTCTATTCTTGACTGAAAATATAGGCTGATACCTTGTCATGTATTCACTTACCATAGCATAGCTAAAGTGTGAGGCTACACGACCTAGTGACCGTTCTCTTTTCCTTTTCTCTGTTTCAAGTGCAATAGCCCATCTCTCACTTATTTTGTCATCAAGCTCCTTTGGCAGTTGACATGTGAATTCCATCGGTACTCTCTTGAACTTGATCATCATTTGAACAATAGCATGTTCTATCTTTTTCTTGTCCTCAATTGACATGTTAAATTTGCCTATGCCTGGATCATTAAGATTTCCATTCTCAATAATATCTTCAATTATTTCTTCTATAGTACTATCCCTGTTATGAACTAGTTTAAATTGATCAGGGTCATTTTCAGTGTCAGTCTCCTCTATATCTTCCTTACTCCTTATGTATTTCCTCTTTTTCTTTGGTGGCTCGGCTACCTTCTTGTTCTTTCTTTTTATGTATTTCTTCATCGGTGTAGCTGCTCTTCTTTTTGCTACTTTTACTGCTTCTTCTTTCTCAGTAGATTGTGCTGCAGTTGCTGAACGTGTCCTCATTCCTTCAGGTTCTAGTAGCTGAATATCATGCTCATCAGTTGTGGGTAGTTGAATTTCTTCTTCATCATTGGTGGGAGGAACCGGTGTATTATCCTTTTCTTTGTCTAAATCGGTCTCCTCGCTGTCATAGGGTTTGTCAACAAATTGTAACTAACCTTCGATTGCTTCATCAACCGGTGACTCCTTAGGTGAGTCAGATGTAGTTCCATATTTTGCTATGAGATCCTTTTTCATTTTCTTTGCCCTTCTTGACATTTTACCGATCTCAATGTCCGTTGTGATTCTAGACTTAGCTTCCTCATACACTCCAAACCTACTAGCAGTGATGTCTATCAGTAATGCCAGCAATGCATTGATAGATTTCAAAGTGAAATCATGATTCATTTCATAACCCATTGGTGCTAGCCATTTTGTTTTCGGCTCTACTGCCTTTATCATTGAATGGTCTATGCTTACCACAAAGCATATGTCATCTTCAAATTTACTTACTAATTCCTTTGGAATTCTGCTTCTTTGTTGCATTTTTGTTTGAAATTCCTTGAAATATGCATTGAACTCCTTGTTTAGATTGTCTCCCGGACTTCTCATCATTTCATCGATTTGAGCATTTATCAGTTTGTCTGATTGCCAGTTAACTTTTTTTTATACCCGGTACATATTTTTGCAAATAGAGGAATGTACAGACAAGCAGTGATCCATACTTACATGTATTGGACTTCTTTTCTTTTATTGTCTTCATGTTGTCATGTAGTTGGTGTAGTAGTAGCTCGGTAAGATCAACCTAGTGATCTTTCTTCACAATTTTGTAAGCCATGTCCACGGCATTGCAGGGTACACTATTTGGTCTGCTTGATTGAAATATCTTGTACTTGATGACATGAGCTGCAAATTTTACCATTGGATCTTTGATAGTTGAAATCTTCAGTTCCCTATCATCCCATTGAGCTCTAGTGTTCTTTTCTACATCGGGACGAGATGAACTTTGAAATGCTTTGGTTTTGTCCGTTGTAGGGTACCCAGTAACCCTACTAACAATCTTCTTGGTGACCTCCACAGGTTTGTCTAACCAAAATTTGTTGTCATGAAATCTTCTTAGCACGATTCTTATCCAATCATTGTGAAATGTTTGTGGGAAGTATGTGAAACATCGTAACCCTGACTCCTCAATCTTTTTATATTCAGATTTGATCTTACCATCCAGTCCACAGACTTGCCGATAAGCTGCAATGGTCTCAAAATCACATACTTCACTGATCTTGCAGTGAATGTAAGCCCTAACATCTTCTGTTAACAAAACCTTATCAGGAATACTAGAAAATGCACCCATATTGTCTGTTTTTGCTGCAACCTTAGGATGAGGTTTGAATTTCTCCTTGGCAAAGTGTGCCCTAACAATTAATTCCACTTCCTCCTCAATGTTCTATGATTTTCTTGCAGTCGAAGACAATGCCATAAATTGTTTCTAGGGTTTCAGCAAGCAAATAGATAACCAGTGTTTGGTAGGTAGATGAACTTACTAGTTTTTGTCGAAGAATTGTCGTTAGTTCAATCTACAGTGGCTTTGAATCTATTCTAAAAATCTTTAGCTCAAACTCTTCTCTGTAAAATTTCCTTTCTTCAAAATCACAATGTAACAATGACCTCTATTTCTGCGTATTTATAGGTTTTTTCGATATTCCCACTCAAACCTTGATGCATTAAATGTGTGACCTAACTTTTGGTACGAGACGGCTATCAGCTCGGTAAAGTCTACTATATCTTTTGCTCAATTAACATAGAGTTTCTTCATCAGTTTGAACTATTATCGGTTAACCTTGTATAGTGATTACCGATGAGTAACCAACTTGCATTTCTTCTTTTATCGACTAGATAACATTTGTAAACTTATAATATATAAACCATAGTGCATCTTCATTCATGCAGATTTGGTATCTGTACATCAAATATAAGGAATTGTATGTAAAATGTGATCATTTAAAATGTCAGTTCCATACATACCTTGTCATCTTAAGTGGAGGTACCGATGTCACCCAATCCAGTGGACGAGGTTTCACTGATAGTGTTACTTGACTCAACATTCTCATTAGATGCCTTCTTCCACATTGTGTTCCTTAACTTTGTAATATCTACAATGTTATATCCACTCTCAAATATATGGTTTTCATCAGGTGCTTGGTCTCTACAGTTCTTGCTTACATGACTGACCTTGTGACAATGCATACATGCCATTCTTGCATTTGTCTAGTTTCTTGATTGTCCAATCTGACTCTTTCTATAACAGTTTGCTGCAATATGTCCATACCGACCACATGTAGTACAATTAGTCCATGTATTATAATCCCAAACATATGAGTTACCTTGTCTCTTCAGTTGATATGGCTTTCATTGTAGTTTCTCTTTAGGTGTCCAAACTTGTTTCATTTTCGCCTTGCAGTGTGTCTATACTTATTACAAGTATAGAATATTTTCTCCTGAGTAGTATTATTAGCAATGTCATTCTTCTTTGCTCTACATTCATAAGCTGGATGTCCAAACTTACCACAATAATAACAATATCCATTGAATTTAGGAATGACAGGAGGTTTACCTTGTGCTTTGCTTCTGCACACATTAGATGTATGTCCTATTTTTCCACAGTGGTAACATGTTAACACTTTAGGTTTTTGACTTTTATTTTTGTTGACTTCTTCAGCTTGTTGTAATGATTCTCCTTCACCGGTGTAGCCTATACCGGCTCTGCTTCTGAATCTCCTCTAATTAGTCAGAAAATCATCAATATTTTTAGAGTTGTCCTCGGCTATCTTCATAATCTCATTGTGTTGCTTTTGTGTCTTTATTTCATTTCTCAATTTTTCATTATCTTCTCTGAGTATTGCAACATCTTCAAATCTTCTTGATAATTCTCCATTTACTTGGTTCATTTCTTGATTAACTGTCATCATCTAATTTGATACTTGGAAATGACGATCAGTGAGTCTCTAGATTTCACTTTCTTTTGCTTGAAGTTGTTCAGTCATCAGTCTTCGGTCTTCAATAGCTAGATTTTGATCTTGTTCAGCTTGTCTAGCATTGTTCATGATTTCCACCATTCTCACCATTTGAGATTCATGACCGATTTGAAGTGCTTTCACTTGCTCGGATAGATGCTGATTTTTAGATAACTCAGAGATTATGCTTTTGGATCCGTTAGAGATGCTTCCAAAGCTTGATCCAATATGATCAAATATGTCATCAATAGGTTCTTCATGATAACTTATTTCATTCAACTAAATTGCAAGGTTCTTTCTTTCAACCAATAATTTCTTCAGTTCTTCCTTGGCTTGTTTATATTGTTCCACAAACATCTGCATTTGTATCTTCTGATTCTCAATAGTCTTGTCAAGCTTATATCTCTCCATGACTTAGATCTTTTCCCTTCAGTGGTTAAACTATTCAACAAGAGAATTGAACTCTGATACCAATTGTTGGAATTAGGAGAGATAGGTACTGAGAGGGGAGGGGTGAATCAGTGCCTTCAAAACTTTAGTTGCAAAACCTTCCTAATCTATAACTGAATACTGTGATAACCGATCAAAATAACTTGAATCTAATTGCATAAATCAATCATCTAGTTAACTTAAGAAAGTAAACTACATGAAATCAATATGACAATCACATAACACAAGTATTTTGGTAATGTAGAAACCCTTGTTAGAAGGTAAAAACTGCGGTGGGGATGACACCCACAAATTCTTCACTACTGCAGATAGAAAAGGTTTGCATGTTAAGGCTACAAGTTTTGATCACTTCTGGTGATCTTACCCTATTAGGAATAACATATTAGATCAGCTAGATCTACCTAGTTATAAGATTTAACAACACTATATGAAGTGTGTACTCGGTTAAGAGATTTATACAAAGACTGTTAAGTCTACTCTGTTAAGAGATTTATCAAAGCTCTATCACAATTGTCAGAAAGTAATAGGTAAACTATCTACTAGTTGACAACTCAATTGTTTGAAACAGATCTATAAGTTCTTATAAAAATATCACCTTATCTGTGATGGTTCTCTACTCTGATCTGCTTGGTAGCCTTGTTTGATTCTACTCAATCTGAAAACCTCTGTACTCTGTTCTGTTCGGTAAATTGATCATCTTGAAGATAGGCAATTTCTTCAAGTGCTCCGTGATTCATATATATCAGTTCAACAACCTCATAAAATGGTGCGAACATATACAATATATAGTGTTATGTTTTGCCACTTAAACAAAAATTAGGTTACAAAAATAATCATAACCCTAAGATCTACGGTGCAAAATAACCTAGATCAACTAATACAAATAAGATAATCATTGCATTTAATGAATATATTTTACAGTAAATGCTCCTTAATCTTGGTAAACCATTTTACGATTTGCTATAACCGTTTGCATAGAATAATGTGCCATTTCTGATTACTATGCCATTTTTTGTGATCATCAGAAAACACTATATAATCTGCTTGGTGTATACTGCGATGCTTGGTGTTTACTGACCATTAGTGTCAGTGTTGCTGGTGCTCGGTTAACTGTGTGATGCTTGGTGTAAGGCTTTACCGATTGCTCTGCCTTACTTCTAGTTACCGACTGTCTCAATATTAGTAACAGACCAACCTGTTTACTATCCTTTGATACTAATGACAACCTTAAATGCTCAATAGAGATTAACACTTTGGTGGTTTCAAATATATATTAAACCTGCTAATTAACTGTAGCTATCATAATTTGTCCTTCTATGTCTAATTATAGATTTTTGAGACAAGCTAATGCATAAAAAATAGGCCCATCCATAATGCCTAATAGGAAGATAATAAACCATCTATGTTAATTGATAATATCATTATTTGAAGAGAAAATTAAGTCAAAGAGACATTTCAGAAGATCCTATTGAAGAAAATAAGTGTGACCCATGTAAGGATTCAATACTGCACACCTTGGACCCACTTGTATAAATTCATTCCATGAACATATCAATGAAATACCAATATATAGATAATTACTAAGTACTAATATTTATTCTTTTGTTTGCCCCGATGAACTAGAAATAAAGTACTTAACCTCATTTCTAACTCATTTGAGCATGAATGAGTATATCCCAAAGAATTTTGCATACTCTAGTAGGCCATACATGGGGCAAACTTCTCTCCATCTAGAGGTTTGTCTCATGGGAAATGTTGACGCAAGGGCAGGGTCAAGAGGGGCCAAACAATGGCACACCCTAATGATCCAGCCTACTCAACAACCCGCGGAAGCACACAAAACACAATGAGAGAGAGAAAGAAAGGATCTTTCATTAACTTTCATCAAATAGATTCATACATGTCAGGTTGTAAGGCCTTCCTGATTAGGGCCAGATATTACAATGAATTGCAGAAGTCCTTAAACATGTGAGGATCTGCCAACAATCTCTATTCTACTATCTTCTATCTTCTACTAAAATTGATTCCCTAAACTCTAACAAAACAACTATACTTATACAAGAGGCTATCGAACTAAGTCGGCCTTCAAATCCATAATCAATAGAAGTAACGGTCAGATCTAGGACCACACACTTCCCAATGATTGATACCAGCATCAAATCTACGACCCATAATCAATGCACAAGTCAGCCTCAACAAGAACTCAAAATAAACCCATTGGTAAACAAGGTTACCAAGTGCCAGATAAGCATCACCGAGCGCCAAAGAGATAACCAACCAACACCGACGAACACAGAAAATTGAGCAACACTGAACCAACTCGGTCAAAGCAGGAACTGAGCAACACAGACAAACTTCAAAATATTTTTGGTGACAAAGGATTTCCAATGACCTAAGATGCTCCTGCATCAGATACTTGGGGTTATTTAGAAATGATTCTGTAAATCATTCATTAGGTCTGTCCCGAACTGCATCCAACTCAAACTGTGAAATCCATGAACTGTCTTCAATCAGTTTATTCTTCCATTTTACTAGATATTCCATATACTGTTTACCTCTTGTACTCTTGCCAAATCTTTGTTCCAAAATCTGTTCAAATTCTTCATTCTATTTCTTAGAATATTCCATAGGTACTATCATGTCTTCATCAGGTTCATGATACTCATACAAATCAGCAATGTTGAAAATCAGTGATATGTCCATGTCATCAAGTAACTCAATCTCATATGCATTTCCACTGTCAAATTTCTTCAAAATCTTGCAAGGTCCAAACTTCTTCATCTTCAGCTTCCCATATATTCCAACAAGAAACTGACCTTTCTTCAAATGAGCCATCACTTCATCACCAACATCAAAAGTTTTATGTCTCCTTGATCTATCAGCTCTATCTTTGTACTTCTGATTACTCTCTTCCATCTTGATTTTCACATCTTCATGCAATGTCTTCATGTACTCAGCAAATTTCACTCCTTCAGTACTTCTCTTACTTTCATCAGTAATGTCTCTCAAATCAAATATGTCTCTTGGCTGTATGCCATTCACAATTTCAAATGGTGTTTTTCCAATACTCCTACTCACTGAATTATTGTATGCAAACTCTACTTGTGCCAACATAGAATCCCAATTACTAAGTGTGTGTCCAACTAAACATCTCAAAAGATTTCCCAAACTTATGTTCACAACCTTTGTTTGTCCATCAGTTTTTGGGTGAAATGTAGAACTATATTTCAACTCAGTGCTAAACTTTTTCCAAAGAGTCTTCCAAAAGTATCCAACAAATTTATTGTATCAGTCAGA
This sequence comes from Chamaecyparis obtusa, assembly GCA_027943335.1. Classification (NCBI taxonomy): domain Eukaryota; kingdom Viridiplantae; phylum Streptophyta; class Pinopsida; order Cupressales; family Cupressaceae; genus Chamaecyparis; species Chamaecyparis obtusa. The sequence goes on from BSBK01005388.1 coordinate 754,922, forward strand.
GATAATACTCCTCGGTAATCCATGCAATCTAACAATTTCCTTAAAGAAAAGATCTACTACATGTACTACATCTGATGTCTTTCTACAAGATATAAAATGTGTCATCTTTGAAAATCTATCTACCACAACAAATATAGAATCATTACCTCTTACTGTCTTTGGTAAGACAAGAACAAAATCCATATTGATGTCAGTCCAAGGTTTCTCAAGTACAACAATTGGTACATACAATCTAGTATTCTGAATTACTCCTTTTGCAACTTGACAAATTCCACAACTTTTCACAAATTTCTAAACATCTTTATACAACTGCAGCCAATAGTACTTCTCCTTAAGAAAATTCAAAGTTTTATCAATACCAAAATGTCCAGCCAAACCACTACTATGTTTCTCCTTTATCAAATTGGTTCTCATTTGTCCTCTCGGTATAAACAACTAAATACGTTTGAACAACATACCTTCTTGAATAAAATATTCTTCCCATTTTGTACTCGGTTGATCTTGAATAGGTGCTTTGCACTTTCTCCATGGCTCAGAAAAATCAGGATCAGTTTCATACAAATCTCTCATCTCATCAAAACCAAGAACTTCAATTTTCATCTCGGCCATCAAAGATCTTCTTCTACTCAATGCATCAGCAACTGGGTTAGTGACTCCACTTTTATGCTTTATCACAAATGTATACCTCTGCAAGTACTCAAACCACTTCATATGTCTCTGATTCAACTTATTCTAACTACCCAAATATTGTAAAGACTTATGATTAGTATACAACACAAATTCACTCAATATCAAATAATGTCTCCATTTCTTTAGTGCTTGAACAATACCATAGAATTCTTGATCATACACAAAATATTTCCTTCTAGCATCATTCAACTTTTCACTAAAGAAAGCAACAGATTTACCTTCTTGACTCAACACAGGTCCAATTGCACTTCCACTTGCATCACATTCCACTTGAAATACCTTATTGAAATTAGGAAATGTCAAAACAGGCAATTCAGCAACCTTTTGCTTCAGAGTCTCAAAACTTTTATCAGCTCCATTTGTCCACTTGAATTCTCTTTTATCTACTCTCATAGTCTCAATCATATCATTACAAATAGAATTGAAATTCATTATGAACTTTTAGTAAAAACTTGCCAAACCATGAAATAATCTTACCTCACTAGCATTCACAGGTGTAGGCCAATTCAAAATAGCTTCAACCTTTTCAAGATCCATCTTCAAACCATCAGCCAAAATTACAAATCCCAAATACACAATCTCCTCTTTCATGAATGAACACTTTTTCAGATTTATCAGTAACTTTTCCTCTTTCAATCTCTGCAAAACTTGTCTAACATGCAACAAATGTTCTTCTCTGGTCTTACTGAATATTAGAATATCATCAAGATATACAATAACAAATTTACCCAAGAATTTCTTCAAAACTTCATTCATCAGCCTCATAAAAGTACTCGGTGCATTAGTTAAACCAAAAGGCATAACCAACCACTCATACAAACCTTCTTTTGTTTTGAAAGAAGTCTTCCATTCATCACCTTCTCTGATTCTGATCTGATGATACCCACTTTTCAAATCAATCTTTGTGAAATACTTTGCTCCAGTCAAACTGTCCATTATGTCATCCATTCTCGGTATAGGAAACTTATACTTTACTGTTATCTTGTTGATTGCTCTAGAATCAGTACACATTCTCCATTCTTTTTAGGTGCCAATACCATAGGTACTGCACAAGGACTCAAACTTTCTCTAATCAAACCTTTATCCAGCAACTCTTGAATCTGTCGGTTCAATTCCTGATTCTCAGTAGGTGTCAACCGATGAGGTGCCTTGTTCGGTAAACTAGCTCCAGGGATTAGATCCATGCAATGATCAATACTTCTCTTTGGTGGAAAACCATCAGGTACATTATCAGAAATGATATCACTGTACTCAGTGAGTAACTTATCAATCTCCTCAGGGACATTATCCTTTATTTTCTTACTCGGTTTGTTAGGAATCAGAGAAAAACATAAATCATTCTTCTTCAAATCCTTAATAAATTTTCTCCCTTCCATCAAACAAACTTTCACAGATGTGCAAACATTACTAACAGGTTCTTCCATCAAAGGTAACAAGATTTGTTTTCTTCCATCAACTATAATAGTATACTTATGCAATCTCCCATCATATATAGCATGTCTATCATATTGCCAAGGTCTACCCAACAAAATATAACAACAATCCATAGGTATGATATCACATAACACCTTATCATAGTACTTTCCAATCTTCAAATTCACATAACATTGTTCACTTACCAAGAATGTATGCTCATCTTTGATCCATGAAATCTAATAGGGCTTCAGATGTGCCAACCTTTCCAACTGCAACTTTGTGACCATTTCTTCAGATGCCAGATTCTCTAAGATACCACTGTCAATGATTACCTTCCAAACTTTGTCAGAAACTCTACATCTGGTCTTGAACAAACTTTTCCTTACCAGATCTTCCTTTTTACTTTCATTCCACAGTGCTCTTCTTACCATCAAGTCATTTTCCTTCTCTGGTTCATTTAGTGACTCTTCTTGCACCAAAGCATTTCTACTACTACTAGCCTTCTTACTAGCATGTGTACATTCAAAAGATCTATGTCCTTCTTCTCCACAATTGTAACAAGTTCCTCAGAAATTACCTTTTCTATAACCACCTCGGTAGTTACTGCCTCTGCCTCTAGATGAACTTTCACCTTTCCACTCGGTCTTGCCTTTGTCCAGATTTGTCTTTTCAGGCTCAAATCTACTATTTTCACCATAGGATCTACCTCTTCCTCTAGGAAATCTACCACCTCGACCTCTTTGTCTCTATTCATGTCTTTTGTTCAATTTCTCCTCGGCTTTCAATGCAAATTGATAAGCTTCTTTAATGTTCTCTAACTTGACCAAACTAATTTCCTCTTGGATGGAAACTCTCAAACCATTCAGGTATCTAGAAATTCTTTCCACATCATCTTCATCATGTCCAGATCTAATATCCAATCTATAGAATTCCTCAGTATACTCTTTTACCAAGCTATCTTTCTGCTTTAGACTTTGCATTCGCCTAACTAGGTTAATCTAATAATCACAAGGTCAAAAATTTCCTTTCAACTTATTCACCATTTTATTCCATACCTTAATTTTGTCTGTCTTTCTTCTTCCAATCCAATTGCAAATGCTCCCACCACAAGGATGCATGACCTTTCAACTTTGTGCCTGCAATCTTCACCTTCTTTTCCTCAGATACATTTTCATACTCAAAATATTTTTCCATCTCGGTGATCCAATCTATCAATTCATCAGAATCCAATTTCCCACTATATTCAGGAGGATTGAAATTTGGTGTTGACTTCAAGCTTGTCAATGACTTCAAGAATCTTTCCTCACCCTAATCCATCACAGGTGCAGGTTCTACTTCACCTTGATTCACTTCAACTTCATCATCAGTAACATCTTCAAGATGTCTACCTCTTCTCTGGGTTGTTTCAACAGCTTCTAGCCTAGCAGCAAGTTGTCTCAACATGCCTACCAATCCTGGATCCGCTTCTCACCTCCCACGAACCATCTTGGAACCCTCTGCAATTGCAGGTTAGATCACAATCTACTACCCCACAATAATTCAACTAGGGCTTCGCAAGAAGGAACCTACAAACCTAGATCCGCAGACCTAGATCCAGATCTCACCTCACTCTAATACCACCTGACGTAAGGGTAGGGTCAAGAGGCGCCAAACAATGGCACACCCTAATGATCCAACCTGCTCAACAACACGCGGAAGCACACAAAACACAGTGAGAGAGAGAGAGAGAAAGAAAGGATCTTTCATTAACTTTCATCAAATAGATTCATACATGTCAGGCTATAAGGCCTTCCCGGTTAGGGCCAGATATTACAATGAATTACAGAAGTCCTCAAACATGCGAGGATCTGCCAACAATCTCTATTCTACTATCTTCTATCTTCTACTAAAACTAACTCCCTAAACTCTAACCAAACAACTATACTTATACAAAAGGCTACCAAACTGAGTCGGCCTTCAGATCCATAATCAACGGAAGTAACACTCAGATCTGGGACCACATGCTTCTCAATGATGGATACTAGCATCAAATCCGTGACCCATAATCAATGCACAAGTCGGCCTCAACAAGAACTCAAAATAAACTCGTCGGTAAACAAGGTTACCGAGCGCCAAACAAGCATCACTAAGTGCCAAGGAAACTCACGAAGTGCCAAAGAGATAACTAACCAACACCAACGAACACAGGAAACCGAGCAACACCAAACCAACTCGGTCAAAGCAAGAACCGAGAAACACAGACAAACTTCAAAATCTTTTTGGTGACATAGGATTGCCAAGGACCCAAGATGCTCCTGCATCAAATGTTATATCCATGCACACATTGAGATTTCTGTAACATAAATCAACTTTACGAACAACTACGAATATGAACCATTATAGGTCTTGATTGTTTTGGGTTTGGTTGTGTTTTAATTCTCAATAAGAATCTTATATAGCAATGAGTCAATACCATACAACTAGTCAAATACATAAATGAGGTTTTATGGAGATTACTGGATTTGATAACCTCTTTTCTAAGTGATGGTGTCAAAGGGTATTATTGTTGTAATAGTCAAGATTACTATTAACATATTTTCAACTATTAAACACATATTACTTATTAGAATACATTTGAAAATTTTGGTTAAATAGGTCTATGTGGATGAAATGATGAGGTCACATTTCTTTATGACATTTTATCAAACAATTCTACTTTATTTCTGCTTCTAAAGTTGCATAAATGTTACAACATCATTATTGAAAATCTCTCTATCAACCTTTCAATGATTGTCTATACCTTCTTCTAAAGCTCCCAATATGTTACAAGCTGTATTTGCTTGACAAATGTTATGGAATCAAGATTTATACTTATTGATTTTATTTGCTTGAAAGTCATAAAAAATTTACATAAGAAATCTATTTTATGCATATCTTGTGCTCATTGTTTTTCATGAGATGAGACCTCTTTGAGATATTATGTAAAGCAATTACCATACCTCATTTATGCTTCGACATTTTACATGCATATTTACTAGGATGACGAGTTTAAACAACACAATTTAAGCTTTTTATAGATGGTTCATTAGCTTTTTCAATAGAACCTATCTATTAGTATGATTTTAGATGAGCCATATACACAAATTAAACCTCAAAATGTACTACATTTGACAACTTCAATATCGAAAAAAAAAGTATGCTTTATCTTGTTTTAGATCTCCATTCATTCCTTATTCTGAAAAGTAGTCATGGAGTATGTAGACAATGGAGACGGAATTTGGCCTTGCCAACACTTGCATCTGCTTGAAAGTTTCTAAGACCTTATCAACAAAACCATTTGTGGGACATTCCTGCAACAAGGCTGTTACATTCAATAAGGCTGTGTCAGTTTGTAAAGCCTTGTCAACAAACAATTGTTACATTCCATAAGGCTGCCATTCTTTGAGCAATACGATTACCTTGCCAGTATACCCATGTTCATTCATGTGCTTAAAAACTTTATAACGAGCATGTGGGGCTTCCTTCGTAACGAGCATACTTCTTCTGTGCCTTCGCTTCCACGCAGTTTTAAAGCATATTTGACTTCTACGAAAATATTATATTGCAATTTGCACTTTTCTCAAGAGAAATCTTTTCCTTTTACTTTATAAATGAAAGAAAGTTGGTCTATGGGATCCAAGAGTTGAATCAACTATGCTCTATGGAATCCAAGAGTTGAAATCAAATGAAAATTCAATCAATAAATTATGACAATTAATTTTGATTGTTATTTATGTTTTTGTTGATTAAGAATGTTTGATACGAATGTTGAATTTTATTTCATTAGTTTTGTGAGGTTTTAGAAATTGTGAGTATGACTACAATTTATAGGTTTTTGGTTAGTTTGTATGTCGAAAGAGACTTGAGAAGAAAGGGTATGCATTTTTTGCAATTACGGAGAAGTCGAATCTGAAATACACTTCAATTTGGAGTGTGTTGCTTATAGAGATATCAAGAGTAATTATGTTGTTGTCTTGGCAACTGGTTCATAGTATAATATTTTTAGTGAGGGAGTTGTTGAAAAATTTGGAGAGCTCATCATCATCTTGAATAGAAAAAGAATTGGGCAATAAAAGTTGAATATGGATAGGCTAACTGTCTCATTGACTATTTAATCAATATATAGTGTTTTGCATGCAATATGCATATTTTGTGATTTTAAAAAAAAACTAAAATTATGATTTGAATCAATATATATTTTGTAACAATTCCATGCTTTTTCCAATCATGCAATTAAAATTTAATTCACGGTTGAAAATCAACTTGTGATCGCATTAAAATTGCAGAGTGGAGAGGGTGATTCATAAAAGACAAGCTAGAAATTAGATTCAAAATTTTGTGACTTTTCTCATTTATGAATTATCTAATTGACAAGAATGATTTGAATGTTTCCATGAATAATTATCAAGCGTTGTAGGAATATTGTGTATTGCACAATTATCTTGTGACCACATGTTCTTTTTCTTTTTTTGATAAAACACATTAAGTGTGTAATATATTAATAAAGAGAAATGTACATAAACAATGTTATACACAATCAAAATATAGAAGAGTAAAGGCTACACAAAATCTGGGAGTGAGACTCAACCATGAAGCAACATACAATATCTTGTTGAAAATCCAGAAGTAAGGGTTGCACAAAATATGGTGCAGAGCTCAAACATTGAGGCAACATATAGTAACTAGCTAGGGGAAGTGATCCACAAGCACCACACAATTTGAAGTAGGAGAAATTAACGCTCAGTGAACCAATATCTTGTGACCACATGTTGAATTGTTAAATAATCACAAATTCACACCTACCAATAAAGTAATTGCACTCTAACTTAAAATTATTTGATACCTACATGTTAGAACCTCAAGGAAGCCCCTTAAAACCTATTGTTAACCATTTTGAAATACATGTAGATAAAAGATGCCAAAGTGTATCATGCAGTCATAACTTTGTCAAAGTCTATTGGAAACTTATTTATTTACTACTAGGATTTAAATTAACATTTAATCATTTATCAATAGGTTAGTAAATAGAGTCAAGAAATAAAAGATAAAAGGCATAAAAATTGTATAATTTATTTTATTGAGTCTTATATAATAACAATTATTTTCTTTCTTTGTTTTCCCTATTTGGGATTGTGATCCTATGAGTTTTGGATCACTTTAGTTTATAAATTTATCTTTTCTTGGAATCTATTTGAGATACAATGCTTTATTCTATGTATAACATATATATATGGTTGTGACGATCTTCATAGTTTGTGTATGCCACTTTCTTTTCCTTGGGATGTTGCATCATCTTGGTGTATAAGTTGAGTTAATTCAAGATGTCACCTAGGTGGTTTTTGTGATGTTTTCTTAAAAGTTCTCAATAAATTGTGACACATATTGAGAGGATCATTTCCACTCTTTCTTCCCCACCTCTCTCTCTTTTGATTTCTTTAGCATTTGGGTTAAGTTATATTATTATTTATTTTTTGTTAGTCTTCTTAAAATCATAAAATAATGTGAATGCTATAAATTTTTCATTAATTATGTAGCTAAATTATTGCATTTTTAGATGAGCATACCAGAATTGTCCCCTCCAGTGAAATAGTTATCTTCAATAATTACCCAAGCACGTGAGAGTTCATGATATATACCTTGGGGAAGCAATTTCCTTTCAAGTACGAACATCTATTCCATTTAAGTTGGTGTGTCAAACTATGCATAAATAAGAAAAATCCTAGTACTCGTGATGTCAAATGATCACCACATTATCATTATGCATAGATGTTACACAATGGTGGATGATTGATGAGACATTGGGCTTAATCAATCCAAGGAAAACCTAGAAGAATACTTTAGAAGTAGTTCCAAGTAGGAATGATATGGTAGAGTACAAATCTTGTTAAAAAAATATTATATACAAAATAGAGGATCCATAGGTGTCGATGGAAGTGTCATCATAGTATTTTAAAGTAAACCATATGCCGTACATGAATATTGCTATAGATGACAATTTTTCACATATTCTTTCATGACTATATAGAATGCACAAGTGGGCTACATAGGGATACCGCATATAGTCCTTGAATTAGAAAATAATTCAATGTAAAGATGATCATGATAACCATTAGAGGGATACATAATAAAAGATAATGATTAGAGGAAGAAAATATGGGGGAAAATATGTATTACGGGTGCCAAAAAATATATGATAGAGAAATATGGCTTAATTTGTCTCCACTATGCACAACAAGTAGTTGTAGAAAACTCAATCCACACACATAATGGGGCAACAAATCCTTTGTTAAGTAACCTATTTACCTAGGGAGACTCATTTAATTATTGACCATGGAGGTAAATACTTGCACATGATGTTGGCATTGTATGTGTAGTAGGTAATTCCTAAGCCACCTATTAGTTATGTACAAAAAGATAACTAAATATAATAGCTCGATAAATCAAATATAATGATATAAAATAGAACCTATATGCATACTAGTGGTTGCAGGTAACTTGTAAGCTAGCATAGTAGTTATTGTAGGTAGACTCAAGCAATTGACTATTTTGCAGTTAAGATCTACTTCTAACCACAAAGTTTATTAACTGATTACTTCAACTTAAGAAGCATGAACATAATAGTTACTTCAAAGATATAGTAAACAATATAACAAAAACTTTCAATAAATGAAACTAATCTATAAGAGGATTATTATACCTCAAGTAGCCCTTTCTTGAGGAGATCTAACCTCATATGTACAATAACCTTAGCTCAACATGTCATCCAATCATTCATTTTATTCTTCTAAAAATAGTACATCATAGCAATAGCAATAATTTATAGAACTACATAGAAACCTAGGTAGAATCTAAGTATGACCACATGCATTAGTTGATCCCCTAGTTCTTTGAAAAACTGTAATTTATAGTAATAAAAAATGTGGTTGTTGTTAGAAGTGAAATTGATGCTATTGTTGTTGCTTTCATTAATGGTTTCCATTGATGTCACCATATCCGATACATAAAAGTGGTTTAGATATGGTTTGGTTATTTTGGTGTATCAATAGAAGTGTGCACCAAATGATGTGATTCAAATATTTACTCTTATCCATGTTGGTACTGGTCCTATTTAGTGTGCAACATATTATGGAACATTTTTTTGGGTTCATTCCTATCTTGGATGTGTTCGTTGTGCTTTGGTCGATGAGTTTTAATTATAACATATATATCATATCCATTGGTACCAAAGATCTCAATGATGGTGTAGCATATTTTTATGTGCAAGTTGTGTTGTATTAAGCAAGGTGATCCATGTTTCATTCCTTACCACTATAGGAATACTTCAATTTGACCTATTTTGAATTGGATTAGGTCGCCCATGTTGTTGGCATGAGCTAGTATAAGAGAGTGATGAATTCATTTGATGTTGTGTGTTGGTATGCGAGTAATATGCAAAGTGAATGTGAATCTAACAAGGGAAAATTTGTGTATTTATGTATATGCAAGTTGATGCAATTGATAGCAGATTATTATATTATTTTTGTATTGCAGAGTATTAGTGATAGTGACCTTAGTGGTGGATTATTCTTTAATTTATTATATTTTGGAAATGATCCTATTTGTATCAAGAGTTAGCCTTTCTTATTTCTGGGTAGTTATCCCAACCAGCAGTGATCCAACCAATAGTGAGCCCTTATAAAAATCACCTTAACTGGTGTTCATTTTAGATAATTAGCTTATCCATGGTTTTTACTAGTTTGTCCTTCCACATAAATTCTCGTGTTCTTTGTGTTGATGGTTTTTCTACTTTCATGTTTACATATGTCATGAGTTTGCAATTGGTTTAAGTATTTACTGAATTAAAATAAGTAAACTAAATTATTTGTGAATAACTGATTCAGTCCACCCCTTCTTAGTTATTCTTCATTTTCAATAGTTAGTATCAAATCTTGGTTCCTTGAAGGAGAGCTTAACCTCTTGAGGTAGATCTAATGGAACACAAATTGAATATTCCTATGATTGATCTATCTGACTAGAATTGATGAAAAAAGAAGATGAGAGGTGCAAAACAAGAAAAAGATAAATAATTATGCATGCAAAGGAAACCAAAACCTATAAATAACTACAAAAAAAAATCCTATCCTAAACATAAGATAAATTGAGATAAAGTGCATAAAATAAAGCAAATGAATTCAAACACTCCCTCAATTTGACTCTCATGTCCTTTCTTTCTTCTCAAAATGTTGATATGTTTCTCCCATTATGACAAGATGCACCTATATCATGAAATAAATTTGGCATGATAATAAGAAGATTTGAAATATGTGGTTAGGAAATGAAGAGAAATTGAGCCCAATTTATAGAATTTGAGAGAGAATTCTCCGAATTGGCAATTTGAGATGTAATTAGGAAAATTCCATGATTTATGACAAGATTTGGAGTGCATTTAGAATGCACAAATAAAATTGGAGTTTGGAAGGGATAAGCCAAAATGAGGGAAATATCATTTGGAAACTTGAAAATTGGATGAGTAGTTAACTAGGAGAGTGTAAGAGTTTGAAAGGGGAAAGTGTAAGAGATGGAGAGAAAAGAGTGAGTGGAGGCTATTAAATAGGGATGGAAGCTAGACTTTAGGAATAGAATCCCATGTGAAAATGTGAGAGATTACTTGAATTTAAAATTTAATATTCCTCACAAATTAGTAATTAATAATTTTAGGAATTAGAAATTTCCAAAACTCAAAATAATTAGTCAATTAATTAATAAAAATTAATTAATTGTGAGACTTGGGAAAAAGGGATAAATCAATGAGATTTTTTTATCAAATCTAGGACCTAGGGATAAATTAAAGGTTATTTAGCCCTAGAAGGATGAATTGATTGAATTTTAATGATGAAAAATGACATGATAGGACATTATCAAAATGTTGAATTGATTATAAAATAATTTAAATTAGGGACAAAAATCAATGGTTGATGACATTGAAGAATGACACAATATCACAATATTTAAGACATCTTAAAAAAAGGGAGGCCATATTTGTGGACCATTTTTTAGTGTCTACATTTTTCCCTCTTTGATGCAATGTCATTATGAGCATTGTGTCAAAGAAAAATAAAAGATCATGCCCCAGTGGATCGACAAAATGGAGGTAGGATGCCCCCTCAAAAAATTGGGCCGAAATTAACATGAGGACAATTTTTTAAAAGAGAACGATTGCTAGGATTGATAGAAGAAATGTTAGTAAAAGTAGAAATTGGATGGAGAAGAGTTAGTAATGATGAGACTTGCTTTCATAAGTGAAATTTTGTCATAAGATCTTTATTTAATATGGAAAAATGGATGTGTCACAACATGATACAAAAATCCAAGATGATAATGCAATCCCTTTGCATAAAAAAAACACAATTATAGACAATGAATGTTTCCATTCATCCTAAAGAATATGACATACGTGCCCCAAAAATTCATGAAAAACACCCCACAAGCCGAAGACAAAACAAAAATATCATAAAATGTCAGATTCACAAGAACCTCATTCATGCACTAGCTCAAGAGTTGCAACCACTCACTTCATCATGGCCCTTCTCATAATCGGGGTTTTATCTCATTGGAAAGTTTCATCTCTTATCATCTAATGGTCATAAGTACATAATCACAAGCACTACGTATTTCACGAAGTGGGTTGAATCAATTCTAATGACCAATACTACTAGGAAATTGATTTCTAAGTTTATTTTAAACTATATCATAAGTTGGTATGGAGTTCCATAGACCATCATTACAAATAATGGTTCCCCCTTCGAAAATAAATTAATGAATGAGATTTTTGCAAAATTCCACATCCATCACAACTATTCTTCAAGCTACTTTCTCCAAGGTAACGACTAGGCTGAGGTTACGAATAAAACCCTTATAAAAATATTTAAAAACATAGTCAATGAAGCTAGTCAGGATTGACACCTTCAACTCAACCCTGCCTTATGGGCACACCACACTATTTTCTATACGCCCCATAAGAGCCACTCCATACTCACTAGTATATGGTTTTGAAGCAGTCTTTCTAATAGAGGTTGAGCTCCCATCATTGTGAATATCCCTTCAACACATCATTTTAGATGAGGAATGCCAATTATATCAACTAGAGGTGCCAGATTTTCTTGATGAAAAGAGATAAAATACACTAACACACTTGCAAGCATATCAAAAACGTCTCATGAGAAGTTACAGTAAAAAGATCATACCTCAATCTTTTGAAGTTGGTGACTTAGTAGTAATGGAAAATTAAAAGAATCAAATAGAAAGAGAAAAATTAGGAAAGTTTGAACTAAACTAGTTGGGTCTCTACATCATCACATTAGTCTATGTGTCTAGAGCATATTAGATATCCACATCAAAGGGCCAACCTCTATTAGACCTCATCAAAAACTTGCATCAACGTAAGTATTATTCATGACTCTCAAAGTAGACCAGTTTCAAAAATGTCAAAAATACATAAAAAATCAAAAAAGAAAAAAAATGTTACCTTAGCGAAAACCTAGAAATCAGGTGCCTTCAAAGACACAAAAATAAAAATACAAGAAAAATAAATTTGTCCTATGGTGAAAACCACTTTGGTGGTACCTTGGGAAAGTACCATGGTGAAAATCAAGCAATCTGATGCCATGTGTAAAGATTATTTCTCTACCATCTCTCATAACTCCAAATCACTTGTTATTACACCTCATTTTCCACAGTAAAATTAGTAGTCATCTCTATCGTGGCTTGGGATTTATTAGTTGTCCTTGTCTTATCATATCCTATGACATTTCACACCAAGTCAGTCCAACATGGCCATTCCATAATAAATTTCCTACTTTGTCCTAACGGGGAGCACTCCATTGTCATGATCCATCAAGTTTTTTAAAAATATCAAAAAAATATCAAAAAATATCTTGAAAAAATCTAAAAATTGGAAAATAAATCCTTCAAAAAATTCATAAACATAAAAAAATATCTTGAGAAAAGAACAAAAATATCAAAAAAGTCCTGAGAAAACTATCGAAGGCAAGAAGAAAAATACCAAGAAAATTCTACAATAAATCTCCTTTGTACATAAATCAATTCTTTTATATTTCAATAGGCATTGGATGGCATCATACAACAAGTCTAAGCTTTAGCAGAACCAAGTCAAAACTATCAAACTAGTCAATAGGTCCTCAATCAAACTGACCAAAATATATTATCTATGAATCACGTCAAATATCAAAATCTTTTATCAAAAAGTTATTTTGTCTTGGACAAGGGAGGAAACACTCAAAACCAGACATGTCAGTCTTACACGGTGTACCACATTCTTGAAATTAGACAACATTGTTAGAATGTCAATTTTCATTTTCGAAACTATTGCAAAAATATAGACACGTAATCAATATGGTTGTAACTTGTTGAGTCGAGTTTGTCTTATTATGTCTTGATTTTTTAAAGTCATGTTCTTATGCATCTCTAGGATATCCACAAGTAATTAGAGATGTTTTGATGGTTAATGAATTATTTTTCTTTGTTTGTTTTTTGTGGGATATTTTCCATGAAGTCTTAAAAGAGCATTTTGGGCGTCTGTGATAAGAGCCTTCACATCCACATACAACATCTAATTGCAAAACATATTTCAATAGTTAATTTGGTTGTGATATGTCACACATACCTCAACTCCTAATGCCCGACCTAGATGGATTAGCCCACATTCCTTTTCTATTCAAAGTTACTTTTTAAATGCAAGAGCATAATCATACCTAGATCATTCAGATTTGGGTAGGATGGTATTTGATTCTGCTATAATAAAGTTGCTTGGTGATGAAATAAAAGTTTCTCAAATAAGTTATAATTCAAGGTGGTTAATATAATTTAAGGTTTCAATCAAGATTCATCCTCATTCTTTTCTCTTCTAACATTCTATCAATCAATTCTAACATTCTAGCAGTAAGTCAATCAATCTATCTGGTAAAATGGTCAAATCAATCTTCAATCAATCAATCAATCATTTCATCATCATTTATCTTATATAGGATATGTCTTTCCTAGAAGAAAAAATCATCATTTATCTTATATAGGATATGTCTTTCCTAAAACTAGAGATCATCATTTCTCTTCTACAGGATGTATCTTTCTTGAAACCAAACGTTGTCACTTGTCTTATATTATAGGGTATGTCTTCCCTAAAACCAGACATTTTCTCTAGTCTTATACAGTACAAGTCCTTCATAAAACCAGACATGATTCTTATCAACAATCTCTTGTTACACATAATTACATTAAGTGTTGTCATTAGTGTTACACATATAGTCGGTAAGGAATGTAAATAGACTAGTCGGTCAAAACACCAAGTGCAGTAACCGAGCAAAGAACAAGGAAGAATGACAAGTTAACTGAGCACAGACATCAAGCCATATGATTACTAAGCACACCAAGTATAGTTATAACTAAGCACACATGTTTACCGAGCATCAAAATTTTACCAAGACAGGAATGCAGTATTTACCAAGTGATACAGGATTGACATAGAAGTTTGGAATGACACTGAAAACAAGGCAAACGGTTTATACCAAGCTAGAAAATGGTTTACACAAATCAAGGTAAATATTTATTGGAAATATCAAATTGATTGGTGATTATCCCTATATAGTTTTTATTTAGGTCATTCATATGGATCATTGATCAAGTGTTTTCGAGATGATTCCATAACCCTAATTAGGTCAAATCTTTATGACATAAGAATTATCAAGATGTCAGATAACACAATAAGAGAAGTGAAGTAGCTTCTTACAGGAGACGTGTGAAGATTAGACAAGATTGTGAAGTTAAGCATTGAATGAGTATTCAAAAATGAATCAGAAGCAAACCAGAGGCTACCAAGCCATATTTGAAGGACAAATCTATCGCATAGAGGTTATATTAGTTAAGGGCTAAGCAGATCTGATATTTAGCAATATAAATTGCTATATCTAGATCAATTTACTATTACTTTCTAACAATTATGGCAGAAAAAATATCTTAATAGAGAAGACCTAACCGTCTTTCAGTAAATCTCTTAACCAAGTGCTCACTTAATAGTGTTGCTAAAATCCTCTAACAAGGTAGACCTTAATAGGTTTTAAATGTTACTCCTAACAGGGTAAGATCATCATAAGTGATCAAAATTATAAGCCCTAATAGGCAACTTTATTATTGCAATAGTGAAGCTTTGTGTGTGTTATCCCCACTGCATTTTTTCCCTTCTAACAAGGGTTTTTGTGATACCAAAATATATGTGTCAAGTGTCTGAAGTTTCATGAATGTTTACTTGTTAGATTAGAGGCATTTCATATTTCAGTTATGTTATGAATGTATGAAAATGATACTATGACAATCGGTTAATGAAAGAAATTATCACAAGGATTAAGATCAAAAAGTTTTTAGGGTTACTGATTCACCCCTCCACTCTCAGTAACTCACCTTTCCATAATCCCAACAATTGGTATTAGATCTTGTTCTCTTGTTAAATAAGTTTAATCACTAAAGAGGAAAGATCCATAGAGATGGAAAGGTATAAGCTTGACAAGATAATTGAAAATCAGAAATTGGCATTGTAGATTACCTTGGAACAGCTCAAGGATATCAAGGAAAAGTTGACAGATTTATTGAACAAAATGAAGGAATTAGCATTTCTGTAGAATAAGACTCAATATTAGGAAGAAGGGATAGAGGAATTTTCTGAAGGATCCAAAAGTGTATCTAATGTATTTGAAGGAACTATCTTAGATCTATCTAAAAAAGAATCAACACCTCACCGTACAAGTGAAAGCACTATAAATTGGACAAGAAACTCAAATGGTAGGAAAGATTGAAGTTATGAACAACACAAGACAAGTTAAACAAGAGAGGACCATGACTATTGAAGACACAAGACAAATTATTGATAAATTGGAAGAAAAAGAATCTCAAATACTAAGGTTTCCCGAGCATCACTTTGAAATTGCAAAATAGATGGTTGTCATGAGTTAAGAAGTCAATCGGGTGAACAATGAGCTTGCTAGAAAATTGGAAGACATTGGTGAATTAAGGAAAGAGAATGAAAGATTGAAAAATGAATTAAAAATACAACAAAAACATAATGAAATGATAAAGAAAACTGAGGAAAGAACTAAAAGGATGGATGAATTCTTAATGAGTCATAGGAGACTAGACAACACTACTGGAGTAGGTTATACCGAGAAAGGAGAGCCATCAAATCAAGAAGATAAAATTAATGCCTATGAAAATACCAGCTCAAAAAGGCTCGCATGCTATCACTATGGAAAACTAGGTCACACAACCAATGTCTGCAGAAGTAAAGCTAAAGGTACTCCTAACACTATTCCTAAAATTGATGGTTATTGATATAATTGCAATAAGTATGGACATCAAACATTTTAATGTAGATAAAAGATGGACAAGTCACCTAGGAGGCACTACATGGAAAAGAACTATCATACTTGCAACAAGCATGGTCGTATATCACAAGAATGCAGGGCGCAACTGAAACAAGTTTGGAAATTGAAGAGACAAAACAATACTTATCAACTGAGAAGACAATGTAATTATTATACTTGGGATTACAACACTTGGGTTAACTGCACAACATGTGGAAGATATGATCATTTTTCTACAAATTGTATGAGATTACACTAGAGAGGAAATTCTAGAAATTGGACAAATTTTAGAATGGCATGTCTACACTGTCACAAGGTCAGTCACTTAAGTAAATATTGCAGAGACCAAGCACCAGAACTGAATGTTGATATGAATGAGAATACTATTGATGGAATTGGCAAGCAGGTGAGTCAAATGTGGAGAAGATCAAGAGAAGACAATGTAGAAACACACACAACTATCAATGACACCTCATCCTTTGGATTAGGTGATTTCACCACTTCTACTTAAGTCTATCAAGTAAGTATGGGAACTGAATTTTATTTAGTTATATCTTACAATAGTTCCTTATATCTATTACATGAATACCATATCTGCATGAATTGAGATGCACTAGGTTGTTATATATTATAAACTTGAAATGAGCATAGTCGATAAAGCTAGACCAAGAAAGAAATTGTTAGTCGGTGAAAATGGTAAAGTTAACCGAGTTGCGTAGGCAACCGAGCATTGATAGTATTAACCAAGCTGATGTATCTAATGGAGATAACTGAGTATTTAATCGTTAATCAAATTGTAGTTGGTGAAACATTTAATGAAATATATTTATGCCAGAAAAGTATTTTTGGGTATGAATACACGATGATCCAACTCATTTTTCACATTGCATTCGAAGAGAAAACCAAAGTGAAAAATAAAAAAGATTTGAGAAACCAGATTTTGAGTTATTGCTCTGATTTGTGAATTCTACGGAGTGTTTGAAAGTTATTCAAGAAAAGTTTGAAGCGTAACCGAGCGAAAGGAACATTGTTTTATAAGCCCTAATTTATTATCAATAATGGCTTCTACTTTGAAAACCATTCAATCAAAGGTTGATAAAGAGAAGAAATTAACATTAATCAAGAGAGAAACATATGAGGAATTGAACTAGAAGCTACATCCAGATATTGGTGCATAGATCAATGAAAAAGGTCCATTTTCATCTATACCACCTGGGCTTTTATTGGTGAAGGATATTAGATCGTATATTCACTGCAAGATTAGTGAGCTAGGTGATTTTGAGCTTTAATCCACCTATCAGGAGCTATGCAAAGATGGGAAGCTAGAAGATGAGCACAAGCACCCAGAAGTAAAAGGTATGACAAATGTGTTACATTTCCCGAAGGTATTTAAGACTGAGTGGATTAGGATTATTTTGAGCCAAGTACATGATGGAAAAATATGGTTAGATGAACTAGTAAAGATCACCAAGGATGTGATTCACATGGTCATCAAATATCTAGTATGTGACAAGGTAAAATCCCTAAGGCACCCACCGAAGAATGAAATAAAAAACCTGACTGGAGCTGAATGGGGTGATAGAGGAATGAGGATAAACACCATTGATGATGTAGAGACTAGATTCAGAGAATATGTGATTGCATACAAAGTATTTCAATCTAGTAGACCTAACAGTGTTCCATGTGGCGCTGTTGACATCACTTAAAAGATACTGAAGAAGGGTTTTCAACTTGACCTAGCTAAATTAATGTTGAGGCAACTGGAGGAGAACATGAGAACTATCTGAGTTGCAAAATCTAACACCTACAAGTTTGGATCCCTATTGGTATGTATCTTTTTCTACTTGTAGAAATCATTTCCCTCTATCAGTAATATAGAGTGGGATGTAAATAAACCAGTTATTATTCAAGTCAATGAATTCATAAGTAGTTTGGGCAAGAATTTTGAGCCACTAATGGATGATTACTTTAGCAAATTCAAGGACAGAATGCACAAGAGAAGCAAAATTTTTGCACAATTGGTTGAGAAGTACAAAGATGAAATACATTTCTTAGTTGACACCAACACCACACTAATAAAGGCAGTTGAACTGAGAAATGCATGGCTTCCACCAATGGCATTTGAATTGGATATTGACTGAGCTACTAGGTTAATAAAGGAACTTCTAGCAGAGCCTAAGGACATAGGTGAAACAAGGTTTGACACTTATGAAGAAGAAAAACAAGAATTAAAATGGATTTAGTCAGAGTTAAATTTGGAAGGAAATCAAATAAAATGATCGGCACACTAGAAAAACAATTTGGAGAGGAAGAAGCAAAGAATCCAGTTGAAGAGGCAATCAAGGAGCATAAATTGGTCGATAATAGTGAAGATGAAGAGGAGACTGAGTCAAATAAGGAAATATAGGTAGAGCCAGAAAAGGCAATAAAAGGAAAGAGGAAACAGACTGATACTCCTACACATGCAAGGGCAAGGTCCACTATAGGTTTTTCCCCACCTTAGAGAAGAGGAGTTTCAAAAATCACAAGGCCTGCACCGACAAAGACTTATCAAAAGAAAAGAGGTACACAAGCTTCTACCAAGGTACCTGAACCTAAAAAGAGGATAAAATTGATAAGAAATAAAAATTATGTATATTTTGACAAAGAAGACAAAATTCAATTCAAAGTAGTAGTAAATAAATCACCACAAACTATAGATAAGATTGTAGAGGGCATAAAAGAAAAAAGAGGACTAGGTCATCCTAAAATTCATAGATATTCAAACATGAATATAGAGGATCAAGATAATCTGGAAGAGGATATCATCAGCATGATGATCATATCCAAGTGATTTCCAATTGAATTTTCAAATAGTATTTCCAAGGAATTGTATGATAAAATTTCAGCAAGGTGGACTTATGCTTTGAACAGTGATAAGAAAATGAGAGAAAGATCATTGATTTTGGAAATGCTAAATTTATCTATTCAAGATATTGAAGATGCATTGAAACAATATGCCAATAAATTTTTGATGAAAGGAAGGGCATTAAATATTTTACAAGGAAAACTACAAGAAGTTGATGAGGAGAGTACACAGATTTGGACTAGTATTCTTAGTTCAATGGAAGAAAAAGAGTGAATTGCATCTACATTTGTTACCGAATAATCTGAACAAGTTAGAGGAAAAAATGTACAAATGGATGATGATGTTGATACAACACAAGATCTTGTCAACATCGTAGACATCGAGTAGCCAGAAGATAACACTTATGTTTAAGAATTGTATCTTGTTGTACAATAAAACAACAGATATCCCAGAGATGTTAAAGATAACTGGGGAAGAAGAAGTATTGATAGAGGATATCATAGAAGGATACCCCGATGATCCAGAAAAGAAAGATGAAGATATCATTATTGCTACTAAGAATAAAGAAGAAGATCAACCAACAGAGGTAGCTAGAGCACTAATACCAGGTAACCTAACCACTTTAGTACAAGAAATTGATATAGCTACTTAGCAATAAACTGAAGACATACCACCCAAGCAAGAAATGGATACTACTAAAGAAAAGGGTGAGAAAAGAGAAAAGGAGACCACTGAGACCCCATCTACATAAGTAAATTAACAAGGAACCCAAGATGAAAATAAGGTAGATGATTATACTATAGGAACAAGGCCACAAGCCCTAGGGCCTCACACTAAGGGAATTGAAAAGGGGCATGACAAAGAAGAGAGTGTATCTACCGAGCAACCAAAGCCAAATCTAGAGCAAAAGGCTCTAGTTCCATACAACCAATCCCCGACATCAAGAAAACAAGAAAAGAAGAAATATGGTAAAGGTCTAGTCACACTTGATGAAGTGATAGAAATACCTACTTGTGACCCAAGAACATTGGACCTAGAAGCTCTAAGGAATAATGGAGAACTCTGCACCTGAAAAGAAGCTCAGAAGAAGATGAGACAAGAAAGTAAAAACAAATAGGTGCTAGAGGACATGAAATAAATATTGATACAAGTTGTCCTGAATGTCAATGTTGATGAGACTAATCCCATCATTGACCAACTTGCAATACTTACCGATAACATCAATGCTCCTACAATTGATGTAGAGAAGAAGATTGAGGAAAGAGATGAGCAGAAAATACAACACAAGATAACCGAGAAGATCAGCCAAGCAGTGGCAATTCATAAGGTAAAGCTATCCTAAACAGTAACCGAGATAGAAGGTATTAATCAAAAGATCCTTATTATTTCAAAGGCGCTTTGCACTTTAGATTATTTTACTGCAGAAATAAATGAAAAATTGGAGAAATTAGATAAAAATCTATAGAAGAGTGCTCAAAGCTTAATAACTGAACCCCATGCATTCAAATTGCATTATTCTAAGGTTAAATGCATTAAGGGGTTAAGAAATGAATTGAGAAGAGAAGAGGATAAAATAAAGGATCAAATAACTGAGCTATAGGCTGAGTTATTACCATACATAGAGGTGATGCAAAGGCATCTTAAGAAGGAAAAAGAGTTAGTTTCCACCCATGAACTATCAATTGTGGATCATATTTTTGACGTGCATGCCCAGGTAGGCCTAGAAAAAATTGTACTAGAGAATATGAAAGAGGAATGGGAAAAATTCTTGACCAACATTCAGAAAACCCATAAGAACATTTTTAACAAGTTGTAAGTACACATTTTTGGCATTATTATCCAAAAAAAGGGGAGAACTATATGTATATAGTATTTACTTTACAACGAGAGAATATAGACAGGGGGAGTCTACAAATTTTTGAAGTATAAAAGTTTTGAATTTTGGAGAAGATTTTGATTATGGCATACATATGTGTTTTTGTCACTAATGCCAAAGGGGGAGAATGTTACAAATAATTACATTAAGTGTTTTCATTAGTGTCACACATATAGTCAGTAAGGAATGCAAACAGATTAGTCGGTCAAAACACCAAGTGTAGTAACCAAGCAAAGAACAAGGAAGAATGACAAGTTAACTGAGCACAGTCTTGACCAAGCACAAACACTGAGCCAGATGGTTACCGAGTACAGTTATAATTGAGCACACATGTTTACCAAGAATCAACATTTTACTAAGACATGAATGCAATATTTACTGAGTGATATAGGATTGACATAGAGGTTTGGAATGACACTGAAAACAAGGCAAATGGTTTATACCAAGATAGAAAAATAGATTACACAAATCGAGGTAAAGATTTATTGCAGATATAAAATTGATTGGTTATGCTCCCTATGCAATTTTGATTTAGGTCATTCATGTGGATCATTGATCAAGTATTTTCTAGATGATTTCATAACCCAAATTAGGTCAAATCTTTATGATATAAGAATTATCAGGGTGTCAGATAACACAATAAGAGAAGTGAAGTAGCCGCTT
The DNA here is from genome assembly GCA_027943335.1 of Chamaecyparis obtusa. Classification (NCBI taxonomy): domain Eukaryota; kingdom Viridiplantae; phylum Streptophyta; class Pinopsida; order Cupressales; family Cupressaceae; genus Chamaecyparis; species Chamaecyparis obtusa. The sequence goes on from BSBK01005388.1 coordinate 776,838, forward strand.
ATAGGAGACATCTGAAGATTAGACAAGATTTTGAAGCTAAGAATTGAATGAGTATTCAGAATTGAATCAAAAGAAGACCAGAGGCTACTGAGCAATATTTGAAGGATAAATCTATCACAAAGAGAAGATATTATTTAAGGGCTAAGAAGATCTGATATTCAGCAAAGTAAGTTGCTACATCCAGATCAATTTACTGTTACTTTCTAACAATTATGGTAGACAAAATCTCTTAACAAATTACACCTAAGCGTCTTTAAGTAAATCTCTTAACCGAGTGCACACTTAACAATGTTGCTAAAATCCTCTAACAAGGTAGATCTTAACAGGTTTTAAATGTTACTCCTAATGGGATAAGATCATCAAAAGTGATCAAAATTGTAATCCCTAACAGTAAATTTTATTATTGCAGTAGTAAATCTTTGTGGGTGTCATCCCCACCGTATTTTTTACCTTCTAACAAGGTTTTTTGCAATACCAAAATATATGTGTCAAGTGTATGAATTTTCATGAATGTTTACTTGTTACATTAGAGGCATTTCATATTTCATTTATGTTATGAATGTATGGAAATGATAATATGACAGTCGGTTAATGAAAGACATTATCACAAGGATTAAGAACAAAAAGTTTTTAGGGTTACTGATTCACCCTTCCTCTCCCATTAACTCACCTTTCCATAATCCCAACATATCTATGTCCAATGTCGATCAAATAGTCATCATATACTAATGTTGTTCACTTCTAACTAACTATTCTTCTCTTTCACCATTTCATCTAACATTCATCATCTTCTTTCAAGAGATCATTCATGCCTTTCTTGCATAAACAATCTCCCAAGGGAGCATCATTTACCTCATTGTCACATTGTTCCCATTGGAGCATATCAAGGCATAATTTTTATTACTCTTTAAAACAAATTCTAAAATGCATTATGTCAAAGAGGGGAAAAATGTAGACACTTAAAAATGACATGTCGCTTTAACATAATGAATTTACTAACATTCCTCTTAATTAATTAAATAATCATTATTATTTAATTAATTGTGTCCTACTAATTCTAAATTTAATTTCATGATTTCTCCCTAATTTCATAATTAAGTGATTTTAATTAATTACTTAATTATTGAAGGTCTAATAAATATTTCATCAATTATTCATCTATAAAGTAATTTAATAATTTTTATTATTTAATATTACCCGTGTCATTATAATTGATTCAATAATTATCTTATTTAATTAATGTTCCCTCTTTGTTATTATTATACCCATATAATAATTGCATTTAATAAATCGGATGATCTCTACTCACGATTAAATAAATGATATTGATTTAATTAAACTAATTATTCATCTAATAAATAAATAAGTTTAATTATTTATTTATATTCTCCCATGTGCAAATAAATGAATTATTTATTTATTTAGTCATATTATTTCTTCCACTTCTGACTAATGCTAAATTTCTATTCACTAATCAATCACAATTTCTAACTCAACAATTCTCTCTCCTAACTATTCAATCTCTTCAGTCTTCTATTCCATCTAATTAGTCAACTCTACAATCTATTTAGTTAACATATCAATCTATTCTATTGACATATCAATCAACCTAGTCAACTCTTTAATCAATTTGAGTGCACTCTTCAATCACATATAATCAGTCCCAACTATCAAGGAATCCTTATTAGAACCCCAAAATTATTATAAATAGAGAGATAATTCTCTTATTTTGAAACCACTTACACTTTGAATTATTATTTTGTCGCACTTTGAGCTTGAAAATGAGAGTCCAACATTGCATCAACGAGGAGAACAAAAAGGAGGATTACTAGTTTGTGTGTTAATTTGTTTGAAAATGATTTCATAATATTTATTGTTCATGATTTCTATTTAGCATACTTCCTCTTTTGATATTAGGGTACTGACTACTTAACAAATGTTCTTATGGTTGAGATTTTGATGTTATTGCAAGCCTACAATTACTGAATTGCCTCAATTGCAACTAGAACAAAGATATCATTTATTTAAATACATGTTTATCCTTGTTTTGAAAAAGCTAAAGGATTGAAAACCTCTATCATTGATGTTCCAATGTTCTTTGTCATTTCTTTTCCCTTACCATTGAAGTTACTTCTATTGATATATGTGTCCTACTGTTGTTTCTTCTCCTTGACATGACAAATTCCCCTACATATGTTATAATATCTATGCTTAAAATCCTTTCACAACACTGTAATGTACTTGCAATGGTATTGGTATATATTTTGTATGACAATCATCTTGATTTCTCACCACTATTTCTTCTATCATTGTAACATAACTCTATTTATCATGATTTTTTCCTCCATACATTATTTGACAATAAAATCTGATCTTTGTGAGTGTTATTCATGGTTCCTCTAACATTTGAATCTCTTTTATCTCTAAAAAGACTAAACACTTATATGATTTTGTGGTTTTTCTATCTGTCAACCTTATTAATCATGACTAGGTTACTACACCATCTATCTCATTGTTATCCCATTGAGGAGATGCACTTTTTTGTAATAGTGAACCAAAAGATTCATTTTTATAAATGATTCATATCTCCCTAAATGGACTATAATGACATTGTTGATGCATAAATTGCACACTTTACAATTATTAACAATGTTCAAATGAGATTGACAACTTGTTGGGACTAACCCTTCTTGGATCCCATTTTTCCCCACATGTTGTGAAATTTATGATATCGAATTAAAGTACTCAATAATAAACATGATACCTATACCTTCATAGTGAATAAATACATTAGATAAAATATTAGATTTCTACTTTATTTCTCTTCTTTCCTCTAATACAAGTGATGATTTTATAACTGAATTGATACATCATGAGATTTAAATATGCATTTTTTGACTTTTCATATGGAATGATGAGGATCCCTAAGATCTCACTAATTCTTCTATTCTCATGTAGGCAACCCTAGACAACAAATAACTTCTAGAGAAGAGCAGATGAAGATACAAGAATTCAACCATACGATTCATCATTTCAGGCAATGATGGGTCCCCTCCTCTTCTCATATGCTATTTGTCATGTCCCCTCTTTAGTGACATGTCATTTTTCAATGGATTTGCCTATCATGGACTCTCGTAGGCAGATGATTTTGGTGAGAGAGTCATTCTGATGATTATTTGGGGATTGGATGGTCTTATTTTCTCTTGAAGTGATGGTGTTTATCATATTTTTTATTATAATGTGTTATGTGGGGCCAAAATGTTATAATTTTGAGTTGAGTTACACTTTTTATTTTATAAAGTTACTTTTTATATAAAAGTGCATTATAAAAGGATTTTATAAGAATATTTTATGGATACTTCTAGAAGTTCTAGTGGCTTCTTAGAAAAGTGAATAAATAGAGTGCTTAGCCTCTCATTTGGACATCCCATGACTTGAGTTTACACTACTTCTCTCTTTGAGCATTTGTGGCACCATCTTGGTCTGTAAATTGTCATTTGATCTTTAGGAATGGAGTTTCTTAAGGATTTGCATAACTGAGGAGGTGAAATATCCTTTGAAGGGTTGCACTTTGGAAGTGGTATTCAGCCATTTCAAGTTGAGCTTATTTGGAGTCCTTAGACTTACCTGAGGGTTTGAGTTTTTGATTGCAAGAGAAAAAAAAGCAGATCCGAAAAAAAGCAATCCAAAAAAGAAAAGCAAAAAAGCAGTCTAATCCGAAAAAGCAGTCTGAAAAAGAAGATCCGAAAAAGCAAAGCGAAAAAGCAGATCCAAAAAAGCAAAACGAAAAAGCAATCCGAAAAAGTTTTTGCTACAAGTCTAATTCAATTTTCAGAATTTCAGGATAGGGTTTTGGAACCACATTTTTGCTCATATCTTCCTCCTTACTCAGCATATCATTCTGGGTATTTTTGCATCAGATTTCTATTGTCGAGGAGATAAAGATAGGTGCATTTTGGAGTCCCAAAATGCCATGATTTATTTTTAAGGAATTTTCAAAATTCCTAGACATTTTTGAAAATCTGCAAGAAAGTACATTTTCAGATTTGGGGTGACTTTGGCTTGGGTGTTGGCATCTTCAGCACTGGTAAAAATTATCGCAGCCATCTACAATCAGGTTCCTCACTTCTCATTTGTCATTCGGCATATTTTCTGAGAAATGTATGTTTTCAGCTGAGTACAAAATATAGCTTCAGCACTTTACTATTTTACATTGTACTTATCTTTGTTTGCCATTTGGCATTATTGGTATCAAAGGAAGGCTAGGATTTTGCAAGTGAAAGGGCATTGTAATTTTCAGTCTATCTATATTGCAAACCTAGGGTTTGATGATCATATTATTGGCTGAAATATGTATGTCATTGTTGCAAATTGTTGATATATGAATGGCATATGGTTTTGAGCAATTTCCTACATCATTGATAGTGTTTGAGATGGTATTTGGTTGCTATCTATTATTCTAAAATTTTGGGACAGCGAACTCATATATTGCAAAATAATTTTCTATCTACATCTTGAGTTGCATTTTTTAGGGTTTATTTAGTGGCCTATTGGTAGGGGTCATTACACTATTTCAGTAAATAAATGTTTTTCTTTTATAGTGTACATATTTAGTTATTTCCTCAGATTGTGTGGGAACTATTCTTTTGAACTTATGAATAAATAAAGAATTTTCTTTGAATAGTTGTGCAATTCCTTTCTTATACTATCATTTGTGTTAAAAATTGAACTCACTTAATAGCATATCACTCCTATAATGAGAAATTTATCATAATAAAAGATATACCCTTATCTTTTAGTTGTAAATACCTTTCTATCTCTACCTAATTGAGATAGAAGAAAAAATAGGTAACAATAAGTTGTAAGGAACTCATCCTTAAGAATTTGGGAGAATTGTAAGCATCTTCAAGCATTGTCAATCTATACTTTGTGAAGCATTTTTATTCTCTCTTTGTCACTATCTTATTATGTGTTTGGATATGGGTTTATAACCTAGTGGTGTGGCCCTTAATCAATGGTATCAGAGCATTTGTTTAATTTTTAAGGGGAGTGCCCCTAATCATTATATGACATCAATCTACATATCTCTTCAATAATTTTGATGTTGGACCATCCAGACTATAAGAGCAATCTTTCATCACCCAAAAATATTGTTTAGTTTTCAATAAGGGCTATCTTTAGAATGAGTTTGTATTTTTGGTAGGTTGATTATTTGAGCACATAATTATTCCAATTTCTTCCCTGAAGGTTCATTTTGGATATATAAGCTTATTGGTAAAGTTTCATGGTAGGATCAAGTCTGGTTTTGAAGTTATTGCATTTTTTGTTTTGGTGGGGTGGTACAAAAACTTTGAACTTAGTTTTGAAGGCTTTAGAGGCTCTGAAAAGGGGTCAAACTTTGATCAAATGGAACCTCGCTAGTCTAGGGCATAGAAAATTTCATGCTATTTAAAAAATAGGTTTTATAATAGCCAATCAACTCAACGGTTCATGAGTTATGGTTTTTGGAAGTTGGACCTTCAGGACTCTACCTTCAATACAAGCGGAAAAGAGAGAAAAATCACTTAAGTTGGGAAATTGAATCGTTGGGTGCCAAAATGGGATAATTTCACTTTGTAGAATATTCTAAGCCAGCTAATTGTGCTACTTATATAACAATAAAGGGGAATTTTAGGGCTCAGTTCTTGAAGTGTAGATTGTGGCTCTGTCTTGTAGATTACTATAATGAAAATGCCCATTTGGTTGTATAATGTTATTTTTCTGAATATTGTAAGGTCATTTCATTGAGGATAATAGAAAGTAATTATTGTTATTCTTTCCATTAATTTGTTCTTGCAAGTTTATTTTTATTTCCCTATTCTATTATCTCTTTTTGATTAAATAAGGGGAGTACCCTTCATCAAGTGGTATCAGAGATGAAGTTCCTGATTGTGTAGATAGATCATCAAATGTGAGGAAGTTTTTACTAGGAATGCAATTTTTGGTCTAAGAGATGAGTATATAAAATTTCCCCATAAAGGAATCATAGTGGAAGAACTGTCGATGTGACAGAAGAGGATTTTAGAGCCTTGTAGAGGCAAGTGCAAACACTGCAAGAGGAGCTACGTAGAGGAACCAATATTAGGGAAAGAGACATGGGTGAGGATGAATCTAAAGAAGAAGAAAAATTTGAAGAGGAGAAAGAAATGACTAGGGATCCTGATGAAGCTAGGTTTTTTAGAGTCATTTGTAAGATTGGAAAGAGACCCAAGATTGAAGTTTCTACATTTTTTGTAAATTTTAATCCAAAAGAGTTAACTAATTGGGTCAATGATATGGAGGAGTACTTTGAGCTTGCGGAATAGAATATCTTGAGAGGGTCAAATTTTCAAATGGCAATTTGAAAGGTCATGCTAAAATTTAGTGGAAAGAGGTGCAGTTAAAGATAAATAGAAGAGGGAAGGAGAATATAACAAGGTGAGATTGGATGGTGGAAAAAATGAAGATAAAATTCATTCCTATTGATTATGAGCTTGATTTACTAAAGAAAATGCAAGGGTTGAAGCAAGGAGGAAAGTTTTTCTAGGAGTATACAGAGGATTTCTATCAAGTTCTTATTAGAATGGATCCTTCTGAAGCTAACAAGGAGAAGGTTTCCCATTACATAAATGGGTTCAGGCTGAGTATTTAAGAAGAGTTGATAATGGTAAGAATGTATACCATTGAAAATGCATATCAATTTTATTTAAAGGTAGAAGAAAAACTAAACAAGGAGTTTGAGAGTAGACAAATTGGTAGAGGTCGTGGTGGAAATCCTATTGGTCGGTTTTATAGAGGCTGAAATGAAGATTAGAAGAAGAATGATGACTCAAACGGTAGTCAAAATAAAAGGGGAAATAATTCTTATCTCCCTTGCAATCAAAATAATAGAGATCAAATAGGAAGAGGAAGAGGAAGAGGAAGAGAGAAAGGACCAGAAAGAGGAGGTTTTCATGGGACGTGTTTCTATTACAGAGAAGGACATAGAGCTTATGATTTTCCCCAACATCAAGGGATAATAAATAGAAGACAATATGACAATGTATGAGTTGCACATGTAGATGAAGAGACCAAGTCATCACATTTGAAGATTCTAAAGGAGGAGAGTTCCTTGTCACTAGAAGAGCCTTGATATATGATGAGCAAGAACCTGAACAAAGGAAGAGTTTTTTTCACACAAGGTCTAAGTGTAATGGTAAATTATGCAATGTCATTGTTGATAGTGTTAGTACTAATTATTTTATTTTAGAGGAAATTGTGGATAAATTGAAGTTGGAGAGAAGAAAGCATTCGAATCCCTACAAGATTTCTTTGTTGTAGAAGGATCACAAGGCTTTGGTCAATGAACAATGTCTTGTAAAGTTAAAAATTGGAAACTATCATGATGAGGTATTATGATATTATGCATATAGATGTTTGTTATATGTTGCTAGGGAGACCGTGCTAATTTTATCATCATGAAATACATGATGGGTTTAAAAATACCTATTGTTAAACAAAGGATGGAATCTAACACAAGATGAATCCATTGAAGGAAACAAAGGAAAAGGTATGTAGTAATGCTAGAGTATGTTTAGTTGATGGAAGTTTCTAAAAGGCAAGACTCATGAACATATGTGTTTTTCTTTAATTCCAAGAGTTTATAAAGATGAAGTAGAAGATGTAATTGTAGAAGTTGCAAATTGTTGGATGACTTTTATGATATTGTATTTGACAATGTACCTGATGGATTTCAACTAATAAGAAATAGTATTCATCAAATAGAATTACTTCGTAGAGCTAGTTTATTCAATAAGGCAGCCCATAGGATGACTCCAATAGAGGGTGAAGAATTAAATAGACAAGTGCAAGAGTTGTTGCAGAAGGGGTTGATTCAAGAGAGTTTGAGGTTATTCTCTATATCAACAGTACTAGCACCAATTAAAAATGGAGAATGGAGGATGTGCATAGATTCTTGGGCTATCAATAAGATTAATGTCAAGTATAGGTTTCTCTTTCTGAGGATGGATGATATTATGGATTTATTTAGTGGAGATTATTACTTCACAGAGATGGATCTGAAGAGTGGATATCACCAAATCATGAGTAGGAAAGGATATGAATGGAAGATAGTATTCAATAAAAAGGAGGGCTTGTATGAGTGGTTATTCATTCCTTTTGGAATAACCAATGCACTTGGCACATTCATGCGGCTCATGAATGAGGTATTGTAAGATTTCCTTAGTAATTTTGTTATTGTTTACTTGGATGATATTTTGATCTTCAATAAGACATTTGAGGAGCATATAATACATATTTGTAGGGTCTTTAAGAGTTAAGAGAATAAAATTTGTTGATTAACTTGAAGAAGTGTGGTTTTGTGAAGGAGTTAGTGTACCTAGGATTTTTTTCCTCAAAAGATGGTCTTAAAAATGGACCCAAAGAAGGTGAAGGTTATCCTTGAATGGCCTACTCCAAGAAGTTGTGTTGAGATAAGATCTTGCCATGTTTTGGATATCTTTTATAGAAATTTTATCAAAAAATTTAATAGTATCTATAGACCCTTGACTGAAACAATGAGAAGGGATAGAAAAGAGTTTAAGTCGATTTTGGGAGCATAAAAAAGTTTTGATTTGTTGAAGAGAAAAGTTGCAAAGTAGCATGTTTTAGAACTTTGAAATTTTAATAAGGTATTTCAAGTAGATTGTGATGCTAGTGGAAATTCCATTGGAGTTGTTTAGAGTCTAGAAGGTAAACCCATTGCTTATTTTAGTGAGAAGTTGAATGATGCTAAAATAAAATATTATGTTTAGAATCAAGAGTTTTATGATATAGTTCAAGATTTAAGGAAGTGGAGACATTATCATTTTCCTAAAGAGTTTGTTCCATTTACTAATCATCAGGCTTTACTATATTTGAATAGCCAAGGAAATTTGAATCAAAGGCATTTGAAATGGGTTGAGTTTTTGCAAAGTTACACTTTTGTTTTGAATCACCAGATTGGAAAGTCTAATAGGGTTGTAGATGCCCTATGCAGAAGGAAAATTCATTGATAGAGATGCAGATTGAATTTGTTGGATTCCAAGGACTCAAGGGTTTGTATCCTGAGGATCATGATTTTGGCGAGGCCTAGAGAGCTTGCGTAGAGCCTGTTACTCTAGACAAGACTATATGGTTGGATTTTATAATCCAAGATGGAATGTTATTCAACCAAGCTCTAAACTCTATTAATACTAACTCACTTACATAGAATCTGTATAGTGGAAATATTTTGATTGAGACATCCTTTTCCATGGATACTCTAATCAAGTTGGGAGGAATAAACATGCAAATAGCCTCCGATGGATAGGTCAACATAGATAGACTGAAGCTTCTTATTGTGTTTCCTCATGATCTGGTGATTAGGGAAGTAAGGAGAGTCTTGGGAGATGACTATATTTTTAGTGAGGGTAGGCATAGGGAGAACCAAGATATAACTGCCATGTTTGTTGCTATTTCCCTGCATTTCAAAAAAGATAGGGAGTTGGTTGAGTAGTTCTATAGGAGCGTCTTTAAGAGAGATAATTTTCTTAGCTTAGGAAGGGTCTTAGTTAATATCAATAATGACCTAACTATTCCACTGCCCAAGAATTGTGACTACTTTTTCATTAGAGAAAATCTAGTCCCAATATATCCTATTGTCTTCACAAAGGATTGGGAGGCATTCAAGGAAAGGAAAGGGGTCATTTTCTATAACTTAAATTCCCTAATGTATTTTTTGCATGTGAATAGACCCAAAATCTAAAACTAGTGCAAATCTTATCTACAAGAGGAGTGGATAGAAACTGGAGATGAGGTAATTGAGGTTGTCAATGTGATCTTTGTGGTAGGGGAAAGTTATACAAAATAATATCGAGGAAAGAATAAGGAAGTGGGTCACAAAGGAAAGAGGATCATTATGGATAATTAGACTGGCTTAGTTATCTTATAAGTGCTAACTTCTAGTATGCTATGTAATCTCCATATCCTATAGTCTAATGTTTAGGTCTTCTAGGATAAATATGACAATAACTATAGAAAGTTTTGTTAATGATCCAATAGATAGCTTGCTCTAAGAAGTTAAAATAGAAAGGCTTATAAGAATGCCACATTTTTCCTTACATTTGTATCATGTAAATTTACTAATATTTATAATGAAGAAGTTTATATTGACTATATTTTATGGCCACTGTTGTTTGATTTGATAATAATTTTTTGTTTGATTCTACAAGTTTTATGGAATTCTATAAGACTGTATAAGTAATATAGTGGAAATTTTCATCCTTCTTCTAAATATTCTACTAATAAGAATGATATGATCAATTATTTTCAATATCATAATTAAATTCGTTTATAAAGCTTCAAGGATATGACTAAAGAATACCTTTTGCTTATAGGTTAAGATAATCCTATATTTCTTACTGGTATTGGACGAATTGAAAAGGGTTTGAGTTTATGGCTTCTAGCACTCCTAGTAAGTTTTCAGCTTCATAAGAAACTATTTGGTATCAAGATTTATTATGGAAGTCCTTTAACATCATATTTTTAGAATATTTTTTGATATCTGGTATATTTTACTTGAGAATATCTATTTATTTAAAACTCTTATAATGCATTGGGTTTATGATCTCACATAAATTATACATCATAATAAGAAACTAGTCTCATTCTGAATATTGAAGGAATAATCTAAGACTTGTGAAATGGAAAATTTAGAATTTGTCAACCTCAAATAACTTATAGAATGAGTATCGCAAGAGGATGTGATGAAGAGCATCCTAAAAAACCAATCAACCTTCAAGGATCCATCTGATCCATCCAACATTTCATCATATAATAAACATTCAAGATAGGAAAAACATCTTCACAATCATCAATCCTTCATTTAATAGTTTTTTCAATCAGCACTCAAACATCTGTAACTTTTTTCTAAGTAATATTTGTCTAATCCCTCTAGTGGAAACATAGAAAAATAGGATTCAACAACATATCAAAAACTCAAGGAAATCCAATGATTAGATCAAAATAGGTGGTCTCTATCCTAAACCCATTTTGACTGTCTTAAATCAGGAAAGCACATGATTGTTGCCTGCTAGGGCATCATATGCATCATCCAATACTTAATCAAATCAAACAATATCATATTAAAATGAAATCCCTATGGTTCTACCTTCATAATATTTAAATCATTAATTTTTCCATTGGCGAAATCATAAGATACTCACAAACCTTTGTCTGCCACTCCATTGAAGGGGTTTTAAAACCAGTCTTCACCAAAAATGTCATAACTTTCACAAATCATCATAAAAATGATTCAAACCAAAAAAAAATTAAATTTTATTCAAATATATTTCCAATGAATCTTATTATAGGTTTTAACTCTTACATATGCATCCATACCAAATGCTAAAACATGACTATTCTCGGGAGATCTCAAATCTGCAAATAACAACTTTCACCAAAAGTGACATAACTTTCTTATTTCTTAATTAAATCACTCCAAACCAAAACAAGAAGGAATATTACTCAATATAATATCTATCCATATACTTTATACAACATTTACAGGTTGTACAAATCCATACAAGGCCTGGAAAGAACATAAAAATAGTTAACATCAATCAAAATAGCAAATTTTGAATACACCAAATGCTTCAAAATGATCTCCTTATTCCCATTCTTATTTTGAAAGACCATAACATGCATTTTTATATACTTTTGGTTAGTTTTGACCTTACAACTATCTCCCATGACCATTAAACTTTCTTTTACATCTTTTAATGCAACTTTGCAATATTGTGTTTTTGCTACTTTTCATCTTCTTAACAACTTTTGTGATATTGTCATGCCCAAAAATACACCACGTAAACAAAATGCAGAATTATTTTTTTTAAACACCAGAAGTATGTGAATAAAGAGAGAAATGTGGTCAAGACAATAGTGCTACCATGCGAGGGGTATCATAGCCAATGAGGTCTTGTGGTGATCCCACACACATACCCTGGATTGGCCAACCTCCCTCCACAACATGGTTAGGGTTGACTAACCCTAAGTGATATGACCAAACAAGATGACCGATGGCCTCAATGAGAATAAGTTTAGGAATGAGATTAGGAAGTGGTTCTGTAACATATGTAAGTCAGTTAGAAAGGAAGTTTTCAAGTCTAGGGAATTACTAGACATTGTTCTCCTAGGGTTTCTAGAACAACGAGAGAAGGATAATTAATGGACTACTAATGGACTGCACTGGTTTACTAAATTCACCATCGTGTTGCTTAATTAAGATGGTCAACATTGGGTTTGTCTAATTTCTTGGATTTAAATGTGAGTGTAAACACCCCCATAGTGATAATATAATATGGAAGGAAAATAATGTGCACTCGTCTCCTAAGTGTAAGGGAAACTGGTTTAAGGATGGAAGCGTTCAATTATTAATCTCGTTAAAATTTATTAACAATATTCCTAATATAAGTATTAGAACGATTGAACTTCAACTAAGAACACGTTTGGTTAAATCCTCAAAAGAAAATACATCTTTAATACATATAAACATTAAATCCATTAGATATAGTGACATTATAAATTCGTAATTAGAATTTGTTAACATATGCATTTAATATTACATTTATTTTTAAAATACAAGATAAATAGATCTCACTATAAAACAGCTTAATTATCAAGCCTAGATTAACAAAGATACCTAATATTAACGAAATAAATTTCATTAAATGGTATTCTCATTAAATAATACCTAATAAATAAATTACTTAATAATAACATCTAACAAGAAACAACAAAATTAAATACATTTTAATAAACTAAAGTTTAATAAAAAAATTCAAAATATAAATAAAAACAACCCTTTTTTATTGGTTTTAAGTCCCTTTGGGACTGGACGGAGCCTGCATTGTCATGGCAGTGTGGTACCCTGTCGAGGCAGGGGCCGCCTGCCATGGCAGCGCATGCCATAGGGGTGTGGGGGCCAGCTATACCCCCCTATACATAATATATTTATTTTCTTTTTTTGTCTTGCGTTCAAGGCAATTAAATTATTTTGTATATTTTTATTTCTTTTTTTTTTTAAGAGAATTCTGAGACACATCTTGTCTGAGTATTTAATTTTATTTTTTTTCCAAAAGTCCTCTTATGGAGCTTTTTTTGGGGGTGGCGACCCAAGTGGGTCCCTCCAACTGATTAGGCTCCAAAAGATGGAAATAATATAGTTTTTAATTAATGTGAACTTGTTTAAGGCAAGTGGGTTTTGTTTTTTTTTATTATTTAATTGACTATGGCATATTGGAAAATTATTTTCTTTCCCCATACATTTTCCAGAGACATGTAGGTCTCTTTTTGCCTTCTTTTTGGCTTTTACACTTAGTCTTTTCTTTCTCTTTATTTGATTTTTCTCTCACAATACATTTTTATCCCATGTTTTTTTTTTGCATCCTTGAATTCATATTCACAAATACCTTAACTTAAATATTTCTATTAACTAGTATTACATAGCAATTTTATAATCTATTTAGTTATTTAACAAGCTAATTCATTTCATATTTCTATTTCATCATATCCATCAAACTTGAAATACATTTTACACACATTCTCAATCAACTAGTTCTTTGTGGTAACTACTAATACAACCATTTCAAATGAAACTCAATATATTGAAGCTATAATGGTATACAACATTTTTTCTTCCATTGATTTCAACATGAATACATTTGCATTTATCCTTGAGTAAATATACAATATCTTCACAAAAATGAATCTATTCCAAAAAGAATCAAAGAAATTTTTTCTGTGACTCAAAATACATCAAATACATTAATACAACTACAAGACTTGGGGTGTTATCTTCGTTACATGATAACAACATTACAATACATTATTGCTTCAAAATGACACCAAAAGATGGTTTTTCCAAGAGCTTTCTTCACAAGAACATGGCTTCATAACCTACAAATAAAGAGGGTAACCATGGAGAGCTCACCTCCCATCCAAGGTCTCAAGGAGACCACCCCTGAGCTAGGAGAATCAAGGGATAAATGGGTATATACAACCAACAATGCTCACAAAAATATACATATAACAAAACTACATTAAACTCCCCAAAACCATGGCTTCACAAATTGATTACCTATAACCCATTGAAATAGGGTGAAGGTGGGCTTTTCCAAGGATGAGAATGCCATTACAATATACATTTTCCATCAAGAGATTTCCATGCCTTCCAAAGGCTACAATATCATGACTTTCATACACATCATTATCATCCCCAAAATGCAAGGATTACAACATGGCTTCATGGAGCCCATACTCCATGAAAATTTCCCTCTTCTCCAAGAGAAGAGACTCTCAACTACAATGGAAAGTCCAACTAACCCCTTCACCCAAGACTACTACTTCCCTTCCCAAGGGTGAGTGATGCCTTAAACTCCAATGAACAACATACCCAAAATAAAATAACAAAGGATGAATCGAGAATCCAAATACACCCAAACCCAACACAACAATAATAAAATTTACACATGAATAACATACAAGATTTACATGTTCATTCTACACAACAATTTCTCAAATTTACAAATGCAAGAGGCATTCCTTCATTTCAAGATCACCAACCTTGGTCCAATACAATGGTAAGAATGAAGTTGAGAAGAGTCCTTTACCTTTTCTTTATCTTTCTTTCCAACTCCAAACCCTAAGTGTCTCTAAAATTAGAGAGTGGGTGAACAACCACTAAGTCTCTACAATCCCTCTAAAAAGACCTCCAAATCCTACTCATGATCTAGCAATAAATGAGACATGACCACTATTCCTTGACCTTACCTCTTGTCTTCCTCCTCTTAATGGTGATTTTAGTAAGGAGTGTGGGACAATTCAAATGCATGTGGCCATCTCCATTTTCGCCACTCTTGAAGAGTAGCCTTTTTGGAGGGCCATAATTGTGATCTAGACCTTCCCATAGGAAAAATATAGCCCCTAACTCAAGGTACCCCTATATGGTTAGCTAATTTTGACCAAAAATGCACTCTAGGGTCACTTTTAACCCCTTTAAAGTTCAACCTAATTTTGAATCCGAATTTCAACTTGATGTGATCCCTACAAGACATCTACATGAAAGTGGGATTAATAAAATATCCTATTAGGTTTGGTGATTCTTGTCAAACCCTAATTGACATGTCACTATCCACATGGACATTACAAGTGTCAAGTGACACCATAAAATACACTTCACATTTACAAATGACATGTCCAATTAACAACATGAATTTAATCTAGTAACATACATACAAATTACGTTTACAACTAAAATCACATTACAACAAGGTTTCAATCTCTTCATTAGATTAAACCTTGGCTTACTCAATTTCACATATGTTTATCCCTAATTCTCCAAATAATTCCATGGTTTTCTTTCTTGTACACTAAACTCGAGCATCAGTAGTCCAAGGAAATAAAATCACATATAAATATATACAATTTAATGTTACATATTTGCAGACATTATTCAATATGCAGAATTCAATTTCCAATTTCAATTTTCATTAAAGTAATGCTCAAACATAGTTCTTACATAATTCCAACATCATGACATATTATCCATGCTATTTCTTAAACTTTAAAGCATAATATATAAAATAATCAAATCTACCCATGATTACGTCTTCTCATCAAAACACATATCTAAGCATGTATAACAAAATCTACAATATACTCTAGGTTCTAATCTGCATCATAAATAGAATTCACATATTATGATCATCATCATAAGACAAAATAACATGAGTGACTGTCAAATCGATCAAAAAGTGTAACAAATATCAGATCATAAGGTATCAAAATGTGAATGTAACAATAGTGCCATGATGGGTCGGGGTGAGGCCTCACATATATTTTCACATAATGACTTCAAAACTAGACAAAAACATTATAAACATGTAAAATTACCCTTAAATGACCTTTTACAAACAATTATGCCCTTTCATGGAATGTTTACATCATTTTGATTATTTGACCTCACTAGGTCCTAAATGGACAACTATGCAACTTTTACACAAATGGCTCAAGTAGCCTTACATTATGACTCCACTGGATAAAAATGAAGTAAAATACATACATAGATTCTTTACAAGTCATAAATAACCCAAATATAATCAACTAGTGACCTTGGACATCTTGATTGCGCTTGTACAATGGGTGCTCTTGCACCAGGATGGTGTCAAGGTAAGGACAGTAATGAAGATATGTATGTAATTTACTAGAAAAAGATTAAAATTTATTGAAGGACAAAATTAGTAGGTTGTCTATAATAGATTTCATATTGAAGGGAGATATAAATGAGAGGTACTTTTACAGGAAGTGTGTATTCAATATAAAACCCACATAAGGTTGAGTGTCTAGTAATCCAAATACAATATGCAAATTATTGTATGAGGTTAGTGTTGTGGGTCATATGGGACAAGTCAAAGTAGAAAGAAAGGTATTTGACAAGATAATATCTTCATTGAAATTTAAAACTGGTAGGTTTGTTCTAGTAATATTCTTTCATAGGCATGGTTTGGAATAGTATTGTTTTTATTTTGTATTCAGGAAATAACTGAAATAGATCTTTAGGCCTTGTTATGATATTCTCATGAGGATACATCAGCTAATACAATCAAACTCTTTATTAATAAATGAAGAAGTGCAATATTTGTTGTGAATTTTACTTCCTCTTTTTATGAATAAAGGGCTTTATGGACTTGATTATAAATCATCATGGAAATGTGATAGGAAGGCTTGATTGGATCATTGTCTTATAATTAATATATTGGCTTTTTAATAGGAAAAAAGTCTTGTTGGATAGGATAACTTTATCAGGATGTGACTGTATATATGATAAAGCTATTTAATGGAAAGTTGAGATTGTTGTTTAGTTCGAGTATCTTTTTTACTAGAAAGGAAAAGAGACAATATAGGAATGTCTTAGTTGGGAATTCATAAGGAGAAAGGTTATTTGTTTTATTTTTTAAATCTAATAACAATTATTTTATAAGAGTGCTAGTTGGGAGGTAAATAAAAAAAGTTACTTTCGATTGATGTGTATAACTAATTTGTTTCAAGAATGTTTTGGTTTCCACTTTGTCTAGTAATTATATGGGGTAATCAGGTATCTGACTCTTTATAATTTGAAACCCTAACAATTATTTCAAGAATATTGGTTGGTGTTTTGTAAGAATGCATGCAATGTCTTTATATCTACAAATGTGATATAAGTTCAAGATCACAAATGGCATATGTGACAAAGAAAGGTGTTATTGGTGTAGCACAATAAATAGTATTAAAGGTTTAGCAGAGGACTTGATCCCAAGAGAATAAACTTACCTTTAATTGATGTATCAGTAGTGTATTTATGTATTGAATTCAACATGTATAATTGAGTTGGCTAGAGGCCAAAATATTGTAAACATTTACAATTTGATGAGAAAGACCAGAGGTTTTCTTTGCATGGTTCTTTCCTACTGGTGCTCTTTGAACCAGGATAGTAAATTATATATTTATTAATAAAATTATTGGTTGCGGCCTTGTATCAATAAAAATAAATTAAATAACATAATTATTTAAGTAATTTGAAATGTCATAGAGAATAATTAGATAATTTTAATTATGTAATTACTTTATAGAGGAATAATTGATGACTTGTTGATTTAGATGTTCAATAATTAAGTAATTAATTAAAATCACTTCATTATGCAATTAAAGAGAAATGATAAATTTTGAATTTGGATAGTAGTAGAAAGACACAAGTTAATTAAATTATAAGGGTTATTTAATAACTTAAGAGAAATGTTAGTAAAATCATTGCATTAGAGAAATGAGTCATTTTTATGTGTCTACATAACCAAATTGGTATTATAAACACATTGGTTTGAGATTTAGAGGATATTTTTTCCCAGCTATAGAATAAAAATTATATCATTATGGTATTAGTTTTTGTGTGTATATTTTCTTTTAAAACTACTAGATCATATGTTGTGTGAATTCCTCTTCTTATTGATTAATATAGGAATTTTTTTTAGAATATTGTTGGGATATCATGTATATATGTGATGACATTGATCTTTGGTCATTGATGTCAACATATTTCTACTATTTGAGATAGTGTTCATGTGATGTTAAGTGAGATGTTTGGTTTGGTATGGTTGTTGTTGATACTCCTAAGAGTTATTGTGTTTTTCATTAGTTATGAGGAAGTCACATTGTTTGTCAAATTCAATCAATAATGAAGGAAAGACAAGTCGGTAAAGAAAGGAAAGCTATTTGCTAAAGGAAATAAGAAGACGGGTAATTTTGGTAAAGGCAAAGCAAGTTTAGACACCGAGAAAGGTAGAACCAAGCACCAAGAACTAAGTTATACCGAGAAACAACATCAACCAAACTGAGAAGAGGAGATAATTACTGAGTTAAGGAAAACTTGTTACCAAGCATAGCATACCAACACCAGGAGAATATTTAAGTACATTGAACCTAGACACCGAACAGAAAATAGTTTACAATATTCAAGGAGATCATATGATGGAATATTGGAGAATGAAACATGATGATTACACATGATTACATGGTGAGATATACCAGTGATAATTAAGTATGAAATATGCATTGGAGGAGTAACCAATGCTAGCACCGCTTGAAGAGATGATTCTAGAACACATAGAATAGCTTCTAGAGTTGTATATAAGTAGATCAGAGTGTAAATGTGTGTGTGTGTGTGTGTGTGTGTGTGTGTGTGTGTGTGTGTGTGTGTGTGTGTGTGTGAGAGAGAGAGAGAGAGACTACATGCATGAAGCAGATATTATTGAGAAGGTGGTGAGCATAAAAGCCACCGAGTATAGAGCAATGAAGAGTTGAAAGTGTTTGTGATTCTGAAGTGAATCTACCAAGTATTGAATTGTTAGTGTGAGAGGTACATAGTATGAGGTAATGAGTTATTGGGCATAAAGATTCTCATAAGTATATGACTAATGCAAGTTTGACATACATATTTTTTGTTACTGATTAAAGATTAATCAGAGTTGTAAAGTCTCTTAACTGAGAATATCCTAGCAGATCTTATTTTGTAAATCCTTTAACCAGATGAACTTCTTAGATTAGAATTGTAAAATCCTTTCAAAAGGTAGACTTAATAGTCTGAAGACTCTTAACTGAGTTAATCCTCTTAACAGGGTAAACTATCAAAACTAGATAACATTGTAGCTCTAACTGAGAAAGCTTTTTACTACAGTAGTAAAGTGTTGTGGGTGTCATCCCTACTACAGTTTTTATCCTCTAACAAGGATTTCTACGATACCAAATATTTATGTTATGAGTTATCTGTTATATCTTTTATATGTTTCATGTGATGCATGCAAATGTTAAAGAATCATTAAATGAATAAGGGAGAAAGTTCAAATAGTTTAAAATTATTTTATAGTTGATTCACCCCTCCCCTCTCAGTACTTACCTTTGCATTCTTAGTCCAACAATTGGTAGCAAAGCTTAGTCTCTTAATAAGAAGTTTAACCACTTGAGAGGAAAGGTCTAGAAAGATGGAAATCTACAAGTATGAAAGGGTGATTGAGAACTTGGAAATGGAACTCAAAATGGCTAACAAGAAAGTTGAAGAATTGAGAAAGAAACTGAAGAACTCGCTCAGCAAGAGAAAGGAGTTGGCACACCAATTGAAAGATACTCAGGATCAAGTTGAGGAACTTAAAGAATAGTTAGAGGGAAGCATGCATGATGAATCAGATGCTATAATATTAGAATTGTCTGAAAAGAACAAAAACCTTGTTGATCAAGTGAAAACATTGAAAAGAGAACAAGAAGCACAGTCGATAAGAATGTGTAAAATCATGGAACAAAAAGGAAAAGTTGAAGATGATAAAAGGGTAGCTAAAGAAGAGAGAAGGGAGATGAATACAAGACTAGATGGGAAAATAGGGAAATACTAAGGTTGACAAGAGTTCACTACAATATGGCAGACCAACTAGTTAGTGAAAATCAAGAAATTGCAAGGAGAGTTGGAGAGATTATTGACCTGAGATATAAAAATGGACACTTGAAGAATGATCTAAAATCTGAGAGAGATGTTAATGAAGTCTTGAAAATAAATAAAGAAGCATTGAATATTATGGATGAACAACTGAGAAATTAGAGACAATCGAGAGATACTTCTAAACTTGGATACAATGCAAACCACACCACTGAGAAGGGTGAGTCCTCCAAACAAGTAGCCAACTGAGATAATATTTATATTCCACCAAAGAAAATGAAGCTTACATGTTATCATTGTAGGAAACTAGGACACAAAACAAATGTCTATAGGTGCAAAAGAGATAATCCACTAAATACTCCTAAGTTTAATGGTCATTGTTACAATTGTAATAAGTATGGTGATAAGGCATTTTTATGTAGATCAAGAGTTAATAAACATCCAAGGAAGCCAAGATTTTAATGTTACTATAACAACTACAAGAGATATGGGCGTAAATCTAGAGAATGCAGATCACAAAGAAAAAATGAAAAATGGGTCCCTAACCGACAGAATGATGCAAACAACTAACAAAAACCAACTATACCATGGGATTATAATACAAGAATCACTTGTACTACATGTGGAATATTTGGTCACATTGTTGCAAATTGCTTTAGGATGCATGGTATGAACAATGGGAAATCATGGAGAAACTCTGGAATGGCTTGTTTCCATTGTCACAAGGTCAGTCACCTAGCCAAGGAATATCGGTACTGAAATAAGGATTCAATCGAGGACCAACCGAGTGAAAAGATTCATGTTAACATTGATGATATTAGAGAGAAGATGAATAAGACTTAAAGAAGGAAGTATCAAGATGATGGAACAAAACTTGGAACATTCTGATAGCACCACATCCTATGGATCGAGTGCATCCATCTTCACTTAATAGTTCAAAGGTATGTATAGGAGATGATAACCTAAATTCTATTATAAATTGGTTCCTAGAATTAGTGAAAAGTTCCATATTAACATATTAAGATGCATTTGGATAAGAGTTGAGAAGTTAAAATTTCATATGTTGATCGATAAAGTGTATGAGTTATTTTACTCCATTCGGTAAAGCAAAGTGTAGTTTGGTTATCGGTTAAATGAAGTAGGTAAGGAGCATGTAATACAAATTTTATAGCCATTGGAAGCCTTAACCTAGGAATAACTATAAATAGAGAGCATGATATTTCATTTTTACCTTACACTTTCGCAAGCACTTGAAGCATTTGACACAGAAGAGATCACCAAATGATTTAGGGCAATTAGTTGAGCATTATGAGCATTTGCAAAGAACATTCAAGGTATTTTGAGTGTTTATCGAGTTATGTTCACAAATTATATTTACTATTCAATTGGAACCCTAATGTTTTTTTAACATCCCTAAGATCAAGATGGCACCTAAGATACAAAAACTAGTAATAGTTGAAAAGATTGATCCTATGAATCCAAAGTATAAGTTGCCTCCCGTTGTTGCTACAGAAATTAACAAAGTTGGAGCCTTATCATCTATCCCACCAAGGGTTATATTGATTGAAGATGTATGCACCTTCATCCACTACAAAATTGGAGAAATATGCCAAGGAGAGATTGACACATCATACTGGAACCTGTGTGTGAATGGAAATTTGAAAGCGACCACACACATTTGCAGACTAAGGTTTTGTTCCATGCTATGCATGTACCGATATTTTCCAAGCATGAATAGATAAGGATAGTATTAAGCTGAGTACATGATCAGTTCATGTGGCTTGATGGACCAATGAAGATCACAAAATATGTTTTGCACATGGTAACAAGATTTTTGGTTGGTGATAGACTGAGGGCATATAAGAAAATGGATAAGAACAAGCTATGTGAGCTTACCAAAGCTAAATCGGATGGAAGAGGACTGAATTTATCTGGAATTGAAGATCTTGAGTTGAATTTTTCATCCAACATCATATCCTACTAAATGTTTCAATCATCTCAGGTAGATAGTGTACTCTATGGAGTAGTTGGCATAGAATACAAAATTGTCAAGAAGGATATGAAGATAGATCTTTGGTAGATATTTTTGAAGTAGTTGGATCATAACATGAATACCATAGGGAAAGAAAAATCAAAAACTTTGAAATTCAGACCACTATTGGTATGTATTTTCTTCTACTTCCAAATTTTCTTTCCTACAGTCGGTGAAGTAACTTGGAAAATAGATAAACCGATTGTTTATCAGATTAATTATTTTATTCAAGGGATGGGAGATAATTTTAATTTGATCATGAATGATTATTTTGTCAAATGTCAATCAAGAATGCATAAAAGATTCAGAATTCCACCTCACTTAGTGGAAGAATACAAAGATGAACTATGTTTTGAGGTTGATACTAACACTTGTATCATAAGAGTTGTGGAACCTAGAACCAAGTGGTTACCACCTATGGGATATGAGATGAACATAGATGCTACATAAATTCAAATCAAAGGACTATTGGAGAAACCATTTGATATAATTTCAACTCGGTATGGAGCATTTGAGGAGGTAAAAGAGAAAATTAAGTTAGGTATATTGATACCTGAGCCAATTGGGAAGACTAGCAGAATGATAAGCACACTATATGAGAATCTCGGTATTGTTGTTGTTGGTGAAGAAGTTGTTGATACATAAAATCCTAAGGAGAAGAAGAGTAGAGTAAAGAAAGAGACCCCTAGCCCAGTCGGTGTAAGACCATCCACAAGGTCTATCTCCACACTGAGAAAGAAGAAAAAATTAGAAGTAGAACCAGTAAAAATAAAGACCTACATCAGAGAAAACAAGGCAACAGGAAGGCCTAGAAGGAAGTTGAAGTTGAAAAAGAAAAGTGATGCTGAGCTGAAAGACCTATCACAATTCAAGGTTGTACCAAGTAAAGGGAAGAGTCTTGATGAATTTCTCAAGATACTTGATAAATATGGTGGATATTTTGTTATTAAACAGTTAAAGTATGACAAGAGGAGTGATGAAGATAAGAATAGAATTGAAGAGGTTGTCATTTCTACATTACATAAGTTCATAATAACACCAGTTGAAGTAGCACTGAATCTTGAAGGAGAACTCTATCAGAAAATAGATGCCAGATGGAAGTATGTTCTTGCCGCTAAGAAAGAAATGAGAGAAAGGTCCCTTGCAATCACTATCCTGAACCTAACAAAGAAAGAAATCAAAGATACCTTACTGGAATATTCAAAGAGATTATGAGTGAAGGGAAAAGCATTGAGCATCATGGTCGGTAAATTGGAAGAAGTCCAAAAAGACATTGATGATCTTTGGAGAAAGATCTTCTCTATGGATCAACCGACTATTGAAGGAGTCAAAGAACAAGAGGACAAGTCTAAACATGTTGACTTGATAACAAATCAAGAATAATTTATTATTGAAGACATAACTGAGCAAGATCTGGATGAAACAATAAAATTTGATAAAGATATCAAGGCAACAGAGGCTATAAAAACTGAAGTTATGGATGTAGATGATTATGCTAAGGAAAGGATAATGGAAGAAGATCCTATCATTGAACAAGTTCTAAATTTTCCTGAGATAGAGGAAGTTATATTAGAGGTTACAAGAGAATTAACTACCGAAGATGATGCCCCCCTACAAAGCCAAAAAAGGAAACTGAGGAAACAAAAGAGACTGAAATAGCACAAGGTCAGAATGAAGAGTCGATAACTCCTACCAAGAACACTAAACAATAGAAGGAACCAAAGAAAGAATAGGTTAAAGAAAAATAAAAGGTTGAATAAAATAAAGAAGAGAAACAAGAAACGAAGGAAGAAAAGAAAAAAGAAGAGCAAAAGAAAAAAAAAAAGGAAAAAGAGAATACATCTACACAATCTAATGCAAAGAAGGCATCTACTTCTGAGGGAAAATCAAAGAAGAGAAAGTCTAAGAAAGAGGTTGACATAAGCCAACACATTTTTATTCAAAAGGTTGATATCACAACCTTGAGCCCAAAGGAACTCTCTTAGTTTGGAGATCTATTGAAGAGAAAAGCTGCACAAGATAAGCTAATAGCAAAGAAGTAGAAAACATATGTTTTGGAGTAGGTGAAAGGTATTTTGAATGAGATTGTACCTAAGGCCACAATAAATGAGAAAGGTGATATTTAAAATCAGCTAAGAGAACTAGTCAGTCAGATTAACCAGCCTGGCACAGATACAACCAAGTATATGTTGCAAGTTCACAAGAAGGAAATGGAGACCAAAGTGATTGAATAAATCCTTCAATCAGCTGCATTAGACAAGGTAACTCTTTTTGAGTTAATAAATTAATTGGAAAATGAGTTGCAAAAAATTCTTTCATTATTTCAACAGATATGTTTGATATCCAATTTCACCAAGGAGATAAGAGAAAAAGGCAATAATGTAGAAAAAGAGCTCACCGAGTAGTTAACAAAAGTTTCCACTGAGCCTAAGTCTATAAAAGAATATTATGAAAGGATGAATCACTTGATGGGAGTGCAATATGAGCTAAGAAAGGAGGAGAATCATATCAGAATAGATCTACTAGAACTCCAAATAGTTTTGATACCCCATATTGAATCACTATAGACATAGATTCTCAAGGCCAAAGATTTAGTTAGCACACCGGATGTTAGTGCTATGGATAGTATGGTAAGTTTAACTGCAGATATAAGTGAGAAAATCATATTGTTGCAAACACTTAAGGACACATGGAAGGCAACACTCAAGGATGCAAAAGATAAGTACAAAACCATTTTTGACAAGATCCCCACATCGGATAAGCAGTAAGTTAATATTTTGGCATTTTTGTTAAAAAGGGGGAATATATATATAAGTTTTTGAAAAACCAAAAGAGGGAAATATGTATAAATGTATGAGGAGGAATATATAAAGTTGAAGATATGAGGAAGAATATATGTAGAGGAAGTAATACTTCATGGGGATTAATATGTTTACCAAGGAAGAGGAATAGACAATGACAAATTTTGAATTTTGTTGAAGACTTTGAAGGTTTTTAACAAACATACCAAACTAATGCCAAAGGGGGAGATTGATACTCCTAAGATTTATTTTGTTGTCATTAGTTATGAGGAAGTCACATTGTTTGTCAAAGTCATTTGGTAGTGAAGGAAAGACAAATCAGTAAAGCAAGGAAAGCTATTCGATAAAGGAAATAAGAATACAGGTAATTTCCATAAAGGCAAAGCAAGTTTAGACACCGAACAAGGTAGAACCAAGCACTAAGAACTAAGTTGTATCGAGAAACAACATCAACCGAACTAAGAAGAGAAGATAATTACTGAGTTAAGGAAAATGTGTTACCGAGCATAGCAAGCTGACACTAGGAGAATATTTAAGTACATTGAACCTGGACACTGAACAAAAAATAGTTTATAAATCTCGAGGAGATCATATAACGAAACATTGGAGAATGAAACATGATGATTATACATGATTACAAGGTGATATCTACCAATGATAATTAGGTATTAAATATGCTTTAGAGGAGTAACCAATTCTAGCACTGCTTGAAGAGATGATTCTAGAACACCTAGCACCGCTTCTAGAGTTGTATATAAGTGGATCAGAGTGTAAAGGGTAGAGAGAGAGAGAGAGAGAGAGAGAGAGAGAGAGAGAGAGAGAGAGATATATATATATATATATATATATATATATATATATATATATATATATATATATATATATATATATATATATATATATATATATATATATATATATATATATATATATATATATATATATATATATATATATATATATATATATATATATATATATATATATATATATATATATATATATATATATATATATATATATATATATATATATGAATGCAAGAGGAGACTGCATGCATGAAGAAGATATTACTGCGAAGGTGATGAGAAGAGAGTTTGATAAGAATATGACTGATGTAAGTTTGATAGACATATTTTGTGTTACTGATTAAAGATTAATCAGATTTGTAAAGTATCTTAACTGAGAAGATCCTAATAGATATTATTTTGTAAATCCTTTAACCAGGTGCAGTTCTTAGATTAGAATTATAAAATCCTTTCACAAGGTAGACTTAATAGTCTAAAAAATCTTAACTGAGTTAATACTCTTAACAGGGTAAGCTATCAAAAAATAGTTAACATTGTAGCTCTAACCGAGAAAGCTTTTTACAATAGTAGTAAAGTGTTGTGGGTATCATCTGCACTGCAATTATTATCCTCTAACAAGGATTTATGCTATAATAAATATTTTTGTTATGAGTTAGCTATTATATCTTTTATATGTTTCATGTGATGCATGCAAATGTTAAGGAATAGGTAAATGATTGAGGGAGAAATTTCAAATAGTTTAAAAGTATTTTACAGTACTGATTCACCCCTCCCTTCTCAGTACTTACCTTTTCATACTTAGTTCAACAGTTGTATTGAAGATCAGATGCTGCAAATGTATGGTTGGTTTCATGGATGTCTATAGTTGATTCATTTCAATTTACAGAGGTTTGCATGATGATTTGAGTGAGATAATGATTTCTAAGTTGGTATAGGTATTCTGAGATGTCTATAAGTGACAATGTTTCAATTTTTGGTTTAGTGAGGTTTGGTATTGCAATATTTTTAGTTGTGGACCTTATGAAATATTTAGGACATGGATGTGTGTCCTTGGCTTGATTGGTTCATGATTTGGAGGATCGCGAGCTATTTTTCTTGTTTGATTGAGGTTCCTATTGTGATCTTGTGGTTAAGTTCAAAATTATTGATAATTTCTGATATTAGAGTTATTGAGGATGTTATTGTGGTAATTCATGGTGCTTGTTGATGTTTCTAGATCATGTTTCATTTGTGTTACTAGATCACATTGATTGGTGTGATTGTGTGTGGAGATTTTTTATTGG
Source organism: Chamaecyparis obtusa (assembly GCA_027943335.1). Lineage (NCBI taxonomy): Eukaryota > Viridiplantae > Streptophyta > Pinopsida > Cupressales > Cupressaceae > Chamaecyparis > Chamaecyparis obtusa. Next base: position 803,792 of record BSBK01005388.1, read on the forward strand.
TGATTTTATTTCTCTATGTTCTTCACCAACTTGGTGATGTAGCATGTTGTGATAGATCGAGGCAAAATTATTGGAGTTGTTGCATGTTCAAGGTTGAAGATTTGGATTAGTGTTATGTCTTAGTTGACATACAGTGGATTGCATTAATGATTATATTATAATTGATTAAATATTTTGTATAATTGGGTGTTAAGGGTTTAGCTGACCTTATTTACTCTTTTGAGGTTGATGAATAGTATAAATGAAATTGAATCCCTTTGTGGATCATGTTTATGTGTGTATGTGCGAAGGTGTGTGAAGGTGTGCGAAGAGGTATGATTGGAATATACAATTGAGGTAAAGATCAGATGTGTATGTACTTTATTGGAACTAAACAAGCATATTCAAGATGTTATTCAATAGTTCAGACATTATGGATTGTTGTCCACTGTCGATTGTAGTCCATGAGATTTTTGTAAGGTAGCAAGCATTGTGTTTGAGCAATGAGCTCTAGGAAATACTCTTGAATGCATGTGCATTCCCCTTGAAATAATCTTAATAGGGTATAGTGTTTTTAACAAAGTACATCATTTGTGGGTTCCATCCCCATCGTGGTTTTCCCCCTAATAGGGTTTCCACACAAAAATATTGGTGTTATGTGTTGTTGTGGATTATTGGTTTCATGCTTAATTATAAGATATATAGTTTAAGGTTTATTTTATGCTAAGTTAGTTTATGTTCATGAGTTTTGGACACAACTAATTCACCCACCCCCCTCCCCTCTTAGTTGTGTGGTGTTGCCTTATTTCTATCAAGTTTTTCTTCTATCAACTTATTCTCACTTAACACTTATTACATATAGGTGATTCTCATAAGAGTGAAACATTATGACTTATTGAGATATCACATATCTTAGTGCTACTTTGAATCAACCATAGATTTTACCCCAATTTTAGCTTAGTAATCTTGCTACCTCATTTGTAAACTATTCAACAATTTTTTTTTCTTATGAGTCATTCATTATAAAACTTCTTAGATAATTTATTTTGTATTAACATTTTTTCAATATCTAATTACATATTTTCTAATTCAATCTTCATCAACCCATTTTTTTGCTCAATATGTGACATTTTCATAATGTGCCAACTTATGCAATATTTTTTCAAGATTTAACTACATAGTTTTTTACTGAACTTGCATTGACTCAAATTTTATGACAGAGTTTCACAAGAAACCATATCTCATTAGCATTAATTGAATGGTTAATTTAGTATGCATCACATCTAACGATATTCTCAAGGGTAAAGCATTGGAACTTCTTGAGAGTTCACCCATTCTAGTACTACTCTAAATTTTTCATGCTTTAGCATAGATTTTATCCAAGATCAAGTCCACTTAGTTTGCTACCCCATTAGAAAAACCTTCAAAAAAAATTTTGCCTTGTGAATCATATATTATAATAGGGCTCCTTAATTCATTCATTTTCTAGTAGGTCCAATGTTTCCATAGTGTATTGAATTCATGTTTTTTAATAGGATTTTTAATATTTTTTTAAGAATCTTTATCTATGTGTATTTTGTGAGTAGTGATTTACAAGAACACATCTCTCATGGGCATGAAGGGTCAACTTAACATTTATTACATCTAGGTGATGCTCATTGAGGTGAGGCATCAAGATTTCTTGAAAGGTCAAGAATCACAATAATACTTTGACTCAAATGTGCTTAGCTATGAAAATTATCTCAATATGAGTCCCACTTAGCTTTCTACCCCATTTACAAAACTTTCAACAAGTTTCAAGCTTGGAAAACTATTCATTGTAGGGCTCCTTAACTCATTCATTTTCAAGTCAGTGTTGTTTTTGGAACCTGTCAAATAATGTGATTTATTTTTGTGAATATGCATATTTTCATATTTTAGGTCAAAAATTTATTTTTCTTGATCCTCAAACCCACATAAAAAATCTATATGTAGAGAAAAAAAGTTTGTAAGTGATCAATAACATTTCTTCCTTTTATCAACCAAAAAAAATACCAATTCAATAATTTTGTGTTGATATCAAGAAAACACATAGTCATGTACCGTGTCTTAGATATATCTAGTGCATATCTTGATACCGCATGAAAACACTTTGATACTTCTCAAAGAGTGCAAAAATATGTTTGTTTATGTACCCTAGATTCTATAAACGTAAATGAATCAAGGCTAGTCCTTAAATACTACATGAAGCTTGCAATAAAATATTTTGCACTTCAAGTCCTCATGTAATAACTAGATGGACCTTAAATTTAAATTTGAATTTACCAAATAGATCAACAAAATTCATAATGTGTACTAACTTTAAACAAAAACATATCATTTATACACTTATTATTTTCAAAATAATCTACACCCAAATAAAAAATAAAACAACTACAAAAAATCAAATTACCAAATTTAAACAAAAGCATACCATTTATATACATATAGGTGAGTAGTGAGTAGTGAATAGTGATTTACAAGAACCCATCTCTCACAAGTATGGTCCACTTAACATTTATTACATATAGGTGATGCTCATTGAGATGAGGTGTCAAGACTTCTTGGAAGGTCGACAATCACAATACTAATTTGACTGAAATGTGCTTTACTAGAATATTTATCCCAAGATGAAGCCCACTTAGCTTGTTACCTCATTTACAAAACTTTCAACAAGTTTCACACTTTACAAACTATTCATTTTTTGGACTTCTTAACTCATTCATTTTCAATTAGGTAGTATTCTTAGAATGTATCAAATAATGTGATTTATTTTTGTGAATATGCATTTTTCATATATTAGGTCTTTTTTTTCTTTTGATTCTCAAACCTACATAGAAATGTTTATGTAGACAAGAATATTGTGAGTAATCAAGAATATTTTTACATTTTATTCACCAAAAAGGATACCAATTCAATAGTTTTGTACCAAGATAAAATAAATAAATAACATGTAGTAATGTACCATGCCCTAGAAATTTCTCTAGTGTAGAATTTGATGCAACATGAAAATGCTTTGAGTATTAATTTGCCCTAGATTCTAGCAATAATATAGTTATCACTTCAAATCATTGCATAATAAATAGATGGAAAGTTCAATTTCAATTTCAATTTACAAATAGATCAACAATTGAAATTTTGTATTAAATTAGAACAAAAGCATATTGAAATTATGTATTAACTTTAAACAAAAGCATACCACTAATATACTTATGCTTGACAAATAATCTACATTCAAAATGAAAATAAAAACAATTACAAAAATATAAATGAGATTACCAACTTTAAAAAGAAGCAATAATTTTATATATGTATGCTTTAAAAACAACTTACACCAAGATGAAAATAAAAACAATTACAAAAATCCAAATGAGATTACCAACTTTAAACAAAAGCATATCATGTATATGCTTATGCTTTAAAAACAACCTACACATGGAAATAAAAATAATTACAAAAGTCCAAATGAAAGTACCAACTTTAAACATAAGTATACCATTTATATATTTATGCTTCAGAAACAACCTACACTCAAAATGAAAAATAAAAATTCTTACAAAAATTGAAATTAGATACCAATTTTAAACAAAAGCATACCATTTATATATTTATTGCTTTAAAAACAATCTACACTCAAAATGAAAATGAAATCCCTTAGGAAAAATCTAATTAGATGTCAATTTTAAACAAAGTTACCAGTTATGTAGTATTGCTTTAAAAATAATTTACACCCAAAATGAAAATGAAAACCCTTATAAAAATATAAATTACATGCAAACTTTAAACAAAATGTACCATTTATATACTTATAACTTAAAATAAACTACACTCATAACTAAATGAAAACGATTACAAAGATTCATATTAGATACCAACTTTAAACAAAACATACCTTTTATATACTTAACTTTAAAAACAACCTACACCCAAAATGAAAATGAAAACAGTTACAAAAGTTCAAATTAGACGCCAACTTTAAATAAAATATCATTTATATACTTTTAAAAACAACCTACACCCACAAAGAAAATGAAAATGGTAAAAAAAAAATATTATAGACCAATTCTAAACAAAAACATACTATTTACATATTTATTACTTGAAAAACAACCTACACCCAATTCACATCAGATGTCAATTTCAAACAAAAACATACTATTTATATACTTATTGTTCTAAAAACAATCTACACTCAAAACAAAAATGAAAACAGTTAAGAAAATTCACATTAGATATTAACTTTTAACAAAAACATATCATTTATATACTTATAGTCTAAAAATAATCTACACAAAAAGAAAAATCCCTTAAAAAATTATAATTAACTAGACTTTAAACAATAACATATCATTTTTTATAAATAAAACAAAGAAATAAATTAGTTGCAAATTAGTTTCTAGATTTGATTGTGTGAGTTTTTTAGCAACGACGTTTCATCATCAGGAATAGACAGAGAAGAATGAAAAATAAAATGTTTTTAAATAAATTAGTATCAATAACAAATCATTTAGACACTTGTTACCTTAAAAAACAACCCACACCCAAAAATCAAATTACAAAAATTCAAATTAAATACCAATTTAAGAAAAAAACATGTCATTTAAACACTTATTACCTACATTAAAAATAACTTACACCGAAGACGGAAAAAAACCGTTGAAAAATATCTCGGACTCCCGCGTGAGATGAAGGCAGTAATAATAGTGAGATTTAGTAGTGGGAGAAATGTGAAGCACCGACATACGTACGAGAGGAAACACGGCAAACTTTGCTCCCTCTTTATTTTTCACACTACCAAATTTAGGTGTTAAATATGAAAGGTTAGAGTAAAATATCAAATCAGTTACCAACTAAAACAAAACAAAAATATGCATAAATTTTGTGCAGGGTCAAAACGTCTACCTAGATGAAAATCTATGGTAGCTTAGAGCAATGATGAAATACACCTTTTTCAAAGGAATGATGAGGATGGTAGGGCCCCTTGTTGTTAGGTTATAGGGATTTGTCCCCTTCCAATATTTTAGTTAGGTTGTCATGCCATTGTATGTAGTTAGTACAACACCCTTAGCCGTTGACCTCATCCACTGGTGTTTCTGGCTTTGTCTAGGGTGTACTTTTATTAAAATAATATTTATTGAATTTGAGAATTATGATTGAGAATTTCCTTTTTAAATATCTATAGGGGAAGTGTACTAATAGTTCTATGAATGGTATATTGGATTTTGACATTTTTTCATTGTTGTTTCTGAATGTAATTTAAATGTTTATAACTATTGTTTTAGCTTTAGGGTAGTAACGATGCACCTTCTGGTATCTTTTATGTGCACATTGGTTAAACAGTGGCAATTTAAAGGTGTTGCCTAATACCTACTTAAAGTTGGTCTAATAATGGTGCACTATAACCACCTCAAAATTTGTCAATACTTATGTACAAATGTCCAAGTAGTTGTGTCATGTGAGTACCAATAAAGATGCACAACTCTGCCAATTAAAGTTCATAAATTCTAACTATTGGAGGACAAGTTAGCGGCTATTGGTACATGTGAAATGTATTAATGGACTTTTAGTTATCATTCTTGTAGTTTCCTTAATGTTAGTAATTGAGGCGTTGGGCAAGTAAGGAGTGAATAGTAATTGGAACATGGGTGGTAACAGGTGCTCTTCTCTCATTGTATATTGGAATTACATTATCGTTGCTCTTGTATTATAATGTCTAATTCTTTCGAGTATCATCTAGCTGAAATTGGTGTTTAATGGACTATTCATTGTTACGAGATGGATTTGTGTGTGAATTTGTTATTTATGAAATATGTTCAATGATTTTGACTTGAAAACTGCATAATGAAATCTTGACATAAATTTCATAATTTGATACTTTGCAAAATTCCTACTAATTGTCATTGCTTATATATTTTTAAATTACTTTGGTTTTATTTCTATTAGTTTTTAAAACTGGTACAAAAATATTTTCCAATTGTACACTCTATGAGCTTATATGATTGTGTCAACTATTATTTTTTGAAATATGGGTCAATAAATTTGTCTCGAAGACTATACAATGAAAGTTTGATATAAATATCATAATTTAATACAATGTGAAAAATACCACTACTTGTCATTGATAATATATTTTTAAATATTTTATAATTAGTTTGATTTTTTTAATTCATTTTAAAAAATCATTGTATAAATATGTTCTATAATTATGCACTCTTATGAGTTTATAAGATTTTGAAGCTTAAGTTACTTGTTCTTTAAGAGTAAAACAAAATTGACAAAATCTTAGAACATTTAATTTTGTAACTTTAAAATTCAAAAAAGTGATATTTATAATGACACCATTTCTTATTGTATATTAGTGAGTTAAAACTTAATAAAGAAATAAGATGTCAAATAAAATAAGTTTAGAAATTGTTGTTCTTAGACATGTTATATGCTTAAACATGTAAGAATGTTGTCTATTCAATTAGGTAAAATATCACATACAATTCTAAATGTAATATTCTAAAAGACAAGGTCAAATAGAAGTTTTAGGTAAATTAATGAAAAAATGTGAAAAGTGACATACTTTAAGCAAGGCAAATGCAAGTTTTAGATTAATCAATGAAAAATGTATGAGTATAATGTATCGTAATAGAGAAACCCAAGTGCAAGTTTTGGGTGGATTGATAAAAGAGATATGAGTGTAGCATGCCCAAATATTAGTGTTTATATATATAGAATGTATTTCTCTCATTTATTCACCTTTGATAAAACCTTTGTTTTTTGTTTTGTTTTTTTATAGAGTTATCCTTAAGTTTGAGTTTAATGTGTTGCTTTGGTGCACTATTTATATTCGTGATGGATGTTACATTTATGTAATCAATTTTTATCATCACATACTTATTTTTATTGAATTTCTAAAAAATATATATATATGTTTTGCTTGTATTTGCACATTTATTAATGAATGAACTATTATGTTGTTTCTTTATATTTATACTTTTTGTGAGCAATCAATTATCTAAATTGTTCTAGCACTATGTGTCAATTATTACATAGTAACAAAGCCTTGTTGCTCTTAGTCTAGTTCATCTCTTTTTTAGGGTTTTGGGATTTTCTCTATGAAATTATATTTGTAGGTAATTTTAGGTGAATTCAAGAACAAATGTAAGTTCACCATTATGTTTAGAGGCCCTAAAAAAATTAGTTTTAACTTTTATTACATCCAAATCGGTCACTTAGAAGCCAACTAACAAGGGTTTTCAAGCTATTTCTTACATGTTATTTTTAAGGTGGTAAGCTTTCAAAGTGTGTTGCAGTAGATGTTACATCGCCATCACATCTAGAGTATCCAAAATATCAGAAGATCTCATGTTAATTATTTTAAATTGAATGTTTTTCTCTAGAAAATCTTTTTGGTTAAATATGAAAACAAAAATAAAGGTTACATTATATTGTGGCAACATTTCACCAGTACTAGTGCATCCCTCTATCCACCATGTTCTACCTCTATAAAATCATCACTAACAACTTGTCACCACTAGAATGCTACCCAAGCATTATTTTTGCTTCATTTCGGTGCCACCAATGTCATTATTGTCATCAATACACTACCCATTAGCCATAACCTATATTATAACATAATACTCAAAAAACTATCACTTCATCCAATGGTCCATATCCTATCATGTGTCAGTACCCACAATTTCCATCTACATGGTAGACAAATCTCTGATACAACCTACCAAATTGAACTAATCATTGACCTCCATGTTAACAAATACTATAGGTATTCATCTATATTTAATGCCTACAATAATGCAATATTTTTAAGAATAATACCTTCTAACCAATGGTACCATCTACCACATCAAGGGGCACAATGAGTGCTAAAAGTTGTCATATCAATTGTGCAAATTACTTATCATCATTGTATACCCAAATTAGCTTGCCACATCAATATTGGGTGAATTATAGCCTATGGTAGTGGCTCATAAAGTATTGTCATTCTCCAATCACATGTTGACATCATCACTTAAAGAAACCTAGGTTACAGGATTTACATTTTCATTTTGACACCAAGAATTTGGAGGGCCATTATCAATTATCTAAACTATATTTAAGGTTAAATTATTATTTACTCTGGTTGTTCTTCAATACATACATAGTGGTAATCTTGTATTTTATATTAGTGCCTCTTATCTTAGTATTTGTTGTTTTATCAAACATTTTTTAAGCAATTTACATGATACTTTATAATATGCCAAAATATTGTGTAGGGATTATGTATTGAATGAATTGATATAAAGTTCCAAAAGTTGGGGGGTTTCATTATATTTTTTGACTATAACTTTGATGCAGGGGCATCCAAGGTTAAGGCAAGAGCATTCTTTGTCCTCTGTGAAACTGCATGAGGTGTTGGTATTTTGGCCGGTGTTACTCGGTTGCAGCTTTGACCGATGACCTCGGTCATTGAAGGAAGCTCGGTCACTAAAGGAACTTGGTAGTCCCTGGTGCTCGGTGAAAGTGTTACTTGGTCATGCCTACGGTGCTCGGTCGACACTAGTGCTCGAAGATGCCTGGCGTGGTCGGTTAATTCACTGTTGCTCGGTAGTTCTGGCTTACCAACTGGAGTTATGTGTGATTTGTTGAGCCAACTTGGTGCATTTATTGCTAGTAGCTATTTTTATAGGCCGACATGCTAAATTAAATATTTGTATACAATTGTAAGCCGACTTGTATAGCATTTAATTATTTGTTTGGGGAGTTAAGGGTTTCATCCAGCCAACTTGTGGCTAATGATTAGTATTTATAGGATGTTTGGGTAGATGTTTAAAGGGGAGGTGATAGATCTAGATGACTTGAAGGCTTAGCGAATCAGATATGAGATTCTGAAAGCTGAAGTTGGCAAAGTTGTGGAAAAGATCTTGCATGGTCATGCAGATCAGATTACTATCTAATAGTTGTTTGTACCAGAGCTAGTAGTTTGCACACTTAGAGACAAGGAGATTGCTTGGAGGCTTGCGAGCTCAAGTTTAGATCTACCTTAGGGTTTCCATCAGCTTCTGATTATCTTCAGAGCTGAACTAGCTAAGATTGTATTGGATTTGTTTGTGGATCTTGCAGAATTGTTTCTGTTTGTAATTGGCCCTAAGCCGGAAGGCCTTACAGTCGAGCATGTTAATGCAAATTGCTTAAAACAATTATTGTGTTATCTGTTGTGTTGAGTATTCTGCTGTGTAATTCTATTGGTTGTAAGGTTTGGACTGTCCTTCATTGGATCCACCATCCTTGACTGCATTAGGTGGTATCAGAGCTGAATTTTGTTCCTATTGGAGCTGGTAGTTGATCTTGTGAAGCAAAGGTTAACCTAGCAAGGCCAATCTTGCGAAGTTGATCCTGTTGGAGTAGAGATTGTGCGCAATCTAAATTGCAGATCCAAAGCACTAAACTTGTGAAATCTTTCCCTAGTTGTTTGTTCAAGGTAGCAGGTTGAGATCTAACTTGTACACAACTTGGAGATTGTCACAAGGTGGTCAGTGAGGGTTTGTTGCAGAGGGTTATTTTTGCATATCTTTGAGGATGCCTCCGAGAAGATTGGACCCTAAAGCTATTGCAGATCTTTGTGATTCTATGGAATCAAAGGTTTCTGATAAAGTTAGATCGGATGTCAGATCTGAGATAGAGTTGATGAAGGATGACATGGTCATCAAGATCATGGGTTGTTGCTGGTGTACCTTGGAATGTTGGTATTGAAGATGGCTATAAAGAAGCTGCTGAAGAATTTGAAACTATTAGATCTAGTGGTGATGACTGGAGGAACAGATCTGGTGAAGATAGAACTACTCGGTTGCATAGATCTGGAGCTCAGTTTAGCAATAGTTACTGAATGGAAGTTTCTACTTTCTCTAGTACTTTGAAGCTCAAAAATATGATTGATTGGATTGGTGAACTTGAAGATTTCTTTGAGCTGGAAGAAATTGAAGATCCTCTTCAAGTGAGATTAGCATAGACAAAGTTGAAAGGACATGTTGCTCTTTGGTGGAAGAACTACAAAGAGATAGAGAAATGAAGGTGAAACAAAGATCAATCGGTGGAGGTTGATGGTGACTAAGTTGAAAGCTAAGTTCATACCTTCTGACTATGAACTTGATTGGTTTAAGAAGTTGCAAAATCTGAAACAGAAGGATTTTTTTGTTGAAGATTATACCGAGGAGTTCTACAAACTTACTATTTGGTCTGGACACCGAGAGCTTGGTAAGGAAAAGGTAGCTCGGTATGTGAATGGTCTGAGATTCAATATTCAGGATGAGCTTTGTATGCTGAAGATTGATTCTATTGAAGATGCTTATCAGTATGCACTGAAGGCAAAAGATAAGTTGAAGAGGAAACAACCTAGTAATTCTCGAGGGAAGGAAAAGATTGATCACTTGGTGAAGGATAAACTGACTGATGCAGAAGATGAACTGAAACCTGTGGAACCAAAGAAGAAGATAGGTAGAGTTATCTTTAAGGGTACTTGCTATAATTGTGGAGAGGAAGGACACTATTCTTTTGAGTGTACATAGAAGAAGGTTGACTGATGAACTATTATGATGAATGAGAACATTTAGAATGAATTTGAATCAGAGAACTTGCTACTTTGGTGAACATTGCTCAATACAAAGGAGGAACCTTGTCAGAGGAGTAACTTGTTTAGAACCCGATGCAAGTCTAAAGGTAAACTCTATGATGTTATTGTTGATAGTGGTAGTACTGATAACCTTGTTGCTAAGGACCTGGTTCAAAAAATTGGTTTGAATAGAATGAAGCATCCTTGTCCTTATAGGATTGGTTGGTTACAAGATGCTCATCCTTTGGAAGTAACAGAACAATGCTTCATTGATGTTCAGATTGGCCAGTACAAGGATCTTGTGTTATGTGATATTATGAAGATGAATAGTTGTGATATATTGCTCAGTAGACCTTGGCAATATGATTGCAGAGCTATTTATGACTATTTCTGGAATGTGTTTACTATTGAGAAGGATGACAAGAAGTTTTCACTGATGCCTTTTCTGGATACAACGCTCGGTAGGAGAAGCCTGAGTATTGGTAGCCGAGTGGAGATTGTGGATCCAAAGAAAATGAATGATCAGTATGGAGAACCGACCTATATATTGTCAAGAAAAGACTTAAAGAGACAAAGGAAACTAAAGCGGAAGAATTTACAATTAGAAAAGGTGGAGGACTTGTATGTGAAGAACTAGTTCGGGATTTATGGGCTGAATCCTGGAAGATGTTCTTCTCACATATGAACATCTTTTGTAACCTGGGGTGTCTAATGTAGGGGCATCCAAGGTTAAGGTAGGGGCATTCTTTGTCTTCAGTGAAACTGTATGGGGTGTTGGTATTTTGGCCGGTGTTAGTCGGTTGCAACTTTGACCAACGACCTTGGTTACTAAAGGAAGCTCAGTCACTCAAGGAACTCGGTAGTCCCTGGCATTTGATGAAAGTGTTACTCAGTCATGCCTGCAGTGCTCGGTCAACACTAATGCTCAGCGATGCCTGGCATGCTCGGTTAATTCACTATTGCTCGGTAGTTTTGGCTTACCGACTGGAGTTCTGTGTGATTTGTTGAGCTGACTTGGTGCATTTATTGCTGGTAGCTATTGTTATAGGCCGACATGTTGAATTAAATGTTTGTATACAATTGTAAGCCAACTTGTATGGCATTTAATTATTTTTTTTGGGAGTTAAGGGTTTCATCCAGCCAACTTGTGGCTGATGATTAGTATTTATAGGATGTTTGGGTAGATGTTCAAGGGGGAGGTGATAGATCTGGATGACTTGAAGGCTTAGTGAATTAGATCTAAGGTTCTGAAAGTTGAAGTTGGCAAAGTTGTGGAAAAGATCTTGCATGGTCTTGCAGATCAGATTACTATCTAATAGTTGTTTGTAGCAGAGCTAGTGGTTTGCACACTTGGAGACAAGGATATTGCTTGGAGGCTTGCGGGCTCAAGTTTAGATCTACCTTAGGGTTTCCATCATCTTTCAATTGTCTTCAAAGTTGAACTAGCTGAGATTGTATTGGATTTGTTTGTGGATCTTGCAAAATTATTTCTATTTGTAATTGGACCTAACCCAGAAGGCCTTACAATCGGGCATGTTAATGAAAATTGCTTGAAATAATTATTGTGTTATCTTTTGTGTTCAGTATTCTGCTGTGTAATTATGTTGGTTGCAAGGTTTGGACTTTCCTTCATTGGATCCACCATTCTTGACTGCATCAAACTTCTACCCTTTCATTGTTAAATTATGTCACCAAAACTATGTACTAGTGAGAAGTGACCTAGAATATTATGCATAACAAGATATACCACCTATCTCTTTGGACTCATTTTTTAGCCAAGTGATCATCTTTAAATAAATTTGCATGTTATAACTTCAAATAGATCACAACGAGTACCCTTATAATTCTTGAGTTGTGATCAAACAAATAATTAGATATTCACTTGAATCTCAATTCATTTATGATGTTTTTACGGTTAACCCTACACACACTAATGTTATAAATATAATAATGGAGTTTCTACATGTTCTAATTATAGTGAGATCATAGCTTCTCCAAATGCTTCTAATATATATTTTCTCTAGGTTCATTCATTATTATAAGGTCATATAATAGGTTTATATAATCTCACCTTTGGGATCGTTATGACACTATCAATGACCTATTTCTCCTCTTTGATGATAGATCACCTATGTCTTCATCATCTTCTATGAATATGTTAAGGATACATATAAGCCCTTATTCTCTTTTCCACCCCTTCATGTTTTCATTATTATGCATGCTACAATCAAGTACCTAAGTTTGTTAATCAAATCGAGTAGCATTTCAACATACGAATGGAGAAGTATGAGCATTTTACATAGATCAACATGTTTCCTCTCTTCATTCCACCTCTAGAATGAGAATTTATCAAGTCTACATGACAAGGATTATGTTATAAAGGAATATATATTTAAATATGCATTAAAACCTAATTCAACACTCAATAAAAGGATTATTTGATATTGTATCTTCTTTTTGGGACTTTCATCTATGATCTTTATATGGAATTTAGAAGGTTATTCATTTTAGGTTACCTAGTCCCTTCTCTCTTTTGTCTCTTTTATTGAGGGGTTTTTCTATGTATCCATTGAAGTTGTGCTTAAGGGGGTTTTAGTGTACTTATACATTCAATATATATCTCCCATGCATGCATTCACTTGGTCAAATTGAAAAATCGATATCCTAACTAGATGTGAGGCCCTACCCCAAGCTCGTCATATATTTATTTTTATCCTTATGATAGACCTAGCATTCGATACTCTATTTTGATACATTATGGATGTATACTCTATATGACATGGATGTGATCACTTTGGTTTGTGGTGCACCTTAATTTATGATGTTTTTCGTACTCCCGATGATGAGTTTATGATGCATTATGATTTTATTATGGTTAATTAACATAAATGAATATTGATTATGCAATTGAGTATATCCTTATGTGAATTAATTAGGAGAATGAAAATTAATGAAATTATGATGAGATGTGGTCTTATTGTAAATTAAATGTTAGGTGCTTAAATGTTATTTATCTGTGCATATAATTTCATGTGGAAAATGCAATGGAAAGGTGTGGATTGTTCTATTGGGTTGACTTATGAATTGATTATGTGGAGATGTTAATCAAATGTCAAATGCTTATATGATGTTATTTTCATGTATCTTATGTTGGCAAGTGATGTTTTGGGGCACTAGGGATCACTTAAGGGTTTTCATTTATGGAAACACTTATGTTGGAGTGATCGCATGTAGAGAGTTTTGGTACTAGAGTCACAGTCATGAAAATGACTAAGTACAGAATCAGGATAATAGTGTATTGTGGTACAATTTTGGTTAGCGATGATAGTGTATGATGTATTATGGCTTGAAAAGTTAGTAGAAGATATTTTGGGATATGTAGGACCTTCAGTTAATATCACATGTGTTTTGGTGATCAGATCAGCGAGATACAGTGATCTAATGGTATGCGAAGATAGAGAATCAGTGTAATAGGGCACACGAACAGTTGTAATGATTGAGAGAAGGATAGTGGATATGGTAACATGCTAAGTCAAATGGATGAAGTATATTACTGACACTTTGGTAATATAAGATTTTCAACTCCATGTTTATCATTTACATAATTTATTATTATGTTTTGTATGGTATTTGTGAAGCCAATTGGATGGTAGAATTTGTATAAGTATAGAGTATTTTGTGGAAGCGATAGGTGTGAAAATGATGATGATGTGATGGATGTGAGTCTAAGAGTAGAGAGAAGATGTGAGATCAGTGTTTGACAGAGCTATAACTAGAACTATCTAAGTAAAGGAAGTGCTTGTATTGTTCATTTTTGGAGAACTCTTTGAGATAGTTTTTTATTGTAAGAGTTGTATGCTCACCTCCTTTAACTAGGTGTTTGTATCCCCTAACAGGGTTTTGTATTCCTCTAACAAGGAAATGTACTATGTAATAATCATCTCCTAACAGGGCTAGATCTCCTAGCAGGGATATGATATTTTAGTGCATAGTTGTGGGTACCATCCCCACCAGGGTTTTCCCTTAGCCAGGGTTTCCTCAAGAACAAATCATGGTGTCATGAGTTATGTTTTGTGCTTATATGTTCTTTTCATTTCAACATTATTATGGTTTATTTATAATTTTTTGAAGTTTAAATTAAAGTGAAATAATACTGATTCACCCCTCCCCCCCTCAGTATTACCTAATCCTAAAAATTTGTATCAGAGTTATTGGTGCTTGGAGAGAAATCCTAATAGCTTAAGGGATATTAGAATGGATTCAAAAATTTTGCAAGAGAACTTTGAAGCAGCACTTGAAGATCTGGACAAAGAGAAGGCTGAGAATGGCGTATTGAAATTCAAATTGAGAAGAGCATAAGGTTTCATCAGGAAACTTAAGGAATGGCTTGAAACCTCAAGAAATCGGAAATAAGACCTTATGGAAAAGATCAATGAAGATTCAGATAATGATACATCAGATCAAGTAAAGAAGCTGGAGCAAGAAAAAGAGAAAATCGATCTTCTGATGATTAAAGAGATTCAACATGAAGAGGATGCAAGAAATAAAGTTTAAGAGTCACTAAAAGAAGAAAATGAGAAGATAGGACAAATGAAGACTAAACTTGACCATTACAAGGATAAGTGTTAGGAATTGGAGAAGTACAATCAGATCATAAAAGGAGAACTCACTCAATCCAAATTACATATTGAGAAGTTTCACATGAGCATTGATAAAAGTGATGAGCAAAGAGCGAGATAGAAACCTAAAGGAGATATGACTGGAGTTGGATTCAATTAAGAAGAATGTTATAAGACCAATGAAGAAGAAAATGAAGTGAAGACTAAAGAAAGACCTACTCATGAAGAACCTAAAGAACATATCAGACCTTTTAGAGGTAGATGCTTTGGATGAAACAAAGTCGGACACATGAAAAGAGATTGTAGAAGTAAAGGTACCTCTAAACCCTTTACAAGCTACTGGTATAACTATTATGATTATGGACACAATAAAGTAGATTGTAGAAAACTAGATCAGTCTAGGTATAAACAAGATTATGTCAAAGAAGAATCAGTAGCCAAGATCACGTGCCTCAAATGCAATAACTCTGGGCATACTGCAAGGTATTGTAAGCTATAAGTAAATCAGGATAGAAGGAGACCCCCTACATGTTAAAAATGTAACAACCTTGGACACATTGTGAAGTTTTGCAGATACAATGGAGAGGACAATAGAAGAGGACCAAGAGAACCAAGAGGACCACCTCTTGTGGTTATAAGGAAGAATGTTGGTGACAGTGGAAAAAGTCTTAATGAGTATATGAATGAGTTTGAGAATCATTTCAAGAAATCATAAATTAAAGAGGATGACAAGATATGGAAGGTAAAAGAATTCAATAAGGTATTGGTTTAGGGAGAGACAGTAGATGATACTGTGTCTTCGCGTGATGAATTCTTGAAGACATTGACCTAGAAGGCTACATGGCCTTGGGAGGAGCATTGGATGTAGATAATAGATTATATCCAGCCCCTGTGTATGTGGACTAAGCTCATGCGAGCTTAGGTATAGTATGTATAGATACTATAGAGTGTGTGGTTGAGAATGCAGTACTTGGAGATTCATTTTTCGTGTTTGCAAGATTTGTAGTTACTGAACAGCATGCAAAGTTGAGCTACTTGTGATTAATGAACTTACTCAACTTGAAAAGGATAAAAAGGCTTGAAAGATATCATTTTTGCACCATTTTTTGATCAGCGACTAAGGAGAGAAGAGTTGTGAAGTATTCCAGTCATCTAGCAGAGAGATTGTGTGATCGTGTGAAGCAAAGTTATGGATTTTTGCACTTTAAAGGTATTTAGACTTATTCTCTTTGAGAAGTTATGGATGCACCGGTAATCTTTGATTTTGTGGATAGACCTAGATATAATTTTAAGAGACATCCATTTAATTCTTGTGAGGATGATCCGGAAGGAGCGTTTTCACAAACCCATGTCGGTGTGTTGCATAGAGAAGACATTAGGGCATATATATACATTGCAAGTATGAAATCATAGGACATGTAAACATTTATCATGAATTGGATGCAATGATAGAAGAAGATGGGTCAATGGTAGAGGAGTTTAAGCACCTAGAGAATCAGTCTATCATTAAGCTAACCCTACTAGCGAAATTCACTAAAATGAATGGTTTAAGATTATCCTTAGTAGAATCCATGATCAATTCATATGGATTGGATAAAAACCAATGAAGATATGTGCACATATGATTCATGATATAACTAGATTAGATAATGATGGAGCCCTTCCAATAGTAGAAAAGAATATAAGAAAACAGGTGGAAACCCTAACCCATTTAAAGTGGGATAAGAGAGCAATGACAGTCAATGACATCTTTCAACAAGATTTTAGGTTGGTGGCAATGATATTGGGCTAAAAACTATTCTATAGCAGTAGACCTAACTCTGTATCTTCTGGAGTTATCATGATGGCTTATAGGATGGTCAAGGAAAATAAGAAGTACAATATTTGTGAAGTTCTTGAACATCAATTTCTAGAGAATGTAAAGGTTATTAAGAGAGATAGGACCAAGGCATTCAAGTTTGGATCATTGTTGGTTCATATGTACATTCATATTATTCACAAGTTCCCTGGCATGCACCCTAGAGCATGGAAAGATAATGTACCCACTGGAATTCAAATCTTAGAGAGCTACCAAAGACAAGATAAGAACTAGGTAGATGGAGAGTTATTTGGTATGACTAAAATTATACAAAGGAAGATGAAGGAAAGGTATAGGATACCTAAGGATTTAGTTGAAAAGTATAAGGACACTATTTTTTTCATGGTTGAAACTGATTGTGTGTGCTTTGAGGCAGTGGAACCTAGAAAGAAATGGTGTTACCCTATGGGGTATGAAGTCAATTATGAGATTTTGACCATGTAAGTAGAGCATGTACCGGCAATAGAAATAGACCCTGCTGAAGAGAGATGGGGAACATATAGAGAAAAGTCTTAAAAATTCAGAGAAGAACAAGAAAAGGTAACAAGAAAAAGATAGATCAGTAAAATTGTTGAAGATATCACTGCAAAGGTAGGAATCACTAGGGAGAAGCTAAAAAACATAAGAAGTAAGATGTCTGAAGCATCTTCCAACATGGCTATTGATGCACCTACTCCTTTTGAGGCAGAGAAAATAGTAAGCCTTACACTAGACATAATTGACCTATCACCTACACAAGAGAAGACAACACAAGAAACTGTAAACCTATGAGCATTCCTAGAAGATCTACAAGATCTACCAAGCAAAGCAGTCCTAAGGAAGAAGAGGTAGAAGTGGAAAAGAAGAAGAAAGAAGAAAAGGTAATTGAGAAAGAAGAGGAAAAAGTAGCGTAGAGGGATCCACAAACTCTATGGAAGCCAGACCTTAAATCACTGCAGAAAAGAGTATTGAAAGATGAAAATTTAAAGACAATAGACAGATACTATGAAAGATATGATTTTGAGAACCAAGCAATCATTGAAGATACTATCATTGAGTATCTATTGGTTTTTAAGAAAAATCTGTTAAAAATAGAAGGGAGTATCCCTAAGGAACTATATAGTAAATTGGAGATCAGAAAATAGTTTGCACAATCAAAATATGAGAACATAAGGAACAAAGCTATTGAGGACACGTTACCTATTATCTCAATACAAGAAAGGGAGAGGATAATAAATTAATTGAAACCCCTGTTGAGGAGCAAGGCTAGATTAGTAAAAATCATGGCTAGGAAATATGATGAAGTAATTGAGGACACTCAAAAGGTACTAGATCAAATTCTTATGATTGATATGTCGAAGAAGATCTCACCTCCCAAGGTCACCAAGCCTACACCTTTCGGATTGGGGGAAATTTCCAAGATTGCAGAAGTAAGTGAACGAGCAAGCGAGGCTAGCATTCAACTAGACTTCTTTGTCTCTGGTGTGCACGTGACCCTTGAGACTTCGCATGATGTAAATGATCCATATCTGGATAATTTGGACAGTGTGATGGTAGTTGAAGTACAAGGACATATAGAGGAAGAGAAAATAGATAAGAAACATGAAGAGAAGTTACAGGAAAAGAAAATACAATAGGAAGAAAGGAAGGAAGAAGAGACTAGAACAGAGAAAGTAGTTGAGGTTAGAATGGAGTAAAATCAAGAAACTGACACCTCTTCTACTTTATTGTTGGCAAGTATGGCCAAACTGGTGAGTGTTGATGTAGATAGCATGGATGAGGATGAGCTTATGAGGCTATCCTTCATGGCCTTTGCTAAGGCTAAGGAAAGGTCAGTACATAAAGGAGAAAAAAGAATAAAAGTGATGACTAGAGTTGTAGAGATAGTAAATAAATTACTTCCTACACCGATTATCTTTCAAGGAAAGGATGAAGCAGAGATTCTAGGCATGGCACTAGATAGCTTTGACAGTCACTTTGAGTCATTGTTGAAGACTGCAAAAGATAAGGCAGAGAAGAGGTTCTTAGAGAAGTATGTCAGTCCATCTCATGGACTTAGACATTCTCAAAGCTACTAATCTTAAGGCTAAGAGTTGTGTAGCACAAGGTAGAAAGATTTACAATTACTGCATAAATCCTTACAGACATATGAAAAATATTGAAGACATTATAGCCAAAGATAGGGCTACCCTTGAAAGTCTGATGGACAGTTGTGAAACATCTTCACTAACTATGATTGAAATAGATAAGCAAACATCCAAGCTATTGGATAAAATTTGTGCTCTGGAAATAGAGAGTGGTAGAAATATTTGGCTTGTTAAAGAGCCTAATAACCCCTAAGCTTTCAATGCTTGAAACTCATCCAACAGAGATGGAAAAGGTAGAAGGATCAATGTCTAAAGCTATACCTATTGAGCTTAAGGTAGCAGAGACAACATCATTTGCACTAAATGGATTGATCCATGTCAGTGAGTTTTTGATCAAATCATGGGCTGAGGAAGTGAAGACCTTGGAAAACTCTTTCCAAGATATCTTAAAACTGGTGAGTAAGAACTAAGTCTTTTTGTGCTTAGAAAGTTTTGAAATTTTGAAAGTACCTTTGCCATTGATGTCAAAGGGAGAGGAAGAGAAGAGAAAAATGAAGAGAGGAAGAGTAGAGAAGAGAGGAAGAAAAGAGAAGAGGAAGAGAAGAGTAAAATTTAAATAAATAAAAAGAGAAAAAGAAGAAAAAAAAAAGATATGTATATAAGTAGAAGGGAGATAATGCTTAAACACTTAGTCATTTTTCGCTAAGTGTTGCCATCAATGCTAAAGGGAGAGATTATTGGCAAGTGATGTTTTGGGGCACTAGGGATCACTTAAGGGTTGTCAGTTATGGAAAAACTTATGTTGGAGTGATCGCATGCAAAGATTTTTGGTACTGGAGTCACAGTCATGAAAATGACTAAGTACAGAATCGGGATAATAGTGTACTATGGTACAGTTTTGGTTAACGATGACAGTGTATGATGTATTATGACTTGCAAAGTTAGTAGAAGGTATTTTGGGATATGTAAGACCTTTAGTTAAGATCACATGTGCTTTGGTGATCAGATCAGTGAGATACAGTGATCTGAAGGTATGCGAAGACATAGAATCACTATAATAGGGCACACGAACAATTACGATGATTGAGAGAAGGATAGTGGATATGGTAATGTGCTAAGTCAGATGGATGAATTATATTTCCAAAACTTTGGTAATATAATATCGTTGACTCCATGTTTATCATTTACATAATTTATTATTATGTTTTGTATGGTATTTGTGAAGCTGACTGGATGGTAGAATTTGTATAAGTATAGAGTGTTTTGTGGAAGTGATAGGTGTGAAAGTGATGATGATGTGATGGATGTGAATCTAAGAGCAGAGAGTAGATGTGAGATTAGTGTTTGAAAGAGCTATAATTGGAACCATCTAAGAAAAGGAAGTGCTTGTATTGTTCATTTTTGGAGAACTCTTTGAGATAGTTTTTTATTGTAATACTTGTATGCTCACCACCTTTAACCAAGTATTTGTATCCCCTAACAAGGTTTTTTATTCCTCTAACAAGTTAATGTACTAAGTAATAATAAGCTCCCAACAGGGCTAGATCTCCTAACACAGATATAATATTTTAGTGCATAGTTGTGGGTACCATCCCCACCAGGGTTTTCCCTTAGCCAGGGTTTCCTCGAGAACAAATCATGGTGTCATGAGTTATGTGTTGTGCTTATATGTTCTTTTAATTTTAGCATTATTATGGTTTATTTATAATTTTTTGAAGTTCAAATTAAAGTGTAGTAATATTGATTCACCCCCCCTCTTAGTATTACCTAATCCTAAATGTGCATGTGATTCTTGGACTACTGAGACTTGATTTGAGATGTGTAGGGAAATGACCATGGAATTTTTTGGAGAACTAGGACCAAAAATATGTGTGTAAGTGAAGCCAAGGTTGCATCTATTGAAGAGACAATACCTCATATGTAATGTTCTTTTTTTCATAAATGTGAATGCTTGTATATTTTTTCAAATTCTAATTGGTATTTTTTTTGTAATTATGTAAATACCTAAATGGAAATGGAAATGTGTATTTTTGTGTTGTGTATTTTTGTAGTGTCACTTGACACTTGTAATGTGTATATGTGACAATGACATGTCCATTTGAGGATGAAGGTGTTGCAACCTAACCTAGGATAGTCCCATGTGAACCACTTGGTTAGAAAACCATAGGTATGGTAAAATCATGTTGAACCTGTAGGTAAACTTTAGGTGGGTTTTTGGAGGGTTAAATGAGCCCCTAGGGATGAGTTAGGGCCTTTTTAGAAAGCCCTCTTTGATTACCTTGGGTTGGGGGTTAGATTTTGGTCAATTTTTTGCCTATGCCTCATTTATGACCCTTCTTAAATGCCACTTTTGAGTAGTGACGAATTTTTGGTTGTGGGAAGAGGTCAAGCTCACCCCTTCCCTACTTTTGGTCTTCGTCTCATTTACGAGGGGAGACAAGAAAGGAAAAGATAAATTTTTTAGTCATTCCTCCTTAATGAGAGTTGGTTGGGAAGTAGGTTGAGAGGTCTTTTAGAGGGTCTTTGGAGAACTTTTTTGTGTTGTTCACCCACTCTTCAATTTTTGTGTTTAGAGAAGGATTGAGCAAAAGGAGAAGGATTTAGGACTTGGGAGCTCTTCATCAATATTCATTTTTCCATAACTTGAGTAGAGGTTGGTTGCAATATCCTCCTTGGTTTTTATGTTTGTTTCTTTTTGAGTAAGAGTTCTTGAAGATGTATGATATTGTGTCTTGTATTGTTGTTTTTTCTTTCATGTTGATGCATTTTTTTTCATGCTTTATTGTTATGGGAGTGCAAGGCCAAACTCACCCTTGGGAGGGCAAAGTAGCCTTGGGGTGTAGGGTGTTAGGAAATCTTAGTGAGTGTAGAGTCTCTCCTCATTGAGGATAGAGATAAAGCATGGATTATAGGATCCTTGTTTCCATTTTGTATTTGGGGTTCATAAGGGAATTTTGGCATGCAACCATAGGATCCATAAGGTTTGTGGGGTTGAATTGTAGAGAAGGAAGTAGTTTTTGTATGCCTTGTGAAGGCTTTTGCACATTTATGTTATGGCATTCTCCTCCTAAGTATTTGGTCCACCTTCACCCCATTATTTGGGTCATTTAGTGACCTTATGTGCAAGCCTTGGGTTGGGTGAAATTGTGTTTTTTTTGGTTGTAAATTCTAGTTTTGCATATGAATTGGTTGTGTGTAACCCATTCGGTGTCTAGTTCTCCTAGCTTGGGGGTGGCCTTGTAAAGGCCTAGGTTGGAAGGTGAGCCTCCATGGTCAAGTTGAAAATTTTATTTGTAGATTGCTTGGAGTTTAAATATGCATAAATGAAGATGTTATTGTTTCTAGTTTTTCCAGTTGAAACAAAGAATGTATTTCTTTATTGCAGCTATATTCCAAGTTGTATAACCTTCGCGTTGTAGAATTAGTGATGCACTTGTAAATATATGTTGTTCATATTTTTTCTTTTGAAAGGAAATAAATGTTGTGATGATTTTTGTCTTTTGTTTATGAGAGTATCCTGATATATAATTAGCAAGTTAAAAAAATAGATTTAAATAATATTCCTTTCTTTGTTAAAAAAAAAAACTCTTAAAAATGTCTTTTCATTTATATTTATATATGTTCTTTCTCATATATGTGTTTTGCAAATTTATGTTATTAGAAATGAAATTAGAATCGTATAAGTAAAAATGATTTTTATGTTTTTAGGTTTGTTGCAAAAGAAAAATATATATATACTATTTAATTTATGCAGTTATTCTTAAAATGCATATTTTCCCATGGCTCATTATTTGTTTTTAGATGTAAATATCTGCACATAAATAAACACCCATGCACATCTGCATTAAAAAAAATAGCAACATTAAAATATAATGATATATTCCATATTTAATAAATTTGTATACATATAAATATACAAGTGGATATGCTTATTATAATAATCATTTTTTTTGTTAGTATTTTTTAAAAGAAAATTTAAAAAAATGTATATACTTATTAATTAAAATCAGAATTTACATCCATTTATATATGTTCAAGTTTATTTTTAATATATATATGTATATGTATACACACACACTATGTGTGTGTGTGTGTGTGTGTGTAGGCTACATTTGTAAAACCTTAATTTAAAACAAGTAAAGACATGTCCTTGAGGCAAATAGGACCAACCAAATAAAATTTGGTTAAGTAGCCCAATAGTAATATTTTAAAAAAAAAAATTGTATTGTTGGCAATATCAAAGAACAGAAAATATAAATCCAACAAAATAAATTAGATCAAAAATCCACATTTTATCAACAAATACACATTATGAACACTATGTGGCTTTATTAAGGTCACTAAGGGGAGCAGGGGAATGGTGGTTCTCTAACCACATAAATATATATAATGGTGGATCTCTATCCACAAAATCAAAATGGTAGTTCCCTAACCACATAAAAATATATAATGGTGGATCTCTATCCACAAAATCAAAATAATGATTCTCTAACCACATAAACATAAAACATGTCACATGAGGGTGGTCTCTACCACATAAAATAGAACCAACATTGGTCCCACACAACCTGGGACATGATCAATAACAAATCCATAATTCCATGTATCTAAAAAGTAAATATATATTTCATAATATCCAAGTATCACTTCCATAATAAGAACCATCCTCAACCCATGGGTAAACACATCAAGGCTTCCACTATGAACCAAAAAGTGTGGCTCTACATTTGGGGGAGTCTATAGGGACTAATGTCCTTCAGATTCTTGCAACCAATAGAGATCATCTATCTCTCTATGTGGTGTGTGTATCATATAGAAGAAATAAATTTTCTGTGGAGCTACTAGCATCACAATATTTGTCTGTAAGACTCCAATGGGTGTCCTCTATCACTAAACCCCTAATTACATGGTGTGCATCTCATATAGCATACGCTATGGAGTTACTACCAACACAAAACAATGGTGTGCATATCGTATGACAAAAAGGATTTGTCGTGGAGCACTACCAACAAAACACTATACAAGACTCATACAAAACACATCACAAAATACAATACTAACACCACAAATAGCATGAATATTTTTTTTTAACTATCACATGCATTCATATTGTTCTCACAAAGGGTGTTCCTTAATGGACCGCATATGACATCCATCTCACCCTTACCCAAGCTACGTGGAAAGAGTCGCCATCTTGAGACACCTCACAATTATTGTCTTATTTCACATGTCACTACACATGTTTTTACAGTGTCCATGTAACCATTTTCACAAATACAATAGCTCCACAAGTATACCACATTTTGACTAGCCCACTTGGAAAGAGTGGACCTCCACTTGACCAATCGCTTGTCATGATTCCCCTTGAATTTTTGGTGTTCCATGTAGGGGGTTGTATATTCCACTTGTTGTAACTTCATAGCAAACTTAGTAATCAACCTTATCTTCATGTGGCAATAGTTAGTTTAAGATATTAAAAAAATAAACAAAATTGTTGGTGTGTTTTTGTTTTAAAATTTGGGCATGACACTAGATTAAGATTTTAACTAATCTTATTACTAGATTAGATTAGAGATTGTGTACTAGAAAAAGTACCTTCATAGGGTTAGTATCATCAATAATTCAAAATAAACACTAAATTACCACAAATAGCAATCTATTTAAGCAAAGAATTGACAATTAAGCACTCTATGGATCTCTATTTAGGGATGCTAATGATAAAGCTCTCAGCAAGCCTCCATTAGTGACAATCCTAAAATGAGCATGATAAGCAAAGCTAAAAACAATTTTAATTCCAAATTGAAATGCTAATTAGCTTTTATATTTGCCTTTCTAGCTCTAATTTGCAAGAGGTTTGATGTTATTCTCAGATTTGTGGATGATTTATGAGTGAATTATGTCTTGATTTTATAGATTTTGGCAAGGGTAGGGGGTGTAGTTGAGTTGATCAAGGTTAGGTGAGAGTTGAGTCCATGGTTCCACCTTTGGAGACCATTTAAATATTTTATCCTTAAAGATTGGGACAAGAGGAGAAAATGAGTGGACAAGATGCTCTTTCCAAATGAGTGATTGAGATTCAATTTAGGCTTGATCCATGTGAGCTTGGTCCTCAATTTCTATTGGTTTATTGATTTTCCTCCCATTTGGTGGTTGAGAGAAAATAGGAATTAATTAATTGAATTTATTTAATTTGTTTAGCCATGTGTACCCCTTGAATGGGTTGATTTGATTTAAATTGAACTATATAACTAATTAGATTAATTACACAATTAATTGGTTTATCGTGATTTATTCAATTTAAATTGATTTGATAGCTTTTAATTTTTAATTATTAATGGATTTAGGTTCAATTGCAATTATCTTCGATCTGATCTTGATTGGATTTAATTGTATTTAATTGTGTTGATCATTGCCTTGATTTCTCACTTAATTGATATTGTCCATTTTCAGGTGATTACAAATGCCCCTCTTTGAGTTGACGTGCGAAGCATGTCAATTCAAAGAATGTCCTGATTCAACTGATATAAGGTCCTGATTTCATCGATGGTCGATCTCAATGTTCGATGTAAGAAGCAGATTTTGATGAAGTTCAATTGATTTGATGTCCTGATGGTCGATTTGAAGATAGATTATCTGATATGGTACCTGGTTCGATTTGATTCAATGTTTGATGCCCCTTTCAATTGATCAGAGAAATTTTTTTGATAAAAGATTACACTCTGATTTGATGGTTGTGCCCCTGATTTGATGATACTGTTGTTGTTTCTAATTTTCCGAGTGTATGCCCCCTTGGAAATGAAATGAAATTTGATAGATGTTTGAAATATTTGACGGTTTAGGTCATTTTACATTGATTAGGTCAATTTTATATTGAAATTTTATTTTATTTTCGATAATGATTTTGCATTCATGTGATGAAAAATGCCCTGTTTTGGCAGATTTGGTGAAAAATTTGGGTCCCTGGGCATTTTCTAGTCAAAATAGCCTATCTAAAGGGGTAAAAAGTCATTTTCATTATTCATTTTCACTTTCCTTGTTGACATTTTCTCTCTGACTCCTCCGAGCTATTGATGATGGTTATCCCGATTAGAGAGCACCAGTTTGAGCGTGGTCAATGATATCATTAGTCATCGACCTATGGACCTCCAATAAGTGCCTAATCCTCTTAGTTTTTTAATTTATGCATTCATTTCCAAGAAAAATGATTTTTTCCTAGTAAAACCTTATTTTTTTATATTTTGTAATTGAAATAGCACGTTTAAGCATTATTTTAGTGTTTTTGCCTATTTTTCAGTGCTTCCGCACTTTGAAATAGCACTTCCACATTGTGAAATAGCGCTTTCACACGTGGAAATTAGGGTCTGTCTCGCATTTAAAATTTACTTTAGCACTTTTGAAATCCTTTATGCTTTTGATATTGTTAATGGCGCATTCAATTTTTCGCGTTTAAATATTTTTAGCGCTTTTACCCAATAACAGCGCTTTTAACCATTTTAATAGCACTTTTAATCTTTTAAATAGTGCTTTTATGCTTTAGCGCTTTTAAGCATTAAAATAGCACTTTTACCCTAATAGGAAAACTTTGCAAATGCCTTAGTCATTTCTCTAAACTATTCAGTATCGTCGATCAGTTATTTAGCGTAGGTAATAATCCTAATTTGGTAGCGATTCGTAGGATGTCAGTTTGATTCAATTGTAGTCTGAATGTTTGATTTTCAATCTAGATTTAGATGATCGATGATGATAAATTGTTTGTCCTCTCTGAATAGAATCAGGAAAATTGATTATGGTTTGATATTTTGTAAATGTTTGATTGAATTAGAATAATTCAAAAGATAAGTGATTTCAAAACTGATGTGATTTAACTTGCTTTTTGCAGGCAGTGCTTAAGTCACTAGCCGTTCAAGGATTATATCCTTTACCTTTTAGTATGATTGATGATTTGAGTGCATCAGATCATCAACACATTGGTAGATGTACACTGTCCTTTCTACTTGTCCTACCTTGATTCTGAGTGAATCAAGGATTGATCACTACTCTGGTTGAGAGATGGCATTCGGATCATAACACCTTTCACTTACCGATGGGGGAGATGACGATCACTCCCGGGGATGTATATTGCATCCTCTGCATCCCTACCCATGGTGAGCTCTTAGTCTATGACTAGGTCTATGATGGCATAGCGTGTCAGTGGGTATTCCAGGATCCCACGATCGGTGATGACCATATTCAGTGGTCACAATTTCATTCCTTTCCAGTTCTGCTAGCTATTTTGGGTGCATTGATTGGAGGTTTCCTCGTGTCGGATCAACGAGGTCATGGATTTGCGGTCAATTGGGGTCCTATTCTTGAGGACTTGATGGTTCAGCCTTGTCACTTTGATTGGGGATCATGCATTCTAGCGTAGCTCTATCATGAGTTGCATACAATTGTATATCAACACTCTTCTACTCTCTCTGCAAGAGCTATTCTTTTACAACTATGGACATGGGAGCATCTCCCAGTGACGAGACCTATTGCAGCACGTCACCATGATTCAGGATGGTCGTTTGCCTAGATGTATGAGGGCATGGTTGTACAGGCCCATATGGGCAAGCTAGATTATTGGTGCCACATCATCGATGATATGCATCAAGTCATCTCGCAACCATACTTAGGATGTGGGTCATGGCCTGAGGATGTGACAGAGCTTCCTTTCATCTATTTTCCATGTTGGATGATTGGTCGTACACTGCATATTATTGAGAGATTTTGCTTCCACCGAGTACTACGATAATATGGTCATACTCAGGGCATGCCACAGGGTGTAGCCATGTATGCCCGTGTTCAGGCAAAGAGATCATTATGGGGTCCTATGGTCAATTTCACAACTTGTTAGGAGGTACGGGACCTGGGTCATTTTCCATGGGATATGAGAGAGCATATTATGGATGCAGGCATGATCGTCGATGAGTATGCAGATTGGTTCACTCGAAATGCTTTTCTGAGATTTACAGATCTAGCTCAGAGGATACCTAGCATTGATGAGGAGCCTGATGATGACATAGGGGATGATGGTGGGGATAGGGATGGTGGTAGGGGTGGTGGTACGATACAGGCTTGTCGGGGATGACCGATTTGTCGAGCAAACAAAGTTTTGATTCCAGTTATAGCTGTTGCTCTCATTCCTCTTAGGGGTGGTGATTGGGTGAGGGGTGTGGATAGAGTTCTACACCAGGTTGTTGTAGATCCTAAAGCTAGACATGGTCATCATAGAGCTAGATGTCAGTGATAGTTAGATTCTTAGGAGCACAAGCATTGTTAGATCAGGCACAAGGTAGACCAGCACAGGCTCCTCCTCAAGTTATCTCACCAGTTATTCCATAGGCTCCTCCAGCACAGGCTCCTGCTTCTGCTTTCATACCATCTTCTTCAGCTCTTCCATCTTCTTCTTCTTTCATTCTATCTTTATCTATTCTATCCTCTTCCATGCCTCCACCATAGACTCCTTCTACACAGGTTCCTAGTTCAGAGGCTCTAGCGGCTGCATCAGAGGTTCGAGCTTTACAGTCAGATGTTTCGTAGATCAGACAGCAAGTTAGCCAGCTCAACAATATGATGCAAGTTTTTATGGCTGCTATGATTTAGCATGGGCTACAGGCTAGTTCGAGTCATCCTCCTAATATTAGTCCTGGTCCTGATGGTGGTGATGGTGTTGGTGGCTTAGCCAGTTGATCCATATTGATATGATATATTCTTTCATTTATTGATGTATATGATGATCTCATTTTTTGATATCGAGACATTGGACTCTGTTGTATTATTTTGATCAGTTGATGTTTTCTTATATGTTGATATTTGTTGATACTTTGATGGACTTTGATTTCCTGATGTTTCATTATGATATCGTAGACTTTTATACTTAGTTGATTTATGATGATGGTACCATAGACTTTGATTATCAGTTTTGATATATTTACTTTATGTGATGTCATCATGTGTTGGACCTCATTTTTCAAGTGTTTTACTATGTTATGCAGATCTATATGGTTCTATCTCCTATATGCTTTGTTTTATGCTTTTCAGAATGCAGTTTTATGATATGGATGCACATGTTCTATTTATGCTTAAATGGTTGTCTTATGTATGACATAGAATAGGTGAATGGATGCAATATGAATTTATGATTCTTGTAATGATTAATGATATGATATTTTAATGCTTTATGGATGGAAATGATATGTAAATGTGTCAGATGGATAATGCAATGATTAATGCGATGTAATGTGATGCTTATGGATATATTTATTTGTGGTAATATGGATATACGTAATGGATCTGAATGGAATGAATTTAAGGTATGCAAATTTGATGTAAAATGTTATGGGCCTATATGATGTAATGTATAATGATTATGGATTTTTAATGATTAATGATGCTAAATGCTACATGTGATATAGATGAATGATGTTAATGAATGTCATGCAATGATAGTGCAATGAATGAATTTAAATGAATAATGCAATGTGCAATGTTTTTGAATGAACTAAATGATATGCACCTAATGATGAATTGAAATGATTTAATGGATGTAATGTACATTAACTAATAAATGCAATGATAAATGCACTTAATTGATTGATATGAATGACTTAAAGAATGCACACTAAATGAGATGAACTTTAAAATGAATGCAACCTAATGCAATGACCTTAATGAAAATGATTTAAAGGATGAATGCAGCCTAATGCACTTAATGAATTGAACTTTATGTAAGATATGAATGATGAATTCAACTTAATGCAATTAATGTTATGAAAATGATTTAAACTATATGGAATGAACTCAGATTAAAATGAATGCAACTTAATGCAAAGAATCTAATTGAACTATAGGGTGGAAAAGTCTTAAATGAATGTAAGATGACATGAATCTAACGAATGCAAGAGAACTAATGGAATGCACCTTTGTTTTTTTTGTTTTTTTATTTCCAACACACTCGATCACATATAGTTTTTGATGCTCATTTGATTTTTTATTTAACTACCCCCCCTTTCTCT
The DNA here is from genome assembly GCA_027943335.1 of Chamaecyparis obtusa. Taxonomy (NCBI): domain Eukaryota; kingdom Viridiplantae; phylum Streptophyta; class Pinopsida; order Cupressales; family Cupressaceae; genus Chamaecyparis; species Chamaecyparis obtusa. The sequence continues at coordinate 833,965 of BSBK01005388.1, forward strand.
TTTTCTCTTGCAATTTAATTTTTGAAGCTAAGAAAGGAAAATACTTTAAATGCATTTAATCTAGGATGTATGCAACTAACTGTCACTATTCATAAATTTGGAGCTTATATTCATCATTGAGCAGTTTTTGGAATCCTAAATGAGTACAACCATCACTAGTTCAACCATGATGATATGAATACTTTTTGCACCTCTTTTGTTGCTTTCCCATCTCTTTCTGGTATGAATATCACTAATTTAAGTCAATCATGAGAGTGTGAATACCAATTTTGTCGAATTCTATGTTGCAAGTGGATTTTGGTATTGAACATCAAAATATCCAAGGCATCCTTTTGCGTAAACAAACAAAAATCTCAGTTTCATCATATGTACAAGTCCTCGATGATTCTTTGATGATCATCTCCTTAGACAAATAATACATTATTTAAAATTTTTATCTTAAGACAGTCGTTCAAAAATCCATAAAATATCATGCTTTCATCATAAATTGTCTAGTTTAAAAACTTTCATCGATTCGCTATAAAGACATGATTTCATCAATCAAGTCAATACTTTAGAAAAATTTTGCAATATTTTTCAAATCCATATTTCAAGTATAGTTCCATACATTTCATAATTTTAATCTTGATAAAGATAGGGTCATGTAAGATCTTGGATCAATTTTTACATTTGGTTCAAATTGGATTAGAGTTAGGATTTGATTGAGTATTTCTCTTGCGTTTTGATGAATTGATTCAATGAATGATTGAAATTTGCTTTTGATGAATCCTTCCTCCTTTAGAGTAGATTTCCCCCAGTTTGATATGATTACATTTGTGGGACTTGAGACAATTTCCAGATTAGGTGACCAAAATCTTTAGGTACTTGTAAATGCAACTGTGGGGTTTTATTATGCAATATATATAAATGTTGGCAAATGCAATATTTACAAGGATGACCACTAGGTATGTGACTGACTTGGACTTTCAATGGTGCTTGTTTACCAGGTTTTCATCAATTGAATAGATCTTGCTTTCTTTCTTTTTTTCTTTTTTTAAAGCTTTTTACTTTTTTTGCTACCAAGGCGCCTATTTGCTAGGTTTTCACCAAGGTACTTTTTCTCTTTTTTTGTTTTTTTTTTGTTTTTTCTCTTTTTTCAATTTTTTCCTTTTTCATGTCATCAAGGTGCCTATTTGCTAGGTTTTCACCAAGACAACATCTTTTTGAGGATCATATTTGAATGTTTTTGGTTTTCTTCATGCTCAATTTTCCACTGTTTTTTATCTTTTCTACATTTCTGATTTGTTTTTGTTTTTTTTGCTTTTCAATGTTTTTTGGTATTTTTAAAGATCTCTTTTGACTATATAAAATAAATAGGATGCTTTCCATCTGATATTTCTGATACTCTTTTTCTTTATCCTCTTCATCTGCTTCATGTGTAGAACATTTTTAGATGAATTATATTGATAGGTTCTTGTAACTCTTCTCCATCACAATCAGCTAACTTATAGGTGCCTATCCCAAAAGACAAAGTGATCACAAAAGGTCCTAACCAATTTTCTTCCCATTTCCCTTTCTTTTCTCTTTCTGCTTGATTCTTGGGATTCTCTCACAAAACTAAGTCACCTATTTGGAATGTTCTTGACTTGATGTGCTTGTTGTAGGTTCGTGACATTTAGTTTTGATATACTTTTAAGTGATCAAGGCTTGTTGCTATTTTTCATCTAACAGTTCTAGTTCATGCAACCTAGAAACTCTATAATCTTCCTCACTTATTAAACCATGTAGAGATACTATAAAAGATGGAAGTTCTACTTCCAAAGGTAAAAATGCTTTTGTTCCAAAGACTAAGGAAAATGGTGTAGCTTCGGATGGTGTTCTGATGCTTGTCCTATAAGCCCATAAGGTCGGGTTTATTTTTATATGCCAATCTCTCCCTGAATTGTCCATAGTTCTCTTCAATATCTTTAAGATATTTTTATTCATTGCTTCAGCTTGTCCATTACCTTGGGGGTAATATATCAAAGATGAGTGATGTATCATTTGAAACTTTGTGCATAACTCCTTTAAATCCTTATTTTTGAAGTGTTTTGCATTGTCTGTTATGATAGCATGAGGGATGCCATATCTATTGTATTTGATAAGCATCAAATCTTCCCAAGAACACCTGCATGCAAAGACTGCTACAAGAATGAAGACAGAAGAGAAGGCAGAAACAATGGCGGCCAAAAGGCCAAAGACTGCAAAACCATGTTGCAAGAAAATAATCTTCTATTAACAATGATGAAAATAATACAATCTCCTCATGAATTACAAAGCGGTGAATCCTTATAAAGGATACCGAAACCCTAAAGGGGAAACTTCTAAGAAATAGAAACTTTCCTAAGTCTAACTTAAGCAAAGAGTAGATAAACTAATAATTAACTAATTTAATTATTAGCAATACTCGACTACTCTAACACCCCCCCTTAAGTGTAACTTAGGGAGAAGCAAAAAAAGCTAAACTACTGCAGAAAGCATGAAAGATGGGTCCCGGCAACTAGGCCTGATCAGGTACCCAAAATAAAGCAAAAGATGTCCCAGAGAAAGGAACAAGAAGAGAGCAAGAAGCTCCTCCGAAGCATGTCTGAAAACTCTGTCAGAAGATACTGCTGGAACCCCCACTGAAGTGCATGACCAGGTAGAGAAGACAAGTGTCTGAAGAGCTGATCAATCGAACCAGGAAGCAATAGAACCAACAGGTGAACCCCCCCATAATGCTGAACTGGGAGAGGTGACAGGAACACTGAAATGCGATGCCAGAAACAGCTGCAGGAGAAGAACCAGGAACACCAACAATGCAACAGAAGCACACACACAGGATAAAGGGCGGTGTCATAGACACAGTCTACATGGGCTAATGTCGTGGAAGGTACGCTCACTTGACAAGAGTGGATGCGCCTATAGTGGCAAATGCATCAGAATCCCCCCATGGCACTTTATAACTGAGTGCGAATACTAAAATTGAACCAGGTGAAAAAGATCCCAGAAATGCAGAAGAGGGCACTTTATCTCAGTGCGTTTACAGAACAAAGATACATCAGAAAGAGCATGCAAGCTCAGAAGTCAGAAAGAAGAGTGCACTAAGAAACTAGAAGAAGAGATCCCCGGACCTGTAGAACCAAGCACACCACCAGAGGGCATAAACTGCATAACTCAGAGGAGTGAAAACCTGGAGTAGAATCTGGAAGAAATACCTCTTCCACTGAATAGTACACAGAATCAGCTTTCCGACAATATCTCGTTTGCCAAAAAAGGAGTCCGGAAGAGCCAGATATGACTCCCGGAAGGCAAAAAGAGATATCAGACTTCAACAGCAAAAAACACTATTGAAATGGTGGAACCAAAAAACCTAACCTCCACCATCGAAAAGTGCTTGGAAAGAGCTTTCTGACGATATATGGAAGTCAGAAAAAGACCCCCGTATGCTCCCTGTAGAGCGAAAAAAGCCCAGTACCCCTAAAATTGCCAAAAAAGGCTTACAAAATGCCCCAGGAGCTAAAAAAATAGGCCCCCGGGCGCATGGAGCGCTCCGGGGGCTGGGACGCAGCCCCTGGTCGGTCATATGACCGCGCGGCTGTGTATATGAGCCCGCGGGGCCTGAAACGGGCCGCCACCGGCGGCGGGGGCCAGCGGAGCGGCGGTCGCAGAGGGCGGAGCGGTGGACGGCGGCGGGGGCCGCGGGAGGGCCGGGCGGCGGAGGCCGCAGACAGGCGGAGCGGTGGGCGGGCCGGCGGAGTGGAGGGCGCGGGCGGCGGGGCCGAGGGCGGCGGAGGCCGCAGAGTGGCGGCGCGGTGGCCGCTGGTGGCGCGGCGGAGGAGCGCGGGCTGCGTTAATTTTGAACGCAAAAAACATTTAAAAAAATGATTTTTTTTAATATTTTTTTCGATTTTCGAGCTCGTACGGCCCGTAGGAGGCCGAAAAAATTCCCCAGAGGCCCCGGTGTCCAAATCGGATGAGCTTTATATGGATTCTGGGGTTTTTGGGCCTTCTGGACGCAATGGAAGTGTTCGTTTGGGCCCAAAATGCCTCCAAAAATAGAGACCCCCCAGAACCACTAAAAGAAGCCAAAAAAGCTTCTGAAACCCTCTGTGCTTCAATAAAACAGGAACAGTGAACCGCAGATCAGCTCTGATACCATGTTGTATTTGATAAGCATCAAATCTTCCCAAGAACACCTACATGCAAAGACTGCTACAAGAATGAAGACAGAAGAGAAGGCAGAAACAATGGCGGCCAAAAGGCCAGAGACTGCAAAACCATGTTGCAAGAAAATAATCTTCTATTAACAATGATGAAAATAATACAATCTCCTCATGAATTACAAAGCGGTGAATCCTTATAAAGGATACCGAAACCCTAAAGGGGAAACTTCTAAGAAATGGAAACTTTCCTAAGTCTAACTTAAGCAAAGAGTAGATAAACTAATAATTAACTAATTTAATTATTAGCAATACTCGACTACTCTAACAATATCTACATATTATGTGGTTTGGAATAAACAAGGATATCTGCTTTCCTATTGCAGTTGATAAGGGTACAACTTCCACCCATTTGGTAAAGTACTCTGTTGCAGTGATAATGAATTTATGACCATTTGAAAATGGTGAATAAATCATTCCTATTAATTCTAAACCCCATTGATAAAATGGCCAAGGTTTCATCATAGGATGAAGCTCTTGTGCTGGTACATGGATCAATTTCCCATGATATTGGCACTTTTTACAAGTTTTAGCAAAGTGACAAGCCTCTTTCTCCATAGTAGGCCAAAAATATCCTATCCTAAGAAGTTTCTTAGCAAGGGTTAAACCATTCGAATGTGACCCAAAAATCCCATCGTGAATTTCTCATAAGGCTACATGTAATTCCTCTTTCTCTAGACATCTAAGAAGTATTCCATCTAGAATCTTATGATACAACGTGTTAGATATTAAGGTATAACAAGCAGCTTGTCAGATAAAGATTTTCTTTTGGTTCTTGGTTTGGTCTATGGGTAGGATTTGGTCTTTTAAGTAAGTGTAAATGTCTCCATACCAAGGTGATTCATGTTTGGTTAGCAAAAAAATGGTATGAGGATGGGTAGGGTCAAATGCGAGTTGCTCAACTTCTTCTACCAGGAATTCATATCTAGCGCTTTGATCTGGTATTTGGAGAAGTGATGCCAAAGTAGCCATTGCATCTACTGCTTTATTCTTTTCTCTTGGTACTTGCTCAAATGTGTTAAGAGTGAAGTATTTCTTGAGATTCTCAACCATATTCTTGTAAGGTATCATCTTGTCATCTTTTGTCTGATATTCATCATTAATTTGATTGATAACTAATTGTGAATCTCCATAGACTTGCAGTTCTATCACTTTCCATTCTAATGCCAGTTTTATTCCAATGACCAACGCTTCATACTCAGCTATATTATTTGTGCATGGGAATAGAAATTTGTATGATTTTGGAATGGTAGATCCTTGAGGAGTAATCAAAAGTATGCCTACTCCTGATCCATGTTGTGTATAGGAACCATAAAAATATAGTTGCCATGTTTTTGCTTCCACATTCACAATTTCAAAATCTGGAAATTCCACTTGTATTGTGTGGTCATCTTGTAATGGTGATTCTACTAATTGATCCGATATGACTTGGCCCTTGATAGATTTATGATCCACATATTCTATGTCGAATTCACTTAGCACCATGACCCATTTGGCTAGTCTTCCATTCAATGTTGTTTTGTTGAGAAGATATTTCAAGGGATCAATCTTTGCAATGAGTCTAATCTTGTGGGACAAGATATAGTGGAGTAATTTTTGGGAAGCAAAAACTATGGCCAAACATGCTCTTTCGATGAAGGTGTAGTTCAACTCATATTTTACCAAAGTCCTGCTGATGTTAATACAAGAAACCAAACTTGATAATGATGGCTTAGACAACTTTAATAGGAAATTAGGTTTTATGGAAGTTTTCAAAGCTCTAGCGAATGGAGCATAAGGAGCTCTATAAATCATTGTTGACCCAAAGAAAATTATTTACACGCCAACATCCATTAATAAACATTGGATGAGTGGCAGCATCAGAAGTCTAAAATCCAATCTAAAGTACAACATCCTGAACATTTATGGACTAGCTATTTACTTGGATAAAAGATTAATATGGCATGAAATCAATACATTCTTAAATTTTCTCTCAGACCAGGCCTTCATCATTAGAGGTGACTTAAATACTATTTTGGACTATTCTGAGAAATTGGGAGGAAAAATGCTAATCCTAGATCTATGGAGTAATTTTCTTAGTGGGTTAGTCACAAAAATCTTTTGGACTTGAACCCAGAAGAAGGTATTTTCACCTAGACCAACATGATATAGGGCAGGGAAAACATAACTAAAAAACTTGATCAATTCTTCTTCAAAGGCAATTGGCCAAGCTTCCCCTTCGCCCTAAAAACATATATTCTTCCCTTTCTAGGCTTAGACCTCTTTCCAATCTCACCTAACATCTTGGATGACACCAAGCCCCAAGGCTCCCCCTTCAAATTTGAACAAATGTGGTTTAAATATGAAATATTATTACCCCTTATCAAAAATTAGTGGGAAAATCTACATTTTAAAGGTTCTGAGATCTTCATCATTGCCAACAAGCTCAAGAAAATAAAGAACAATTCAATATCTTGGAATAAAGAATGGTTTGGTAATATCTCTGAAAATAAAGTCAAAATTAAACTGGAACTTGAGAATCTTAATAAAACAATTATATCACAAGGTATGAATCAAGAAACCTACCAAAAAGAAAAAACTCTTAAAATCGAATTGGAAAACACCTTAGCTAAGGAAGAACTCTTCTGGAGGTAGAAATCCAGAGAGACTTGGCTTAATGCAGGAGATAAAAATACAAAATTCTTTCACAACAGTACCAATGCTAGAAGAAACATTAATAAAATAACAAAAATCACCAAACCAGATGGGACATTAATTGAAGAACCCAAAGCTATAGTAGAGGAGGCTATTAACCATTTTAGAAATACACTCAGCAATGATAATTCCTCTGATCTGACCACCCAAAAACCACTCCTTGACAACATACCCAAAATTATCAACCAAGACATCAATAAATCACTAAAAGATAAATTTACCCTATAAGAAATTAGAAATGTACTAAAACAAATGCAACCTGATAAAGCCTCAAGCCCCGATGGCTTCCCAACTATGTTCTTCAAAAGATGTTGGGAATTCGTTGGCATAGAAGTAACAAATGCCCTAGAAGGAGTAAGGAACTCAGGTAAGCTTCTCAAAGAAATCAATAATACCTTCCTAGTCCTAATCCATAAGAAGGAAAAAATTGAGAGCTTTAATGACTATAGACCTATAGACCTATGTAATACAATCTACAAATTATTGTCCAAGACTTTAGCCAACAGAATGCAAAAAATTCGACCAACCATTATCAGTGAAGAAAAAATTGGATTTGTACAAGAAAGGTCCATCTACCATGGAATTATCATAGCATAAGAGGCAATCCACTCTACCCTAATGAACAAAAAACCCATCATATTCATCAAACTTGACATTAGCAAAGCCTATGATAAAGTAGATTGGAGATTCTTATGCAAAATCCTAGAAAAGTTTAGTTTTGTAAACAATGGGTCAATTTTCTCTTTGACTGTATTTGCACTCCCAAATTCTCAGTCATGCTAAATAGACCTCTGAAAGGCTTCTTTGTTGTTTCTAGAGGTATCCGGCAAGGGGACCCAATTTCCCCTTCCTCTTCATCATTATGGTTGAAGCCCTAGGATGCTCTATAACCAAGGCCAGGAATGTCAACCAGATTCAAGGCATTAAAGTTACTTCTAATGTCAATCCCATAACTCACCAATAATTTTTTGATGATACTATGTTATTTTGCAAAAGTACAGTACAAGAGGCAAATAAATTGAAGGAAATTCTCCAAGCATATACCAAAGCCTCGGGATAGGAAATTAACTAGGAAAAGTCTGAAATCTTTTTCCTTAATAATGAACCATCCCTAGAAACAGACATTTGCAACACCCTTAACTTCTAAAATGGAGTACTACCTTGAAAATACCTTGGTTTATCCTTAGACAAGGGAACCAAAAATGACAAATCTTGGGATCCCATTATCTCAAAAATTAAGAAACGATCGGCATACTGGAATGGTAAATGGATCTCTTCTGTAAGTAAAATGATAATGATCAAGTTCGTGCTAGCCTCTATCCCTATTTACCAGATGTCATGTTGCCACCTCCCTTCAAAAAATAGAAAGGAAATCAATAAACACCTTAAAAATTTCTTCTGGCAAGGAACTAGTGATCAACACAAAATACCTCTAGTAGCATGGGAATCTCTATGTACATTGAAAGAATTTGGAGGTCTGGGTTTCAAAAATATCAGAGATCATAGCAAATTCTTAGGTGCCAAACTAATCTGGAATCTCCTTAACAAACCCAATCTCTAATGGGCTAAAATACTATGCCACAAATACCTCAATGGGAGAGATCCCATAGCCATTTTAGAATCATAAATCTCCCAAATGGATCCCGAATATGGAGCTTTATCAAGGATTGTAGATATATTATAGGGAAAAGTCTCTCCTGGAAAATCAACAATGGTGAAGATGCACTATTTTGGGAGTACTCATGGGAAGGTCTCCCTCCTATATCTAGTCTGTACAACTAGGGAGATACCATACATACCCTCCAACAATGTTGGGGTAAATTTGTCCACAATTACACCTTACCCCCAATAAAATATGACCCTAGATAGCCCACAGTGGAAAAAACTTAACAACATCAATATACCAAATCAACACAATATTATGCTAACCAACATCCTAGCAAATAGGAAAATAATCCCTAATAACAAAAAGGATTCCCTCCTATGGACAACCTCCAATGATGGGAATTATAACTCAAAAGATGGTTACACATTTCTTGTATTCGAGCACCATTATAATAAAATAGATCTTCCCCTGCACCTATGCCTGGACAAGGACATCCTACCTAAGGTAGGACTATTCTCATGGTTTTCTATTAAGAAAAAAATTCTCACGGCTGATTGTTTCACCAAAATGGGCTATGAAGGCCCTAGTAGATGTTTCCTTTATAATGTGGAATCTGAATCCACTAATCACATCTTCCTAAATTGTCCATATGCTAGGAAATGTTGGGAATGGCTTTGTGCCAAACTGGAGTACATTACTGCATTCCCTATTAGCCTAAAATAAATTTTCAAAATGTGGCCCAATGACCACAAAAATAGTATTTATAACATTCTCTGGAAGGTTTGTCCATCAATTCTAATTTGGGAAATTTGGAAAGAAAGAAATCACAGACTTTTCAAAGATAAACATATATAAGTTAACCAACTTTTAAATAAGCTCAATGCAATCATAATTGAAATCACAAATAATAGAATTATGAATCAAACAAGGGAAAATAAACCAATGACAGTTTTGGATGGAACAATGAGAAAACATTGGATAGGTCTTAAGACCCCGCTGGTTTAATAAGCCTAATACTAATAAGGCCAAACTTAGAAGAGAATGTATGTGGAAACCTCCTCCTAAAGGTAGATTCAAACTCAACTTTGATGGAGCCTCTAGAGGAAATTTGGGAATGCAGGTATTGGTTGTGTGGTGCACGACTCAAAAGTTCTTGAAATGTGATATGAATTATGAAATCAGATTACAATACCTGGTGTGATACCTGCAGTATTGTTAAATTCAATATAAAAACTAAGAAGATTAACAACAAGATTGCAAGCCAAAAAGTGATCCATTCTATTCGAAATTAGAGTTTATACAAATATGATGGATCCCAAGGGTCACAAGAATCCCTTGGAAATTAAATGAAGAGTCATCATAATATTTATTACAAATAAACTATTAAAACTATCAAAATTTATCAAAAAAACTATATATAAAAAATAGGTCCACTTGGAGAAGGCATAACTTTCTAGTCCTAGCTCCAAATTGCGAACCGTTTACTTCGTTGGAAAGGTATTCAAGAAATATCGAATCAAATTTTTGAGCACCATCCAAGCCCAAAAATGGTCTAAAGACCTTCAAAAATGCAGTTTACTAAAACATAGACAAATTTGAAAAATTGGATTTCAGCATTTTCCCAATTTAATCGTGATCAAAATAGCTTCCCTAGCCAAACCACTAGGCATTACCACTAATAATATGGCATAAATGAATGCAACTGTAGAGGGCCTCAAATTATGTATAAAAATGGGCATCATAGACCTTGATGTGGAAGGAAACTCTATCATCACTATAAATTCTCTTAGAACCCAATCCATTCCTAACTGGAAACTAAGAGCACTCCTAGACCTAGCAATAACCATTGCAGAAAAATTCAACTCTATAACTTTTAATCACATTTATAGAGAAGGAAACAAAAGGGAAGATGAAATTTCTAATCATGGAATGAATGGAACCTGAATCAACCCCTAGGACATATGAGTCCTTATCTTGACCTTAGGTACAACAACTTCCCTATATCACAAAAAACTTATAAGGACACCATCAACGAATGGCAAAGGCTTCAATACATAGAACTAATGCAATATAACCAAAATTCCAGACAATAAAATATGAAACTTCCATAACCTCACTAGACTAATTCTGATCCCCTAAGAAAAAGTGTTCTACTTACAAAATAAGAGCTAGACCTCATACATAGGAATTAATACCCTACCTAGCATACCCAAGTTCACCACAACCTTATTAGAGGAATATCATGTTGGAAAGTGATGTTTTAAGAGTAGTATGAAGCACTTGAGGGTTGTCGTTTATGGCAACATATCTGATATTGTGATCACTTGGAGTCAAATACAGTTTTGGATATACGGTCTTGAAAATGACTAAGTATGGAAACAGATTTACAGAGTACAACAGTAGTGTTTTGGACATCAAAGATAGTATATCATAGATGATGACTGGAAAGCTTAGAGAAAGATATTTTGGGATGCGTACGACATTCAGTTAAGGTCTCTTATGTTTTTATATTGTTATCAGTAAGTTACAGTGATATGAAGACATGTGAAGACAGAGGAACAATGAAACAGAGCATATCAACAGTCACAATGATTAAAGGAATATAAGATGGAATCGTCACATGATAAGTTAGATAAAGATTGTGGTGTTGGAAAGTGGTTTTTTGAGAGCAATATGAATCACTTAATGGTTTTCATTTATGGAAACACATATGTTATAGTGATTGCATGAAGTAAGTATGAGTGTTGAAGACACAGTCATTAAAATGACTAAGTATGGAATCGGATTTACAGAGTACTGCATAACTGTTTTGGACACCAAAGATAGTATATGATATATGATAGCTTGTGAGCTTAGAGGAAGACATTTTGGGATGTATATGACCTTCAGTTAAGATCTCTTGTGATTTTTTATTGACATCAGCAACTTACAATGATATGAAGATATGCAAAGATAGAGGAACAGTGAAACAGGGCATATGAACAGTCGCGATGATTAAGGGAATGTAAGATGGAATGGTAATGTGCTAAGTTAGATAAAGATTGTATATTGTCGACACTTTGGTAATAAAAGATCACCAACTTAGTATTTATTGTTTGCATTATTAATTATTATTTTTTGTATTGTATTTGAGAGTTGACTGAATGACATAATACATATAAATGAAGAATTTTTTGTGAAAGAGATATATGATATATGTGAGATATGGATGTGAGTTTGGAATATCAGTAATGGTTTATGGTAGATGCAAGATCAGAGATTGACAGAGGATATTGAGAGCTATAACTGGAACTATCAAATCATAGACGATGCTTGTATTGTTCATTTTTTAGAACTCTTTTGTAACTAAAATAGTGATTGTAAGAGTTGTAAGCTCAGTATACCTTTAACATGGTTTTTTATACCTTTAATAGGGTTGATATTCCTTTAATAAGGAAATGTACTATGTAATACTCATCTCCTAACAGGGATATTATATTTTAGTGCATAGTTGTGGGTACCATCCCCACCGGGGTTTTCCCTTGGCCAGGGTTTCCTCAAAAACAAATAATGGTGTTATGAGTTATGTGTTATTTTTTTATGTTATTTTAATTTCATCAATCATATGGTTTTGGTTTAAGTTTAATATAAAGTGTTGTAATACTGATTCACCCCCCCTCTCAATATTAATCGATCCTAACATGTGGATTACCGACACTTAGGTAATATAAGATTGCCGACTTAGTATTTACTCTTTGCATTGTTAATTATTCTATTTTGTATAATATTTGAGAGTCGACTGAATGATAGAATAGATATATAAAAGAAGAACTTTTTGAGGAGCGAAAAGATATAATAGTGAGATTGAGATATCAGTGATGGTTGATAGCAGATGTGAGATTAGAGGTTGACAAAGGTTATTGAGAACTACAAATGGAACTATCAAAGTATAACATATGCTTATTTTGTCCATTCTTGAGAACACTTTGTACCTGAAGTATTGATTATAAGATATGTAAGCTCGGTATACCTTTAACATGGTTTTGTATACCTTTAACAGAGTTAATATTCCTTTAGCAAGGAAATTTATTATGTAATACTTAGCTCCTAATAGGGCTAGGTCTCCTAATAGGGACATTATACTCTAGTGCATATTTGTGGGTACTATCCCCACTAGATTTTTCCTTGGCAAGGGTTTCCTCTGAAACAAATAATGATGCTATGAGTTGTGTGTTATTTTCTTATGTACTTTTATTTTTTGCAATCTTATGGTTTTTAACAATTTGTTTAAGTTTGGTTTGAAGTTTTGTAATAATGATTCACCCCCCTCTTAGTATTACTCAATCCTAACAATTGGTATCAGAGCTATTGGCCCTTGGAGAGAAAGTCTAACAGCTTAAGGGAGATCAGAATGGATTCAAAAAGTTTGCAAGAGAACTTTGAAGCAACACTTGATAACCTAGATAAAGAAAAGGCTGAGAATGGCAAATTGAAATTCAAATTAAGAAGAGCAGAAGGTTTTATCAAGAAACTAAAGGAACATCTTGAACTTTCAAGAAATTAGAGACAAGACCTTATGGAAAAGATCAAGGAGGATTCACACAATGACACATCAGACCAGTTAAAGAATCTTGAGCAAGAAAAAGAACAAATTAATCTTTTGGTGATTAAAGAGATCCAACATGAAAAGGATGCAAGACATAAAGTTGAAGAGACTCTAATAGGAGTGAACATACAGATAAGACAAATGCAGATTGAACTTGATCACTACAAGGATAAATGTCTAGAATTGGAGAAATACAATCAAATAATTAAAGGTGGACTCGTTCAAACCAAGTTACACATTGAGAAATTACATATGAGAAGTGATAAGATTGATGAACAAAGAGAGAGACAAAAACCTAAAGGAGATATGACAGGAATTGGATACAATGAAGGAGAATGTTCTAAGACTCATGAAGAATCACATGGAGTGAAGATTGAAGAAAGACCTACTTTTGAAGAACCTAAAGATCATATCAAACCTTTCAGAGGTATATTCTATGGATACAACAAACACAGACACATGAAAAGAGATTGTAGAGGTAAAGGCCCTTTCAGACCCTTTACTGGTTATTGTTATAACTGTTATGCATATGGACACAAGAAAGCAGAATGCAGGAAACCTGATCAATCTGCAAACAAACAAGATTAAATCAGAGAAGAATCAATAGCCAAGATCACATGCTACAAATACAATAACCTTGGGCATACTTCAAGGTTTTGTAAACTGCAAGTTAATTGGGATAGAAGAATACCTACATGTTACAAATGCAACAACTTAGGGAATATAGAAAATTTTTGCAGGTATAATGGAATGGACAAAAGAAGAATACCACCTCCTATGGTTATAAAGAAGAATATTGGTGACGATGGTAAAATTCTTGGTGATTACATGGATGAATTTGATAATCATTTCAGGAATCCAACAAATAAGAATAGTGGTAAGACATGGACAGTCAAAGAATTCAATATGGCATTGGTTCAGGGAGAGATGGTAGATGCTACTGTACCTTCTTTTGACGTTAACATTGCTACATCAACCTAAAAGGCTGAGTATGGCCTTAGGGGGAGCATTGGATGAAGACAAAAAATTATATCTAGCCCCTGATTTTGAGGATTGAGCTCATGCAAGTTTATTTATGGTGAATACAGACACTATGGAGCCTATATTTGTGATCACAACATCTGAAGATTCATATCTTATGAGCATGAGATTTGTGATTGACTGGATAGTATGTGAAGTTGAGCTAATTAAGTAAAGTACATTTACTCACTTAGCGATGAATACAAGACCTCAATGCTACTTACTTCTTCACCATTTAATGAGCAATGACCAAGGAGAGCAAAGATTAGAGCATATCAAACCACCAAGCTGCTACATTGTGTGATCGATTGAAGCAAAAGTTCTGAAATCAATGTGTTTAAGGTATTTAGATCATTTACTCAAACATAAAGCTATGGATGCACCTGTTATTTATGATGTTGTGGATAGACCTAGATACAAGTTTAAGAAACACCCCTTTAAGTATTGTGAGGATGACCTTGAAGGAGCTTTTTCACAAACACCATATAGTGTTCTGCACATAGAAGATATTAGGGAATACATTCATTGCAAGTATGAGACAATAGGTGATGAAAATATATTCAGAGAAATAGATGAGATGATTGAACAAGATGGAAAAATGGAGGATTAATTCAAACACCTAGATGACCTAACCATTATGAAGATAACCCACATGAATGAATTTAGTGAAGTAGAATGGTTCAAGATTATACTTAGCAGAGTTCATGACCAATTCATTTGGATAGGAGAGAAACCTGTAAAGATCTGTAGTCATTTGACTCATGACATTAATGGGTTAGATAACACTGGATTTATTCCTGTAGCAGAAAAGAACATCAAGAAGCAAGTTGAAACCCTAACACATTCAAAATGGGACAAGCGAGCTATGACAGTTAATGATATATTCCAACAAGATGTAAGACTAGTTGTAATACTTCTAGGATACAAACTTTGATACAATAGCAGACCTAATTCAGTCTCAGTAGGAGTCATTATGATGGCCTATAGGATGGTGAAAGATAATATAAAATACAATCTATGTGAGATTCTGGCACAATAGTTTTTAAAGAATATAAAGATAATCAAGAAGGATAAATCTAAGGCTTTTAGATTTGGCTCACTTCTAGTTCACATGTATATATATATTGAGCATAAGTTCCCTGGAACGCACCCTAGAGCATGGAAGGATAGCATACCCACTAGTATTTAGATATTAGAGAGTTACCAAAGACAAAAGAATACATGGGTAGATGGTGAAGTATTTTCCATGATCAAAATTCTACATAGACAAATGAAAGAAAGATTTAGAATCCCTGAAGAGTTGGTTGAGAAATACAAGGATACAATTTGTTTTGTGGTTGAAACTGATTGTGTATGTTTTGAAGCAGTTGAACCAAGAAAGAAATGGTGCTACCCCATGTGTTATGAAGTCATTTTTGAAGTTCTTATTATGCAAATAGAACATGTCTTGGCATCTAAAGTTGACACATCTAAGGAGAGATGGGGAAAATATGAAGTGAAATCAGAAAAAGTTAGAGAAGAACATGATCGAGGCATAAGGAAAAGAAAGATTGAGAAAATGGTTGGTGATATGGCAGTGAAGGCCGAGATGACAAAGGAACAACTAAAAGAAGAAAGGACTAAGATAACTAAAGGAACCTCTGGTTCAACACGCATGAGAATTGAAGCCCCTCCATCTTCTGAAGTGGAAAACATAGTAAGTCATGCTTCCAATATAATTGATCTATCTATCACTCCAGAAAAGATAGTACAAGAAGATACACCTACAAATACACCTAGAAGATCCACTAGAAAAACCAAACCCAATAGCCCTAAGAAACAAAAGGTTGAAGTAGAAGTTAAAAGGAAAGATGATAAGGAAGCTGAGAAGAAAGAAGAGAAGATAGAACAAAAGAAATCAAAGGACCCTGGAAACCAAACATATAAATATTGCAAAAGATGATTATAAGAGATGGTAATCTAAAAACATTAAGTAGATACTATGAGAGGTATGACTCTGACAAGAAAGTAGCAATAGAAGATATAGTGATTGAACATCTACTTGTTTACAAGAAGAACCTATTGGAAATTGAGGGCACTATACCTAAAGACTTGTATGATAAATTAGAAATTAGAAAACAACTTGCACAAATAGAAGATGAAGAAATAAGGAATAAATCCATTGAGGACATGTTTCCTATAGTTTCTATATAGGAGAGAGAGAAGATAATTAAGGAACTCAAACCCTTACTGAGAACAAAAGCTAGACTTGTGAAGATTATGGGTAGAAAGTATGATGAGGTTATTGAAGATACTCAGAAGGCATTAGATCAGATACTTATGAGCAATATTCCTGAGAAAAATTTACCTCCTAAGACTACCAAGCCCACACCTATAGGAGTTGGACAAAGCTCTAAGTCAGTTGAGGTTAATGTGGAAAGAAGCAAAGTAAGCTCTAACAAGCAACTAGATTTATTTGTTGTTGGTGTTCAAGTAACCCTTAACAGTACACTTGATGAGAGTGATCTATTTCAAGGAAACATGGATAGTGCAGTGATAGAAGAAGAAGAAAAATAGGAATAGGAAGGACAGAAAGAGGAAAAACATAAAGAAGAAACTAACAGAGAGAAGAGATAGACACAACTAAAGAAGAAGAGGTAAGAGTTGAAGTTAAACAAGAACCTGATACTTCCACCACTCTATTGTTGGAAATTATGGAAAGCCTGTAAGCATAGATGTAGAAAACATGGATGAGGATGAATTGATGAGATTATCCTGCATAGCATTCACATAGGCAAAAGAAAGATCTGAATAGAAAGGAGACATAAAGGTTAAGGTAATTTCTAAGGTAGTTGATACAGTAAATACAATACTCCCTATACCTATTGTTTTTCAAGGAAAAGATGATGCAAAGAACCTTAATATGGCACTAGATAACTTTGACAATCACTATGAGTCCCTAGTGAAGATCGCAGAAGAGAAGGCAGAGAAAAGATATCTAGAGAAAAAGTTGAAGGAAGTATTCCAGTCTATTTCATGGGACTTGGGTATTCTGAGATCAACTACATGAAAGGCCAAAAGTTGTGTCACACATGGAAGGAAGTTATATAGCTACTATATAAACCCTATCAAACACATTCAAACATTTAAGATGTAATAGCTAAGGATAGGGCTACTTTGGATAGGATGATGGACAGTTGTGAGACCTCCTCACAAACTGTATTAAAGATGGACACGAAGGCATCAAAGATTTTTTATAAGATGAATGTATTGAATATAGAGAAAGGGAGAGCAATGACAAGATTTGGTTTTCTAAAGATTTTAATCACTCCTAAGCTATCAATTCTTAAAGCACATCTTATTGAAATGGAGAAGATTGGGGAATCAATGATCAATTCTATGCCCACAGAATTGAAAGCAGCAAAGACTTCATCTTATGCGTTGAATGGACTGATACATGTCAGTGAACTATTGATAAAATCATGGAATGATGAACTCAAGACCTTGGAATATTCCTCCAAGATATTCTAAAACTGGTGAGCAAGCACTAAGTCCTACACTTTTTGTAAAATTTTATAATTTTGGGTATACCTTTTCCATTGATGTCAAAGGGGGAAAAGAAGAGAAGAAGAAAAATGAGAAAAGAAAATTATAAATAATATATATATATATATATATATATAGAAAAGAAAAAGAAAAAGATAATAGGGAAGAAAAAAAAGGGGAAGAGTACAGTTAGTGTTTGTTGGGACACTTAGTCATTTTTCGCTAAGTGTTGCCATCAATGCCAAAGGGAGAGATTGTTGGCAAGAAATGTTTTAAGAGTAGTATGAAGCACTTGAGGGTTGTCATTTATGTCAACACATGTGATATGGTGATCGCTTGGAGTCAAATATAGTTTTGGATATACAGTCTTGAAAATGACTAAGTATGGAAACAGATTTACAAAATACAACAGTAGTGTTTTGGACATCGAAGATAGTATATGATAGATGATGACTTGCGAGATTAGAGGAAGATATTTTGGGGTGTGTATGAGCTTTAGTTAAGTTTTCTTGTGCTTTTATATTGTTATCAATAAGTCACAGTGATATGAAGACATGCGAAGATAGAGGAACAGTGAAACAAAGCATATGAACAATCGCGATGATTAAAGGAATATAAGATGGAATCGTATTGTGCTAAGTTAGATAAAGATTATGGATTACCGACACTTTGGTAATATAAGATCATTGACTTAGTATTTACTCTTTGCATTGTTAATTATTCTATTTTGTATAGTATTTGAGAGTCGACTGAATGCTAGAATAGATATATAAATGAAGAACTTTTTGAGGAGCGAAAAAATATAATAGTGAGATTGAGATATCAATGATGGTTGATAGAAGATGTGAGATCAGAGGTTGATAGAGGTTATTGAGAACTATAATTGGAACTATCAAAGCATAGAAAATTCTTGTTTTGTTCATTCTTGTGAACACTTTGTAACTGAAGTATTGATTGTAAGAGATGTAAGCTCAGTGTACCTTTAACAGGGTTTTGTATACCTTTAACAGGGTTAATATTCCTTTAGCAAGGAAATGTACTATGTAATACTTAGCTCCTAACAAGGCTAGGTCTCCTAACATGGACATTATACTCTAGTGCATATTTATGGGTACCATCCCCACCAAGGTTTTCCCTTGGCCAAGGTTTCCTCAAAAACAAATAATGGTGTTATGAGTTGTGTTATTTGCTTATGTACTTTTATTTTCTACAATCTTATGGTTTGTTTACAATTTGTTTAAGTTTGGTTTGAAGTGTTGTAATAATGATTCACCCCCCTCTTAGTATTACTCAATCCTAACATATCATACACTACCCTCCCTAATTAAATATTAGTATTAGAAAAACATTAGCATAAACATCCCACCTACTGACAGGTGTCTTACCACTATAGATTATTACTCGATCCTTCAAATAAAATTGTTTCCCCTAAGCTATAAATTAATCATGATTAGAAATCATCCTTGATTTTCATAAAATTCAGCATATATATTTCTCCGCACTTGACAACTTTATCAAATGAGATCTCCCCCAAAAGGCAAGTATCCCTAGATACTCAGTGCCAATAAATAAGGCTTAATTACAACATCACCCCTCACACACATGAATTAAAAATCATTAAGATTAGCATCTAGTCTGGAAGAACACTTTGTCACAAACTTCCATCCAGTTATGCTTCATAATTAATCTATACCATGATTCCCACATTAACTGCACTAGAGTTAGGAAATTGAATGCCTTTCTCTAGACTCTCCTAGAATCTTCTAATGGGTTTAAATTAGTATACAAGATTCATAGTATGTTCTCAATCCCATAGACAAACTTGTATATGTTTTCTTAGCATATTAGAACCCATGGAAACAAATATCCTTACCTTCCAAACTGATAGTGTTAGGACAATGGCCTTCTCAAGACCCATTACCCCAGAGAGATGGAGAAGGATTTTGAAACCATTAGATGATATATCTAGGTGAGCCCTCATCAAATCTCTAGGTGATCATCACTTTGATTATGAATTTACCCCTCACACCAATGGCCACTTGGTAGGAACATTTATCATCTGCCTTCTAATGGAAGACATCCCAAAGGAGAGAATAATAGAAACGTGTAGGAAGATATTCCTTGATAAATACCTTCATGGCTTGGAAAGGGTAGTTTTTAGCATTAACAACCATTTTATTATCCCCCTACCTAAGGAATACATGCGGGATAAATTTGAGGTGCTTCTCAAACATGAGAACTTTACTTGGCGTCAAATCATCTTTATTAAGGATCAAGTCTTGTTCAATAATCACTGGCCAGAGATGAAAATAAATTCCCAATTCTCGATCAAATGGTTGAAGGTTAAAACTACAAATAACAACGAATGGATTCTTCAGTACTTCAGAGAGGAAGGATTCGACCTTCCAAACACTCTATCATCAATTTCAAAAGAGCAACTCAATTTGGAGATCAAATGTATAGTCGTTGGGAAATTCCCATGGGAAAAGACATCCAGATTGTACGAAAAGGAAGATGATGAATCTGGCTTGGAGGAGGAGATGATCTTTATTTGTCATAAATAAGCATGGTCTTTATGGTAGTATCTTATACTTTATTACTAGCCCCTTTTTGGTGTATCAGTATTATGGGCTCACTGTTATATTTTAAGACTTGTATACACTATGTTTAGTAGCTCTTTGTCCATACCTACAGAATAATATATCTTTGTTCATATTTTCATACTCTCAAGATATTTTAATATAAGTAGTTATTATTATAAATCGTCATCGGGTAATTATTTTAAGCAGTAGCTTCCTTTGTTGTCATAACTGCAATAAAATTATAGATCAATAGGTTGTTCATACCAGATGGTTATATATAGATACTAAAGAAATGTTCCATGTTGGGCCTTCCTATTACAATAAAGAGGTAATTAACTATCATAAGTAATGGAAATAGGGTTGTCAAAGGTTAAAATCCACCTCTTCATTCTGACTTTAATAATTGCCTTGTCACTCCTTTAATTTAGGAAAATAGCAATATTAAGGCTCTGTTTGTTTATCTTATCCCAAAATAGATAAATGTTTTTTTGTTTTTTTTAAAATTTAAGTCATCACTGACTTGATGATCTAAGATGGATCCCTACTACTTTTTTACTGGGATATAGTTAATACTCTTAGATTGCATCAGAAATGGAAAGGTTTTTAGAGATAGGAATTAAACCAAAAAATAGATTTCGATATGTTAGTACGAATAAAGTTTTAGTTTGTTTTTACTACTAGTCACCATATATGACCTGCCCAAGCTCGTAAGTTGTAGCATTTAGACAATAATAAAACCAAAGGATGATTCCTGTAAGAAATTTGGGTTCAAAAACCATAAAAGGCACCATAGAATGAGATTAAGATATAAAGCCAACAAGAAAAACCCTCAATGCATGAAGGAATCCAGTGATCTAGAGTTTGATTCAATTAAAGCAATGTATTTCCCAAGGCTCCTAGGCTTAGCCAAATTCTTACTCAATAACCTAGTTAGATCAAAGCATAATATGGGATTACTTCATAACAATATGTCAAGCTAAAATATACCTTATAATAATCTAGAATTAAAAAAATCTTAATTATATATAAATTATTGTAATGAGCAATTTTATAGTACAACTCTAATACCAGTAAGCTTATCACTTTTAGCATTTAATATCATAATAACATTTTATTACTCTGCTACTAACTTCTATGAGCAACCCTTTCAAAAATAGAGGATCACAAAAGGTAAGATCTATATAATTTAATGAACATCTCTCCCTTATGATTTTATTATTTCATTGTACCTTAACATGACTAACATTGACCTAAGCATGGAATGAGAAATGTGTTCTTGCTTAGGAGAAATACAAGCAGGATCTCTCACCTGAGAAAGAAACACAAGTTAGAGGGATACTATGGGCAACAATACAAGCAGGATCTCTCACCCAAGTAAGAAATGTCAATAGAAATATAACATTTAGATGCAAAAAAACACAAATGATGCTTTGTAAGACAAATGGTTGAAATAATTTATGCTTTATGTATAACAAGGGGAATCCATTAAATTTGTGTAAATAGGGGAATGCCCCTATCCCTCAAAATATGTAATATAATCTTGAAAGGGATAACGATCCCAGGGAAAGACTAGAGGTTTTCTTGACTCCATTCTTTCCTACTAGTGCCCATTTGAATGTAGGAATTATATGTAAAATTTTGTTTGATTTAATCAATAAAATTTCATGGCTAGGCCTATTATCAAGCAAAAAAAAAATCTGTGTTTTCATCCCAATTGAAATAATCATCCTTAAACTTTTTATTTATGTTTTCTAATTATTATGTATCTTTTTTCTCTCTACATGACACATTCATTTGTATTTTATCAACTTAAGTTTTAATTATTTGTCTGCTTCTCTTTCACCTTACAAAATAGAATAGTAAGAGAATGATGCAACTCCATAACAACTCAATGTAAAAAAAAATGATTTAGATTGAACCTGCAATGTCCCCTTTTTGGGACATTAGTAGTCAATTAAATAATTAAGTTTTAAGTTGTTATATTATATCAAATTAAAGGACAACTTAATTTAATTATTTAATAAAGTATTAAAATGAATTTTATGGAGCTTGGAGAAAAAATAATAAATTCATTTTAATTTAAAAGAGGGAAAAATAACAAGAAAAAGAAAAGGAATATGAAGAGGTGGGAAGGGAAGAAAAAAGAGTCACAAGGATGTGTTATAAAAGATCACCTATGCAATTTAGTCAATTAAATGAAAACCCAATTCTTGCTACTTTCATAAACATTCATTGTACCCCTTGACCATATGTAACAACTTTTGAAAGCTCTATAAAACAACATTCAATATAGAAAGAGATACAATCCACTTAGTTGTTATTCCACAGCTTTATCACTAATAGCCTATGTTGCTTGTTTATTGTTGGAATACTAAAGAATGCAAAAAATTCACTGCTCAACCTACAACTACACCATTCTTCCATTGTCTAAAATACATTACATACAACAATGCACAATTCAACTCCTGCATTACAACAAAGTCTACATCGTTTGAGTCAAAATACATATATTTAAATATTACTTTTATGCAGTAACAAAGAATATGGCAACAACAACAAATGAAGTAGACCCAAAGGAAGAAAAAGTACCAAAAAGGTAATCACATTAAAACCATTTTCCTTTACAATTTTTTTAGAAATCAAGAAATTTAACATCGTGTTTCTCCACTTGTACCAGGCAAAAATTATATAATCAAAGCCCCATAACAATCAAAGATTTAAATGCCAAAAAAGCAGGGATGACTTTTGAAGGCAATGTGATTGTAGTCTACAAAGTTGTCCTTGATAGAGGCATGAAAACACGTGAAGTTTTGTGTGCTGATTTGGCAGATTCAAAAGGTGAGATGACTATAACAATTAATGTTGGTAGTAACCTCCTCTACAAGTACGAGGACAAAACAGTTCCAAGAACAACAATAGCAATAAAAGGATTTGAAATCACACAAAAAATAGAATATGATCGTGGAGATTCTGATTGCATTCTAATTTTACAAGTATCTAGCATAATTGAAACAATTCCAACACTTTCAAATGAATACAAGTTCATTCCAGGCACAACTATCCAACACCTTCTCACTAGTACAAGTGATTTTCCTATTGGAACAACATGTGCAATAGTTGTAGGAAAAAACAAAAAAGGTTCTCAATACATACTTGACATCAAGGATCGCCACACTGATATGGATAAAGCACCAGTACACTTGCACCCTCTACTTCCATTCTCATTCACCCTTTCTTTTTTAAATTCTATTTTTGCTATAAAAAAAAAACCTAACATTACTATTTTATAACAACTCTACATGCGTGCAAATTTTTCCAACCTATACTTTCAGATGCAAGAACAATTACAAAAAAATGAAATTCCAGCCTCTTTTTAGAAACATTGCAAAAAAGCTTGATCAAAAACATTCTCTTCGCACAAGTCTCTTAACATATATTTTCAAACTCAATGAAAAAATAACAATGCAAAGCCTCCACGGTCTACTCCACACCACATTTGAGGTAACTATGTCAAACATCCTTCACTCTTCATTTCATAATTTCCCTTCTCACACCATATTAATATTATTATGTTTCTTACAGGTTGTCATACTTTTGAACCCCACAAATGTATATTCCAATCTATTTCATACATACTGTCCTAAATGCAATTACATATTTGACAGCTATGGTGCATTGGATGAAAAAAAATATCATTGTAGAAAATGCAATGAAGAGGTCACCTGCATATACTCTCTATTTATGAAAACAATTATAACAACCAATAACAATCAAACAATCCATTGTTTCGCAGAAAAAAATAAATTGTTGAACAAATTTGGACTTCCTTGAAAAAAAGACTTATGAGGAATACATCAATGACAAATCAGTAGTCATATTTATGTTGCGAGACTTTACAATGAGAGGCAAGTTCACTCTCAACCAAAACAACATGATTGCACGTGTCATTACACTTGAAGATCAGTCAACAAGATATTTTGACAAAGGTGAATATACTATTACTCTTTATGCTACACAATCTAATGTTGATTAATTGTTTTTATACAATACTAGCTTTTCTCCAATAACCAGATTACTATGTAGGCCCCATGATTCAAAAATACAAGGAATCATGCATACATCTCGCTCCAATGAATGCTCGTCTACATGTTTATGTTGTCTTCCGCAAGCCCATTGAAAATTTTGTTGTTAAATAGCACTCAACGAAAACATTTTACAGTTCAGCAATATTTTCACAATGTGTTAAACATTTACTATTTTCCTAGCTTCCTAGTTGTCTCCATCCTACTATAAAATACATTCACAATATTGAATGCTCAAAATCATCATTTACATATACTATCTATGTTATTTTGAACATGTTACTTCTCGCACTAGATTCAAAATATTTCAAATCGTGTGTTATGTTTCAAATGGTGTTCATGTTATGTTTCAAATCGTGTTTGGATCATTATACTATAACAAATTGTTAATCCACCTTATGGTTTACATGCTTATGTTGATCATATAAATACGCTATTTCAGTTGTTTCAAAGGTGTTTCTTTCACCATTTTTCAAAAATACATTCACCATGTTACGCTTTTACAGTTTTAGTATTATTTATGTTATTTTTTAATATAATATGTAATGCTACAACTGGTACTCCACATATCATATAATGTCATTTTTCCCAAATACCCAAATACAATATTGCAAAGTTTAACTATTGCTTGATGCTAAAGTGTCCAATACTTCCATTGCATCATTTAAGGATTTAAGTTTTCACTGCCTCTTGCAATATATTCTTCTACTTCCAAAATACACTTGAATTAAATGCAAATGCTTCAATTCAAATAATGAGAAGCAGATTCAGGTACTCAAGCCTCCCTTTAATGTTATCATAGGTACACATTTCATTTATTTGAATGATATTGTGCCAATTATCCTCATATTAAAGACACATTTTATTGCACAGGAAGAACCAATTCTAATGAGAAATTATGATTGCAGAGCATATTTCCATGCATTTACAGTAAGTCTTACAAATCTTGAAAAATACTTTACATTTTTCAAAGACCTAAAATTCATATTGCCACTTCAAGATAGAGACTGTTGGAACTAAGTTAATTGATTTCTTTCTTTACAGATATTGCGACAGAACTTGGCTATATTCATGTCTCTAATCTTACTCGCACAACTATTACAATAAGAACTAGATTCAGGTACCCAATCCTCCCTTTTATTTTATCATAGCTACAAATTTTGTTTATTCAAAGAATATTCTACAACATTTCAAGGTTTCTTGGCTTATGTTCTTATTAATGAGATAGCTATCTACACAATCCAACAATAACTGCTCAATCTACCATCAATGTAGGTTTCATGCAAATTTACAATAATTGCTCAGTCTACCATCTACTGTCAAAATCATATTTTTCATATGCAATGGAAAATTAATTAATGTGTTAAAAGGATTATAAAAGCTAAATAGGCTTAATTTTAGAAAAAAAATTATAGTTGAATAAATGTCCTTTAACTTTGCCACCACAATTTTACTTAAGTAATCTGAAAAAGAAACACTATATTCCATATCTTTCTAATCTTTTATCCTTTACCATATCTATGACAGACCTTATAGCCTACCCTATTCTTTTTGTATTTTAGCCTCAATAAATAAGTAGTATGTTCTTCTATGATTGCTTTCCTCTGTCAAGCTGATTTAATGCTACTAGACATTTGGTTTCTTTTGAGAAAATAATGACCTATGAAAATTTTATGTGATTACTTTACATGATCACTATTTTTATTCAGATTGATGCAAACTAATGCAAACTAAAAATGATAATTACTCTACATGATCACTATTCCTATTCAGATTGATGCAAACTAAAAATATAATCATGTTGGTCTGGCTGATGCAAACTAGAAATGTCAATTATTTTACATGATCAATTACTAATATTTCTCTGGCTGATTTACATGATCAGAAATGGTGCTCTTACATTCTCCTCCATTTTCAACATTTGAAGAAAAGGGCGAAAAAAGTTTAACAAGCTCATTATCTTTTCTAGAAGGTAAATGGGCAACATCATGGGTAGCATGGAGGCCAAAGAAGACATAATAAATAAGCACGACTATTGTACAAATCCCAAACCTAACAAAACTCTATCTTTCTACAGAGCCCATGAGGAACACATTGACTGCAATTGAGAGTGAGGGAAGCCATGGCACCAAGGGTACTCCCCACACATTAGGATTCCTCTATTGTGGAACATAGAATGTCATTGCACTTGTGGCCACCAGCCACACAGAAATACTCACAACATAACCCACCCAATCATCACTTACTTCCCAATAAACAGAGGTTGTCACAAAGGTGAAAATTATCACAATGATGAGAGATATGAGGAGAGGAAGTTGAGTAGGAGAGGTTTGTCCCTTCACCTAGTGTCTCCTCACTAGCAGAGCACCTGTTATCATCATGAAAATGTAGAGTGTTCTCATAGAAAGAAGGATGGAAAGAAAATCCAGGCTGGAGAAGAATGCCACACAAGAAGTGGTAGTTGTCATCACCAAAGCAGCATTAATGGGTGTACCTGTGTACTCATTCACCAAAGAAAACTGGGATGGAATCATGTGTGTCCTTGCAATGTGGGTGATGTATCTATTACAAATGCCAAAGAGAGTTTTGTTCCAAATGTTTTGATTTGTTTAAATAAGAATGGTGGCACAACCACAATGATTGATATGAATGATTTTTTATAACATTAAAGACACAAAAGAAGTTTATGGGATTTAAGATTATTTTACAAAGAGGTTTTATAATCTTCTTTTGAGATTAGATCTTCTATAATTAATTTTGATTGAGAAGTTTGTAACTTTTCCAATGACGAAAAGATTTTTAAAAATGTCTATTAGACCAAAGCATTTTATGGAAACCAAGTGCAGTGCACAATGTCTCTATAAAGGGGGATTATAGTGTGATAAAATCTCCAATCTTCCTTCAATTAGTTTTAATCACAAAGTACATAACTTTAACTATTGGTCGAGAAGCCACAATGATTAAAATGAAAGATCTTTAATAATGTTCACTAGGCCAAGAATCCTATGGGATCGAAGAGTTCCATGTCTCTGCATCATGTTTCTAGAAATGGGATGAAAATGATGTAAAGTTAGTAATATGCTCTTAAGATCAGATCTTAAGCAGTAACTTTTGATTGAGAAGTTTACAACTTCGGTTAAATGATTGAAATGAATGATTTTTAATAATGTCCACTAGAATAAAGTAGCCTATGGGATCAAAGAGTAGAGCACCATGTCTCTAGAAATAGGGGACCAAAGAGTTATAAAGTTTGTAATCTGCTCTTGGTATCAAGTCTTCAGTAGTCAATTTTGATCAAGAAGTTTACAACTTTGTCCAATGATTAAAAAGTCACAATGATTAAAATGAAATATTTTTATTAATATCTATTGGATCAAACCAGCTTATGGAAACCAAGAGCAACACACCATGTTTTTGAAAACAGGGACCAAAGAAATACAAAATCTATATCTATTTTTTAAATTGATTTTGAGCACTAAATTTTGATCAAAAAGTTTGTGACTTTAAAGTGATAAAAAATCCATAATTATTGAACTAAAAGATTTTCAATAATGTCCACTAGGCAAAAACAACTTATGGGACCCAAGAACAATGCACCATGTTTCTAAACACAGGGGACCAAAATTCTATAATCTACTCTCCAAATCAGATCTCCAACAGAAAATTTTGATGAAGAAGTTTTCCAATGATGAAAAAACTACATTTATTGAAATAAAAGATTAAAACAAATCTTGAGACCACCAAAAGCAGGAAAAAGAAACATTTGTCTCAAAAACTGTAAACTAAAGTGGAAAATTGATGGTTCTAGCCTCATCCTTAATTTATTGTACCTAATGACAATTCAACTATATAATCAATCAATTGAATTACAATCATTTAGTTACTACTAAAATTTGTGAATACAATCTTAACAATCCAACTATTGCAAACATTTTTATCACATGGGTTTTCCAAATAAAATTTTGTGTTATTCATTCTCTCTATGCCTACTTATAAAGTGCTCAATGTAATAATAGATTTCATCCTCCTCATTATAGTCAAATTTTCTCGCTCGACCAAAAAAAAACTCAATAAAATTCATGTTCTTTACATGTATTCTCATTTCACCACATCTTACCCCAAAAGGCACAATACAATAGGCATGAACTTGGACGCTTGCATCCCTTGTTTAAAATTGTAAAACTATAGTTGGAAGGAAATATTCAAGGTTGTCGAGTTGGTTACTTTTTCCCGATTGAAACTATATTATAGCGCTTGGAAATATTTTATTAACAAAGGGCGATTAATATTTGGAAATATTTTATCATGAATATATATTGATTGAGCCGACTTTAGAAATATTGAAGTGGGACCATAGAATAGAAGTGTGTTTGCAATTATTGGGAGGTAAGCGTATAGAGCTTGGATGGAAATGTTTCAATATATCAAAAGTCGGAAGCTTTATATTCACAGACTCCATTCAAAAGGTTGTACTTAAGTAGCAACCTGGACAAAGACCTTTTGGGTTTTGAGCTTCCACTACTGAAAGCATAATGTTTTTTTTTTGCATAGCTAGGAAGAAGAGTTTCCTTCACAGTTGCAAGCAAATTAAGGAGTTTAATATTTGAATAGATATTTTTTGGTAAACTCTAGAGTTTCTAATGTTTGAAGAGATGGTTTGAATTGTATGGTGATTACTAGAGATCATAATAGGACATCTTCTGGCTACTATTATCTCCAGTTTTCTATTGGTGAAAGAGGAATAGTTGACTCTTCTCTATCAAAATAAAATCTTATAATTAAATCTATAGAATTCATCCAAGAAGAGTTTGTTTGGTGTTCATGACAACCTATGAATATTATCTTGTTGACATACCCAAAAACTAGCATGTTCAGTTATCATTGAAGTTGAAGACACCAGAGCGGATTGTAGTTCTTGTATCAGACCTATGGAGGATCAGGAAGGATAAGAATGTTAGTGTTGAATACCTGGCTTTTGAAATAATATGCTTCCAATAGTTTCTAATAAAGAGGTTAGATACGTATTATCTTCATATTTTTGAAATATTAGCATCTAAAGTTGGACATATTTGATGCAAGTTACAATATAATCATGTTTTATATGCAGTTGTATATTCTAATATAACTTTTCAATTAATATATGTAAATTGTTTCAAATAATTTGGTTTAATCATTCAAATTGATTAACCTTGTCTAAGCATGCCTAGAACTCTACAAATAAATATGCAGTAATTTTTCTGTCAAAATATCACAAGGGTAATATGCAATCTGTTTAACAAGATTGGAGCATAATTTTGTGTTAAATCAGGGTAGAGGTTCTTCCATTGGCATCTTACAATGGTCATTATTAGAAAAATAAAGACAATGGAAGATCAAAAAAGTATTTTTTTTCTCAAAAGAATTTAATGACACCTTTAATGGTGAACAACTAAGGGACTTGCAAAAACAAAAGGAAATAGGGAATTGGCTCTATGTGATTGGATAACTATTGGAGTCTACAAAATTTATGGATGGTGTTTTCTCTAAATTGGAAGAATTAGACTCATACTTGTCCAAAGTAGACTTGTCAAATTGCAAGCTTCTAAATTGGGCTTTGCAACCCTCAATGCTTACTTTGGTCCAACACAAGTTATTGGAAAATCTGTGTGAAGAGGTGAGACTTGTAGTTGCTTCTTGTCACAATGAGATCATAAGAATAATAGCTCGTGTAACACCCTATAATGATGATATATTGAGAAGGGTTCTACAAATGATTGTGGAGAGCCTACATGGATTACATGATGATAAAGCCCTTACTTTTGGTATGAGGGACAATATTTTAGAAATAATGGCAAGAACTAGATCATTTATCATTAAATATTGGACCTCAAGTGTGAAAAAAAATTCTTCAAATGTTTCAATGCTTCTTAACTAACATTAGGAAGCATCATTAGAACAAGGTGAGAGCTTGTATGCAAACTATTATGTCCTTACTCTTAGATGAGGATGATTATATCTACAAACAATTACAATTAGATTTGTTTCTAGCCATTTGGAGGAAGGAAAATTTCATATCACCTATTTCTTATGGGTTCTTTGAAAGATTAGCATAAAATTGCAAGGTTCTAGGAGCACATAATTGAAAATGAACTAATATCAATAGGCTTACATGTTGTAGGATCTTCCAAAAAAAGTAAGAACCAAATGAGTAGGGATAAAATTTGTTTTACATGCAAAAAGACTTGGACACCTAGTCACAACCATGGGGTTAGTAAGGAAGATAAGTCATCCAAAGAAGTTTTGACCAGCGATGAAGAAGATGGGAATTCTACAGCTTTGTTCCAATAAGACAACATAAATGCTTGTGAGAAGATGGATTCAATTGTTGTTATAGGTAAGGGATATATACATATCTTCATTGGTGACTTGGAGATTGTGATTGACAAAAATTTTGTTGAGGATGGTCTTACTCAAGGAGAGATCATGTTGGTCTCTCAAGATATTTCCAATGAAGTGATGAATCTTCACATGTTCATAATTTTCTTGAAAATGATGACATAACAGTAGCCTTGCCCTTGCACTCAGAGTAGTCAAACAAGGATTTGGAGGCCTACGATGATATTGACAACACCTATGAAAGGTATAATGAATCATGTGTTTTTTATAATAGTGATTCACTTATGCATGATACTATTTTGAATGACAAATCTAATAACTTGAAAAGTTCCCAATTTGGTGAGTATAAATTTCATTAAGGATGCCCATTTAGAAAATTTTGAAACGGATGAATATGAAATTATTGTAACAGATGATGAATTTTCTATTGACCAAAGGGTTTCTCTAACTTGTGAGTCTAAAAATTACTAAGAAGTTGACTCTCGAGGGGTTCATTTAAAAGACCAATCAAAGAAGGCATTTCAAGATGATGATGTTGATATATGTACCTTGATGGATCAACTGAAGATCACTAGTGATATGATTGTTGCACCCTTAGTACATTATGATGACACTCACAAGATCATTGTAGACCTCTATAGGAAGGCTCAAATTTAAAGGGGACAAAAGGGCATGGAATTTGATTTTTATTTTTTTGACTTGCAAGTGGTAAAAGTAGCCCTTGAATCAATGAAATCTGATTATTTGTGTTTACTTTTATTTTAGGTAGGGATCATATCTTTAAGGTTGCTAAAGTATATGTTGATAAATTGAAGGAAAAGGAGGATGAGATTAATAAGCTCATCATGGAGCTTAACAATACGTAAAATATATTGGAGAATATCATAATAGCTCTTTAAGAAGAAAAAAAATAGATTTTTGACACTAATTAGTTCAAAGAGCAAGAGAATATAGGAAGGACTAAGTTTTTTAGGGAAGTAATTAAGGAATTAGATAACATAGAACAAAATTATGACCAAAATCAAGGGGGATTATGTAGATATCATGAAAATCAAGGAGTTTTGGGCTAAAATGCTAAAGGTGTTGATTGAGTACTTCACGTTGGATGGGTGTTACTCTAAAATTTATAACTTGCACTTTGTTCTAAAAAACCACTTTAGGCACCAAAAAAAGGTCTCCTTCCCATACTTTCTATTGAGTTCTTTGAAAAATAGTGTTACTGAGCACAAGAAGAAAGTGAACAATCTGGTGTTGCATGAGGGATTGATTCTTCTCATTGCAGACTATGCTAGGGACATTATCCTGGATCCTATTCCTAAAAGGGTTACTAGAAAAATAAAGGATAACAAAGAGGAAGAGAGAAAGGATGTAACTCCCAAGAAGGGAAGGAAAAACAAGAAGAAGGCCATTGATAGTGGTGATGATGCTGGAAACAAGAATGACAAGAAAAAAGGCAACGACAGTGGTGACGAAGCTGGAGACAAAATCCCTTTGTCTCAGGGAAAGGGAAGTACTCAGGAGGAGAATACCAAAGAGGACTCTGGTAAAGAGGAGGAAGCTCATGAAAAAGAGGACCTGAATCCTGAAGAAAATGAGTAGGAGGAGACCATGAAGGAAAAAGAAAACATGGAAGAAGATGATGAGGAGGAAGAAGGGGTTAAAGAAGAAGATATTGAAGAGGGAGATATTGAAGATGAAGAATTTGAAGAGGAGGAAGATGGTTAGAATGACCCTAGACCAGAAGAGAAAGAAGAAGAACTAACTGAAAAAGAGGAAGGGAAAGACCAGTTGAGCTATGAGGAAGGCAATAGTCAAAAGGAGGCTACTTTACGTTTCAAGATGGATGCTACTATTCTAGAGGAGGTTAAGAAAACCGAAGGCCATGATATTCATCTGGATAAGTGGATTATGAAGGAAATGAAAAATCACCTTCAGGCCATGGAAGACACTATGAATACCCTGACTACTAAGCTGGAAAGGCTGGAAAATAAGTTTTTGGATAAGGTAAAAAATAATAACCCGAATGAGGACGTTACTGTTGAAATTAATATGATGGTTGACAACAAGCTTAAAGAACTAATAAAAAAAATTAGTTACAATGGGTACATAATAAATGAGGTCCTGAAGCACAGTAATGAGGGCCTTAATGCCTCTGTTATGAACCTAAAAATGTTGTACAACTATCTGGAAAAAAAGTCTACTAGAAAAAACTACCATAATGATTGATGATGATGCTGGGAACACTAATCCGGGAACAAGAACTAGGGGCTGCATCCAGAGGAAGGTCCCTAAAATTCCTAAGGAGATGAAAGATTTAAAAGAAGCCATTCAGAAGATGAAGGACTTGTAGAAGAAGGCGGAGAAGACTGTAAATAATATGTAGTATGTTCTAGTTGATAGTTGGTAGTTTGCTGGTAGTTGTGCTAGTAACTATTTCTTTTTGTTTTTGTTGTCTTGTCTCGGGTTGGTTTGGGTCCTGCTTTTGTCTTTGTTGCAGGCGTCTCTTTTTGTAAAAGTTGATATGTAATATCTTTATGTTTTTCTAAAAATAGTTTCGGGTTCCATTCAAAACCTGTTTTTACCTTAATCAAAAATAAACTTATGACTTGGATAACTATCCCTAAAAATTAGGCAGTAAATTTTTGGACCAGCCAGAGTCTAAGTATGAGTTGGTAATAAAGGATAATATCCAGTTGTTGAAAATTCTAAAAGTTTGGGTGGACCCACAATAGTGGGTTACACTTTTTTGCTTGAAATGACATTGAAATGTACATTCTGAAAAAAAATCTTCACTTTCAGACGCATATTGCCGCTAAATCGTTACAAATTGGAAGATCAAGTAAATTAGAGTCTTTTAATATTTTTGTCTACAATCTAAATATATTTTTTGAAAAAAATTTGGATTTGGTTTTAATCTATTTTTCTATCTCCCATGAAAACTAGTACGTTGCTGAAAACAACATTTTCAAAGAGTGACACTCACTTCATAATACATTTTTTTTCTAAAATAGATATCAATGTGATTCTTTCAAATTTAGTTTTTTAACATCCATATGTAATGTTTGAAATTGGTTTCATGACTTCATCCTTAGCATTTCATATTTTATTAACATTTGAAGTTGACTTAACCGTAATTTTGATATATGTTCATTTCATAGCTTGTAACTTATTGTGTATTTGTCCTATTTCAATTTTTTTTTTATAGAAAGAAGACTTCAATACCTAGTGCATGGTTATTTAAAAAAAAAAATTCACTTGATTACTATTTTTCCATGAACATCACACACAAAGGTTTATTTTTGGTAAGAAACCTACATTTGATTGATGTCAAAAAAATGTACATAATAAACTCAAAATTTATTAAATTTATAACCATTAGAAAGCTCGTTCTGAGTACTTGTGTCATGCAAATGGTCTTATCAATACTATTCCATTTGAGCCCTTTAATTGAGCCCCAAAGACATGAAATCTTCAGAAAATTCTTGTCATTTGCAAAATAGGCCTAATCAGGAGGTTTCAATATAAAGTACTTTTGATTGAAAGTACTTGCCAAATTTGATGTGGTTAAAATTTTAACTCAGGTACTTTCAATTGAAATTACTTTCCTACTTTCGATGGAAACCCAATCGGTTGATTTAATGTTTTTTTAGGCTAGTAAGGATTTCATATAAATAAAGATGTTTTTTCCTTATTTTGTACACTCAAAATTTGAAGAATAATTCTCATTTTTGAGAAGGAAGACATTTGGAAGTGCATTTTTTTGTATTTTGTCAAATTTTAAAAGAGCATTTTTGGGAAGGAAAGCAATGGGAAATAAAAGGACAATGGTAAATAAGACTACATGAAAGTATTCACCTGAAATCAAACAAAGACTACATGAAGAATCATTAGCAACATATTATCGTAGGAAGGAAGGTATATCTCTCTTTCTCTAATTCTTTTTAGGATCTCTCTCTCTCTCTAGTTATTTCTAGCATCTCTCTCTCTCTCTAGTTATTTCTAGGATCTCTCTCTTTATATATAAATGTGTGTGTGTGTGTTTTTCATTGTGACATCTGTTGTAATTTTTTCTTCGTATGTAGGGCATGCTCAACAAGCACAACCTTTTGAAGTACAAGGTCAAATTCAAATAATGGATGTTGGAGAAGGGCCATCCCAAGATAAAACAAGTACACATCTCTCTCTCTCTCTCTCTCTCTCTCTCTCTCTCTACTTTGTTTAGGATCTTTGTCTCTCTCTCTCTAGTTTCTTTCTAGTTAGTTTCTTTGCGGTGAATTTGTATTTTTGCTCTTTCCCCTTAAGAGTTATTTTGTTGTTGTGCGTATCCTTTGATGAAGAAAATGTTGGACAAGGGGCAACCCAATTTGAAGCAATGGATGTTGGATAAGGGTCATCCCAAGGTCAAACAAGTATGCATCTCTCTCTCTCTCTCTCTCTCTCACACACACACACACACACACACACACACACATTATGATCTCTCTAAATTCCTCCTTTTAGTCTCTTTATAGTTATTTAATCTAGGTCCCCTTAAGACTCTCTTAAGAGTTTTTTTTATTTGCATCCCAAGTTCAAGAAACATATGAGAATATTAATTTAGCTCAAAGGTTGAAGATAAAAATTAATCTTAAAAGAATAGGTCATTTAATTGAAATGGATGTGGAAAAATTGAGATAATATGTTGAACAACACATACTAGGAAGAGGGCATTGAATATAAAGTCTAAGGAAATAATTGCACAATTTGAGAATCTTGACACACTTGAAAAAACCAAACTATTATCAATTTCACTTCTTAAAGATGAGTTAAAAGAGCCATTAAAATTATTGTTGTAGATGCAACTTTGAAAAAGAGGAAATCGTGTAACCTACAAATAGAAATTGTTGAAAGTGTTAAGGAAGGTTTGCATTCCATTGGGAAAAAAACTAGATATGTAGATAAGTCCATTTCAAGAAGAATGATATTGACATCTATTTTGAATAAAAACATGTCCCAAAAAAGACAAATCTCTTCACTTTCATCTTAGATTAGGTACAGTGGGAAGATAATATCACATTATTTGAAAAGGAGAATAAATTTGGATGCTACTACATTGGAAGACAATTGGGTATTAATGTGTAGATATCCTCACTCTGATAAGATTGAGGAAACAATTAAGAACTTGATTACTACATTTTGGACTGATCATACGTATCCTTCACCAAATAGAGGAGATATTATCAAGCATAGGACTGAGCCTAAGGAATATTTCCTACACAAAAAACATCTATTAGACACCACACAACATGAATTGTATCTCTCATTTTGTAATTCAAATCCTGACATGAAGATTGGACAAACAATGTTTGAAAGATTAAAGCCATATTTTACAAAGATAAATAAATATTTTGAAGCTTGTTGTTGTCAATATCATATTTAATTTGATCTCTACTATCAATGGTTTCTAAATATGATAGAAGAAAGTGATGGTTTTCAAAATTCTTTTTCTAAATGACCAAGCCAATTCATAGCATCAATCTTATGTGACAAATCAGATGATCATGCAATAGGTGAAATAGATTGCATGAGAGGAGCTTGTGAAACATGTGGGAATTTGGCTAAACTTCCTTTGAGAGATGAAGATAATGACAATGAGATGACGAGGATGATAAAATGTAAGAGTTACAAGTACATAAAATGTGAATCAAAAATTAGGAAAGAATCAACAAGTTTGGAATATGTAAAGGAGGAGATACTTGTTGGAGCATTTATGGAGAATCTTCATAAATTTATTTAACCATATATACATCATGATTTTTTTTCTAAGAATAAAGTAGAATAGTTCCAAACACTAAGAGAAACTTTCCTACCTAGAACAATTTTACTGCTTGTTGACTTTGTAGAAAATTACTCTTTTGTTTCTAAAAAATAGCTTCAAGTAGAATGCTACTTTATAGAGAAGGTCATTGTTATGGTCCAAGTGTCTTATTGGCATGCACAATTAGATTTGGATGGTGTTGAAATTTCATATCAAGCATGATTAATTAAGAAATAATATTATTTTTACATTAGTGTTGATAAAGAGCATGACACACATTTTGTTGAGCATTGCTTTAAGACATATTTTCGATATTTGGAAAATAAAGGCATAAAAATTGAAAAGAATTTTGTATTGTCAGATGGATGTGAAACACAATTCAAATAAGAAATGCCATTTTATGCACTATGTAGATATCATCAATACCAAAAGATACCACATCTTTGGAGTTTCTTAGATAGTGGACATGGAAAGGGTGAGCATGATGGTGCAGGAGCTTGTATCAAACATTATTTAAGAAAGTATCAAATGGACTATAAGGGATATTATATAAATAATGCTCATGATGTAGTTGAATGGTGCAAGATGCACTTTGCGGTGCCAAACGAGGCTAGCATATCATCACAATTGGATCGAGTCATACTGTTCAGAGCATTCTGGGAGATATCATGTATATATGCAACATCTTTTCAAATTATTAAATTAAATTTGTATATATTTTAAATATTTATTTAACATTAATATTTTTAACTTATATTTTTTACATTTATTTAAGGTGTTGATAGAAGATCAATGCATGGATGCAAGAGGGTAGACAAAACAAGATCCTTGCAGTAGTTATGAGTATAAATAGTAATGTGTGGTCATTGTACACTAGAGATTACTCATGCTTTTGTTATGATTGAATTTTCATAAACTATGGTGAATACATCAACCAAAAACTTGGATATGTTATTGAATGGAATTTTGTGCCACTCGATGTTACTTATAAAAATGATGAAGTCAAGGATGAAAGCTTCAACATCATTCCATTGATTTCTACCGATTATGATCATATTTTGGGATTGATCAAAATTGGTATGTATAGTTAGGTTTCATAATCTCAATCAATAAATTTAGTCTCATACATACTAATTTACTATGATTTAGACATATATAGTTTTATACATGTCTCTTTAATTCAAATTTATAGGTCATTAAAAATATATTGTGCAGGACATGTTTTTGCAGTCATATCAGAGTCTAAAAATATAGAAGACCTGTTAGTTACTATTTATTACATTGCACCAAGGAGAGGAAGAAGTTAAAAAAGAATGAAATAAGTGACATAATTATGTTTCCCACAAGTTAGTAGTGTATCTGTGTTTAATTGAAACAAGTGATGGAATTATGTGTATTTATATTTAATTTAGCTATGTTGTTTTTGTCTATGCAGGTTCAACTATTGTGCAAGGAACATATTTAAAGCAAATCAAAATAGTTAAATATGGGATTCAGTTTATTGATTATCAACCTAACAACAAGGTTTATTTGTATAGCCACCTTGAAATATCTACTACACTATCTCTTCATCCAGTTGCAGGATGTGACATTCGTAAGTGGAGACTTGATATTGATGATCATGAGAGAATATTACATGTTATCCAAGAGCGAGCCAAACCACTTGATGTGGCATAGAAATAATGTATCTTGCAACTTGTGTGAGGTTTGGTTCAATAGTTTGACATAAATATAAATTTGTTTTAAGCCTGGATACATGTCTTAAGGAGATGATTTAAATTCTTATATTGTATTGTGATAATTTATTTGTTGTTTAGTTAGAACATTTATTAAGGGGATGAATTAAAATCTAAAATATTGTTCATGTACATGCAAGATACTATATTGTGATAATTTCATTGTTGTTTACTTTAGACATGTCTTAAGGGGATGATTCATTGTTGTTTAGTAAGAACATGCCTTAAGGGGATTATTCATCGTTGTTTAGTAAGAATATGTCTTAAGGGGATGATTCATTATTGTTTAGTCATAACATGTCTTAAGGGGATGATTAATTATTATTTAGTAAAAATATATGTTAAGGGGATGATTCATTGTTGTTTAGTAAGAACATGTTTTAAGGGGATGGTTTATTACTTATCTCAATGAATGTATGCATGATATTGCAATAATTTAATTTTATAGTCGATTAAATTAGGACATGTCTTAAGGGGATGATTGAATACTTATCTCATTGAATGTATGCATGATCTATCAAGTATTAAGAAAATTTTATTGTTGATTAATTAGGACATGTCTTAAGGGGATGATTTAATACTTTTCTCATTGAATATATGTATGATCTATCGTATTAAGAAATTTTTATTGTTGATTAATTAGAACATGTCAAACATATAATTTTCCAATCATGAAACATATAAATTAGATCATGAAACACATAAATTAGATCATGTCAAACATATAAATTAGATCATGAAATAAATAAATTAGATCATCAAACATAGAACTTAGATCATCAAACATGTAAATTACATATCAAACATATATAAATTAGATCATCAAATCATAGATCAAGTATGTAATCATCAAATCACATGTATGCATATAACATCAAACAAATGTGTTAAACATATAAATTAAGATTGAATAAAACACGTGTACTTAATTTAAATAGGTAAATCATTTAACATGCATACATAAAACAACTAATCATCAAATCATATATCAAGTATATAATCATCAAATGTAGATTCATATTTAACATAAAATGTAAAACATTTCAAACATCAAAAGTATATAGATCAAATAATATCAATGTAACATGTCAAATGTCTAGAGTCTAGAGATCAAATAACATCAAATGTAACATGTAAGTGCCTATCTAATATCAAAGTGTCTATCAAGATCAAATAAGATCAAATGTAACATGTGTCAAACATGTAACTAGCTAGATGGTCTGACACCCTAGGACTCATCATGATGACTCCTCACTAAGTGGTCCTGAGAGTGACTATTGTGTTGTGAAGGATGTGTTGAGCCCTACAGAGAAAGTGATATATGTAGGCATATATATAATCATTTAAAAGAGAACATGTAGGCATATTATGTACACAATCAAACCTCAATGAAGGAGTAACAAGAGGCATCTCTCCCTAAAAAAAACCATATATAAAATATACACATGATATCATATCAATCTAGTTAAAAAAAGTAAATTTACAACATTAACTTACATTTAGTTTACATTAAAAATAAGATTTGCCTATGTAGATGGTGGCATCTGATAGTACTCAGACTCCCTAGCCTCGATCGTGTCAACCAAAATATCAAGATTTTATTGGGCCTCATCCATTCTCAACTCTACATCTACTACATGACTAGTCGGTACATGTCCCAATAATGATGAATACAACGGACTGAGAAAATGAGATGGCACAGAAGTCAAATCATCACATGTCAGAAAATCCATGTAACATGTAGTCATCATGTTGAACTCATCATCTTCAAGGCCAACATTAAAGGACCAGTGCACTGCACTCGTTGAAGGGTTTGTATGTTGTGCCTCTCCCTCTGTAACAATAGAGCGATCAGTAGGTGGATCCTGATGGGCACTACCACTAAGGCCACGGTTTGGCTGGTGAGAGTGATGTGGTTGACAGTATCTGATAATACCCACATGAGCTCTGGCATCTGATATAGGGATATCATGGTTTGTTGTTATAAATACATATGCATCCAGAAGATCCTCAGCCAAACTGGTCAACATAATATGTGCCACCTCTCTTATAAGTCCCTCTAGGTTAGCAAGTGAAGGGATTCCTGTTGCACTATAAATATCATTTGAGGTACTACTAGAGGATTCCCCACTTGAGGATCTAGAGATTCAACAAGACATCAAATACTGGCCAACCTGATCACTAGATATGGAAGTGGCAACTTCTGCAATGTCCCCAACTCTATAAATGGCTCCTCAAAGTTGGGTTCTATGAACAAAATCATTTGTTGTAGGACCCAACAAAGGAGCAATAATAGGTGCCCTCTTACCAACAATGGCCCTGTGTAGTGGTAACTGACGATCATGTCGATGATAAGAATCTCTATCAACAAGTCTACCATGCCTTTGTCTGAGATATGATGGAAAATCAGTGTAATTCATGACCTTATGTAAACAAACCTCAACATAAAGTTTTTGTGCAAAATAAAGTGGAATTTGGTTGTTAT
Source organism: Chamaecyparis obtusa (assembly GCA_027943335.1). Taxonomy (NCBI): domain Eukaryota; kingdom Viridiplantae; phylum Streptophyta; class Pinopsida; order Cupressales; family Cupressaceae; genus Chamaecyparis; species Chamaecyparis obtusa. Next base: position 874,672 of record BSBK01005388.1, read on the forward strand.
TTGGATAACGACCATGAGAAATAAGAAAGTGTGGGTATATCAATGCTGACATAGCAGGATCCTGACATCTAGTAACCTTGTATGACATCTAGTAACCTTGTATCCCTTCACATACTTTTGATCGACATAAAATGGGAAACATTCCCATTTCAGGGTGTCTTTGGGCACTAAACCCTATACCTCAATAAGAGAAATGTCAAAAGAAACCTCTTGCCTCTTCCTATCAAGAAGAGCCTCTGTAGTGGTTACTGAATAGGGAGTGGCATCATGAATGTCATCCCAAATACTAATTAGGCTATCAAGAATGGATTGACAACTATTCTTATAAACACTACAACTACTAGCACTATTTATCAAGTCTCTCAATATCCAAATCTCTTGATTAATTATTGAATTTAGTTCTTGAGGAGGAATTGGTTGACTTTCCATGATGTCTAATAATATTTGTGTACCTAAAAGATTTAATTTAATGTCAAGTGAAGTCTATATATTTTTCCTAAAATTGAAAAATAATTAAAGTTTAACTACATTCTTGAACTAAAATCAATTACTACATTTAAATTTAAATGTACACACTAAAATGAGTTAAATAAATTAAAAATTCCATGTATGTATATGTATATATATAGATGAATGTATCACACACACACACACACATATATACACATATACATATATATAATGATGTGCATACACACACACACACACACATATATATATGTATGTATGTATGTATGTATGTATATACATGTATATGTATATATGTGTGTGTGTGTATGTGTGTGTGTGTGTATATATATATATATATATATATATATATATATATATATATATACACGTATGTATGTATAAACACACATATATACTATACATATACACACACACACACACATATATACATATACATGTATATACATATATATACATGTCTACACACACACACACATACATACATATACATATACATACATACATACATACATATATATATATATATATATATATATATATATATATATATATATATATATATATATATATATATATATATATATATATATATATATATATGATGCAGTCAAGGTTAGTGGATCCAATTAAGGACTGACCGACCTTGCAGCCAAACCAATATGTAGTGGAAATACATAATAACAACAACAGATCTAAAATGAAACAAAAGTCTTTATTCATCAAATCACCGATTACATGCAATGTGCTGGGCTATAATGCCTTCTCGGTTACGACCAATTACAATGCAAGTAACAATTTATAGATCTCGCAAGATCCAAATCTTTTCCACAACATCAGCATTCAGCTAGCCCAAGTTTGTAACACACAACACCCTAGTAGGCACCCAGGAAAGATCTGAATTTGTACTCCAACTTCCAAGCAATCTTCCTAATCCTAAGCTCGTAGGCTACTAACCTTCCTTTCAATAATCTGATACCCTAAACAACTACCCAAGCATCCTATAAATACTTATTCCCAGTCACAAGTCGGCTAATCAAATAATTAACCCTTACAAACAAATATTAAATGCTAAAACATCAGTCGGCTCTCACATAGCCTTACAAAATAAATAAACTCTCAAAGATGGCCCCAAACGGTCATCAGATCCACATAGAAGAATGCAACATGCCAGATCTAGGTCCCCACACATCCAACGGTCAATCCATAACACGATGAGCATGACCCAAATTAAATGCACCAGTCAGCCAAGCTGATCTAACAAAACAATCCAGTCGGTAAGCAAGAACATCAAGCAACAGAGGAAATAACTGAGCACCAGTCGATCGACCATGCCAAGCATGACCAAGGAACATAGTTATCGCCGAGTGCCAGTGAACCGATGCCTTCAGTCATCAAGTGTTCTTCAGAGATTGAGCACCCTGGTAACCACAGAAACTGAGCAACCAGTCTCCTAAACCGAGCAAGAATTCTACCAAACTAAGATCAAAACTAACAATCTACCTTCAAAGACAAACCCATTTTGGGTTGATACAGGATTGCCAAGAATCCTAGGATGCTCCTGCATCAGACACCCCAGGTAAGAAAGATTTTCACATAAGGAAATCAAGAACATCTCAAGGGAATTAGACCAGGTATGCCGAATATGTTCTTCACCCATATCTCCTCTTGTCCTTCATCCCAAGTAGTCTTCACTTCACTCACTATCTCATGCAGAAAGTCCTTATGATTTCCACTTTGTTTATCCATTTAGTCAACAACTGATAGCAATCGACTCTAATCACTACCGATCACATCAGTGCCTCAGTAAGGTTCATCCATTCCAAACTCCTCAACCAACTCAACATCATCTACATCTCTTTGTGTCACAAATGTCACCATCTACTGTACCATCTCTGCCAACAAAACCATTTGCTTCTTCATCTCAACAAATTATTTAGAGATATCATTCTCCTTCTCCTTCAAACTAGATTTAACAGGCATAGGTTCATCAACCTTATGCTCCTAAGGTCTGTCATAAGGAGAACACTTGATAACTCCACATCCCTTAACCCCTGTCTCCTGTAAAGGTATCAGCTTATGCTGAGCCCCTTCATGCCTAACCACATAGGTATTAGCACGAACATCAAACAAAACATTCATGTCAAACTGTCAGGGTCTACCAAGAAACAGATGACAAGCATCCATAGGTAATACATCACACAATATCTCATCATGGTAAGATCCAATTTGAAACTTAACCAAGCATTGTTCTTCCACTCTAACCTTAGAAACATCTTGTATCCAACTAATCTGATAAGGATTAGGATGTTTCCTTCTTTCCAAATTCAACTTACTAACCATTTCATCTGAAAAAAAGTTTTCAGAACTGCCTCCATCAACTATGACATTACATACCTTATCCATGCACTTACATCTGGTTCTGAACAAATTTCTTCCCTACACCGGTTCATGAACACATGCAGCTAATCTCCTAGTGACAAGACATTCACCTTTCTCTGGAACATTCTCAATGTCTTCTTCAGCGACTAATGCAACTCTTTTCTTAGGAACCTACTAACTTCTATGACCAGCTTCACCATAGTTATAAAAAGTGTCGATGAACTCATTCTTCCACCTTCCTCTCTGTCCAGTATTCTTAGTGACTTGACCATTGCTAGATCCCACATCAGACTTAGGATTCTCTATCACATTACTCTCAACAATTGTCTCACCAGTTTTACCACCTCGGTTCCTATTGTTCTATTTTCCTTCATACTTCTTATTCAGCTTCTCTTCAATCTTTAATGCCATCTGATAAGCATCACCGGTTTTCGTCATCTGCTTAGTAAGTAACTCTTCTTGAATACTAGGTCTCAAGCCATAGACATACCTAGCAACCTTTTCTTTATCAGCTTCAAAATGACCAGTCCTAATTAGGATTCTATAAAACTCCTCGGTATACTCCTGTACTAATTTGTTAGTCCGCTTCAAAGCTTGCATCTTCTTAAACATGTCCAATTAATAATCTACCAAAATGAATTATTTCTTCAACTTGTCAACCATTCGGTTCCACTTAGTGATCTTTTATTTTCCTCTTCTACCTCTTTCCAACTGAACTTCTCTCCACTAGATATTTGCATGACCTTTCAATTTAGTCTTTGCAAATCTAACTCTGTCAGAATCTTCTCTTTCTTCATACTCAAAGTATTCATCAATCTCATTGATCCAATCAATCAATTCTTCCGGCCTAAGGCTTCCAGCAAATGTAGAAACTTCAATCCTAGGTCTTTTCCCAATCTTAGACATAGCTTTCAGAATTCGGTTCTCCTCAGAATCTCTGGCTTCTTCTACAGCTTCTTCAAAATGATCTTCCTTAGGTTCATCATCACTATCCTCTTTCAAGGTAGGCTTCTTCTTTCTCAATTCCTCTTGTAGGTCTTGCACTTATTTCTGCAAAGCCCTAAAATCATCAATACTGAATTCACCAGTAAATTCCTCTTCCTCAGAGATCTCACGATTTCACCTCGGAGGCATCTTCAAATCAAGATCTAGATACAAACACACAAGATCCACTTGGCTCCAATAGGAATAAACTTTGCTCAAACAGGAACAAACTTCTCTCTGATACCACCTGATGCAGTCAAGGCTAGTGGATCCAATTAAGGACTGACTGACCTTGCAGCCAAACCAATATGCAGTGGAAATACACAATAACAACAACAGATCTAAAATGAAAAAAAAGTCTTTATTCATCAAATCACTGATTACATGCAATGTGCCAGGCTGTAAGGCCTTCCTGGTTACGGCCAATTACAATGCAATTAACAATCTATAGATCTCATAGGATCCAAATCTTTTCCACAACATTAGCATTTAGCTAGCCCAGGTTTGTAACACACAGCATCTTGGTAGGCACCCAAGAAAGATCTAAACTTGTACTCCAACTTCCAAGCAATCTTCCTGCTCCTAAGCTCACAGGCTACTAACCTTCCTTTCAACAATCTGATACCCTAAACAACTACCCAAGCATCCTATAAATAATGATTCCCAGCCACAAGTCAGCTAATGAATAGTTAACCCTTACAAACAAATATTAAATGCTAAAACATCAGTCAACTCTCACATAGCCTTACAAAATAAATAAACTCTCAAAGATGGCCCCAAACGGTCATCAGATCCACATAGAAGAATGCAACATGCTAGATCTAGGTCCCTACACATCCAATGGTCAATCCATAACAGGATGAGCACGACCCAAATTAAATGCACCAGTCAGCCAAGCCAATCTAACAAAACAATCCAGTCAGTAAGCAAGAACATCAAGCAACAAAAGAAATAACTGAGCACCAGTCGACCGACCATGCCAAGCATGACGAGGAACACAGTTATCACCGAGCGCCAGTGAACTGATGCCTTCAGTCACCGAGTGTTCTTCAAGACCGAGCACCCCGGGTAACCACAGAAACCGAGCAAGAACTCCACCAAACTAAGATCAAAACTAACAATCTACCTTCAAAGACAACATATTTTTGGTTGATACAAGATTTCCAAGGAATCCTAGGATGCTCCTGCATCATATACACATGTATTTATAACTAAAAACATTAAATAATATAAAAATAGAAGTGTATACATAAAAAATATTAAAAATACTTGGAAAATGACATCTGAAAAGAAGAAGCCACAACACTTTCAAAACCACTGAAATCACACTGTCCAAGTGAAAATGATAGGTGGGTTAAAAACCCATCTTTCTAACTTTCTATCGAAACCAAAATTTGATTGAAAGTTTTTGAATAAGGTAAAAATAGGTTTTGAATGGAACCCAAAACCATTTACATCTAGCATAAAGATAAAGCATTAAGTTTTTCAAAATGAGATGCCTGCTAGAAAGAACATAGCAGGAATCAAAAAAACACTAGATACTATAACAAAAGCAAAGAAAATAGATCTAGCAACACTACCAGCAACACCCAGCAACAAACATGACAAAACTAATTGCTTATCATTTTGTCTGCCTTCTTCTTTAGCTACTCCATCTTCTGGATAGCATTTTTCAGGTCCTTTAGCTCCTTAGGCTTCTCAAGGATCTTCCTCTAGATACGCCCTCTGGTTCTAGTACCTGAGCCTACATTCCAGCACTGTCATCAATAGTAATGGTCATGTTTTCTAGCTGGTTTTTCTCCAGGTAGTTGTGAATCATATTTAGGTTGATGACAACCACATTGAGCCCTTCATTGCTATGGCTGAGGACTTCATTAATCATTTTCCCATTGTTACTAACTTTGACCTTAATTTCCTTCGCCTTTTTGTCAACAATTTTGTTGATCTTGGTAGTTGTCTCCTCCTTCCAGCTTTTATTGTTTATCTTATCCAGAATCTTGTTCTCCAGCTTCTCCAGCTTCATATTCAGGGTTTCTGTAGTTTTCTCAGAGAATGAAGATGGAGCTTAATCTCCTAAATCTCCTTATTGATCCAATCCTGAGGAATACTCTAACCTTCATCTTTTTTTCCTTTGTCCGTGATCGTAGCATCCTCCAGGGGAGCAATGCAATCATCTTTTTGGCTTTTTTCCTCCTCAGTGGCATTCTGATTGGTATTAGCACCCAAATGTTTTTGTTCCTCCCTCTTCTTCATCAATGACAGGGGAGTTCCTGACCAGTCTCAATTTCCTCTTTCATCCTGCCTCTCCAGAGAGCCCAAAGAGTTTGCCTTAAGGAGTTCCCCATCATCTTTACTAGCCAAGTCTAACCCTTCCTCATTATCCAAGTGGGCATCATTTTTTCCCCTTCAACAGGGAGGTCCAGGGCTTCATTCTTATCATCCTCAGTAGGGGAAACCTGGGCTTCATCTTCCTCCTCCTCAACCCTTTCCTCTTCTTTTTCATCCATCTCAAATTCGATCGAAAGTTGTTTATTTTTTTTTTTATATTTAATATAGAAATTTCGATTGAAAGCGATAAACTTTCTTTTTGTGAGTTTCTATCAAAACCGCCCAATATAATTTTCAGGTTTAACTCTTTTTGGAGGAAATCCTTCCTCCAAAAAAGTGTAACCCTCTATTGTGGGTTCACCCCTTTATTTGAGGTGGATACTGATTGGATAATTGATAATCCATTCTTCAAGTAGGATGAGGGAGTTCTTTATGACTCTAGTGATGAGAATGTAATTAATTACAAGATTTGGGAACCAGGTGCAATTTCTAGTGATGATTTTTAGTCACAAGATTGGAGCAAAGAATCAAATTCTAAAGTCAGTACTGCATCCCACTTTTTGATCAACTTACATAGGGGTTCGTATTTTGATCTATAGATGAGTTGGATGGATTCAGTGGCTCAATAATTGAGTAGTTCTTGGTTGAGAATCAATGGTAGATATGGTTTGAGCATAGGAGATGGATTTTTAGCTACTCCCTTACTCATGATTCCTATGTATTCAATGGTTTATAAAATTCATTATTGTTGTACTAGTTCCTTCACACCATGGGTGTTGACCTCAACCTTTGAGCAGTTTGGTTTTTACATCAACAACTTAGGTTGGGATGATATATTTTATTGTGTGCCTAAGATGGGTGTGATGCACTTCCACAGGAGATTATTTGCATTTGGAGAGTTGTTTAGTGTTGATAGTTCCTTAAGATACTACTATCTCATCATATTTGACAATTATGAAAACATGATAATTTGGGATCCTGACATTAACATTATTGGTGCATTACTTCAGTGGGATTTTGATGAGTGGCTTTACAATTTTGGGTATGGTTCTATTTATATCAGAGTACCTTAGTGGATTGGCAAAGAAATATTCTTGAGGTTGATATGGGACCCGAGAACTTGGTTTCAACTGACAGATGCATATTTCTTGAGGGCAAGCAATCTCTAGGAAGTGAGGATTGTAATGTCCCCCTTTTGGGACATTATTAGTCAATTAAATAATTAAGTTCCAAGTTGCCAAATTATATCAAATTAAATGATAATTTTATTTAATTATTTAATAAAGTATTAAAAGAATTTTTATGGAGCCTAGAGAAAAAATAATAAAGTCATTTTAATTTAAAAGAGGGAAAAATAAAGAGACAAAGAAAAGGAATATGAAGAGGCAGGTAGGGAAAAATGAAGAGTCAGAGGGATGTGTTATAAAAGAACATTTAGAGGCTCATTCTCAGCATGCTTGGTTTATGTTTTGGTTATTATTCTCTTCAAGAATTTGGAAGTTTCAGGCTTTCGGTTCAAAGTTGTTGGCATGAAAATCCTTGGGAATTTAGTCAATTGGATGAAAATCCAATTTGACTTTTAGGTGGATTCATGAGAGAGTTCATAGCTGGGCATAATTGTGAATGCAAGTACTTCATATCTGTCTGAGAAATAAAGTTGTAATAATTTTTTTTCATATTAAATTTCAGATTTCTATTTCATTCCTATATTACATGATTTTTAGCATAATTTGTTGGATGAAAATAAATCAATTTGCATGAAGAAAGTTTGTGTAAATTCTTGCAAAATATGGTGTAAAAAAATATAGAGAAAATATCCTAGGGGGATATTATAGAACCTCCTAAATGACATATTAGTTTCATGAGGGTTACTTTCTCAATTCCTTTTCACCACTAATTGCATGCTATATTAGTCAAATTTAAGGCTACAAATATGATGTCCCTTTGTTTCAAATCCCTAGAATTTATACAATGAAATCAATTTGAATTCTCAAGGAATCCATGAAACCTATGTACAACTAAGAATGGGGTTAATTCACAAGATACCATGTTGTAAAAATAAAAAGAACCATTCTTGTAAATTATCCATATAACTACTCTTCCTTGGGCACAACTAGATCTTATGGACTTGTGCAATGAGATGTTGGAAAATTATGAGAAAACAACATAATGAAGCAATAAAAAATACATAGTGTGAAGAAAAAATAGACACAAGTGATATACCTTACACAAAATTTTATAGGGAGAACACTCTGGAGAAATAATCCGCATATCAAAGAATTTGCACAAGCACGATTCCCTTCAACACATTTTCTCAACTAGATGTAATGCAATTAGTTTTTGGATCAATAATCAAGGATTATTTATGACAATCACTAGAACTTTGGAACAAGTTTATAACACTGCATTGCCAACATCCATGATAAGAACTTGGTCCATCAATTGGATCAATAATTAAGGACTATTTATGATCATCTCTAGAAATTTGGAACTAGTTTATAACATCAAATTAACAACATCTAGGATAAGAACTTAGGTGCTTTTGAGTTGGTACATATTGCAATGGGTTGTATTTATGTTGTGGGAGGAGAATAACAGATATATGATGTCTCCCATTTGAAGATATGAGAGGAAAAGTAATTTGAGTTCCCATTAGAGATCCATTTCTATTATTTTATTGTACATGGGACGTCCATAAAACTTATACTTAAAATCGTTCACATAGGTGGCACTTTTAGATATTGCTAGAATAGCAAGGAGTCTTCACTAGATTTTGAAATAGCCACTAATTGATATACCCTTCCAATTGTTATGAATCACAAGCCTGATACACTTGCTCATTCTTTGTTCTAAAATGAATTGATAATAATTCTACGAAACTATTAAACTTAGCTAGTTTCCTTATTTCCTTGGTATACAAGATTTAGGATGTTTGATCCATTCAACCAACTGAAACTGTATGCATTTTTTAAATGACCAAAGGTTTAAAACCCATATATCTTTATTTTTCTTTCAAGACTATTTAGTTATTATTTTATTTATGTGAATGATTTATTGCTTCATTTAAAAAAAATATCATTTATGAAGAATTGAAGTACTATTTGTACATTTATATTCGTTTCACCATCAACCTTCTTAACAATTGAATTGAACAACTTTATAGGCAAGTTTTGAATTCAATATCTTTATAATAAGTGGAAGCTTGAGACCAAATGCATAATTGAAATTGACAATTCTTCTATTGTATTGGATTAGAATAAATACAACTACTTTCATCGAAAAGTTCAAAGATCTCTAAGATGGACAACATATTTATTGTTTCTATAGACTTGACTCAAACATTGTCATTGATTTGACATTATGAGTATCGTCATACCTTAGTTGCTAGTGTGGTGTAAAATATGCATACCAACCTCTTTTCTTGTTTTTCTTTTTGATTTTATTAATCTATTTATCTTATGTCTAATATTGTGTGATTGAATCTCTATTTGCAATATTTGTATCTCTTCCATCCATTAATTTTTCTACCCTAAATATACCTTCTCATGATGTTTATACATAAGCAAAAATGAACAAAATAGTGAACTGTTATTTACTTTGAATACTTTTCATTCACATGCATATTTTAAATTATTTTTATTTTCTTTCTTAATAATTTATTTGGTCAAGCTCATATCCCATATATTAACCTTGTGGTTAGTTTCATTAATGCTTCCTTTATGTAATTCTTGGTTCAGTTTTTACCTTAGATCACTTATTGGCCTCCATGCTTTTATTTTGGTTTAAGTAATGTAGTAATCAAGACATAACAATGATTGAAGGAGAAAGTCATTATTTTGTTAGGAGCATTTAATGGGAAATACTTCTTAATTTTAGGCTATTTGTGGTTAAACATTGACCATTTGAAATAAAATTAGAGGAGAAAGAGAGAAGACCTCAACTTGCTAGTTGAGAATAAAAAATCTCTTAAGGCACTCTCTTTGATGTAGTGGCTAAAAAAACTCACTCTATTATAGAATATAAATGTTCTACAAATCCTTCTTAAAGTAATAAGTTAGTCATCATCATCATTATCTTCACATTTAAAACACTAATCAAACCAAATATTTAGATTATTTTTTAATGTTGTATCAAACAAACACAAATTTCCTCTCTACTTAAACCATGCATTAATATTGTTGGTGTAATTAAATATTCCTACACTTTACTTAAGTTTACTCAAGATAATAAATTTTTATATTAATTGTCATTGAGACACCGAGGAGTTTGCATTTCATTTTAGCACATGGTGTAGGATAATTTCCACTTTAGGTGTGAGATCCACCTTTAGTGCTCTTATCACATTATCATCCTCTCATTATTGCACATACTTTGATGTACAATGGAGGATGATCCACCTTTGGTGGACATGTGGTTACACCTTGTCTAGTTGATAGGTTATCATTTGCATCTCTCCTAGTTATCATACATTGCCTATATATTCAGACACATCTACTTTGTATTCAATTAATTGATTTTGTATCTATTTTATTATTGATCATTATTAAATCAATCATTTGATCATGATTTTTCTTATCTCTCTTGTGCTATCAATTGAGCTTCTAGATCTTGGCATTTTCATTCTTTTCCTTAGGCAAATTCTTACATGGTATTAGAACGATATCAAAATTCTTACATGGTATCAGAGCCATAAGAGTGTCATTGTATAGCCTATTTGGAGAGAATTTTGTTGTAGGTCAAAATTGGAGCTTGCTGGTACAAATACGAGGTTGACATCACATTGAGGAGATCTAAAAACCCTAAATTGAATTTTGTTTCATCCAAATTAGACATTTGAAGCTAAATCTAGAGCAATTTGAATTTTGGAGGTGCGACGAAGACGATTCAGAAAAAATAATTTCAAAAGCAATTTTCAAACAATGTTTTTTGTTTTTGTTTTGGGGTAGAATTTAATGATCTACACAATGGTATAGGTGGTTTCTGATCTCCATTTCTGATGTTTTCTAAAAATCACAAATCTTGATTTTTACAACTTTAGAGGCTTCATTCGGGCTCATACAGACACATTTTTAGGTGCTATTTTTTTGAAAGTGCATGATTTTTTGTCTACTTTCCAGATTTAGTATCAGTTTGGATAAATTTTGAGTAGATATAGTACTTTCAACATTTGGTCTATTTTGGCCTATATTTGGCACTTGTAATTTGTTGGATCCTTGAGTGATCTTGTGTCTTATTTGTTTGAGTCTACTATAGCTTCATATTTTTTGTTGTAAACATCAAAATCAGAAGCCCACTTTGTCTATTTTGACAAGTGGCAATTGTACACGCACTAAATATAAAGTTATAGAAAATCATCTATTTTGGGGGGTTCTTTGATTCATTGCATTTTGGGGGGTGCATTGATTTTATGATCTCATTGTTTCATGTGAGAAGTGCATCCTGGATGATTTAACTAGGTTGACAAGAGAAAACTATAAGTAATGGAGTGATTTGGTTCTTTCTCATCTTAGTGAGCATAACCCGTTGCCCTATTTGTATGGGTATAGACCTACTAGTCCTTTTTTTGATTGAAACTCTTACACAAAAGTTATTAATGTTATCTATTGGAATATGGATATGGATATTATGGATTCCCTTAATGACTACGAAGATCAGACAAACACTATTCCTAGTCTTTGGACCATTCTTTGGGAAATGTATGGAGATCCACATGTTCCTCCACTCCCAAGAGGTCTAGAACCTCTAGTTGTAGCTCCTAATTCTCCTATTGAGTTCACATCTACTGTTTCTTATGATGATGCTTGCATTCCTATAGTCGTGGGTTTTAGTGATTTAGTGCAACATGATATCCCTTGTTTTCCAGTTATAGCTCCATGAGATGACTACTTGACAGACATTGCAGGTTTGTTTGTGAAGTCCTACATTGTAGATTTGGGAGACACCATTGATGACATTCATCTTCTCTTTGCTGAGGATGATCCTTCTTTAGTTGTTGTGAGGGAACAATTTGACCCTCCTCTTCATTCTCCACTTAATCCTTCTTTCGAGTTTGACATGATTGTGGATCCTTTGATACAACATTTGGAGGAGGTCTCTTTCACTTTAGAGAAGACATTTGAGTCTTTGGAGATCGGTTTTCATGAGTCTCAAACTTCACTTGAGATGTCACATTGCATGGTTTAGGTTGATCATACTCATGTGTTGGAGATTCTTATTTAGTTTTCTGAGACATCATACATTTTGAGGATTCTTCCCAGAGATTGGGGAGGATTCTTTGATACACCTATGACACCATTTCTTCCTAAAGGGAAGAACATCCTTCAATTTTCTTGGTGCAATTTTTGCATTGATCTAGGTGCACCTATTTTGGGTGTACATTCTACATTGAGGGGGGGCTTCTTTGCTTCTCTTCTTACTTCTTCATTTGAGGAGGCATCTTTGTCTTTGGAGTTTGATCCAACTTCTTACATAGATCAATTACCATTGGTTCCTTGCTTGTCACCTTCTATTGGATATGTTCCTGATTGGTTCATGGCATCTTCATCAACCAAGGACATGGCAACACATGATAATACTTAAGAGACTTCATACTTCATTTGGGTTTCCCTTCCTTCTTCCTATCCACAATGGAAAGCCTTCTTACATTTGTACTTGGTCTATCTTCTTCCTAGGGGGAGAAATGTTGTTTGTAGGCATGGTTCTATGTTTTTCCTTCAAGTACTTGCCATCCTTGGAGGAGATTACTAATTATGAGGGGGATACCATGTCTCCTTGTTTCCTTCCATTGGGGGATTCTTGCTTGTATATGCATGATATATGTTGTTATGGGGGGTCTTGATTACTCCATCCATCCATGCATCTTGTTTTATCTATCTTTTTGGGGGAGGGTTTTTTCCATGAGGTTTTCCCTCCTTCTCCACTTTATGAGAGTGCATTGCATTACATATATTTTTCTCTTGCATATTGTACATGGGTACCTAACATGACCTAGTAGCTAGGACCCATCATGCATTTTCATCTAGCCTTGTAAGCTTAAGTACATTCCCTTAAGTTGCACTTAGGGGGGTGTTGGTGTAATTAAAAATTCCTAATTACACTTTACTTAGGATAATGCATTTTTATATTAGTTGTCATTGAGACACCTAGGAGTTTGCATTTTATTTTAGCACATGGTGTAGGAGAATTTCCACTTTAGGTGTGAGATCCACCTTTAGTGCTCTTATCACATTATCATCTTCTCATTGTTGCACATGTTGCACATACTTTGATGTACAATGGAGGATGATCCACCTTTGGTAGACATGTGATTATACCTTGTCTAGTTGATAGATTATCATTTGTATCTCTCTTAGTTATCATATATTGCCTATATATTTAAGCACATCTACTTTGTATTCAATCAATTGATTTTGTATCTATTTAATTATTGATCATTATTGAATCAATCATTTGATCATCATTTTGCTTATATCTCTTGTGCTATCAATTGAGCTTCTAGATCTTGACATTTTCATTCTTTACCTTAGATAAATTCTTACATGGTATCAGAGTGATATCAAAATTCTTACAAATTTCAATGTCATATATTACCTACCATTAAGTCATGAGTGAGCTTATAAATGTTCTTATAATCTTCATTAGTTCAAAATAAATAGCTTTTACTAAAGGATTGAAATTCAATTGATTAAGCACACTGGATGAAGATGATAACATGTTCCTTGATTATACCATCAACCAAGATTCAAACCTTCATAACTAGTAGTTGCACGCTTTTGTGCTTGCAACTATGAACCAATAGGCATTTGATTTTTTTTATTTTTATTTTTTTATCAGTAAACGACCGAAGCCTTGATTTTATTTATTTAAAATTTATCTTTTTACATTTTCCTCCATTCGTGCGGGCACTGGTAGGAAAGAACGGGGAAGAAAACCTCCAGTCTAGCCCGGGACTTTAGTCCAGAAATAATATATCAAGTTTAGAGTTCCTACATGCGTAGGATTACAAAGCTCCACTTGATGGAGTTGAAGAGGGCATTCCCTCTTTAATACAGATTATTGGAGGCATACCTCCATGATAGTGAACATAAATATACATTAATCTTTTGAATACAATGCTCTTTTAAAATGAGCATTCCCATCTTGTGCCATACATTTATTTAGATTGAGATTACATATACCTTGCCCTTATCTTTAGAGCTAATGAGCCTTGCTTTAACTTTAAATGCGCTTTTGAAAAATCATGTTATTTTCTCTCATCCTCGCTCTTCGAGTATTCGCCTTAGCTTTGATAAGTTCTCGGGCCTCCTTTTCTTTATTTCTGCCTTTTTGGTCTGTTATGATTTTCCTGTATACCTGCAAAATAGATAGACACCATGCCACCTCTATTCTCCTAATTTATAGTTAATTAATCATTTTCATGATTCAATCCTCAAAAAGCTAGTTCAGGTTAGGTATTGATGAAATTATAGAATTGCAAATCTTAACCCTTGAGTTAGTCTACTAAATAAAACATTACAATCTAAGTCCATTTCTATTGGCAGTCATGCTATAAGCTTTTATTTCATTATTATGAACATAAGAAATTTATGAGCACTTTAGGAACCTTTTAATTTGTCATAACATTTTCTATTTTAAAGATTATCATTTTTGTGATTGATGAAACTTCATTGTAGGTTGGCATGCCCCTAATATTTGATGATTGTTTTGACTAAATGAGACGTTAACTTCTTACATTCCTTATCTTGAAGTCTACTATTTAAGAGGGCAATATAAATAGGCATTTGATTTTTGAAATAATACAAAATTAAATTATATATTTTAACTATTAAATTAAAAAAAATTAAATAATTAAAAATAATTATATTTAAATTATAAAAAATATTCTATTATTTTCTTAATAATATAACATCACAGAGTAAGAAGAGACTTGCCAAAAGTCATAAAACAAAACAATTACCTAGCAAGAGTAGTAAGAATTTAGAAAAAGGTTAACACTTACTAAAATTAGTACACATTAATAATATAAAAAACTTTTAAAGATGTCCAATCCAACTTATTGTCCCTATAACACTAAAATTTGTTAGCTAATTCTCTTGAAGGTAAATAATTTATTAAGTTAAAAATATGCATCTTAGCTTTACAAAGCTCAAATGATTTTTTAAAATAAAAAAATATTATTTGTGATTATGGAAAATTAAATAATTTATAACTAATTAGTACAAAAGTGAATGCAATAGTACTAATGAATTGATCGGTACACTCATCTAGACAATCAAAGATTTAAGCTACGCTTTTAATTGACTGATTTTTATTTCATCCTATTAAACAATGAAATTACCGATCAAGATCACTTACACATAAAGTACCAGAATGTGAATCAACTCAAGCACTGGTAATGACCATCACTCCACATTACATGCAAAAGTAAAAATATGCATCATTTATTCAGTCAGATCATATCTGTGCATAAATCCCAACAAAAAATAGCAAAACACATATTCATATTCAGAAAAAAAGAAAAAACAAGGATTCCGCCTGAGGCCATGAATGTAATTGCTTGCTTGTGAAAATCTGCACAATATTTGCAAAAGATAATACAATGGTAATCTAACACACTCTTTACTTGAATGTGAATCAATCCACATCACATGCAAAAGCAAAAAATGCATCATTTATTCAATCCTATCACCTAGACCACGAAAAAGACCATAAAACGAGGAATTCAAATTGGTAATACCCACAATGAACTCAATTTAACCCATTATAGTATTTTCTAAAATTTATTCATATTTTTTAATAGAAATTTGTGTAAAAAAATTTGCACAATTGAAAAAAAAATGTCACAATTTTCTCACAAAAATAATATTTTTTACAGAGTACATATAGTCTATCAATAGCCCATGGGCTAAATGTGATATAAAAAATGAGGTCAGATTCATCTCTTAGATGACTTCTTAACTCTTGATCAAAAAGATATACACAAACTCATAATTTTATATCGATAACAAAATAAACTTGTATATATATACCTACTTCTTTTGAAGTCACAAATATTAAAAAAAAAATAGAAAGAGAAAACTTGGACCCTAAATGTTTCGGTTTAAAATAGTGTCCCATCTTATTCTTGAAACAACTATATAAAGACGTTTCTCCTTTAAAAAATGAATAAACAAGAAAGTAAAAATGATAACTGACTTTAATAGTAAGCAAAAAGTCGAGTATCTGCTAAAGTGGATTCCGCGCCACAAGAAAACGGAGGCACCAAATTAAAAAACACCCCAAAATGCCAAATTAAAAGCTGATATCGATTTTCTCCAACTATATTCCAAATCTCCGTCACATTTTCTTATGCAAGATCTTATTTTCTGGAAACTCAAAAACCCCAACAGTGACGGTCACGAAATTGTGAACAGCGAGGTGCGAAACAGTGAATTTCGTCATGGAATGGGCTCCACTCGCACGCCTGACTGTCTTTTTCCGATTAAGCAAGACAGGCGCTCTGATCGATTTAATTGCACAATTAAGAGCTCTCAACAAGATTTTAATACTGCCTGTACCCAGAATGAGTTGGTACAAGAAATCTTCCGGCAATTAAACACGAAAATGCCCGATAAAATTCCCAGTTTCAACGGCTCTGTACTTCCCAGACGTTAAATTGATGTGCTTATTCATCTTATGCTTGAATGTGCTTGGCCTCGTGGAAAATGGCGCCAATTTGAGGGGTAAGCGGAACCGGAATTTGGACAAAAATGTGAGAGTCGACAGACCTTTTCGCCGGATGTCGGGCTTCCCTACGAGCGTTATTCGGACATGGGCTAAAAGCTCGAGTCCTGCAAATGTCTTAATTTGATCTGATTATTTGGAGTGTACAAGCAGAAAGTCGGAGGGTGTCTGAATTGTCAAAGTATGGAACCAGAAAGCCACAGAAAGTGCAGAAAAAACCGAATCAAGGGCGGCTACAGCTGTATCAAATGTGTCGCTTTGGAATTTTAATCGACCGGAAGACGTGGATCTTCTATAATTGTTTAGAATTTTTTTCCAGCCTCGGTCAATTTGCCAGGTAAGCTTAATTGTGTAGAAGAATGTGTGGGAGTAATGTATAGAGTGTGTCCTGCCTTGGGATTTTCTATGTAATCCAGCTTTAGTTTAGGGTCTTGTAATCATTTTTCATTTCTTCTTTTCATGTAATTTTAGCCCCGGCTCTTTGACTTCATCTCTTACCTTTATTTGCTTCTTTCTAAGCTGTGTGATGGTCATAGCTGGACACGTTTTATTTTTCAAGTGTGTCGCTTCGCAACTTACTAGAGGATTGAGTTTGTTTTGCTTAAAAATTTCCTATTTGGGCTATCGAAATATTTTGTAAAGTAGAATCAACGATATTCCCGTGAACCTAACCTCTGAAATAAATACTGTGGATGTCAGATCTGCTTTTAGATCGGCTGTATTTGAAGGGTGTTTTATCTGGAGCACAGAAAGTGTTCCAGAATTTACAAGAGCAAAGACATTTAACTACAGAAATACTGGAGTCTGGTGCGGCACATTTGTTTGTTTTGAAAAGGTATGCCATCTGATCACGTGATTTACATGACAGTGGATGGAGGGAAGTCTTTCTGTCTTTTTCTCTTCTTCTACAGGTATTTTTCATTGGCTTTTTGATTGTTTACGACAGTAATGGTACATCCGTCAGAAAGTTCCTGCTTGCTGCATCTGAAATGAGGCGAGCTTTCAAGTTTGTCTTTACGGCATTGAAATGTAACCTTATCTAGCAGAGGAAACTAATCCAAGTTAAACTTTTTTGCACTCAGTTTATGATATATCGCCTCTGCCTTAGTAGTAATTCGAGTAAGCAGCAGAACTGGAAAGAGGAACGAGTCAAGACGCAGCCTTCACGAGCTATTGGTGTGGCTCGGGGAAGTCTGTTGTCTGTTTTGATTCAGGTGAGAAGTGCATGGAATTGAAGTAGAATCTCCTAGCCGTATTTCTCTTTAGCATTATAATAATTGAATTTCTTTACAAATCTGGATTTTTTAATGTGGGAAAAAATGTTTGCTCCCTATGAACAAAAGCATAAATTCTGTTACGTGCTTAACAATCTTTATTTAGTTGTTTCAGATTTTCAATACATGCATTATTCTGATTGGTGGCGTGCTTCTGAAATCTTTGAGTTTACTGTTTATTGCCCAATAGTTTTCATAATTCAACTTATTTCTTTGCTCTGTTTTCTGACTAAACGCTGTGGCAAGGTACCTCAGTCTTAGCCCTCGTTTTTTAACTTAAAGCGCGGATAATTTTGAGCTAGTATTGTTGGGTTTAAAATGCTTGCTTATGCTTCTTTCAATCATCTGGGTTTACACGTTGGCTGCTACGAAAGCAACCTGCTATACCACAGCTTGACATCCTTAACATGTGCTACCACAGTGGTTGTACTCCCATGCATGTGATCCTGCAGACGTGTGGGCAAATGAAAACAGTAAAAGCCAAACGTTGTCATCTCGTAGACGAGGCAAAAGGGTTTGACCTGCACAAACTGGTGTTTGAATGCCTTCTGTCATGTTACGTTTGCTAATCTATTCCCGCTGAATGAGAGAAATTAAGATGTAGCTATAAGCATACTGCAAATGTGGGGGCAGATGAAAACAGTAAAAGCCAAACAGTCACCTCTCGATACGTGGTAAAAGGGTTTTCCCCGCACAAGTTAGTGTTTGCATGCCTTTCATGTTGCTTGTGGTAATCTATTCCTGCTGATTGAGAGTGTAATGTTGCTATAAGAAGAATTTGTGTAGTTGTTTGTGCACCTATAAAAACATTAATCTGGGAGATGTTTCCGAATTTTCACCTCTTCTTCATTTTTAGTCATGTTTAAGTTGCCAGTATGTAAATTCATAGTTTCATTTACTTGCATTTGGATGTGCATGTTTCAAGTGATGTCTTCAGTTGTTGAAGCTTGTTGGAATATGTAGTAAAATTGTGTTCACGTCTCAGGCTTTATGACTGCTATTTCAGGTGAGGGTTGGTTTGATATCTTTATTTGATAAATATACAAAGTATATTTGTATTTGATAAATAATTAAATCACATTTATATTTAATAAATTTGTGACACAAAATGATTGTCTTATGGCATTATATCGTAGTCCTTTTTATGGCCGTCATTTCTTACATTGATTTTTGTGATTAAATTATCTGAAGACATAAGCTGAAAATAGAAAGATGGCACTGTACAAAATGTTTAACAGTGGAGGTCAAGCCTTGTAATTTGGAAAATTCCT
The DNA here is from genome assembly GCA_027943335.1 of Chamaecyparis obtusa. Classification (NCBI taxonomy): domain Eukaryota; kingdom Viridiplantae; phylum Streptophyta; class Pinopsida; order Cupressales; family Cupressaceae; genus Chamaecyparis; species Chamaecyparis obtusa. The sequence goes on from BSBK01005388.1 coordinate 894,101, forward strand.
CTGTTTGCCTCTCTGAATACATATAGATATATTTGGTGTAAATAAATTTATCCTCATTTTGCTACCAATTGCATTAGGCCTTATTATGATTGTGCAAACTGCAAACTGCTTATAATTATACACATTATTTATGCGTCAATGATAGGAATCAGAAAACCTTTTGCATAGATTACAGTCTCAGAGAGTATATATCTACCTTTCCAAAGAGAAGGCAGATGAAAAGGCTGATTAATCAGGTTCTAAATGGCTGGGCTACTCCAGTGCACATGAGTAAAGCTGGACAATATACAAAAATGAAGAAACAACATATTGACAAGGCTGCTGGATGAGTAGGGACCACAGACCGAAAAGTACACATTATTTGTTTGACAGGACATGCAGGAACAGCAAAGATGTCCTTCCTTTTGTTCTGGACAGTGGTTAATATTATAACCAGATAGGATTGCTATTCGGTACCTATCAAGCTGAGTTTTTCCTCCTCAATTGGGTGTTTCCCAGGAGAAAAATATTCTGTAGAGTGTGTTGTACATGTTGCTTGCCTTTACTAGTGGATATAAGTTTAATAACATTATCAGAATAATTTGAAATCATAGAGATAGTTGAAATTTCAGCAATTGAAAGTTTGGTAGCCGCAATCTCAGTAATTTGTAGTGATTATGGATCACATATGTACTCCATGAGGGAAGTTCTACAAATGACTTTCATGACTCCCCCCAAAAATTTGAGTGCACTGTACTAGTCATGTTATTTAAGTCTTGACTTTCTAGGCAATGAAAGAAATGCACAAAATTTGGTTATTGACAAACCATGAGTTTGGAAGTCATAAAGAATCTAAGCTATTCATCCAGCTCTTTTTGAGTATTTTATGTTGTATCTTGACATCAGTGCTTTTATGCGAATCTATATTGTCAAAATGCTGCGTACTGTATTCAGAGTATTAAATTTTAACATAAGCTAGAAAGACACCAAAATCATCTTTGTTTGTTTATTGTGTTTTTTTGGTGAAGATATTAACTTTTATTTAAGTTTTTTGATTTTCTAAGCACATTAAAGAGTGATACGCTTATCTACTGAACTAGTTCCTACCTTAGATTACAACCTTATATTAGAACTACATATTATAATTCATATATAACTTCCCTTCTATTCATACTTTTATAGGGTTATATATTGGAATGCAGGTGGGGTGGGTCATGAATCACGATTATTCTCCTTGGTTTGCATAAGTATATCTATATTATTGTCATTGATATCATCCTTGTTTTTTATTTGATATATGCTAGTGTTGGAACTTGAAGGTAGAAAGACAAGGTACCACTGAGAAATCCTTCTCAAAGTAGTTGGCAAACTTGTTTATTTGAATTTCTACAGAGACTGCCACTTCATTTTGTCCTACTTGTTTGAATACTTTGATCCATAATGACTGAATCTATGACAAATGAAGTACTTGATTATATTCAAGTACTTCTCTGGTTGTGAGGATGAATCCTCATCCTTGCTAGATCCCTTTCCTTTACTTTTCTTCATCTATCCAAAGAAGGCTATATTATTGTCACCACTCTTCTTTGTGGCTTTTCGACTCCATTCAAGTTTCCTCTCGGATAGAGTCATCTCATAGTCTTTGAAAATATGAAGACTTTCTTGGGCATAAATTCCTTGTACAAGTGCTTGCATAAAGATGAGAAACCATTCAATGCCAAATTAACTAGCTTTGCACTGTCAAACCTCCCCAACTATTGCAAGTTGGTCATGGAGTTGTGTGACCTTCAATAGGTATTTGGTAATTAATCTAATTTAACATCTTTATGAGTAATGTCATCTTCCTGTATATGACTTCACTCTGCTAAAGACTAACTAGAGCATCAAATATCTCCTTGGTTGTTAACTTTTCACAATTTTTTGACAAAAATGTTTAGCCATAATTTTTGAAGGTAAAAATATCCATGAGACACCAAACCTTGTGTGAAATTTATCTTGGAAAGAAATAACACAACTTTTAGTAGAAATAGCTTGTGATTTTCAGAAGAGAAAAAAATGATTCTCGTTGAAAAAACTGGATTGTGATTTCTCTATTTGGTGCACTGCAATTTCTTTTTTGGCCGTGACTTTGCAGGCAAAATCTCACATGATTTTTGGAACCATAAAAACCATAAGTTTCCACAGAGATGGTGTTAATTTATAGTTCAAACCAGCCTACGAATTTTCCTTGCTTCCAGCTTTGATACCATGAAGAGTTTAACCAAGAAAACGGAAGTCCTAATGTTCGATAATCATAATTATTCTTTTAACATTATGTTAATCACACAATATAACTTTAAATTATGGAAGTGTAGAAAAGAAATACACAGATAATTACAGTTTCAAATCAGTTTTTCATTTCTTCAAAAAGTGAACAAGGAAAGCTCTACAAACTGTTCACCAAACAGGTAAATGGTAATTTATCATTGTATATATATCTTCTATCTTGCACTTGTCTTTAAACCATTTTGCAAAAATCCGATCCTCAAAAAGCTCCTCCCTTGCAAGAGATGGGTTGGAATATAAGTTCAACTATTAATGCATATCTACTTTTTATGAGACTTAATTGGCTAAATAAAAGGTTCTCACCTTTTTACTAAAATTGAAATGGAAAATGGAATAACTCAAACCACTTCCAACATGTTCACACTGAACTTGTGTGGAAGCTATCCGAGTTAAAAATTTATCAAGGATAATAATTCTTCAATCTTATAAATATCCCTCTATCATTAATGCAGATGACATCCTTCTATCTTTGCTATAGAATATTTTTAATTGAAAAATTTATGTATTTCTCAAAGTAGATTTTTTGGTATATTACTACTGACTAAAAATATGAAATGGGAAGAAATAAAATTAAACTTTTAGACTGCAGCCAAACCGACAAAATTGTTTTTCTATTTCTCAACTTCAAAATTTATCAAAAAGAAAACTTCTTTACCAAAATATGAAACCCAGCAACTTCATTTTAATCAAGGGACTATGGCATCTGAAATAAAATAAAGGAAGAAACCCCAGAACATACATTGGCTTGGGTCTTTTTTACAGAGTAAGATAATGCTAAAACTTGAAGTTCTGGTATTACTTGTATTACACTCGTGTGAAGGACAGAATTTTCAATTTAGTTATTACGGATTACCTGTAAAACTATCAAACATTCTCTCTTCCACATCCACAATTTCTATGAGAATTTCTAAAATGTGTAGATACTTCACATTAAAATGTGGAAAAATAGTTTAAACTTGTTACTTGCTCATTGATGTGAAGATATATAAATTTATAGAATTTAGCTTGGAAATGTGTCATAGCAGTTGAACTAAAATATCCCAGGGTAAACATTAGGGCGGAGGTTCAAATGTACTCAGAGGAGGGCATGGGTGTATAATACCAGGGTTTCCCATGTGGTTTCAATGTTAAGTTCAACCCCTTCCACCACATTTCCCCATGAATATTTTAAGGTGCCTAGGAGCCCATGGGAACGAAACTTTGGTCAATGGTGTGAACTCCTTGTAATATGCTGCTTGCTGCAAACACATTGGTTGGTGAAGTGGTTGCTATTTTTCAATGCACCAAACTGGAAGAGTGTGGAGCCAACAAAAGTGTAGGAAACTATTGAGTTGGCCATATGATGCTCTTCAGCTTCTTGTTGGGAAGGCACAATTTGTGGTGGCCGATTATCTAGAGGTAGTGGAAACTGAAAGAGAGTTATCAATGATTCCCAGTGATATGCATTTTGATATTCTATTCCCCCCATAACTAGTGCAGCTACTATCATTGATGATTGAGATTTTCCTATATTTTTTTGTTTTTTTTAAGAGTAGTCTGCATGCTTGCTGTCCCTTAAAAAAGAAAAATACCCTTTCGTTTGTTTGAAAGGAAAGGAGTGGTTTATTGTTTTAAACAATTGATTGTAGTAATTGACAAAGAAGGTTAGAATGCCAAGAAAGTGCACAACATCAATGAGCTACATAAGGTACATATTATAATGGCACGTTTTTCTTATGAGAGAAAACACCTAGGATTAATGATTATACTGCCTTTTCATTTTATATATGAAGATGCATAATATTGCAGCCGTTTATTTACTAGAAACAATGCTTATGGAATTGGATTATTTTACTCCTTTAAAGAAATGTAAATGCTCATTAGAGAGGCAATTTATTTCAGGTTGTAAAGATAAGAAAGGACATCAAGTCAATTCTAAAGTAAAGATGGATCGAAGGAACTGGCTTTGGAGAAAGAAGTCGTTGGAAAAGACAATTTCTACAGTGGATCAAGCAGATACGTTACCAGCACTAAGGGCATGTGAAGAACAGGTGCAACCATTTCCAAGAATTAATTATAATCTCATGCACCTCTTTTTAAATGAGAAATGAGAAATGCCTGTGCTAACTATTTTATTTTGTTGACTTCCAATGTATTATTTGTAGTAATGTTATTTCCACAAATTGAAACATTAAATAAAATATAATAATATTCTCAGTTCATTAGACAAAACACAACATCAATATGTACTTTACAATAAATAAGGAATTATTCGAAATATTGTCCTGAAGTAAATGCTCACAAGTAAAAAAAATGCTCGTAAGTTACATATATGAGGAGATGTGCAATAGAAGTACAATAAGCATTTATGTCTGATAAAATAATATAATTACAAGGTCAAGCATCTTCTATGCTTGGATAAAGGTCTTACAAAATCTAATGATGCGTGGAAAATCTTTATAAAAAATTGTCTAATTAAATGCAAGAATACCATTCCCATCACATTATCATAAATTTTAGATAGCAAATGCGATTGTGGATGCACTCTTTGTGGAATCTTACATGGACACTATTTTCCAATTCTAGAAATTGTGGTGTTTCTAGTTGTAGTCAGCAAATATTGCGAGTATTTTGTATGTTTGCTGTCCCTTTGGAAAGAAAAATATACTTTTTTTAGTAATGTCCCTTCTTGGGATTTCTGTTACCCTAAAATAACAAATCAAGTTGAAGAGTGCAATTCATTTACAAACAAAGCTTTTATAAAATATTAGTAAATGTAACAGATTATATAAGATAATTCAGGTTTAGATCCTACAACTATATGAATCAATAGTCATTAAGAAATAGTAATATATGATAACATCTACATTTACAAGTATTGCATTAAATATCAAGATTTCATAATAACATATAATTCCATTCGAGCATCATTCCTTTCTAATCAAAGTGCTGCAGTAGCATATTAATAATTATTCCAAGGCATATTCCTATTATAACCGCATTAGGAATTTGTTGGAAATGATAGCAAACTGCAATCTCAATGATGGTTGTCCTTGTATTGCAAGAGCATGGATGAATTCGCTATCCTTCCATTTTGGGGCGGCATACTTTAGAAGATCCTCAAGCTGAAGAGCTCTCATTTGCTCCCGGCCCTCAAACATGGTAGGATCTTGAGTCCACTCCATCCCTCAGTCCACCTTAGAGGCTGGCCATTTTCCTTAATCAAGCCCAAGAGGACTCATTCACCTCCTGGCCCACGAACATGGCAAGATTTCTGGTCCATCCATCTTTGGGTATTTAATCTGTTTACTCTGCAATAGATAGTTGTTTATCAGTTGAGTAGAAACAAATGTATCATATTGTCAAAGAGCAATTTACTTGCACATTCTTCTATAGACAGTGAACACTGATTTTCTGTTCCTCAAGACCATATTATGATTTTGTTTTCAAATGATCTGACTTTTTGCAGTTATTGTATTGTGCATGATACATGTCTACAGTAACAATTTCTACCATTTAGATAATGTGTTTACTGGTATGATAGTACATGATTTTTTATTAGTTCATTAAATGTGTGATGCATCAAAAATTTACTCAAGTAAAAGTATCAGCTTTACATACACTAAGTAATAGGTATAGGTTTGCTGATTCTGAGTACAAATACAAACCACAGATTTCAATAGAGTTATGCTAAATGATTGTGAATGTCACAGGATCTGAAGTCAGCTGTGCCTGAGCATTCCGATGAAACAATAAATCAATTGTTGCTCTCAAATAATGTGAAAGATTTACGTGAAAGACTAGCTGCTGCTCTTGCTGAAAGCCATGCTAAAGATGACCTTGTAAAACAACATGCAAAGGTTGCTGAAGAAGCAGTGTCAGGTAAAGTTACTTGCCATCTTTAGTTTCTACAATTTCCATTCCCCATGATTTTACGCTCTAATGTTTTATTCAATCATTCAATGTTTTGAGGGGAACTTTATTCTGGTTTCTTTCTGCACGACTAGTTAGATGTGACATCCAACATTATTTTCTTAGATGATCCTCAACATGCAACATTCTTTTCTTTGTTGATCCTCAGACAACTTATAGAAGCAATTGAAAAACATTGTACTAATTACTATATATATTTTTTCTTTGGAAGTTAAATTTGTAGTGTTCAATGAGTTTTTATTAAAACTCTAATGCAATTCAGGCTGGGAAAAAGCTAGAGAGGATGCAGTTTTTCTGAAACAAGAACTTGATGCTGCACTTCAGCAGAAAGTTGCAGCTGAAGATCGTGTTTTGCATCTTGATGGAGCATTGAAAGAATGCATGCGACAACTACGTCATGTACGAGAAGAACAAGAGCAGGCCATCCATGATGTTGTCATGAAGAAAGCGAGAGAACTAGATATAATTCGGCAAGAACTAGAAGCAAAACTGGCAGAAAAAAATCAAAGGCTACTAGAAATGAGTGCAGAAAATAGTGCACTTCATGAGTCTCTTCAACAGTGGATGAGGCAACTTGACAAATTGGGGGAAGGCAAAGTTCAGGCTGAAGCTGAAGTAAGTCTGTTGCAGGTAAGGCTAAGCTCTTTGGAAGAGGAGAATGCGTCAGTGAAATATGAACTTTGTGTCCTTGAAAAGGAACGAGAAATACGCAATGAAGAGAAAGAGTACAATAGAAAATCAGCTGATGCTGCTAACAAGCAACATTCAGAGAGCATGAAAAAGATTGCCAAATTAGAGACAGAATGCCAAAGATTGCGTGTCCTTGTCCGGAAAAAATTGCCAGGACCTGCTGCTGTGGCTCAGATGAGGATGGAAGTTGAAACACTTTCGAAGGATACAGCTGAGTGGAAAAGAAAAAGGCTGCATGCAAGAAAAGAGGGATTGGTGTCAGTGTCAGAGGATCAATCTAATGATAGTGTTCAGGAAAATAGCATAAAACAAATACAGTTCCTGTCAGAGCGCTTGTTCACTATGGAAGAAGAAACTGAAATTCTCAGAAAAACTATAGCAAAGAGGGACAGTGAACTTCAAGCTTCAAGGGTAATGTGTGCACGGATAGCTAATAAATTGTCTAAGGTTGAGTCACAATTAGATACTCGGTGCAAAGAGAACGGTATCAGTGGAATAAATGGTATGACTACAGATGGTCACATGGAATTGTCAAAATATGTCAAAATGACATCTGAACCAAGCCTTGCTTCAATCTCTGAGGATGGAGGCAATGAAGATGAGGCAAGCTGTGCTGAGTCCTGGGCAACTGCATTGATTTCGGAACTTGCACATTTTAAGAAAGAGAAACCAAGCATGCTGAAAAATAAGGCACTTGAATCACCGGACTTTGACTTGATGGATGATTTTATTGAAATGGAACGCTTAGCTACAGTTTCTTCTGAAAAGCAAGAAGAATCGCCAACATTTTCTGGAAAAACAAAAGAGCTATCATTCAGCCATACTGAATTGAAAACAAACAAAAATGGCAATATATTACCTATAGCGGATAAGAAAGTTCCTTTAGAAGAAAACCCTATGAAGAGGGAAACAGATGTTCCAGTCACTGAAAAACACAAAGAGCAAAAGCAACAGTCTTCAACCTTTGAATCTAAGATGCCAGTCAATGAGTTAGCCTTTTCCAGCACTCAAGAGATTTTGCACATGATTTTAAACACCCACGCAAAAGGGAAGAACATGGATGAAATCTTGGAGAATGTCAAGGCTGCTATTACAGCATCTCAACGCTCAGACAGCGAACAAATTAGCAAAATAAAAGAAAAGTTGACTTGTCTGAAAGTCTTAAGTACTCCTGGTTTTGAGAATGGTTCTTTAGATGAACCCATATCAGGTCAGTTCTCACCACAATCTCCCTCTGAAGGAAATTCTTCTGAAGATGAAATCAGTCCATTTGCATGCTCCAAACATAATAAAGAAGTCTCCATCGACTCAAAGCTGAATGCCTCTATTCACAAAATACTGGAGCTTATTGAAGGTTTTGTTCATTCAAACTCTGTTGAGCATGCTCATTCTGAGAATATGCCACTAAATGCTTCTGGTTCTGTTCCCCTTCAAAACTCTATATCTGTTCCAGGCTATAGCATGCGTGTTCTCCAGTGGCAGAATTCTGAGTTGAACTCTCTTATTCAAAGTCTTGCAAAGGTTTGTAGTGATCTTCTTCAAGGAAAGGCTGATGTAGTGGAGTTCGTTGAAAAGATAAGTTTTGCATTAGACTGGATTGTAAATCATTTCTTTTCACTTCAAGATGTTTCAAGCATGAGAGCTGCAATCAAGAAACAATTTGCATGGGATGATGAATTGCATAGTGGCAGTGAATCAGAAGCTAATGGTGGAGATAGCCCAACATTTGGGCAAAGAAAGTCTAAAAGGGTTGAGAAGGGGCAATCTGAAAATGAATCTATAACTTCTACACTTGCTGCTGGAGCTTCTGAGTCAAACTTTACTTCAAATGACTTTAATGGGGTTGAAGTAACTCAAAGAACAATATCAGACAAAGAATTGCTTGAGCACCAATTTTGTGAAGAAAATAAACTTAAAGTGGAGCTTGCTAACCTGCAATCAGAAAAACAAGACCTGGAGGGGATGCTTCAACTAGCAAATAAAAATATTGAGGCACTTAAGTCTCAACTTCTAGATTCAGAGAAAAAAATTGAAGATTTACAGAAGCAGCTTATAGCATTTAGGCAATCAAAAGAGTCTTTGGAGAATGAGAGAGAAAATCACATTTCTATGAATGAAGAACTTGAATTTCAACTCAAAGCTGCTAGAGCTGAATTATATCAGTTTCAAGAGAAATTCACCTCATTACAGGTAGAGCTTGAAGAGAAAGGCAGTTGTTTCCAGGACTTAGAGGCCACATGTCTTGACCTGCAATTACAATTGGAGAGGTAATTCCTTCCTTTGCCTAATTCTCTAGTATTAGTCAGCAGGTTACTTATGCCTATATGTTTATAGTTATTAGGAATGTGATTCGTGTTATGATCTAATGTAAATTTTTCTCATACAGTGGAGGCAAAGATGATATCTCTAAAGATGAAAGGACTGCACTTTTATCTGAATCTACTGCTGAGGAACAGAAGCGATTGAGAAAGGTATGGCTGATTGTACAAAGAAAAAAGCTCAAATACTAAAAGAAAAGATAGACCAATAATATTCTTCTTTTGACTGTCAAGTAAGACAATTGTGTGAGGTTTGTAATGCAAATCTGAATTAAAATGTAGCCTTGTAAGACAAATCTAAAATATAAGGTAGACATTTTTATAATTTTTTTCGGCTGACTGAGCTGATTGAGCCAATCCTCCATTGCTTCCTTCCCCCTCTGAAGTGCACCTGAGATCTTCCATGGCTTCCCTCTGTTTAAAGCACATGTTGTCTCCTAATCTTTCTGATGAAGTTAAGAATTCCCTGCTGAAACAAATTGCCTCTGAAGCCACGGAAAGAAACAAATCACCTCTGAAGCCATGGCTAACTGAAAACTAGTTGAAGTGAGCCAATCACACATTTGCAAAAGATCGGAAGAAGTTCACATAGTGAGTATCCTTCGAAGTCAAAACGATGACATGTTGATCAATATTTTGGAGCTAGGACTGCTGGATAAATATTTCTGGAGCATGACCTTCCCTGAGAAGGCTGGAACAATGGGTGTAGGAAAATGGAGGACAAAAGTCCATGGCAACATAGAAATCATCCTGTGTTTGGAAAGGTTTTTTCTGTTGTCATCTTGTCTGACAACAATGAGAAGAATCTGATCTTGAGAATGGTTCCTAGATTTTGGTCCTTGCAGCTTCTACTTGAATAACTCGAATCCAAACTTTGACTCTCTTGAAGAGATTCCTCTATATTGCCAGTGTGGTCATGGCTTCCTCTCCACCCCTTGCATCTGTGTTACGAAGAAGCATTGAATCTAATGGCATCTTGATTGGGTCCACAAGATGTGTGCTGGGCACAAAGAAATAAATTCTTTGTAGCACATATTTGTTTGGTAGTGGATTTGTAAAAGCACTACTTGAAGCTATCAACTTAACATTGAATTATTTTATCTTCTCTTGACAGCTTATTACAAGCAGATTTCTTTCAAATACAATATGTGCTATGAAGACCAAATGGAAATAAAATCTTGTGAAGCCCAAAATGAGGGATTGCAGCAAGCTTGCTAGAGGAACAACATAATTACCCAAAAATCTGGGTGAGCCAGCAAGGATATTCTCTCTTCCAACCCATTTATGGTTCCGGGTCAAGATGAACTTGAGGAGGAAGAAGATAAATTACTAAGGAAATGAAAGAATACTGATAATGTGCATCCTGAGAACAGCTATTGGAAGAGAAGGCTTCAGCCTCCTGTCTTCTGTTTATCCAATCCCAAACTGCAAATCAGTGATGTTAAATTTGACACTTGGCCAGGGAAACTTTAAGAAACCCCCTCCCTAGAAAAAGTGTAAAATCCCGGTGAATCCTACATTATTTTGGGTCGAAAAAAATAATATTGTTGGTGAATTTTTTTAATTTGAGAAGAAAAAATATTATTTGTACTGACGATTTTTTTCCAATTATATGAAAATTTTATAAAATATTGGCGAATCTTTCATTATTGAAGAAAATCACGATGACAAGAACACATACCTAGAAATCATCATTATTTGACAGAGGTTTGGGGGCAATGCCTGTGAGTTAATTTTCTATCTCCTGATAGGAGATAACCCTACTTTTTGTAACCGTTTGATGATCCGAGATCAATGGCATGAATTCTATTTCAGGCCAAGGTTTTAAAGGACACAAAGATTCCCCCAAAAGTCTCCGGAATAGAGATGTGTGTCAAATCTAATTCGGGCCAAAGTTTTAAAAGACAATCTTCAGAATAGAGACACATGTCAAATCTATATACGTAACACGTACCCTAACGTTAAATTTTGACCATATATTGGAAAATATGGTTGTCAGTTACAATAAGCTTTGGAAATTGTAGGCAAAATTTTTCAATTTATAGTGTCCAACAATTAGATTTGATTGGCGATATTGTGAAAGAAAAGGGGAAAAATACATAAACCAATGGGCAATGGACTTGGGCATTCCACCCAATATTTATAAAGTTCGGGCGACACGGTCAACCTAATATACACATTATACTTGCCAAATCTCAGGTTGTTGACATGTGACATTCGCCAAATGGCGAATATTCGCACTTGGCTTCTTGTGATGATTTTGATCAAGCTCTTCTATTTTGACCATGGTAAGTCCTCTGAAGAAGCCTTGAAACTTGAAAACCAATTTGGTGGCTTGAAACTCGTACAATTCAGTGTCTTGTACCTGGATCTTGTCCATGATGAAGATATGCATTGATACTTGAGTATATTTGATGGAGCTTAGGCAACATGTCATCAACAACCAACAAAATGCGTAGGAAGCTTATTTTAATGTCACCCTTTGTTGTTTCGAATATGATATTGTGACTACAATGTGCAAGAGATGTGCTTTTTGATCTCTACTCATGTCTTCTTGTTGCTTCTTGACATCAAACCCTCTTGAGTGTGCCTTGCACATTTGGAAGCACATAGACATGAGATTCAAACAATGGGTTGCAATATTCAATTAAGATTATTAAAGAGTGATATTCCTACTTGATGAGAAAGGATGACCACCAAATGTTGAGATTGTTAGCATTGAAGAGGTGAATGATTTATACAAGATCATTGCAAATTTCAACAACGACTTCTATCAAATCACAACGACTAATCAAGGAAGGAGTTCTCCATTGGGATGAGCAATCAATAGTTGTATTAGAGGCACCAATCACATGATGGATGAAGGGCAATCTTGTTGGATACCTTTGATGTGATTGTTGTCATTAAAACTACTATGTTTTGTAATGACAAATTGACTTCACAGATGGCAAGAAGATGGGTATGTAGAATTGTGAAAGGGAAGGTGATGGCATTGTGAGTTGTAATTATATTGGGTACTCAATGGCATTGTTGTAGAGCAAAGATGTTGTTACTAGACTATGAGACGTGTAGGACACTAGCATTGATATTGTATGTAGAAGGGAATGACATGTCTAAGGAACAAAGTTGACGATAAATTGTGTTTTCTCCTTTAGGTTTATGAGAGGTGGTGCAACATTTAACCACTAAAGAGATAAATGAGTGACGAAGAAGCATTAGGACTAGTGTTGATTGCAGTGAGAAATGAGGGGCATAAAAAAAGGACTACAAATAGTTTCTTCTCTATAAAAATCCCCCCATTTACATTTCAAGTTGCCTTGTATTTATAGGCTTAATAGGATAACTACCACCTAGTTACTAACTTGATAATTACCCCCGAACTACCTAATATGAAATACATTTGTTTTGAAAACTGTATACCTTTTTTTTTGGTTAGGATTTCCATCATTCTTATGCAAATAAGGTTCTTTTTCTAACTTTAAGTTACAATGAGTAACATAGTCACTTTTATAAAAGAACAATTTGAAACTCTTAACTTTGACGAAAGAACAAGTCATAGAAGAACAACTTGAAACTTTTACCTTCATCATATTTGTCAAGGTGAGTGTCATGTCTTATCTCAATCCATGAATTACCTTCTCAATAATGATTTAGCATTTGGGGATACACACTTCACCTACATTTTTTCAGAATCTTTTCCGTCTACAAACTCTTAGTCTTTTGGAGTAGTGTAATCTTTTCATAATTTTATGCAATCATATGGCACCTCCTAACTCATTACAAGTAACACTTTCTCATGTGCTTGATGCATTTGCCAATATCTCCTTTTACTTTACAAGAAATGAAAGAATGCCATCTTCGCACTTCACATGCCTTCTAATGATCATTTTGACTGTCCATCCTCCGGTGAAGGTTCTATCGATGAATTCTTATAAATGAATTGCAAGGAGACTATTACTAACATATTCTGTAGCGTTCATCTTTTGTGAAGTACCCTTTACACGATTCATGACCATGCCAATACTCACACCATAACTTACCCATTTGCAATCTTGTCTTGTCCATGGTTACAATGCGCAATGTTAACAATTTAGTTCTTTGCGCAAGATGCCATCAACTTTGAACAATTATTTTTGTGTCTAACAATCCACATGCTTCGTTTGTGCCCTGCACTTTGCATGCATATCTTTGGGGGCCATGGACCATAGTTCCAAGACTTGGACTCGCCTCGGACTTGAAAAGCTCAAAATGGACTCGGACTCGGACTCGGCGCCCGGACTTGGCAAGGACTCGGCAAATCAAAAAACCCATGAAATGCAAAGATTTTTAAGGATTTTAAGTTTTTTTCCTGCAATATTTAGTCAATTAACATCTAATACACAATAATTGAGATAAATAGAAACTCCTTTGCACACATACACAACTTTGCATAGATCACATAACTAAAAATACAAATTTTTGAAGAAAACTAGTTAAAGTTACTGACACTGTTAAACCAAATAACATATAGAAATCTGAAATATAGTGTCACTGTCAAATGATAAATCAAAATGTCTACAATATTCATGGAATATGATATCTATGGAATGAGAAGTTCAAAACATATATCAAAGATTCAAAATAAAGGCGCATAGCCTCATAGTAGCCTATGTCCTCCTACGAGTACGCCTAAAATGACAAATGGAAGACTCTATAGCCATCCTCTCTCCCTGTGTCTGAGGCTGAACCGAAACAGGATCCTCAGTGACATGCTCATCGGAAACCTCCTCCTCCTCATCATCACCCTCCTCATAATCCTCATCATCAGACTCGGATCCACCACTCTCAGCCTCAGGGTCCTGCACTGGGTCTCCTCGTGCTCTAGCCTCCTCTTGTGCCATTGCTACCGCCTCTGCCTTTCGATCCACCTGATCAACCCACTCCAAGTCTCTATCACTGAAGACAGGATCATTCATCTCAGTGTTCCACTCTTCTTGTGGATCAATGTTCTCTAATTGAATTGGAGATGTGTCAGTGCCCAAGATACGTTTGTGACGAAGGCGAAGGTTGTAGTGAACAAACACAAAATCATTCATCTTTTTCACGGCCAACTTGTTGCGCTTCTTGGAGTGTATATGCTCAAACATACTCCAATTGCGTTTGCATCCTGAAGCACTAGATGGCTGGCTCAAGATACGAATGGCAATCCTCAATAGATTTGGCACCTTAGTACCAAACATCTCCCACCATGCATCTGAAACAAGAAAATTTCAAATCAGTTCTATAACTTTAACTTTATCAATCTAGATTTTAAAGTGGTAAACCGTAATAGAATTAGAAATTAGAAATTAGAATTTGGAATCATAGATTCTTACCAGGCATTAATGCAGTTCGATTTTTTTTGCATATCTCTTGTGCAAATAAGTCCCCTTGTGCTTTGGTGTACATCTCTACCTCACAGACTGTACTTGTGGAAATTGCATCATCAAGTGACATCCTCTCTATAACATCATAGAGGCCACTCCACACCTCCCCATCAGCCTTGAAACTTGGGCTGAATTGGTATGCTGGATTAAGGAAGTAGGCAGCTGCATGTATAGGCTTGTGAAGTAGATTGTGCCATCGCCTATCAATAACATCCCATAGGGGACCATATCTATCCTGTTTTCCTGCATAAAAGGATCGAATGGCCTCTTTCACCCTATTCATGCCCTCATAAATGTATCCCATTGAGGGCTTCTCTCCATCAGCAACCCATAGGAGAACAACAAGAGGTCGTACAAGCTGCAATAAATGAAGTTGAACAATGAA
The DNA here is from genome assembly GCA_027943335.1 of Chamaecyparis obtusa. Lineage (NCBI taxonomy): Eukaryota > Viridiplantae > Streptophyta > Pinopsida > Cupressales > Cupressaceae > Chamaecyparis > Chamaecyparis obtusa. The sequence goes on from BSBK01005388.1 coordinate 909,115, forward strand.
CATAAAGTTATAAACAAGTGTTTAACAAAAAATAATGATATGAAAGGGAATTGGAAATGAGGACAAAAAGGAAAATTACATCAACAATCTCTTTGGCCGGTTGCCAAAAAGTTCTCTCATAAAAAACCAAGTCAACCATGGCAGCCCTTGCAGTGGTCTTTGCATATGATGATCTTGTCCACTCCTCACATACAAACATGCCTTTCACACCGGCCTTTGATTTGAGCATGGATTGCAACATGAGAAAATTTGTTGCAAATCTAGTGACCCCTGGACCAGACAACTCTTTTTGCTTTGTGTGTTGCCTCATAAGGTTGAGGACCCAAGTATGATTATATATATACTTGCAAATATTTCTTCCTATGTCTACACATGTTTTGATTCAAGGAAGTTTGCCAAGGTCCTCCAACATGAGGTCAATGCAATGAGCGGCACAAGGGGTCCAAAATATGTGGGGGTGCCTCTCCATAAGAAGTTTACCTACAAAAAAAATAAACAAATTAAAAAGAAGACTTAAAGCAAGAGAAGTAAGACATAGAAATTAAAAATTAAAATAATTTAAAATTTTACCTGCTGAAACATAATTTGCTGTATTATTTGTGCATATTTGCACCACATTCCCCTCACCAACCTCCTTCAACAATCCCTCCATCACCTCACAAAGATACTCAGCATTTTTTGTCTTCCCCGAGGCATCAATGGATTTCAAAAACATTGTACCACCTGAGAAAAAATAAAGCAATTTAGTAGTAGTACTTACTACTATGATTAATGATCAATCTAATTCATAATTTCATAACTTAAGTCTTATAGCTTAAAAACTTAACATACCTGATGAGGAGACAAGGAAATTCAGAAGTGTCTTATTTCTTCTATCAGTCCAACCATCTGTCATGATGGTGCAACCCTTTGCCTTCCATACCTTACGTTGCTCCTCAATTTCAACTTGTACATCAGCAACTCGTTCGGACAAAATAGGACCTCTTAGCTCCTCATCATTAGGGGCTTTGAACCCCGCACCACAAACAGTAACAGCATCTATGGCAATTTGCCAATATGGAGACCTAAAAGCAATTAAATAAATAAATTAAAAAGAAGACCTAAAGCAAGAGAAGTAAGACATAGAAATTAAAAATTAAAATTATATATTAATAAGTGCCTTGCTGCATTGAATGGAAGGTTGTTGTAGAAGAAAAAATCTCCAAGTGCTAGTTTTGCTTTGTCATGCATCTCCTTATTCCAATTCATGCCCTCAAGTGATGGTTGTGCACCAGGAGTTGTGCGTGGAGCAAAGATGGAATCAAGTGTGGATGGTTTCTTACGAACCCGACCCCCAATGCTCACACTCGCAGATGCAAAAGTAGTACCAGTAGTACTAGTGCCAATAGGAGTCCTAGCATGTGTCCTTGAAGAGCCCTGTGTAGCTAAGGCTGCCATTTCTTCTGCTTGTTTCTTTTGTAATTCTTTCTTCTCTTCAGCTGCCTCTAAAATAGCTATCATCCTGCGTTTGACATCTTCGGGAACCAATAAACATGCTTTAGCATCCCGCTTTGGTATATGTGCAAGATGATATTTCAGCCTATTAATGTCTCCCTCATTATATGTTACCCTACAATGCCAACATGTAACAACTCCTTTTTTGTGGCTAGGGATGGCATGTAACCAAGTCTCATCCCTTGCTACGACACGAGGGTTTGCATCCGGGTTTGTTTTAGGCATACTTCCACTTCCACTACCCTCAGTCTGAGATATGATGACTGCTAGCAGCTGCAATATATCATAAATAAAACAAAATAAGCATCTACAAGACTACAATATATATTATAGAAACTGAAAATCAATTTTACGGTTTACCAACACTAGAAATGTAAAATTGTAATTTGTAAATACTAAATACTAAACAAAATGGAAACAAAAAAAGATTCATGATTGCAAAAAAAAAATACAAAACAACAAAAAGAAAGTAACATACCTCTTGGAATTTGCTCTAGAAATGGAAATGCAAATCAACTTTGTAGAAGCCTCCTCCAAATGTGTCTTTCAACTCCTCTCAATGCTTACATGCAAGCTACAAAGTGCAACAAAGTTGAACAAACAATCAACAATCTTTCAATGAGAGCCAACCGATTTTCTTCCTAAAACCCCAATCCTCTTCTCTCAAGCCTTTTTCTTCTCTTCTTTCCTTATGCAAGTGATAGAATGACCTTTTTAGGTCAAAGACATATTATAAAAGGCAAAACAAACCAAAAAAACAAAGTGAAATAATAAAAAAATGCTTTTTTTAAGCGCTGAAAAGCGCTGAATGCCGGCCAAGTCCAGGCATCGGGACTCGCCGAGTCCGGCGAGTCCATAGACTTGGCAGGACTCGGCGAGTCCATGCTTGACTCGGCTGAGTCCGAGTCGAGAGGCAGCCAGACTCGGCTGGCCTGACTCTGGCTCGGACTCGCCGAGTCAGGCATGGACTCGGCGAGTCCTGGAACTCTGCCATGGACTGATGTTATTTATTTTTTTACATGCAAAATCAACTCTCTCGGCATTTGGGCTGATTTTTTAACTTGTACATTGACATTTTAGATAAAGTTGTCAATTTGTGCAAACTTACCAGTGATCATTTGTTTGCCTTTGATTATAGTTCCCAAACTTGGACTCAGCAAAGCCGACTCGACTCGTGACTCGGCAAAATGAAAAAACCCTTGAAATTTAGAGATTTGTAATGATCGAAAACTTGTTTCATGCACCCATTATTGAATAAAGCTTAAAGACACTATAACACATTCAAATAGAAGCTAATTTGATCACATACATAAACGTACATCCATCACATAATTACAAATGTAAATTGTAGCTGAAGGAAATAGAAAACATAGATATGCAGAACTATAAATATTGTCAAATGTATATAAAATCCATGACACCAAATGTTCCCAAACATATGTGTAAACAAAAACAAGTCTATGGCTCAGGCTCTAGCTCAGCCTCATAGTAGTCTATCTGCCCCCTACAAAGGCATCTGAGGTAGGTCCTGGATGATTGACAAGCCATAGTATCTGCCAGTGAGGTGCCACTCTGATCAACATCAGCTGTGCGGGCCCCTAATTGTGCTCTATCCTTCTATGCCATAGCCACAGCCTCAACTTCTATGTCTGCTTGGTCAACCCACCTATGGCCTCCCCAATGTGATTTGTGGACTCCGTGATGCTCTTCTTCCCTGCTGGTTGCAAACCTTTGGCCTCTTCTTTTCCTTCCTCTCGCTCACTTTTCCTCTCTTCTTCTCACAACTAGCAAATAGAATGACTTCTATGGCAAAATAGAAGACATAAGTGAAAAAAATGGTAAATAACTTTTGTTTTTTGCTGGCTGAAATTGCCAAACGCCAACGCGAGTCATGAAGCACGGACTCGGCGAGTCATGCGAGTCATGGCAACAGGTTGTTATGACCCGTTTGTCTTGACCCGACTCGTGGACTCGGAAAACTCGTAGGACTCACGGTGAGTCCAGGAACACTGCCTTTGATCAACATTTAGAAAGGAGTTATTAACCTTAGAATTGGTACTTTCAGTGTTTTCCCTAACTTCTATGGATGCTCGACTCATTCTTTTGTGTGTGGGGTACTTCTATGTCTGATGAACTGGAATCACTATCTGTACTTTCTGGTTCATCTTGAGATAGAAAACTTACAAACCTGTACATCTTCCCTACTGCCCATGAAGAAGTAGGTACTGGTGAAATGAGATCACATTTCCTTGAGAAATATTGATGAAATTATTTATGCAACACTTTTATGGCTTTATACTACCATGCATGTGGCATTTGCAACTATAATATCTGACATAAATCTTCAATCCATTATAGTTCGATGGATATTATTTGCCTTTTTTATAAATCCCTTTTTTTGTACACGCACAATGCAATGAATATTTCTGGGAGAAGGTAGTTATTGTAAGTACTTTTCTTGATGCAATTTCGATCATTGATCTATTGTCCCTTTGTTTACGCTTATGAATTGTAACAAAAGCTCCAACAGGTTGAGTTTTACTTCTTCACTGGTACTTTGCAGCTTTGTCCACAACTGCCTATATTCTTTCATTGACATTTTGCATAGAATACAAAATGATGCCAATGACTTATTTCCTCCTCTCCCTTTCAGTGCAACATGCTTGGTTGCCAACTTTAATCAATATAAAAAGGGGCCTGTTTGGGTGCTGGAATATGGAATGCTGGATATAGTCAATTCTGGAATATCTAATTCCACCTTTTCAAGTGGAAGATGAAATGCTCATTTTGTGGGTCAAAATGGAATTTCGAAATTCTAATTCCTGCTTTTTTGGATGGACACAAACATGGAATTGAATTATCCGAAAATCTAATTCCGGAATTAGAGCTCATATTCCATGCACCAAACGGGACTTATTAATTTCAATAAAATGGCTGAAACATTTTGTATCAATCCTTTGTTTTCAATGAATGTTGTCCACTATTATAAGCTTCCCTTTCTCTGCAGGGCTACTTTTGAGATTGTTTCATTTAGCAGCACCAGTAATCTCTGCCTACACATGCAGCATCCATGAGATGAGATCCCTTAGCTCATTTTGACAAATGATTTTTAGGCCGCCTACATTTTGCATGAACGTTGGCCAGAGCACACCCTTCGCGCATTATAGAGAATTCAGGACATTCTTGGGACCCCTTAGGGGACTCCCTGATGCCTTTTAACTGCACTTAAGACACCTAGATAGCCCCCACATTAATTGATGCAAAAGTTAATTTTATCTTATTTTTCTATAAATTTTTCTTGGATCTTTGTGTAGTGACCCTAACACTCTTTGTTGAATTATTTATAAATATTTTTTGCAAGCATAAATATTTAATTAAAAACTAAAATTTACAAGTCAAATTAGGGTTTTGTCTTTTGTGTATCCTTTGAATTTGTGCTTTGAGCAACTTGAAGTAAGAAAAACGAAAGTGAACTCTTTGTTCGATGAAGGTTGAAGAACACGAAGTCATATTTTTGTGTATTCTTTGTTCTTGTGCTCTGTGTGACCTAAAGTAAGTAAAACATAAACAAATCCTTGTGTCTTAAACCTATGCATAATTTATTATTATGACAGTAATAAAAACAAAAACAAATCCTTGTGATTTAAGCCCATGCATAATCCATTAATTATGATGTGTAGTAAACATAAATTTTGTTTATTATAGTTTCACTATGAGTTCTACTTCTCGTGAGCGATGAAGAGGATTAGGAATAACCTATGGAGGTTCAATCAAAGAGTTTCAATGTATGGGGGGGTGAGGCAACTAGTTCTATTGGAATGCACATTTTAGATGCCCTTCCAAATTAATTAGAGTATGTAAAGGATTGTCACTTGAATTTCAAGGCAACAACACGAGTTAATGCACACCTTATGTCATAAGTGAAGGTGTAATAGTATGTAAATGATTGTCACTTGAATTTATTTTTGAAATAAATAGATTTTGGGTTTTTGTTAATGACCCAAATCTTGTACTTTCCATGTTGCCATTGAGGGATCCTACTCCTAGTACCATGATTTCCCTAGATTCACAAGTTTCAGCTCACTCTACTTATTTTCCATCTAGTTTAAAGATAACTGCAACATAGCCTAAGGGGAAAGTAGGGATGGAACAAATTATGCCATTAGTAAATTCTTCTTTGCCAATAGCATTCAATTCTAGGTAGCTTGCTTTCCTTATTATAAAGAGGCTGTGGTAAAAATAATTAGAGAAAGACCATGATATATGCCATAATTTGCAAACTCTCTGCTCTTTGAGTTGCCAAGTAGTCCTTTTTTTTGGCTACTCAAGTTTTACAAGTTTAACTCGCGAGTATTTATAGACACAAGAAAAACATGGATAAAAACGTCAATGTGTGTAAAAAGTTGGTTAAAATGTACTTTTCATATGTTTTTTTTGGTTATAAAACCATGCATTTTCTCTTTTGAGATTCAATTTTTAATTTAATTTTTGCAAAAATATGTTTTTTTAAGAAATTTTAATTTTTTGTACTCTAAGTTGCTGAGTTTTTGCCAAGTCAAAATTTTTGGGCTTGCTGAGTACTCTCTGAGTCCGAGTCTACAAACTATGATATATGCCACCAAGGGAGATGAAAGCGAGGACAACAATCTTGGATAAGAATTATTTCAAGATTACTATTCTAGTGAAGAAAATGAAGGCTACCTGAATCACTAGTGGATGCAGCATATTTAAGGATGGGCGGATTGATATTATGTATTGTCCACTCGTCAATGTTATGGTCATATATATAGGGCCCTTACTTTCTTAGAGCCATTGATTTTTTAGGACACCACAAAGATGCTGATTTTTAATTTCAAATTTTTAGTCGCTAGCAAGAAAGTTAGGCCAAATTTTGTGGAGGAGGAAGAGTGACATGTACAAAGTTGTGGAGAAACTGATTGAGGCAGCCTATAGACATATTTGGTGGACTCCTTGTTGTGTGCATGCCTTGTATAGTGGACTCAAGGACATAGATGGACCAAAGAGGTGTTTTTTATGATACTAGAGATGTGCAAATGTTGATTTGTAACTGTCATAATTCATATTTTTTAGGAACTCCTCTAAGGAGATTTTGTAACTTGTAAAGACTAGATATGCATCATACTTCATTCTCTTGGAGAGGATGCTCGAGTTGCAAGAGGCATTGCAACTAATGCTCATGATGACAAGGTGGAATCAGTGGCCCGATTCTAAGTAAGAGCTGGAGAGAAGGGTGCTACTAAGTCTATGGCCCAATTCTAAGGCCATAGAGTCAGTTTTCTTCCTGACCATTTAGGTTCACCAATGCTGTTAGCCTTTAGGGGCTAAGTAGATTCGGTTAGAATAAGGTGAGAGTTTTACAGTGGAATGAAATCGTTAACTAGTGGGATATTCAACTTTGTTTGTCTACTGCCTCTAATTAGAAACCTGTGTTGCATAATATAATGATAACCACAAGCTAGAGAATGTCTAGACATCATGACTTGAAATCACCAGAACAAGGAACTAATTTGATTTCTACTCATGTTTGTTACCTAATGCTACAATATTGTTTATTCATTTGTCACATGTTGATAGTACATATCTTCTTTTGAAGCATAATTTTGATTTGTTTGATTAGAAGCTTCCTTAAGGTAAAATGCTGTTGGGAGCCTAATAAAAGCTTTATAGTCAATTGATGCTTTATATTGTAAGTTGGTGACTTGAGAAATGAAATTTGAATGACTGAAATGTTAGCTTATGATTCTGCAATCAATTTCTAATCACCTTTACAATTAATAAATCCTGCGAGAGTGTTTCCTGGCTCATCCATTTGCCACAGGTTAATCATAAATCTTCTTTTGAAGGATACTTCTGATTTAATTTATAAATATCAAAATATCCAGTACGTAAAATGCTGTTAGGAACTCTGGAGTTTAGCAAGAGCTTTGCAGTTAATTGATATGTTACACAGTAAATTACCAGCTTAAGAAATGGAATTAAATGATGTAATGTCCCCTGTTGGGACCTTTCCTAATTTATCTTAAATTTTTCCATTAAGGTTCGGATTGTACCCTCCATGATAGGATTAGTCATTTATCTTGTTAGATTTAGTTATCTTTAACACTCATATCCAATCTTATTACTATTTTAACTTCATGAAGGGAAGCGTAGATGTTATCCAAGGTGCCTAGAGACCAACCATAATGGGCTCCCTCAAAGTTTACAGGTCCAAGCCCAAACTATTGGGACGCTGACGCCCACCTTATTTTGGGACTGATAGCCATTACCTGGATTTACACAAGCCCCTCCTTGGTAACATTACAACTTCTTTCCTTGAGTCAAATAGTATATGGGATTAAATAAGATCTCAATATATAATTATAAATACTTCCTTGTATATAATCTAATTCAAATATGCTAATCCTTAATAGCATATATATATATATATATGATAATTCAGATATCTATTACAGATCATTTAGATTGTCTGATCTTTCAATTATGTAATTCAATCCTATAACTCTGACATGTAATTTATATATATATTTATTATATATATTTGATCATATACTAGTTTATTATGCTAAGGACATTCAGAACTAATATTCTGTGACCAGTACGTATTGCTGCTTGCCATTGATAATATATATATTTTTATTTCCTCTTTTCTTTTGAAGAGTACCCCTTATAATTTAGATATTCAATGATGATGGATTTCTGGGATAGGATGTCGCAAACTATAGTCTTGTTTACCAATGCAGGTATGTTATTTAACCAAGCGCAATTTCCTTTATCTCTAACATTGTATTTGCTGACTAGATTATCGTTCTTGAATCCCATTTGCTGATATTCCAAACTTGAATGTCTAAATACATTGATTCATTTATATTCTGGTAGCTAAAATGCCTTGTTCTTCTTCGGTGATAATGAAGACAATATGAGCATTGTTTTATATTTGCACGATGAGATGGATCACATCCATTCATCGTGACGTTTAGACTTGCACCCTTTTGTATATGTTAATCGCAATTATGTTTTGCAGATACAAAACCAATCAATATTAATCGGTATCAATACCTTGTTTAGTTAATAATACATAATCGATAGATTATTAATCAGTTCGGTATTCAACGAGATATATTAATGATATATATTTGATTATTGTATACTATCTTTAATAACTGATTATCTTTTCTTTAACTGTTTATGATTTAGTCTTTATTTAGAATAAGTTTAAATCTTTAATTTAAACTTATTTAATTATTTAAATTATCTTTTTAGCCTATCTTCAGAAAAGGGGTCATCACACTATCTTGAAAGATATTAATAATATTAATATAGATTAATGTTGATATGATAATAATATAAGTAATTGATAAAATTATAATATAAGTATTATTATAATTGAATATTAAGTTTTATTTCTAGAAGGGGATATCACAAATGACTGAAATGTTAGCTAATGACTCTGCAATAATTTCTCTAATCACCTTTGCAATTACTAAATGCTATGATATTGTTAATAATAACTATGTTCTTTTGAAGGAATATTTTGTTTTAAGTTGATTAGAAAATGCAGGAGGTAAAATATTGTTACAAGCTTAATAAAAGCTTTGAGATCAATTGATAAGTTACGCAGTAAGTTACCAGCTTAAGAAATGGAATGTGAATGTACAAAATATTAGCTTATCTAATGCACATTATTTTTGTAATGTTGGATAGCAGTAGCAGTTATTGGACATGAACAAACAAGAATGTTTCACACATAATTTTTGGGTTTGATGCATTTTGTCACCAGGAAAGAGAAATTTCAGCTGCCAATAAGAAGCTAGCTGAATGCCAACAGACTATATTCATTGTAGAGAAACAGTTAAAGGCACTTGCATCCCCGAGTAAGGCAAAAGACATTTCTCTACAGTCATCTCCAGTTTCCCATTTACCTGAAAAGACTACTCCAAATGCGAACACACATGCCTCTCTTTTGGACCGTATGCAAGCAGAAACAATAGCTGAGGAGTCCCAGGATTGTGTAGCAGACACATCTACAACAAAAGATGTTCTCTGGTCAGGAACAGAAAAAGAGGATTCTCATCAAGAGTCAAGCACTCCCAGGAATTGTAAAACTGGATTGTTTTATGGTTGGCAGGTGCCTTCAGAATCTTCAAGCATTGGTGGACAGAAACATGAAAAGAATGTAAGTGGAGGCAATTCTCAATCGGAGACAACCATGACCTCACCAGTGTCTCCAGCAAAATTCTTTAGCATGAAGATAACAAATTCTGGAAATTCATCTCCAAAAGATTTTAATGTTGAGGTAACTGGATCTGCTTCACCTAAAAAGCAAAGCCATGGGAGTGGATTTAGCAGATTTCTCAGGCGAAAGAAGAAAGGATATTGACAGGGTCTAAATGTGAAATTGGTGACAGTTTTGTTGTAGGTTTTGTATAATGTTTTCTTAGAGGTTTGATGCATGCAAGTAGCTTCCTAGAATGGTGTTTACATGAATTTGGCATCATCACTGTTAATCAGGACAATCATCAAGTGTCTTTTGGAGAGGTCACAGAGTCATTAGGGTGACTGATGACTGATTGGTGTTCAATGTTTGATTATTAGCCCAGATGCAGTAATATGATGGGTGAGTTTGGTATAAGAATTGATATTGAACAACGTAATGAAAAATATGTGCTGTTTGAAGTGAACAAAATTCCCTCTTGATGCAGGAGTATTATATGACAAATTAATCATATTTATGGTGATCTCTTAGATATCTTCTGGAGCACTCTTTCAGACAAGTGATTTGACAGAGAATTTCTGCTATACAAATTTTAAATATACCATCTGGCATCTTGCTATCATTACGTCATTGGGTTCAATTGCTTTACTGAAGAAACATTGTCAAAAAGAAATTACTGAGGTGCCTGATCTTGCCTCATTTGTTTCCTTGTCACTTTCTCTATGAAATGGGACTTGAGGTATGGGAAGATTTCTGCAAAAAGTTTCCTTTATGTTTGGTCCCGCTGAATGCTACCATGCTAAAATTGCTCCACATTTATTACAAAAATGTGCTTCTGGTAGGCCTTTGGACAGAAACATTTCTTACCTTGATGATAAACAAAGGGCATTGAATGAAATCTTTCAACTGAGTATATGCAGCTATAAGCAGAACTACAGGTGAATTTGAGAGTCAGCTTGAATATAAAAGAAATGATCGAGTCATGATAACAAGAAACTGTAGGCATATTTCTACAGTGAATGCCATGTCCATTTGCTTATAGAATGTTCTACAATCAACACTCACAAAGGCCATTTATGTTCTGTATGTTTTTACAGAATTCCTGTATATGTGTAAACAGGCAAAACACTGACCTATGCCTCCTTGGCATGGTTTGCATGATCTGCAGAATATGGATTGTCAGCTTTGACATGCATGCTATTTGAAGATGTATATGGCAAGAATAACAAGGTAGAGGCAACGTATGATGAACTTCAATTTTTTTTAACAGTTGCAAGGGAGATGGTGTGGTGGACATGTTATATATTCAAATTATTTATCCATCAATAAACTCTTGTTTGTTTGAGGATTGATACTATATGGGAACATACTGTCCCAAATCTGTTTGGACTGACTAATGCTAAGCAACATTATCTTTCTATTCTCCATCATGATGTTTGTGAGTAATGGAGTGCCTTGTAAGCTTCAATGCTTAAGATTGCATGCTTTATTCGATGATGACAGAATGCAGGCATATAATCCTCGTTGCTGTTGGCATAATAAAATTCTGCCAAAAGAAGGTTTAATGCATTGAATATTGTGTCAATAAAATCAATTTAATAGAATGCTAGTAGACACACTGTGCTGACCTGATCAGAGCAATACGAAGTACTTGATTTTCCACTTTAAGTGATGATTTTTGCCGAATTGAAAGGTTCCCGTCAATTTATTATTAATTGTTCTCATGTGGTGGATATGTAAGAAGAATCTAAGTTCCGAAGCATGCTTTCTCATTGATCTAGTCATTAAAAGCTATGTTTGTTTTGTGTAACAAAATTTCTGTTAAATGTGGTATTCCTGATATTTTCATCTTCTAACTTCCACTCCTTCGCATGCTTTTTCCAAACTAGGAGGTTGCTTGTTAGAGATATTTTACGCTTGAAAAGCAATTCTCTAGGAATCTTGAGCAGGTTCATTTCTTGGGAAAAAAAATTGCTTTGGCTAGTCATCCTGAAGGTTTTTTCATTGCATTTGAGATCTCTATTTAGACGTTACATGTTTTGAAACACTTTTTCATTGTGTTAATGGTTAAGATAGTTGTGATAGTTTAGAGACATATTCAGAGTACTTGTTAGTCCATGTTCATTGAAAGACAATATTTGAATCCTCTCTTTCAATGTTACCTTTGAAATTGATCATACCACGATGAGTAATTTGAAAAATGTGAGAAATGCCAGTCTTAGGTAAAAGCTAGAGCCTACATCATACTAGGATGGTGTTAGCAATTTAAGTTTAAGTTGTCATTAAGTGTTCATTCACAAAACACCATGCACCAGTAAGCTTCACTGGTTACTCACATTACTTAGAAGACACCGATAGAGAATGAACAAAATGTATGCACCGGTAGATTAAGATAAGTCAACACACCGGTAGAGAAGGAATAGAATGTATGCACCGGTAGATTAAGATAAGTCAACACACTGGTAGACTTATAAGAACAAAATTGAATCGGGTAAAATGTTACACCGGTCTAGACAGCCTATAGATCCGCACCAAATTATGCGGAGTAGTTTGAGTTTAGACCGGGAGTTCAAACCGGATTATACGGGACATCCATCGCATAGAAGTGGAAGTTAGCTTTTTGACAAGAGTTAGCCTTATTTCTGTGGATGATCTCAAGGTGAACTTTAGATCATGACTCTCAGTTTGTTGTTGATTGCATAATTTGATGAGGAGTTCGCAGCCTGACGGTTCCATGAGTTTGGGGTTTCATTGCGATATACTTTAGTATAAGTACAGGTGAGAGGACACAGGAAAAGTTGTTGTTGAAAAGAGAATCGCAGAGAACAGAGGATAGATATCTTTTGAGAAGTGCTATAGGCACAAAGGTGGAGAAAAGAAAGAAGATCAACAACCAGACAAATAAGGGAAGAAATCTACAGGTATGATCTAATTAGACAATCAGTGTCATCATAGATCACTGCTTTTGAAATGTATTACATCATATACAAATCCCTCTAGAAGAGTGAACCTAATTGGTTCGTTGTAAAAATCTCTTAAGAGGTTAACATTTTGTTGATGTTTAAAAGTCCTGTAACCAAGCAGCTCTTAACAGAGCTTAGATCCTAAACGATTTTTTGTAAAACTCTCTTAACCGGGTAGCACTTTAGCCAGTGCTTTGTATGCTCCTAACATGACACCTTCATTTAGAACTAGTGAAGTTGTAAGTTTTGTCTCACCGTGGTTTTTTCTCTCTAACCGAGGGTTTCCACGTAAATATTTGTGTAGATCTATGTGATTTAATTTATGCTTGTGAATGACTGTTGACTTTATACTTTGCATTCAAGAATTTGTTTACAAGTTTTGAAAGAAGAAGATTTAGTATTTTTTGATTCACCCCCTATCTCTCAGTAATCGGTAAGGTAACAACAATTGGTATCAGAGCTAAGTTCTCTATACAATAAAAGTTTGATAACTTGAAAAAAAGATCATGGAGGGTTACCGGTATCAGAAACAGCCAGAGGAAGCCAATGACATTATTGCCTTGCTGGAAAATAGATTGAGGAAGTCACTCGCAAAGAGAAAGGAGTTGGCTCTGCAATTAAATGAGAGCAATGAAACCATCGACGAACTCTCTGGACAGAGTGGGTCTGATGAGACCGAGGAAGCAGTCTCCGAGCTTACGGAAAAGAATCAGATCCTAATCGGTCAGATTGCTGATCTCAAGAGGGAGCAAAAGTTAACTGCTCTAAGAATGACTGAATTGATTGAGCAGAAACAAAAAATTGAAAGTGAAAGGAACACAACAATCAAGACATCGACTGCCTCTGAAAAGGCAATGAACTGGACAGAGGAAGCTGCAAGATCCAATGAACACCTCATTATGCAACTCCAAGAGGACTTATTGATTGCCACCCAGGAAAATGCCAATATGCATAAAACATGGCAGGTTAGAGATGAAGCATGCAAGAAGCTAGCAATTGAGATATATCAACTCAAGGAACAAATGAAGGTCCTTGAAAGAAGAAATGAAATGCTGAGAAGAAACAATGAAAGCTCGGTCAAGCTCGATGAGCAACTTAATGCTCAACGAAGGCACAATGATCACGCCGGTCTTGGATTCACTGGTAAATTCAAGAAAAGGAAGACGCTAGCACAAAGAGGTAGGAAAAACTCTTATTCCTTTTGCAAGCTCAATGGAAAATCAGGTCATGACACTAATGACTGTAGAAGTGCACTGGTAAGAACCAACAACGGTTATTGTAATAACTAATGCAAAAATGGCCACAAGACCAATGAGTGCTAGTCCAGTCCCATATCCTTGTCCAGCGGAAGTAGGGGAAGCTTCAAGGGATACTGTTATGCTGCAACAAATTCGAACACAAGGCTAAAGAATGCAGATCAAAGACTATGATATTCAGATCACTTAGACCGGTATCCTCAAAGAAAAGTAGAAATCAGAATACAACCAATCATCCAAACAAAGGGATGCATTGCAACAGAAAATCATGGAGCAAACCACCTAATCCGAGAGGGACGAATCCATGGAAAGCAACTGGTATAGTCTGTCATTACTGCAACAAAGTCTGTCACCATGCCAAGGACTGCTGGAACCAGATCAAGAACAGAAATAAAGGATCGGATGGATCGGTAGTAAAGATCTTGAGTTCCGATAAAAGAGACAAGAAAGTAGCAAAGAAACCAATAAAGTAGCAAATAAAATATGTTTTGTCAAGGAATCCAAGAACTCTGCCGAGGAGGCAACAGAGGCGAAATCATCATCACAAGATGGTGATATTTCTTCTACTAAGTCTTCAAAGCCTAGAGGGAATCGGTAGTACATCTATCGTTCCTGGTAGAATTGGTGAGTCCTATCTCACTCAGGCTACAGATCAAACTGGTAAGACATGAGATGATCAATCGAGACATGACTAATCAAACCGGTTAACAAGAGCGTCAAGAAAGGTTAGGTAAGGCATTTATTGCTATAGCCGTTTAACAATAGTTACTGTTATGCCCTAACCCTATAAAATTAAAGAAGGATAACTCATTTATTTTTACCTTACAATCTTATGCTATCTGATCTCTGCTCGAGCAATATTCTCACAATACGATCATTGAGTGAGATTTTCTGTCAAACCGATCAAATCGTCTCTAAGCAACCAAGTGAGAGCCATGGCATCCTCATCTTTTGAAGCAAAACTTGTTCCTGCAAATCAAGCGGATCGTAGCCCTTTTGATATCTCGCCAAATCAAGACAGGGAAAGCGACATGGCTGATGCGCTCTCTTCAATACCCAAAGGAGTGCTCTTGACCGAAGATGTAACTGCGTTTATTCATGCTAAGCAAGAAGAGCTGGGAGAAGCATTCATACAGAGCGAGTATTGCTCGCTATGCTCCAATAGTAACTATCCCAGTGGTTACGCAAAGATGGTATCATCAGGGATCATTAATGGAGTCTTGTATCCAGTTATCTTCAAACCTGAATGGATCCGAATGGTAGTCAGTCGGGTGCACGAGACAGGATTTTGGCTTATGAGAGGACACCGCACTCCAATCACAAAAAATGATCTCTATAGGGTAACTGGGTTCAACAATCAAGGAGAACCACTTACTCTTAGAACCATATCGAATGCAGTTGTGGCAAATATGACGAAATCCAAATCGGACAAGCGGTTGATGATCGTGACTGACATTGAGGATCCACTTGTTCGGTTCTCATCAGCTGTAATCAGTTACAAAGTATATCAATCAAGCAACTTTAACAACATACTGGGTGGAGACATACATGCAGCTTACAGAATTGTTCATGATAATGCACAGTATGACCTGTGTGAAATGTTAAGAGGGCAAATTTTTGAGAACCTGAAGAAGCTGGACATCATCAAGAAGAAATCACTGAAATTTGGAACACTCTTGGTATGTCTTTACTTCTACTATTCCAATTTCTTCCCCGAAATAGGAAAAGTAACATGGACGACAGATCGACCGATCATGATGCAAATCAGTGATATGACTAACAAACTGGGAGACCAATTTGACAAGGAAATGACTAATCACTTCAATGCATTTCAACAGAAAATGCATGCTAGAGAAAGAATCCTGTCAACCATTGTTGACAAGTACAAAGAGGAGGTATGCTTTCTGGTGTCTACTGAAATCAGAATACAACCAATCATCCAAACAAAGGGATGCATTGCAACAAAAAATCATGGAGCAAACCACCTAATCCGAGAGGGACGAATCCATGGAAAGCAACTGGTATAGTCTGTCATTACTGCAACAAAGTCGGTCACCGTGCCAAGGATTGCTGGAACCAGATCAAGAACAGAAATAAAGGATCGGATGGACCGGTAGTAAAGATCTTGAGTTTCGATAAAAAAGACAAGAAAGTAGCAAAGAAACCAAGAAAGTAGCAAAGAAAATATGTTTTGTCAAGGAATCCAAGAACTCTGCCGAGGAGGCAACAGAGGCGAAATCATCATCACAAGATGGTGATATTTCTTCTACTAAGTCTTCAAAGCCTAGAGGGAACCGATAGTACATCTATCATTCCTGGTAGAACTGGTGAGTCCTATCTCACTCAAGCTACAGATTAGACCGGTAAGACACGAGATGATCAATCGAGACATGGCTAATCAAACCAGTTAACAAGAGCGTCAAGAAAGGTTAGGTAAGTCATTTATTGCTATAGCCGTTTAACAATAGTTACCGTTATGCCCTAACCCTATAAAATTAAAGAAGGATAACTCATTTATTTTTACCTTACAATCTTATGCTATCTAATCTCTACTCGAGCAATATTCTTGCAATACGATCATTGAGTGAGATTTTCTGTCAAACCGATCAAATCGTCTTTAAGCAACCAAGCAAGAGCCATGGCATCCTCATCTTCTGAAGCAAAGCTTGTTCCTGCAAATCAAGCGGATCGTAGCCCTTTTGATATCTCGCCAAATCAAGACAGGGAAAGCGACATGGCTGATGCGCTCTCTTCAATACCCAAAGGAGTGCTCTTGACCGAAGATGTAACTGCGTTTATTCATGCCAAGCAAGAAGAGCTGGGAGAAGCATTCATACAGAGCAAGTATTGCTTGCTATGCTCCAATAGTAACTATTCTAGTGGTTACGCAAAGCTGGTATCATCAGGGATCATTAATGGAGTCTTGTATCCAATTATCTTCAAACTTGAATGGATCTGAATGGTAGTCAGTCGGGTGCACGAGCCAGGATTTTGGCTTATGAGAGGACACCGCACTCCAATCACAAAAAAATGATCTCTATAGGGTAACTGGGTTCGACAATCAAGGAGAACCACTTACTCTTAGAACCATATCGAATGCAATTGTGGCAAATATGACGAAATCCAAATTGGACAAGCGGTTGATGACCGTGACCGATATATTGAGGATCCACTTGTTCGGTTCGCATCCGCTGTAATCAGTTACAAAGTATATCAATCAAGCAACCTTAACAACATACCGGGTGGAGACATACTTGCAACTTATAGAATTGTTCATGATAATGCACAATATGACCTATGCGAAATGCTAAGAGAACAAATTTTTGAGAACCTGAAGAAGCTGGACATCATCAAGAAGAAATCACTGAAATTTGGAACACTCTTGGTATGTCTTTACTTCTACTATTCCAATTTCTTCCCCGAAATAGGAAAAGTAACATGGACGACAGATCGACCGGTCATGATGCAAATCAGTGATATGACTAACAAACTGGGAGACCAATTTGACAAGGAAATGACTAATCACTTCAATGCATTTCAACAGAAAATGCATGCTAGAGAAAGAATCCCATCAACCATTGTTGACAAGTACAAAGAGGAGGTATGCTTTCTGGTGTCTACTGACTCCTGTATCATTCAAGCAGTAGAACTGAGAGACAAGTACGCACTTGAGCTTGGATACAAAATCACATCAAAACTTGCAACGGTGGCCCTAAAAAAAGCAAATCTGGATCTCCCAGCTCAACGGTTTGGAACCTACGAGGAGATGCTAAAGAAATTAGAGAAGGCGCCAATCAAGAATGTTTATGTAAAAAGAATGCCAACACCAAAGAAGAAACCGAAAATTGCACCACCAAAGGCATAGAAGAAGAAAGCTCAACCGGAGCCAATCACACAGGAGAAAGAAGCAGAGGAAACCAATTCAGAGGATACAGTTCCGCTCAACAAAAGAAAGAAGAGGACCGACAAGCAAGCAAAGATGGATCCACCAAGAAAAGGAAAACCAACGATAGATGAATTTGTAACCGGACTGAAGGAAACCAGAGGGATGGCTAATGTCAATAGAAGATACACTTTAGCTAATGATGAAGACCGAAGAAAAATTGAAGAGGCTATCGTTGTATGCTTGCACAAGTTCAATCTAAGCCCTTTTGAGCTTCAGAAGGTATTGCCCAAGGATATGTTAAATATTCTTCAAGGCAGGTGGAAAGATTCAATGGAAAAGGAAAAAGAGCTAAGGATTCAAGCTCTGCTAGAAGTGCAAAATCATCTTACTCTAGAAGAAGTGAGTCAACAAGCTAAACTAAACCAGCAGAATTTTTTGATAAAGAAAAGAACAAACCTCTTGCTGATTGGAGATACCGAGAAAGTCCATACTGAAGGAGTAGCCATCTGGGACAACCTACTTCGAACACAACAAAAAGCAGAGGAAGAACACCAAAAGGCAACATCTCCACTGGTTCATGACACCGGAAAAGGAAAAGGAGTATTCAGAGCAGACAAACCGGTCATCGCTGACATTACTGATGAACCGACAAACCCTACCCTTCTTGTATCTCCAGAAAAAAGTAAGGCTCGCACCATGACTGTTAATGACATTGTAGCTGAAATTACCAATTTTGGAGAAATAGATAATGCTGCCAAATGGTATAGCGTGTTAGTCGAGGAAGACAAACAGGCAATAGAAGAAGTTCTTGTTGAAAGTCTTCTAGACTTCATGAAAACACCCAGGGATTATAGAGGCAAGTTTCCTCTCGAATTGAATGGCAAGCTTCAAGAAAAATGGAGAACCGATTTGGAAAGAAACTCACAAATCAATAAAGAAGCACTAGAGAAAGCTAGACCTGGCTTGAGTGATAAAAGTATCATGCTTCTTTTAGGCGATGCATCTATGAATTTAGATACAAATTACAGAGTCGCCAAGATTCTCAATGGTTATGAGAATGATGTCTTTAAAGAGACCTTGGATTTTTGGAAGCAGTATGATTTCAATACCCTTGAAGAAACATGTCCTCAGGATCACACCACTACAATTGTGGATCCACTTGTTCAATTTACTGCAACTCAGACTCCTATATCTGATGAGCAGGAAGTCCCCATAGAAAAGTTCACTTCTAGTGAACCAGTTGTATTGGGACATGCTTTTGTCAATGTTCCCACAAATAGATCAGATAAAGGAGGCGAAGGGATCACCATAGATGATCCATCAAAAGAACCCTCTCAACAAGAAGATGCTATGCCCGAGATACACGTTCAGTCATCAGAAGCCGGACTAGAAGAGGGAAGCAAGATAGACAAACAGGATGCAAGCGAACATGAGCAAGCTTCAAAGGCACAAGAAAAGAGAAAAGGAAAGGAACAAGAAAATATTGTTAGCTCCTCTAAATGAAAGATCTCATTATCTGAAGAATCTGAAGCAAAAAGGAGCAAAACAACTGAGACAATAGTTGACATCAACAAAATGTCAACAAGACAGCTGAAAGAGCTCACTAAAAGAAAACAAGATATGGTTTTGAATAAAGTAAAAGATATCCTGTATCACTTTGTGCTGGACGCTGATATTGATGAAGATGAACCGGTCATCAACCAGTTGGAAGTGCTGACTACAACCATCGGTAAGGATTTAACTGATCCAGAAACAGTGGCAATTGACCACTATGAGCACAAAAGAGTGGAGATTCTTCACCAGCAAGTTGCAGAAATAAAGGAAATTTTGTCAAATAATCTAAAGGTTCTTCAACAACAGATATAAGTTGCAGGAAATGTGCAAAGCAGAGTCTCAAATTTTGAGACATTCTTGCCAGATTTAACCGAGAAAGCTGCCAAGACCTCAGAAGACATAAAAGCTCTGTCAAACCAATTTGACATCAAGAATAAATCTGCCACAACTTTTAGTCGAGAAATGGCTAGTCTCGCTCTAGTCCTAAGAAAGACGGCTGAAGAAGAGAATAAAAGAATTGAAGACATAACCGGATTACAGATGCTTCTGGCCCCAACACTTGATCTCATGCATCAAACAACTATTTCTACAAATGCCCTGATCAATGAACCAGACTACAAAATTGTTGAAGATATGGAGAACATCATTGTTTCTCTCAAGGCAGCCCAAAAGAACATTGAATATGTAACCGGTCATTGGGCACCTTTCCTACATTCTGCGAAGAACATCTATAAGGATATCTTCACAAAGCTTCAAATATGAAGAACAATGTGACCCTTTGTCCTATAGAGGAAAAAAAGGGGAAGGAAGTTAAGTCAGAACAGAGCAAAACAGGAAGAAGCAAATGGAGAACAACAGAAAACAGGAACAACAGCTTCACCTGAGCACTTAGACAGGGGAAGTATGTGAGTAGAACAACAGCTTCACCTAAGCACTTAGATAGGGGAAGTACGTGAGTATGGTTTTGTGTATAGTTTTTGCCACTAATGACAAAGGGGAAGATTGTTAGCAATTTAAGTTTAAGTTGTCATTAAGTGTTTATTCACAAAACACCATGCACCAGTAAGCTTCACTGGTTACTCACGTTACTTAGAAGACACCGGTAGAGAAGGAA
The DNA here is from genome assembly GCA_027943335.1 of Chamaecyparis obtusa. Lineage (NCBI taxonomy): Eukaryota > Viridiplantae > Streptophyta > Pinopsida > Cupressales > Cupressaceae > Chamaecyparis > Chamaecyparis obtusa. Next base: position 929,615 of record BSBK01005388.1, read on the forward strand.
CAAAATGTATGCACCGGTAAATTAAGATAAGTCAACACACCGGTAGATTTATAAGAACAAAGTTGAATTGGGTAAAAGGTTACACCGGTCTAGACAGCCTATAGATCCGCACCAGATTATGCGGAGTAGTTTGAGTTCAGACCGGGAGTTCAAACCGGATTATAAGGGACATCCAATGCATAGAAGTGGAAGTTAACTTTTTGACAGGAGTTAGCCTTATTTCTGTGGATGATCTCAATGTGAACTCCTGATCATGACTCTTAGTTTGTTTCTGATTGCATAATTTGATGAGGAGTTTGCAGCTTGGCGGTTCCATGATTTTAGGGTCTCATTGCGATATACTTTAGTATAAGTAAATGTGATAGGACGCATGAAAAGTTGCTGTTGTTGAAAAGAGAAAATCCCAGAGAACAGAGGATAGATATCTTCTGAGAAGTGCTATAGGCACAAAGGTGGAGAAAAGAAAGAAGATCAATATCCAGGGAAACAGGGGAAGAAATCTACATGTATGATCTAATCAAACAATCAGTGTCATCATAGATCATTGCTTTTGAAAGGTATTACATCATATACAAATCCCTCTAGAAGGGTGAACCTAATCGGTTCGTTGTAAAAATCCCCTAACAAGGTAACATCTTGTTGATGTTTAAAATTCCTATAACCAGGCAGCTCCTAACAGGGCTTAGATCCTAAATGATCTTTTGTAAAACTCCCTTAACCAGATAGCACCTTAGCTAGTGCTTTGTATGCTCCTAACAGGGCACCTTCATTTAGAATTAGTGAAGTTGTGAGCTCTATCTCACCGTGGTTTTTTCTCTCTAACCGAGGGTTTCCACGTACAAATATTTGTGTAGATCTATGTGATTCAGTTTATGCTTGTGAATGACTGTTGACTTTATACTTTGCATTCAAGAATCTATTTACAAGTTTTGAAAGAAGAAGATTTAGTATTTTTTGATTCACCCCCCCCTCTCAGTAACCGGTTAGGTAACAACATATGGTATACACTTGGCAATGATGTGAACTTATATAATCTTGAATAATGATAATAAGTATTCACGACATTATGACTAACTAGGAAAGTTTTGAAATGGTTGTCATTCTCGCTCACAACTCATGTCTTATTCTTGATCTTGGGTTGAACTTTGATCTTGCTTTGGGTCTTATTGGTCTTGGTTTGAACCACCTTGTGGATTTTTTTGCTGTGATTTCCCTCCTTTGGTGCTTGTGGCTTTTGCCCATGTTGTATGGTGTGGTGCTTTTGTGTGGTTTAGGTGCTCTTCCCCACTCCTCTCATATGCTTGGAGCATATTGTTCTTATGTGAAATTTCATGAAGGTGGTTCTCGCCTTTTGTTGAGATTTGCTTTCTCTTCTCAATGGGGGAAGCCTTTACAATTTTCTTGTTCTGCCCTTGTTATTTGTGGTTATTAGATCTTGGATAAAGAACTTTGATCACATGGGCATTCGAGACTAGGATAGGATTGAACTCTATCCTTGTGTTATGGGTTTTTTATGTGTTATGTGTAATGGACATTGGAGACTAGGAGTCCCTTCACTGGGGGTAGGATTGAACTCTGTCCTTGTGTTATGGGTTTTTTTTAAATTATTGCTTAAAACTAAACTAAACTAATGACTTGTTGAGAAAAGGGAAAATGGATAGTTTGAAATGAGCCTATTTCTATCGGGTGATGTAACAAATGAGTTTCTAACTTAAAATGTTGTTTTAGACAACTAACCAACGACAAGGGTGTTCTATGCACAACTCATAAGTTTTTACATGTCATGCATGGACACTTCATAGGAAGGTCATGATACTCACTATCTTAGAAGGAAAATGGACATTTCTTTACAACAATGACTGTTAGTTTTGTATATGCAATCTATAACATGTATTAGACATTTTTTTCCATAAAAGTGCTCATAACGAGTCAGTTTCAAGGATTTTACATAAATCACAAGGAAGATACAACAATCATCCAATAGACACAATAAGACAACTTTGGAGACATAATAACTTATTTGCTATTGATTGATGAGTACAACAATATATGTCTGAAAGGGAGTTACAATACAAGCAATCGACAAGAAATGAAGTTACAATACAAGCAATAGGCAATAAACAACAAGAACAACAAGAACTAACTTTGAAAAGAAGCCTAATGTTGTGCTCTATAGTGTGCAATAGCTTGCTGCAAGAAATAAGCATGTCTTGAGGAAAGAAAACACAAGAAAAATATGTATTACAGTACTTCGCTTGGCCAAAACTCATTTGGGCGTACAATTGACATGTCCGTAATTTTGAGCCATCAAAAGTGCTCCAAAGTGATGGTTTCATGAGAGCACTATTTTTTAGTGGCTAATATTTGCCAACTGGCTAATTTTTGAAATTTGAGAATCCAAATTTGGCTAATAATTGAAAATTTAATGCAACCTAAATCACACATTTTTACAAATTTTTTTATTTTAAATGTTTAATTACCAAATGATTTATATTGTTAAAAATTTGAACTCGAAAATTTGGGACAATATTTGATACATGATTATATTTGATTCACCTAAATTTTGTAAGTTATTATAGAAATATATATTAATTCACCAATATTATATCATAATTATTAGTTACTTTAGGGCTATACCACCGATATTTAGTTGTCACCTTCGATTTAAAATATAATCTAATTATCATCATTATATTACATGAGGTGAAAACATCCCTATTTGATTTTTAATGCTTGTGGGGGCTAAAATTTTCTTTGGATTTTTTATCTCAATGGAAATCAATGGTCTTGAAGAAATTTTGGGTCCCATTAGAATTAGATAATATTAGTACATTTATCTCACATAATTTGATGAGGGTTATAAGATTATATTTTAGATAAATGGTAACATCTAAAGATTATAGAGTCTACCCTTTAAATCTATCAAAAATTTCCACATTTAGCCTGATAATTTTCTATAAGAATTATATTTTTAAAATGAAATCATTTGCCATGGTGATTAATGAATTTCCTATTATTGTTTGAGATTCACCAATATTTTCTACAAAAAAATTGGGGTTCAAAAAAAAATCTCCACTAAAAATAATATTTTTTTTTCAAAAAATTTAAAGATTCACCAATAGAAATTAATTATGTTTTTTTTGAAGAACTAAAAGATTTGCCAAGATTTTATATATCTTTTTGGAAGGGGGTTTCTTAAAGCTATCCCTGCATGAGAGAAGTCTCCTTCCTTGGCTTGACTATTCATGGTGATCTTAAAGCAGCTCCTAGATACCCTCAACAAGCTTATGTTTCGTCAAAATTGCTTCCTCAAACTTCTAAACTACTTGTTCAAGTCACCAACTTGCCCTATATTCTCTCTAAATGTTCTACATTTTTTTAAAATTCCTTCAAACAGTTATGATTCCTATTTCCATGATCATATGACATGTGTAAGGTCTGAAATCTCGACAACAAGTGCCACATCAACAAGATACAAAAGACCAGAAAGTCGGTCAACATAGTCAAAAGGAAAATCCACAGACTCACAAGCCAAAATTAATTTCCACTTAATTCCATGAAATAGAACAAGGTTTGACCAACTTGTTGAAAGGAATAAGTGACTAGATGAGTCCATAAATAAGAAAGACATGCTAACCAAAACTGGTCAAACACACCATCAATACAATCACATAAGATAATACAACAAAATCAATAACAATTTCGACAAACATTCGAAAAACACAACTACCAATTGAGAAGAATTTTGACCAAACTGTTGAAATACATTAATAACAAGAACTTAACTTACAAGGACACAAATATTTTACAAGAGTCATCGACTAACAAATATAAGAATGCAGATGTTAATACAATAGACCAATGGTCAATACAAAGAAAATCATGTTTTTTTCTAAACATGTAGACCTTCCCGATAGAAGCTCTTGACATTTGTTTCAATTATGCTTGCCCAGAATCTTTCTTGACATGAAAGATACCTAGCCTAGCTAGAGGTAGTCTAAAAAAGTAAAACCGATTGAAATAATAGAATATGTGCTACATGATACATCCACATTCAATTTTCAAAGTACCTATCGTGGACTTCCAAAAGAATTCCTTGTAAAACTGATTCCATATCACACATGTAGAAAATATTGCACACAAAGATTCTCACTTAATGCATAGTTCATCATGATTCATGGGTGTATTCAACATACATATAGGAATAAAAGCGTAATCCTTCAGTTAACTATCAAAACATGTAAAGCTCAAATTTACGCACATATTTATTTTGGTTCAAATGGTAAGTATAACTTGAATTCTTCATACTACAAGGAGAAAAACTCAAGAATGCGCACACGCATGCGCACACACACACTACATATCACTTCAAATTGTACATAAAAATTCAATACATTCATAAAGCGTAAACATATAACAAATGATTAATAGGTACATTGCAAATAGGTCTAATGAATTTACATGTCTAAACTTTCCTCCATATACCTACTCATTAAGATTTGACCTTTACCTCTTTTATTTTCTGTAGTAGGAGTAACACAAATTTTCCCCAAACGCTAAGCACACTCAAGAATACATCTATGCAATCCAACACATACACAATGATTAAGTGAAAATTCATATCTTCAATCATGAAATATAAAGAGAAAACCTTGGGAGGTGCTAATGATATCTCACACTTTATTCATTACATCTAGCCTTATATTTGGGATGTTCGTAAGGAGAATTACATAAGGAATTTTAAACAAAATTTGAATAAACATATAGAAACCCGTAAGTTATTTACACAAAGACAATCATCATAGCGTAGGTCATTCTTTTTACCAAGCTCTCAAAAATATTTAAATAAAAATATAAAGGATCACACACCCTTTTAATATAAAATAAAAAGTCTTTAATCAAATCCTTATTTTCTATATATATATCCAAAAGATAGTGTTTTCTAATTCCAACCTAATTAAAATCCTTTAAAACCTCTATGCTACTAATATTATGAACACCTAAAAATTTCTTCCTTTTGATAATATTATCTAATCCCTCTTTCTCCAAGGTTTCAAACTATCCTTAGAAGGATTATATCCTCACATAATGCACCACAAAACACTAAACTATCCACAGTCATCCTTATTTAGCAATATCAAGAATAAAAATTCAGAACTTAAATAAAATGGAGAATTTAAGATATCTTATGAGATAATTACATTTTACAAAACAAACTTCTTGTTTTGACTTGACATTTTCCTATAAGTGAAACCATGCTAGGAGTTTGTAAAACAAAGCTAATTTGGCTCCAACCATTTCACAAAATAATTCACAGAATCAATTCACAAATTAAATCACAGAACGACAAATTTAGCTTCCTCCTTTCATAATAGTGGCTTTTGGTGAATATAAGGGATAAATATAAATACATCTTCCAGATTCGTTTTGCATTCCCATTATTTTGTTACCTATATAGTTTTTAAACCGACTCTTTGGTTTTTTTAGGCCCATCTTCCTAATCACTCACATTCCAGAAAATAACAATGATTAGCCGTAGTGTTAGTTAAGTCTGAAGCATACGTTCCAAGTTTAAAATTTAATTATATATGAGGAGACACTAGTTTTCCCAAAAAGATGATGATAGCAAACTGTTCCACTCACAAGTTTCTCTTTTAAGATAACGTTTTCTTTTCTTCAATTTAAGTCTTTGTTTGATTAAACATTGGTTGCATCGAATTTATATGTAGTATGAATAGCTCATATCATGTTCAACCTTTGATAAACATGTTTCAAAAAAAGAGTTTCATAATGCATTGAATCCTATTAATCTTCTCAAAACACAGGTCAACAATAAGGTAATATGATCGCTGGTTAGCAATAGTGAAAGACATAGAATGATAGGACATTATATATATATATATATATATATATATATATATATATATATATATATATATATCTCAATTGCATGACAAAACTTCAGCAATTAGCCTCGAAGAGATGAGTTTCAGTTGCAAATACAATAATAACATTAGCGCTTCCCTAATGCTTCCTACGCTGGGTATAAATTCTGTGTGTTAAGCGAGATGGCCAAAGATCACATCACCAACATAAACAGATAGCCCAATCGAATCACATTCTACAGATAAAAGAAAATGAAAAGTGACAGCAGGACAACGAAAACTTGGATAAACATCCATCCACTATTGTACTTTGGCTTCTATTGTCAAATCATTCTAATTATATTCGATAACTGAGAACTACTGGTGTTACAATATCGCATAATCAGAGAGTTTGAAACCACAACAACTATATGGAATAACCTCTTTTTCAAAGAAAATAAAACAAAAGCAACCTTCAACTCGTTCCATGTAAAGACCAACTTTTCCAAAAAAATAAAACATATCACAAGAATAAAATGTTCAAGTTGACAAAAATAAATTCCATGAATGTCATTAATTTTCCATAATTTGACCATAAGTGTCGTTATACAATAATGACAAAGGGTTACGACTTACTACATTCGATCATATTGTCGACAAGTACAAACATTAAAATTGAATAAATACATCTTTATTACAAAGTTTCGACCTTCTGTCGAAATTCAAAAATATACAATAAATCAAAAATAATATTTATTTCCCAAACCGTCATATAACGGTAACTAAGCATCACACTGTATCAATCCCTATCTCCTAAGCCTCCAAACAACACGTCCACCTGCAAATCCTGAGATGGGAGTGTGGCCCAGGTGCTTTTTCCGCCCAACCATGGAGTGGTTAGCTCCCCCAGGGCTTACCCTGAAATGGAAGCGCACTGACCTTGCTCAAGGAGACTAGCAACTCAGCACTGATTAGTCGAAAGAATATGAATCAATTCTGATTCTATCTACTACAACAATCTTTAGTCTGAAATAGAAATCCTAATCACAGAATAGCAGAGAGAACATACAACACTAACCAAGCATATTAATGAAACATATACGAAAGTAATCTTTGGCCAAAGAATTTTTTTCAAAATCAGTAAAACTGACAGGTAATATAACACAATTACCCTTCTCTGTCTTATTCCAAATTACGCTTCAATTCAAAAATATACTTTAAACACACCCTTAGTTTGACAGGTCTACTTTACTAGATGACAAAAATGTGTTCATGGATCAATTTGGTAATCATTTAAGCTACTACAGGAGGTTTGAAAGGAGGTTTTAATGCTTCATGATTTACATTTTGTTTGTTTGAAAAAGAGAAATCATACATGATATGATTATTTGGAATCAAATAAATAGGGTATGAATATCAATACAATAAATCAAAAAATCAGTTCAAATGGAATGCAAGGGATATCAATGTTGTTTGCAAATAGTATTGAGATATGCCATTAAGTATTTTGCTACAGGAGGTTAAATGTGCAGGCAATATTTAATTGCAAGAAATAGTTCAGAAGCTACGCATTTGAATACAAAATAATTGAGCAATCATGCTATTAGTGTGTAATCAATATCACAAGTGAAGATCATAAATCTTGTTTACATAAGTGTTGAGTACTCCAATGCAGATTATGCTATGCAAATAAAATAGTCTTGAGTCATGCCGACTCCCAATGAATCTATTGGGGCAACACACAACAATGTGCATTTTTTAAATGACTCATCAGTATGGGTTTCCCCAATGGAGTCATCAGTTTGATGAAGCCATTAACATATACTGACTGCCAATAAAATCAACATATCAGCACAGAGGGTTTTCAGTTCACATAGGGTTTTTGGTTCACAGTGAATGGTCGAAACTCATCAAATTCATAATCATGTTGGTGATTCAGTATAGTAAAAATCTAGTTGTTTAGAAAAAAGAATAATAAAGACAATGTTATCAATACATCAGTCCAAGTCTCAGAGATTTGTGTCGATGCATGAAAGTCGTTAAACAAGAGGGCTCATTGACGCTAGTGTTTTGATAAAGCCAAACAGATACAAAAGGGATCCTCACAAATGATTTCATTTCCAAACATCATAGCCTGTGAGAAGCGAAAATAATAATAACCAAAATATAATAAAGAGGAGCTCGTAGCAAAAAGGGAACAAACTCAACATTTTGAAATAGAGACCTTGTGGTATTGAATGATACCCAAAACAACAAAGTAAAGAAATGGCTCGGTGTCTTCTAGATAGTCGTCTAAATGTTGAAAGAAAGGCAGTCTATATCATGAATTTGGTCAAAGATCCTTTTGTCGAACACACGCGACATGCTATCAAACATTCACATAGTATTTACATTTTGTGTTCACAGCAAAGAAAAAGAACAAAGTATATTTCTTTCTACAATAGTTTTTGAACAATAGGGTTTTTGCAAATCTTTAAACCATTGCATTGTTTTGGAAGGATGCAGCTTAGAACAAGAAGAAAATGAGTATTAAAAATGAAGATTCGTAAGCTACAAAGTGAGCCAAACAATTTCTTCTACAATAATACATAAAGTCCATTTTTAAAGATTAATGCAACATTTTCTATAATAGCAATGGAGATATATATCAAAGTACCTGTGCCATGATCGAGGAAAATAGAGTCTTCAAGAAAAACCATTCCCACATCCTGAAAGCCCTCAAACCATAACAGCATGGTGGCACTAGGAAAAGAACAATCAAAATGCCAAATGGAAGAAACATGTAGGGTTTGAACCTTTATCAAAACTGAACCCCTTTTTCTCATTCAATTTCACATAATATGAATTTTGAGTCCAGGTTTATGAGGGTTGTTTTTCCTTCTCATAATTTAATATTCAGGTTTGGGTCTTTGATCATATACATGTACTTCCACATTCTTGGAAATGTGTTAGATTTTTATTTGGACAAGAGTATGCCTACAATGCCACAAATATCATTTAAGGCAACTACTGAGAGTACACTAAAGGACTACATGACATTGGAATTGAAGACATTTATGGCCAAAATGCAGATACAAGTATGAAGACCAAGTAGGTTGTTGAAGGGACACACATATACTACAGGTGTGAAAATTTCCAACTAAAGTTATGTAGAGGCAAAGATTAATTAAGGAGACTGTACAGGGGGAATACGTATTAAGTATGAGACTTTCTAGTTGAGTTAATGAAGTTGATGAAGTCTAGTTGTTGAAGGGGCATGACCTTTTATCATGAAACCTTTCGGCCTATTACACTTTAATATAATTTTAGATTGCTACAAGAAGTACCTACATTCAATATAATTTTAGATTTCTACACAAAGAAGTTTGCTACACGAAGTCTATGATATTTTTGCATAATATCAGTAATGCTACAGGAGGTTATGATAAAAATGTGTTCATGGATCAGTTTCGTAATCATTTAAGCTGCTACAGGAGGTTTGAAAGGAGGTTTTAATGCTTCATGATTTACATTTTGTTTGTTTGAAAAAGAGAAATCATACATGATATGATTATTTGGAATCAAATAAATAGGGTATGAATATTAGTACAATAAATTAGAAAATCAGTTCAAATGGAATGCAAGGGATATCAATGTTGTTTGCAAATAGTATTGAGATATGCCATTAAGTATTTTGCTACAGGAGGTTGAATGTGCAGGCAAGATTTAATTGCAAGAAATAGTTCAGAAGCTACGCATTTGAATACAGAATAATTGAGCAATCATGCTATCAGTGTGTAATCAATATCACAAGTGAAGATCATAAATCTTGTTTACATAATTGTTGAGTACTCCAATGCAGATTATGCTATGCAAATAAAATAGTCTTGAGTCATGCCGACTCCCAATGAATCCATTGGGGCAACACACAACGATGTGCATTTTTAAATGACTCATCAGTATGGGTTTCCCCAATGGAGTCATCAGTTTGATGAAGCCATTAACATATACTGACTGCCAGTAAAATCAACATATCAGCACAGAGGGTTTTCGGTTCACATAGGGTTTTTGGTTCACAGTGAATGGTCGAAACTCATCAAATTCATAATCATGTTGGTGATTCAGTATAGTAAAAATCTAGTTGTTTAGAAAAAAGAATAATAAGGACAATGTTATCAATACATCAGTCCAAGTCTCAGAGATTTGTGTCGATGCATGAAAGTCATTAAATAAGAGGGCTCATTGACCCTAGTGTTTTGATAAAGCCAAATAGATACAAAAGGGATCCTCACAAATGATTTCATTTCCAAACATCATAGCCTGTGAGAAGCGAAAATAATAATACCCAGAACATAATAAAGAGGAGCTCGTAGCAAAAAGGGAACAAACTCAACATTTTGAAATAGAGACCTTGCAGTATTGAATGATACCCAAAACAACAAAGTAAAGAAATGGCTCGGTGTCTCCTAGATAGTCATCTAAATGTTGAAAGAAAGGCAGTCTATATCATGAATTTGGTCAAAGATCCTTTTGTCGAACACATACGACATGCTATCAAACATTCACACAGTATTTACATTTTGTGTTCACAGCAAGGAAAAAGAACAAAGTATATTTCTTTCTACAACAGTTTTTGAACAATAGGGTTTTTGCAAATCTTTAAACCATTGCATTATTTAAGAAGGATGTGGCTTAGAACAACAAGAAAATGAGTATTAAAAATGAAGATTCGTAAGCTACAAAGTGAGCCAAACAATTTCTTCTACAATAATACATAAAGTCCATTTTTAAAGATTAATGCAACATTTTCTATAATAGCAATGGAGATATATATCAAAGTACCTATGCCACGATCAAGGAAAATAGAGTCTTCAAGAAAAACCATTCCCACATCCTGAAAGCCCTCAAACCATAGCCGTATGGTGGCACCAGGAAAAGAACAATCAAAATGCCAAATGGAATAAACATTTAGGGTTTGAACCCTTATCAAAACCGAACCCCTTTTTCTCATTCAATTTCACATAATATGAATTTCGAGTCCAGGTTTATGAGGGTTGTTTTTCCTTCTCATAATATAATTGCCATTATTTATATATGTTAAATGCTTTCATAAACATTTATCATTTAAAATATATAAATAATGGTAATTAAATCTTATTATTTCTCCATAATAATCTTTATTAGTATTTGCAAATGATAAATGATTTTATTTATCACTTAGCATATGTAAATAATAATAAAATATTATTATTTTATCTATTCATGCATATTATTTTATTTATTATTTAATAAATATTATTATTTAATAAATATTAAATCATATAATAGATAAAATAATAATATCTTGCATTCACCTTATATTGTAAAATAAGTATTCTAAGGCATTGAAGTTATAAGACAATTAGAATAAATTGATTATTTTTATGCAAGAATAGGTAAGGGGTAGTTTTGGATTTGGAGACTCAAGGTGATTTTCATGCAAACTTAGGAGTTCAATTTTTAGTGATTGAAGATTGTTTTAGTTAACTACATGCTACAAGGAGTTCATTTTCAGTCTAGGGGAAGTTCTTTTTTCCCATGCAATTAGTGAGCAGATAGGAGCAATTTTCAATGAGCTATCAGTTGGGCATGGACTTGAGGGCAGTTTTGATGGGTTTCTTCACAGTTTGGAGCAATTTTGACCTAAATTTTCATGCATTATTTTATGGATCTGAGTTGGGGTTTTTGAACCTTATATATTGTCTTTTGACCTCATTTGAGAGCATATTATTTTTCTCAATAGATTTTGCATAGGGACCTTCTTTTATGTTGTGTATATCCTTCATTTAAGCCCTATTCCTTATTGTGTATGTGAATCTTGATACTTGTTGTTGCAGGTCTATGTTTGTGATCTTTATCTTTTGCAGAAAATTGGCGAAGCTAAGGCATGCCTTTCTAAGAAAAAAAAATTGGATCCTTCCATTAGAATCATTTTTGCAATTGCATGTTTGTCTGAGTATTGTGAATCAATAGTATTTTGGATAGTTCATGTTGGGTTACTGAAGCTGCAATATTTTCATTGGTGTATCACCTCACTTAGGTTTTAATAATCCATATCTCTTTATCCTTTTCCCCGTATACATTTTTAGTTTTAGGTGAGCACTATCTAGGAATCAACTTCATCGGGAGATTCTTCTCTCATTTTAGGACAATCCACCACCCAAGAGAGTTTCCATGTTTCAACAAGATAGCTGGATGTTTTATCAAGTGCATAGCTAGATATTATATCAAGCTATAGGCACAATCCTGATTGACAACAGTTTATAGCACACCCGGTGGGACACGAGCTGCTTCTCAGTTCCCTAAATTACCATACTTTATTGTTGTTTTTGGTGTGAACAACAATATTTCAACCTTTTTGAAGGTATTTTATAGCACCTGGCGACTTTGAGATTTTATGGTTTTCGCAGATTCAAGTCATAATTGCCTATGAAAAAGATAGTCACAAGACAAAGTAAGGAAGATTTTCAGTATCAAGAGTTACCATCAAGGAGTACAAGAGGTAGTACAACTAAGAAAGGTTCTAGGTCAACAAATAGAGGTGGAAGAAGTATTGTCTCAGAAGGTGACCCAACTGTCACATATTTCAAGAACCCATTGTTTGAGAGTTTTGAAGAAGTTTCAGAATAATTACTTGAAGATTTTGACTTTTTCAGTGGTTCAGAGGCCCCAAGTGCATCTTCTTCTGAATTACCAGCAAATGCAAATTTAATACCAGTTACTACAGCTGGACAACCAACAATTATTCAACCTCAACCCGCTATCATAAATTAGGTATTTAATCAACTACCTCAAATGGCTCATCAACAAGCTAGGAATCAAGCTTTTGTGGCTTTCAATCAAGGTAATCCTCTCAATATCCCAGTTCATCATGATATTTTTGTTGTTGCACTTAAAATTTTATCATATTTTACGGGGGAAATCATGTATCAGCTATTGATCATATTAGAGATGTAGCTTCTTTATGTGGTTTACATCAAGTTACTGAACATGATGTAGCTATGAAGTTAATAGCATCATCTTTTCAGGGTAAAGAACTTCAATGGTTTAGAGAATTGCTAGTTAATTCTATTACCACATGGGATCAGCTTGGAGAACTGTTAAATAAACAGTTTGAAGACAAATATGATCATTTGTCTCTTGTTGATCAATTGACTACTATTAAAAGAGCATATTATTAATTTTAATCACAGGTTCAAGAAAAATGGAATAGGATACCAACAACAGTTAAACCATCTAATGAGTATGCTTTTTTTAATTTTTTAATTTTTTAATCTTAAGGCATTAGAAAAAAAAATATCAGTTCACATCTAATCTATGGGAGGAACTACATTACCAGTAGCCTTTGATATTGTCATACAAGTTGAAAACAACTTAATATAGGCTAGTGTGTTAAATCCTGGGCCATCAATGCCAACTATTGCAGAAATTCAACATTTAGTACCAATGGTGCCTATTACACAACCAACTGTTGTTGCCATTCCAGGATTTCCACCATTCAATAGACAGGTTGCAGCTAAAGAGTATGCTTCTACGACACCTTTTAGAGAGCTAAAAGATCAAAATTTGGAGCTTAAAGAAAAAATGAAATCAAGATGAGGACCTTGCAGAGTTATGGAAATGAAATAACAAATTTTAAGAGGTAGCAAAGCTAATACAATAGGCCTCCTCAAATTCCATATCAACAAAGACAAGGAGGCCAAGCTTCAGGTTCAAATCAACAAAGGCCAATTCAAGGACAACAAAGGAATTATGGTCAAAGAACTAGTCAGCCATATAATTATATCACTCTAAGAACCTCCAAGGAGCTGGTAGTTATTTCTCAAAATAACTATGCACAAGATGAAGAATGGTGTAATACCTGTAATGTTGGTCATTATTGGCTAGATTATCCACATGCCTTAGAAGCAAGGCGACATGATGTTCTCAAAGGACAAGCTCCATTTATTCCAATAGATTTTCAAAATGACCAACATCAACCACAAGGTAATCCTGACACTACATTTGTGAACTTGGATTTGGATGAAGCTATTGTTGTAGTAAATTTTGATCCAAATCGAGTATGGAGGCCAGTAGAAACAAATACAAGATAAAAAACAAGAGTTGTTGATGAACAACAACATGCTGATAAGTTACAAGAGAAAACTGATAAGGGTAAACAAAAGCAAGGAATTGCTACTATAAATCAACCAGGACCTTTAAGTACACAAATAGCACAATCTGTACCAAAAGGACAACTTGGACAACAACTTCATGCTCAAAGGACAATTTTGCAACCACCACAACAACAGAAGAAGCTTGTTGTTCCTAAACAGCAACATAAGGTTAGTGTCCAAAATTTTAATATTGTTGAACATTTGAAAGACACATGTTCTTGTATCTATGTGGGATGTGCTTGCACTTCCAAGACAAAAGGATATGTTGGAGGAAGCTTTGAGATCATTTAACCTTAGTGTTGATGTTTTGGGTCATTAACCTTGTAAAGTCCTAATGGCTGCAAATGCCAAAATAGCTCAACAACCATCTAACCTAGTTAAACATCCACATTTTTACATAATAGTGGCAGTACCTTGTGCACAATTGTATGATTGATTCATGTACTTCAACTTCTGTTATGCCAAAGAAGATTGTAGACTAGCTTGGTCTTAAATATGAGTCACTAGAAAAGGGAGTAATTCAACTAGATGGGACATCTATTGAAACTATTGGGCTTATAAGGAATTTAGATTTAACTATACATGCTTGTCCTAACTGTTTTGTTCCTATGGAAGTTTATATCATTGATTTGCCTCCCTATTTTTCCATCTTCTTGTCAAGGGACTTTACTGCTAAAATAAGAGGTTATTTATCAGCAAATTGGTCTCATATGCTTTTCCGCACTAGGTATGGAATTGAAGTCACTATTCCTTTAGAACAAGTTGCAAGGGATTGTATTGGAAATTATATTATTGATTCTAAAAAATAAACTGCAACTATTTTGTTTGATCAAGAGGATATTTCAGTGGTTCATGAGACTCAAACTCAGTTGGGTAATGTACTGGATATATTATTAGATGATTGGACTGCTGAAAATATCACTAAAATTCAAGAGATTCAGCTAGAAGAGCCAAGTTTGGGCAACTATGTGATTCATAAAACTACTGATTGTGTACCAAATATCATGAAAAATCCATATTTGAATCTAGAACATCAAACTAATAATATTTGGAAATTGTTTTTTGATGGTTCTCGCAGTAAAATAGGTGCTGGAGGAGGTTGTGTGCTTATTTCACCTACTGATGATAGATATTATGCATCTTCTAGATTCGCATTCAGCTGTGCTAACAATGTAGTTGAATATGAATCACTTATTCATGGTCTTAAATGGGCTATAAAGAAAGGTATCAACTATTTACAAGTTTTTGAAGATTCTGAATTAATTGTTAATTAGGTTAGGTTTATACATGCTACAAAAAATGATTTGCTAAAAAGTTATAAGCATGTGGTTTGGGATCTAATTGAAGGTTTTGAAGCTTTTAATTTGCAATCTATTCGAAGAAATCAGAATAAATATGTTGATAGACTTGCATCAATCAGTGCACAATATGATATTCCTGCTGAAATTAGAAAGTGTAAAGGACACAATTATGTAAAAATAATTGTTAGACCAGTTATGCCAAATAATGCAGAAAGTTGGCAGGTATTTGAATCAGACCAGCAAAAAGTAAATTTCTTAAGAGAAGAAGTCAAGTTTGCATATTCCAACCAACAAAAGTTAAATCATCAATATGAGGATGAGAGCATTTAATTAAATTCAAACAAGCTTCCCAAAGGTCTTGTGACCTTAGAA
Source organism: Chamaecyparis obtusa (assembly GCA_027943335.1). Lineage (NCBI taxonomy): Eukaryota > Viridiplantae > Streptophyta > Pinopsida > Cupressales > Cupressaceae > Chamaecyparis > Chamaecyparis obtusa. The sequence continues at coordinate 945,326 of BSBK01005388.1, forward strand.
TCAATATTTAACATTGATGACCATCTTAAAAAGGATAAATCTAGCTTGCAGGTCAAAGAAGAACATTATGAAGATATTGAAGTTGATAAAGATAAAGTGTTAAAGCTTGGCAAGGTATGTACCCTTGAAGAACGTAATACTTTTGTCAAATTATGCAAAGAATTTCAAGATATTATTGCTTGGAAATATTTAGATTTAAAAGGGTTTAACCCTGGTATTGTTCAACATACAATTGAGCTAGAACTTGGTGCAAAACTAGTTAGACAAAAGAAAAGATCAGTTAATCCTAAGCTAGATCCTCTCATGATTAAAAAGTTAAATAAGTTAATTGAGAGCAACATTATATTTCCTAAAAAACATACTTCATGGGTGTCAAATTTGGTTCCAGTTAGGAAAAAGAATGGAGAAATTTGTTTATGTGTTGATTTTCATGATTTAAATAGAGCTTCATTAAATGATAGACATATGTTGCCTTCAATGGAACATATTTTACAGGTTGTTTAAGGCTCAGAATGGTTTTCATTACTGGATGGTTTCTTTGGTTATAACTAGATTTTAGTCAAGAAAGAAGATAGATATAAAATAACATTTACTACCAAGTGGGGAACTATGGCTTATCAAAAAATGTCATTTGGATTCTCAAATGCAGGTGCAATGTTTCAGAAAGCAATGGACATGGTCTTTAGGGGTTTAATGTATAAATGTGTAATGTCTATCTTGATGACATTACTATTTTTTCAAAAAATTCAATACATCATTTCAAACACCTTAGAATTATATTTGAAAGATGCAGTGAGTTTGGTGTCGCTTTGAATCCAAAGAAATGTGTGTTTTCTGTTAATGAAGGGAAATTGTTTGGCTTTAGTGTGTCTAAACAAGGAATTACAATTGAACCAGAAAGAGTAAGTGTTATTCTTGCTTTATCATTACCTGCTCATAAAAAAGGACTTCAAAGTGTAAGATATAAAATATGTGGTGGGGTCCTAGAACAATGGTTTGCACATAAAAGAGATCCCAAAACCAATATTTTACACATATATGAAATTATATTGATATGGAAAGTAAATGTAGAAGACTAATGTTCAAATGAAGAAATAAAGGTACTTACCTCTGAAAAAGAATCCGCTGAAAACCCTATCAAACAATCTCATAAACTATTGATTTTTGCACTCTTCAACCGAAACTACGAGATCTACAAAACCCATAAATCTTTTTATTTTCTGAGCAAGGTCATCATTGACCTAGGTAAACAAAGTCGCCCTTGACCTGCACAGCTTCGACGAAAATTCTATTCGCGGATCTTGAAAGTTTGACAAAAAGGGTATCTAGATCTGCACTGTAATTCACCGTCCCACACCTATACCTCCAAGAAAAATGGTTTTGTTTTTTGGGGGGGAGGGGTTTGCCTTAGTCAAGCCCCAATTTAGGAATTGACCTTGAAATTGAATTGAAATTGCAGAGATAAACAAAGTAAATGGAACAATTCACCTTGCTTATGTTGTAAACCCTTGTGGAGGATTCGAATCCTTGAATCCACAAGTATGGATGCACCAAATGAATGTAGAATTGAATGTAGGATGTCTCAAATCAATTGTCGTTAGATCTTCAACACCAATCTTGAATGGATCTTGGAATAGGAAGAGGCTTGAATGGAAATGGATGGAGAAATCTTCAACAAGAGGGCTTCATAGAGATTGAATCCTTCAATGGCTAACAATGGATCTCCTTGATGAATTCGATCTTGAATGCTTGAATGCTTGAAGGCTTGAAGATGAATGAATTCTTGAATGCTTTCCTTCTCCTTCTTGCTTGATTGAGTGCTTGAGAGATTATGAAGATGAGATGGAGAAAATGAGAGAGGAAGGCTCCCTTTTATAGTGATCTAGGGCACAAACTTCTAGAGAGGTCACATAGAAAACAATAATTAAGGGTCCATGACACAAAAATCTAGAGAGGTGCACATGGAGAGGAAATTAAATTAAAGTCTTGACACAAAACTCTAGAAGGGGACCACCCTTAATATAGAAATAAAAAATAATTATTTAAGAGCCTTGTCACAAAATTTGAGGTAAGGCCAACCCCAAAGTTAATTTGAGCATTAGGCACAAAAATTGAGAAAGGATAATCTCCAATAATAAATTATGAATCCTATACAAAGCTCAAGAAAGGTCCACCTCAAATATTAATTTGAGGATTCGACACTTAACCCAAGAAATAGTGGCCCCGAAGAGGGAAAAGAAATAATTTTGACAAAACCTCAAAACTGGAACCTAACCCCGAGGATCCCAGACCCTAGGGTCAAGGTCGAGGTCGACTTTGACCTATGTCAAAGTTGAGGTCAACCTTGACCTAAGAGATCAACCTTGACCCTGAGGTCAAGAATCTCAAGTTTGCAATTCAGGATGCTAGAATTATGTCGAGAAGAAGTGGAAAATAGGGCAGAGTAGGGGAAAAAGCTAGATCCAAGTCAAGTACCCATTCAAGGCATTCAACATGACCCCAAACCACTTACTCAGAGGGCTAAACGTTCTTAATAGGGAAGTGCTTCCATTTTAAGACGATACATTAAGCCCCCACTTTAGCAAGAGTATGGACTCAATGCAAACTCTTGGTAAAGGAGATCACAAAGAAAAATACAATCTTATTGAAATCAAAGGGAAAAAGGAATCATCAAGCCCCCGGGGACTCAAGTCTTCGTCAACTCCAAGATTACAATAAGAGAGCCATCACTAGAAAAAGAGAGAAAAGGAGAGAGAGGAGTGGCTAGCTCGCCCAATAATATGTGTGTATCTCACTGTGAACCACAAAAAGGATAGGATGGCCCACCAAGAAAGAACTTGATAGTCACCCCATAAAGTTGTGCGCCTTCTGGCGGCTTTGTGCATGTATTTAGTGTGTCTTCTAATGACTTTTATGAAGTACCCATGGATCCATATCCTCATATCACCATAGAATACATTTGTAAAATGCGTATCTCTTCAGGATTTAGAAACTTATGTGTGTTACCTTTCAAGGATTTAGCATATTTGAAATTGGAAATGAGTATCTCTTCAGGATTTAGCAACTTATGTGCATTACCTTCAGATGATTTAGCATATTTGAAATTGGAAATGTGTGTCTCTTTAAGATTTAGCAACTTATGTGTGTTACCTTCTGAAATTTAGAATGCTGCAAAAAAAAAGGTTAGAACAAAAATACATAATATAGAATGAGGGAGGCTGTATATATGCCCCCCTCCTTAAGATGGAAAAAATACATACTATTTTGACATGTTAAGGAAAGAAAAGAACAAAGATAAAGCCTTCTTCAACATCAAGAAAATATCCATAGACAACACCCAGTCCAAGCCAAGAAGGTCACAACTCCTATGAGGCCATGGAAGGGATGAATGCAAAGAGATATCATGCAAGAAGTGAAAAAGTAACCCTTGTGAGGGATATCACACTATTTAGTTTCCAAGGTGAGAGATTTATCAACCATGGAAACCCAACAACGAAATAGATTATGATCAAGGACATAGATCCTCAATGCAAATCAAATTTTCATGTATGATTGGATATCACATAATAGATAGATACTGCTTAACCAAGGAAAGAGGTGAATCTTGGAAAGATAGAAAAGAACGAGATGACATCCTTGCCCCCCAAGCGTAGGAACAAGGATGGAAGGGGATCTATTATATCGCTTACAACACTATACAAGACAATGAGCCCCCAAGGATTAGGCTAGCATTGTTTACATAATGTGGAGCTCCATAATAGGAACATAAATGTTATTTAGAGAAAACAGGATTGAAATACAACTCATTGCCATATGATATATAAATAACCTTACTATCAATGAGATGCCTAATCTTATAATGTAAAGCTTGACATTCATTAGTAGAGTGATCATGAAATCTATGATATAAACAAAAAGGAAGAGTCTTCAAGTGTGGACTACGTTTCTTTTTGAGTTTAGGTCTAGTAATCATCTTAGCACAAAGGAGTTTAGGAAAAGAAGTTCTTGGTTAAATCCCTTCATAGGTTCATCATGTTTTGAAGTGTTATTTGAGATGTTGTTAACATTGATTTTTTGTTGAGGATTAAATCCCAATCCATAAGAATGCTCATGCCCCCCATTCTATAAGGGCATTTGAATTCCCTGTTTATGCTTACCACATCCTTGACCATGGAATCCTTGTTTAACTAGGAAATGATAACCAAGACCATAACGAGAAGCCATATCAGAAGGAGTCAATGGAAATCCAGTAGTCACTATGTCATCATTAGTAGGTTTGACAAATTCATTGTGGGTAGAAGCAGCGATAAAGTTGTTACGAAGGGCATTAGAAGTAGAAGAAAAAACACCTTGTTCAAACTCTCTTTGTTGCTTCATAAAATCAAGATTAGAAACCTTATACTCTCCAATAAAGGTAGGATTAAAATCCAAGGATCCCCAATCATCGTTAGGAAGAGCATTAGAGGAAGAAGGATTACTATTAGGAATAGGAGTATTGTGGGTTTGAATATTCAAACAAGGATTAGGCACATCATCTACATGAAGTGTATACATCATGTTGTTATATATAAACTCAAATTTACGGTGAAGGGTGGAAGGAACAACATGCATCTCATGCAACCAAGGTCTACCCAAAAGAAGGTTATAATTGAGAGGTCCAGGCATAACATGAAAAGGAGTATTCAAGATGACCGGACCTAGTTTGATAAGTAAGGTAATGATTCCCAAAGTGTTCTTAGCAATGTTATCAAAGCCTTATATAGGAACATTGTTAGGTTGAATAGTTGAAAGATCGGCTTTAATCACTTTGAGCATGTCCATGCTACAAACATTAAGCCCAGATCCATTATCAATCAAGGTCCTACGAATGATACTTTTATTGATAGAAACAACAACCAAAAATGCATCATATTGATTTTGAACTTCTTTAGAAGGTAAATCTTTTTGAGTAAATACAATGTCAGGAGGACTCGGGGTAGCATGTATGCACTGTAAAAAGTTATTGATGTTCTCTTGATTAGGACGTGGAGTGGGAAGAGTTGCTAGAGATTTTTGCAAGGCTTCATAGTAGGTAGGTGAAGTTTGAAGAAGCTCCCATAAAGAAATATTGGCAAGGGTATTTTGCAATTGTTTTATCAAATCATACTCCTTGCTAGGAAGACGGGGTGGAGGAGGAAGAATGGGTTGAGAAGGTGGTAAAGAAGTAGAAACCACCGGATTAGGTTGAGGATTATTCCTTGTACGATGTGTGAGCTATCAAATCTTGGTCATTGAAAGACTCCAAAGACTCCATAGGTTTACATTTGATAGTAATGCAAGGACAACCTTTGATAGTCAACAAGGGTTTCGAAAAAACCATGTTAGTTGTCACAACACTACAAATAGATTCACAAGAAGGAAGAAAAGAAAACATCCTAGGAGGAGATAAAGTAGGATCTTGATTCTCCATAAGATCATCACTAAGAGGGAGAGCATTAAGGGAATTCATATCATTCTCCGCTAATGCCTCATCACTAGAAGGAATCCCAAATGGAGGTAAAGCATCTATAACGTCATCTTCTTTTGCTAAAATATCTACATAAGGGGAGTGTGTTTTAGAAAAAAAGAGTTATCATCATGTATGAATATGTCATCCATTAATAAATCACCCTCTTGTATCAAAGCTTCTTCAGGAGGAGGGGATAAATCAATGTCTTTATCCAAGGGATCATCCACAATGGTTTTATGAGGAAGAGAGTAATCAACATCCAAATACAAAGGTTCATCCCAAATAGGAGGATTATCATCCCTACCAATAAAGAACATTGTAGGATCTCCATAAATCACTAAAGCTTGATCCCTAGAGGGGAAATAAGGTAAATCATATTCTAAAGTAGGCTCATTAGGAGAAGAATTAACATCAATCCTCAACTCATCTCCATAAAGAGAAATATCACAGAGAGATAGATTAAAGTCATCTTCTTGCTCTAATATATCCTTACAAGGTAATACAAGAGAGGACAAAGCAACATCACATGCACTAGATAAAGTCTTTCTAGGTGTAACGCCATCCAATGGTAAGGTAAGAGGAGGATGTTGTGTAATCCCAAAAGTTATAGAAGAATTTTTGGAAAACACTTGAAACAACTTGTGCAACATGATAACAAATAAATAAATGCATAGAATATAGATCTAGATATATCCAAATGCATTCAAAAGAAATTTATAAGCATCAAAAGGAAATTGAACACCAAAAACACAATAGGGCATCTAATTCTACAAAAGATAGTGGGTAAGCTTGTAAATATTTTTGTATTTTTAAAGAAATTTTGCAATTTTTTTGTATTTTTGAAATATAAAAGAAATCTACTTTTTTTTAAGAATGTAAGATCTAACACAAAATATAAATCTAACACCAAAAAGAAAGATTTGTCGTAACACGGGTTCACCAAAATGTATGATGAAGGTGAACACATAAGACAATACAAAGGGAGATCTAACACCAAAAATAAAGAGTTGATGTAACACGGGTCCATCAAAATGTAAGATATAAAATATGTGGTGGGGTCCTAGAACAATGGTTTGCACATAAAAGAGACCCCAAAACCAAGATTTTACACATACGTGAAATTATATTGATATGGAAAGTAAATGTAGAAGACTAATGTTGAAATGAAGAAATAAAGGTACTTACCTCTGAAAAAGAATCGGATGAAAAGCCTGTCAAATAGTCTCAGAAACTGTTGATTTTTGCAATCTAAAACTGAAACTGTGAGATCTACAAAACCCAGAAATCTTTTTCTTTTCTGAGCAAGGTCGTCATTGACCTAGGTAGACAAAGTCAACCTTGACCCAAAGTCTACCTTGACCTGCACAACTTCGACAGAAATTCTATTCGTGGATCCTGAAAGTTTGACGAAAAGAGTATCCAGATCTGCACTATAATTCACCGTCCCGCATTTGTACCTACAAGAAAAATAGTTTTATTTTTTTTTGGGGAGGGGTTTTCCTTAGTGAAACCCCAATTTAGGAATTAACCTTGAAATTGAATTGAAATTGCAAAGATAAACAAAGTAAATGGAACAATTCACCTTGCTTATGTTGAAAACCCGAATACTTGAATCCACAAGTATGGATGCACCAAATGAATGTAGAATTGAATGTAGGATGTCTCAAATCAATTATCTTTAGATCTTCAACACCAATCTTGAATGGATCTTGGAATAGGAAGAGGTTTGAATGGTAATGGATGGAGAAATCTTCAACAAGAGTGCTCCATAGAGATTGAATCCTTCAATGGCTAACAATGGATCTCCTTGATGAATTAGATCTTGAATGCTTGAATGCTTGAAGGCTTGAAGATGAATGAATGCTTGAATGCTTTCCTTCTCCTTCTTGCTTGATTGAGTGCTTGAGAGATTATGAAGATGAGATGGAGAAAATGAGAGAGGAAGGCTCCCTTTTATAGTGATCTAGGGGACAAACTTCTAGAGATGCCACATAGAAAACAATAATTAAAGGTCCATGGCACAAAACTTTAAAGAGGTGCACATGGAGAGGAAATTAAATTAAAGTCTTGACACAAAACTTTAGAAGGGGACTGTATATAGCTGAATGTGGACCTCTAATCCAGCCACACACACAACATAGTCATTGCTCACAAATCGAATTCTAAAAATGAGTATGAATTACTCAATCCGAAAATTCATGGTGAATCGACCTGTTGCCTCCTAATTAATCGGGGTGTTTGAATTACTCTCAGATTGGAGAGCCAACAACCATAAGACTGAGTTAATATGGAGGATTTGAAAACTAGAAGGATGAGTAAAATGCGATTAATCTAAGATGAATGTGCAATTGTAATCTAGAATGAAGATGCAATTTTAAGCTAAGAACTTGGAAAGAAATATGAAATGCAGATTTAATCTAAAGAACTTGAAAGAAAGATGCAAATTAAGCTAATAGCAATAAACAAATTACTCTACTATGAAAGTGCAATTAACACTAAATGAGAATTAAGCTAATAATGCAATAAAGCTTGAAAATATGAAGATAATTGAGACTAAAATTGACTATAGTTTATGTGCTCTCACAATTGCCTCCCTTTGAATGAGGAAGAAGGTTCATTATATAGACAAGCCCGGGGAGGAAATGAAGAGGTTCTTGAAATGAAACAGTTGACTCTTCATTCCCAATTGAGACAAATATTGAAAGATTTATTTAATTAAGAGAATGGATTATTGCCACATATGGGTGACCTTTCGAGTAATTTGGATTATTAAATTCAAATAAAGAGGTGTCCATTCAAATAACTAAATAAGATTAATTCCTTTATGTGTATTAGCTAAAGGGGGTGGATTTTAATTTAATTTAAAGCACTTAGGACTTTAGAATTAAATCAATTTATCATAGGGATTATTTAGCTAATAAAGTCGAATACTTAGTAATTAATTATAGTGTGAGATTAATGTAAATTAGGGTTTTTGCAATTGACATCAAGTCAAAATAAAGTAAGGTAGGAGAGAGAAAATTTCCTAGTAAAATAGGACTTTGAAGATGTGAAATTGAAGAAAATGCACCAAAATTGATTGAAATTATTAGGTGCCAATTTTGGCGTATTACATTTTCCCCTCTTTGAATTGATGTGCGAGCAGTGCGTTGATTCAAAGAATAGTCTGATGCAACAGATGAGATTTTAGGATTATCCCTAGAACGGAGCTTAACCCTCAGAAGTCAAGGTTAGGATGCCAAGACACCGAAATAGATCGAATTGCAGAACCACCTCTAGAACGAGGCATGATTCTCTGAAGTCTAAGTTAGATTGTGAAGACAACGATCTAATGACAACTTGAGAAGAGACTGGAATCAGGGGTAGATTGCCCCAATGTCCATTGATGACAAATGCAGATTTAGGACTAATCTCCAGAATCAGGGTTAGATTGCCCCAATACGAAGCTTAGCCCTCTAAGACTCGGGTTAGATTGCCCAGATAACGGTCCAAAAGAGATTTCGAGAGCCATCTCCAGAACGAAGCTAGACTCCCAGGAATTAGGGTTAGATTGCCCCAATACCTAAAAGATTTTGAGAACCATCTCCAGAACAAAGCTTGATCCTCAAGGATCCGAGTTAGATTGCTCAGATACCTAAAAGATTGATGACCAGATGCAAGGCACAAAAATTCCCCTAGTGAAGAGATGCCCCAAGCGGTGAGGACTTTGATTTAGATTAGATTGAAATGAGACTAGTTCAAATAGATTCAAATGATGCAATCATCCTGCCCCCTTGGGAGTGAAATCAAAATATGACATATTAGAAGGACGATTGACAATAAGAGGTTGTAGAGTAGAAGCAATCAGACTAGATTCGAGAAGCTGCAAAAGCAATTTGGAGTGATTGAGAGGTCCTGTTGACCAAGTTTGACCATGGTTGACCAAATTTGACTAGAGTTGACTTTGATGAAAACATTGAAGATCTCAAGAAAATGATGAGGAGATGAGGGTTTGGCAAAAAAAAGATTCCAAAAGGTTGACTGCACAAGTGTCCGATCCCAAAGGGTCCCAGAATTTAAAATGCAATTTTGAGCTATCTAGAGATGTCATATTTCAATTTCGATCCCGAAAATGGATTCAGAGCAGTCAATTTAACCAAGGGTGCAATTTTCACGTAAAACGGAGCACTTTGAAAATTAGGTCAAAAAGCTATATAAGGCTCGAAGGGGTCATTTTCAATTCATTATTCACTTTTGTCTTCTTGCAAATTTGAGCTCTGAAAGAGAGAATGGAGGGCCTTCCAGTGCATATGGATCAATTTGAGCTCTCGCGATGACACGCCCGGCCACTGGAGTATGACACACCTATGAGTAGTCGATAATCCTCCTTGCATTTCAATTTTTACTGCTTTCTAGGTCGATTTAGGCTAGGTTTGACAACTTTTAGGTCATGTTCTTCCAATCTTGCGTGAGAAAATAGTTTCCTCGTGTTGGCCTAGGTTGCCCCTTGCGCGAGGAAATAGTTTCCTCACGCAGCCTAGGGCTTCCTCGCCCTGGGTCTATCTGTAGTCTCGCGTGAAGTGATAGCCTGTGCCGTGCGAAATTTCTCATGCTTGCGCAGGAGAAGGTCTTGTCTTGTGCGAGGTAACAGTTTCTTTGCATGAAAAATTGCTGCAGTGTTGTAAAAACTTTGCCAAAATTTGCATGAAATTAGCCAAGTAGAGCATTGCAGAGTCGTGTCTAGGATAGATGCTTTGCTGTATTTATTGTTGTTATTGAAAACCATCATATTGAGATATTGATCCAATATCGTCACTTGCTTTGCAGGTCGACTTCCCTGACGTCGCCTTCCGGTCACATCATCTAGTGATCACCATGTTAGTACAGAGGTTGACAGATGTTGAGAGTGCACATATTGAGGGACTCGGATTGGGATATTTGCATGATATACTCGACATTCGGGTAAATCACAGTCTTCTTGGTGCACTTGTGGAGTGTTTCCATTCGGAGATGAACATGTTCTATTTGCTGTTAGGGGAGATGACAGTCACTCTTGAGGATATATACAGGATCTTGCAGATACCTGTCCACGGTGCCCGAGTAGAGTACGATGTACAACCAAGGGTAGGCACAGTGGCATTGAGGACCATATTCCGAGATGATCTAGTGATGGGCTGGGCCATCTCTTGGGAGGATTTGATCAGCAGGTACGGTGGTGCTCATCCATTAGCTGTGGTCCTTGCTATGTTTCTGAGTTGTTATCTGGCTCCCGATCGAGGTCAGCATGGTTTGGAGTGCGGTTGGGGCTCTATGCTACAGAGGATGCTAGCTAGACCAGCAGTCAGATTTGGATGGGGGGAGTGCATGCTCGCCCATATGTACCATGAGATGCATGAGATTGTATATCGCGGTGCGAGGACCATGGCGGCAGGTGTCTTCATTCTTTAGATTTGGGCCTAGGAGCATCTCCCTGTTTTCAGGCCTATATATCACGATACACAACAGGCTCTTGAGCCTTATATATATAGGTACGTAGGTCTGATGATTCGGCCCTTGCTGGGTAAGACAGAGTAGTGGCACAGACAGCTTGATGATATGGTGGCTATAATTTGGAGACCCTGGGTTGCTACCGTGCCATGGGATGATGCTCGGTGAGAGCTTTCTTATATGTTTGTCTCGTGTCCACTGATTGGGCGCAGTGTTACTATCATTGAGCATTTTCTTGTTTCACGTGTCTTGTGTCAGTTTGGGAGACAACAGAACATTTCCCATGAGTATTGCCCCTATGCCCACTTTGCCAATGAGGAGAAGAAGGGGTGGCACCCGAGATTAGATCCAGGCAGGTGTGTGATCGAGGCACGCGTACCTCAGGCTCGATGTGATTATATGGTGGACGTCACCAATGCAAGGATGACGCTTGCATATAGGGATCACTGCCTAGTTTATCCCTTTCCTAGATTTACAGATCCTACCGGGATGGGGTAGAGAGCTTAGCATCAAGTACCAGTACAACAACCTGTATAGTAGCAGGCTGCATAGTAGGGGCCACAGTAGCAGCAGGTACTTGTCTAGCAGCAGGTACCATTACAACAGCCTAGGTAGAGAGCATTGAGGCCCAGGTCAGTGCAGACAGACATCCCCCCGAGGACTATGGGGTCAGATGCAGGTGCTGGGGGCAGTGGGATTCAACAGAGATCCACCAGGTAGAGGACAGGGAGTCCATCGCAGTAGACGGGCAATGATATAGACATGCAGGATGTTCTGATAGGAGCACAAGTACCACAGCTACAGGAGGCTCTCAGGAAGAGCCGCGAGAGGTTCAGGCAAGTACAACGAGAGAGAGACGGATACCACACACGAGTCATAAGAGAGGAGACCCGCGTAGCTGACAGAGATGCAGAGATCAGGCAGCTACGAGAGGAGCTAGCGAGGTCGCAGATAGAGATCAGATATGAGGCTGCTCAGGTAGCTTACTATTATGCAGCATATTGTGGAGTCGTTCCAAATTTATCTGAGTAGGTGCCTCCATTTTTTGAGTACGCTGGAGCACCACTACAGGCACCTTCGCAGAGACCGATGCCCCCTCCTCAGAGATTGATGCCACCTCCATAGGCACCAGCATAGGGACCACTACCACCACCTCCTCCAGATGGCAATGGGCAGAGTTAGCACATTTTTGATATCCATATTGGAGCCCATTTTTGATACTGTACTCGAGTAGCACCATTGTTTTGTACATGACATTGATTCGATCGAGATATATATATGAGATCGCTATTTTGACATCATCATACTTGTTTATATATTGCTTTGATGTCGATGTTTTATGAGATGTTTCCTAGATGTTTTAGATGTATGGATTAGATATGAAATGCACATATTTTCTTTTATGATATGCACATGTTCAAATGCAATGATAGATGATAGATGGATATGCATGTAATGGATGAAAAATGTAATGTATGATTTTATTTATGCTTATAATGGATGCACATGCAAATGAATATGTAAATGTAAATGGATTTTATGGATGCAAATGGAAATGCAATGAACATGCAATGTATGTGGTACTAATCATCTCATGTAGGATTTAGCAATATATGACAGGTACTAATCAAAAGAATGTTTCAAAGATCGAGAGCGAGGACCAGACACTTGTGCAGCCAAAATGAACCCGGGACAACAAATGAGAACCTTCAATGAAAAGATCCATAAGACAATCAAGAGAGCACCAGACACTATCTCAATGCAAGCCTAGAATGAAAATGCAAGCCTAAACTAGACGCATCCCTAGGACTTGGTTGTTGGACTTATTGTATTTATCATCATCGAGTTCTTTTAGGCACAGGACAATTGCAAGATGCCATACAATTCTCACCGACATTGTAATCATGAGAATATGAATATGACATAAGTCTTAAATTTGTCGGAATGAGGTATAAGATTAAGGCACAAGAAGCTGGAATGACCTGAACACAGATTCCTTTTGATGTAGCAAGTTAACATAAGCATCAAAGTATAATTGCTAGAATGACCTGAATGTTTCTTGCGAACAAACACACCAGACACGTGAGAGTTCCTTCCTTTGCCAAAGATTGCTCGCAGTGACCCTTACTTCACTTAGTAGGGCGAGCATTTGCAATTTCACTTGTAGCAGAAAGAAGTCACTCAAAAAAAACAAGGAGAAGAACCAACCTCACCAAAGTGTCCATATAAAAGGAGTCGAGGTACACATGGCCATCCAATACAAGATGAAGGCTCTTACAGCTGGACACCCCTCTTATGTGAATTCATTAGATCATTGGAACTAAACCAACAAACAAAAAAGCAAAGGAAAAGATCATGCCCCCAGTCTTCGCTTCTCTTGGTAAAGGAGACGTCTTAGAGTTGCTCGAAGAGGAATGATAAAGCGAAAGAACAACGCACAAAAGAAAAGCTCAACATACTTCAGAGAATCACAAATTTAGTTTTAGTTTCAGTTTGTGTTCAAGCGGATTGAAATTGAATTGGAAGAATACAGCGCAAAAAGTCATCTCAAAGAGCAAATTAGAGAACTAAACGAAGTATCGGCAGGCAAACGTAGCAAGAAATGCTGGTGACTGATACAAGAGAGATCCTCAAGGAGAGAGATCTCAGAGATACTAGTGAAACATCAGTAGGCAGACACAGTGAGAACCACTGGTGACTGATGTACAAGGGATCCTCAAGGTGACAGATCCAAGCGAAAGCTAGGCATTAGCAGGCAGACATAGTGAGGACCACTGGTGATTGATTGAAGAAAGCGTCTCTGAAAGCGATAGGACAATGCCCCCTAGACTAGGAAGGTGTCCCCAAGTGTGACCAGTTCCAATCCATGAAGAGTCAAGGAAAATCTCGAAGACAACTGAAAGCAAGTGCATGAGCTAGCAAACCAAAGCGGGACACAAACTAAAGCAGGGAAGTGGGAAAGCAAACTAAAGCAGGATTGCAAGGAAACTAAAGCAGGAAACTAAGAGCCAAGCGATGCTGAGGTGAGATATAGCTTCAAGAAACAAGATGCGCCTATTTAATAGGTTTTCACCATCTTGGCAAAGATTCTATTTTTGCTACCATGACGCCTGTTTGCCAGGTTTTCATCAATGGCACATGTTTCTTCTTTTCAATTTTTTTGTCCTTTTCTCTTTTTTTTTGTATTTTTGAATATTTCATTTTTTTGTATTTTTTGATTATTATCAAGGCGCCTGTTTACCAGGTTTTCACTAGGATAATAGATACATCAAAGCACTTGTTTACCAGGTTTTCACTAAGATGATCATTTTTTCAAGACATTTTACAATTTTTAGGATTTTTGCCAAAATACCATTTTAAAGGATTTTTTCAAGACCAATAAGCATGTACATGAGCATACAGAGAATGCCTCAGCTGTAGAATTTCTTCAAGTGAAGAGTGTTGATAGGCTCTTTGAGCTATTCTCCTTCAGTGGTGGAGAGTCAGTAAGCGCCAGACCCAAATGAAACAGTAATAACATATAGACCAAACCAATTTGGTTCAAATTTCCCTTTCTAGGCCCGTTGTTGCTAATTTTTGGGGTTCTCTCTCAGGACGAGATCACCCACTTGGAATTCTCTTTGTCTGAATTTCTTATTATAGGATTTAGACATCCTCTTTTGGTATGCTCGAAGATGATCGAATGCCACCTTCCGGCATTCATCCAGTAGTTCTAGCTCTTGAAGCCAAGATATTATATTTTCTTCATCAGTGATGAGGCCCCTCAGAGAGATTCACAATGTTGGAATCTCGACCTCAATAGGAAAGATTGCATCTTCTCCATAAACCAAGGCAAAGGGCATGGCCCCCGTTGGTGTTCGGATACTTATCCTGTAGGCCCATAGAGCCGAATTTATTTGGAGGTGCCAATCTCTACCAAATTTATGAACTGTTCTGTGCAAGATTTTGAGAATTGTCTTATTAGAAGCTTCTGCTTGTCCATTACCCTGAGGATAATAGATAGACGACCAATGCTGAATAATCTTGAACTTGGTGCATAACTCTTTCAAGTCCTTGTTTTTGAATTTTCCCCCATTGTCAGTGATAATGGATGAGGGTACACCATATCTACAAATGATATAGTTTAGTATAAACATAGCCACAGACTTGCCATTAGCTACAGCTAGAGGTACTGCCTCAACCCACTTAGTAAAATAATCAGTAGCTGTGATGATAAACTTATGTCCTTTTGAAGAAGAAGGATGTATCTGACCCACCAAGTCAAAGGCCCACTACTAAAATGGCCAGAAACTAATGAAAGGAATAAGCTCTTTAGCAGGAGCATGGATCAGATTTCCGTGAAATTGGCACTGTTTACAAGTCTTGGCATATTGAAAAATGTCTTTCTCCATATCTGGCCAGTAGTAACCAGCTCTAATAAGTTTTTGAGCAAAGGTCAGACCACTCGAATGAGACCCACATATACCTTCGTGTACCTTAGCTAGCGCATGTTTGGACTCATTGGGTTCTAGACACCTAAGGAGGGTATCATCTAGACCCCATCTATACAAGTCATTTGCTATGATGACATACCGTGAAGCATTACGAATTAGGTGACGCTTTTCATTCCGGGTATAGGTGTCTGGAATGATTTGGTCACGAAGGTAGGAATAGATATGGTGGTAGCGGGATGAATCATGTCCAATGACTAAACAGATCATCCTAGATTCAGGAATGTCATAGGTAGGGTACTGTAATACCTCCACCAGGAATTCATGTTTGAAGTCATTTTTTGGCATTTGTAACAAAGAAGCGAGAGTGGCCATAGCATTGACTACTTTATTGTCTGCCCTTGGAATTTGTAGGAAAGAAATGTGCGCAAAATACTGTTTGAGATCATCCACCATTCTTTTGTAAGGCACTAGCTTGTCATCCTTTGTTTGATAGATATCATTAACTTGGTTGATGATTAACTGAGAGTCTCCAAAGACCTTGAGCTCATCCACATGCCATTCAATGGCTATCTTCATATCATTAATGAGAGCTTCATATTCAGCGATGTTGTTTGTGCAGGGAAACAACATTTTGTAAGCTTTTGGAAATGAGTATCTTTGAGGTGTTATAAACAAAATGCTTGCACCTGATCCTTGTTGAGTGAATGATCCATCAAAGAACATGCTCCAAGCCTAATGCATGAGAAGCATGATGGATTCATCTGGGAATTCAATATTCAAAGGCTGGTGATCTTTCAGAGGAGCTTCCACCAATTGATCAACAATTGCTTGTCCCTTAATAACTTTTCTTTCCACATACTCAATGTCAAATTCACTAAGTATCATCACCCATTTTGCTAATCTATCCATGAGGGCAGCCTTTCTCAATAATTACTTTAGTGGATCAATTTTTGCAATAAGTCTTGTAGTGTGAGCGAGCATATAATGTCGCAGCTTCTAAGAAGCAAACACTACTGCTAGACAAGCCTTCTCAATGACAAAATAATTCATTTCATAAGAAACCAATGTTCTGCTGATATAGTATATGGCTCTCTCTTTATTGTTCTGATCTTCTTGAGCTAGGAGAGCACCCAAAGATGTGTTTGTTGCTGAGATGTATAGTATGAGCGGCTTCCCATGAATAAGAGGCATCAATATAGGTGGATTAGCAAGATACTGCTTAGTTTGAGTGAGTCCTCTGTCACATTCTTCATTCCATTCATAAGTCACACCCTTATGCAAGGTTTTAGTAAACGGTTGTGACTTGTCGACCAACTGTGAAATGAAATGCCAAATAGATTGTAACCTTCCTTGCAGTCGTCTCATTTGACTGATGTTTTTAGATGGAGGCATGTCCATAATAGCTTGAACCTTTTGCGGGTCAACTTCTATGCCTTTAGCTGAAATGATGTAACCCAAGAGTTTCCCAAAACTGACACCGAATGCACATTTTTTGGGATTAAGTCTGAGACTAAATTGTTCCATGCAGTCAAGTATGGGACCCAAATCTGTCAGATGAGTTTTTCGTTGCATGCTCTTGGCTAAAGTGTTGTCCACATAATCTTCCATTGTTTTATGCATCATATCATGGAAAATGGTAGTGACAACTCTTTGATATGTTGCTCCAGCATTCTTAAGCCCAAAAGGCATGAAATTCCAGCAAAAGGTGCCCCAGGCACACGTGAAAGCAGTCTTTTCTTGATCTTCTAGCACAATTTTTATTTGATTATAGCCATAAAAGCCATCCATTAAGGAATACATCTCATATCATGTTGTCATATCAACTATCATGTCAATATTAGGAAGTGGGAAGTCATCTTTTGGACATGCCTTATTTAGATCCCTGAAATCTGTGCATACACGAATGGATTTATCATGTTTGGTGACTGGAACAATATTTGAAATCCACTCTGCATAATCAATGGTCCTTATGAAACTAGCCTTAAGAAGCTTTTCTAGCTCTGCCTTGACTAAAAGTGCCACGTGTGGATGCATCTTTCACAACTTTTGTTTAATAGGTTTAATACCTGGTGCAATGGACAGATGGTGCATGATTAGATTGGGGTCTAATCTAGGCATGTCAGAGTAAGTCCATGCAAAGTTTATTTTTTTGCTTTGAAAGAAGCTAGTGAACTCTTCCTTTTCTTTTGCAGATAATGATTGTGCTAGATGAATAATTTGTGGAGTAGCCTCTGTACCCAAATTTACTGGCTGTGTTGGCTTAATCAACACTGATGATCTCTCTTGAAATTGGCTCAGAAGCATATCAAGTATCTCATCCTTGGGTGCCTCAAAGAGGTTTTCACCCTCGGATACGTCTTTTATTTTTACTATTTTTGGCTTTGATACTGCCATGATGTGGTTTTCACCATCGGCGCTTCTATTTTTTCTTCTTTTAATTTTTTGACTAAGATACTTGATATCCACCTCTATTATGCTGACACTGCTTTCACTGATGGAGGACATTACAAGTTCAATAGCATGGAGGTAACAGGCTAGAGTGTAATAATTCTGGAACGTTAGGACTTCATTGGATGAGGAGGGGGAGTTCTAGTCTATCAGATTGGGGTTTTTGAGTGAGAGATAAGTAGTGACTGGTTCAATTGCATTCATGCTATAACCATCAAAAGCGTGGATGAGCAAGTCAAGACCTAGAGTGATCTTGTCTAAAGGAGCATTCGAATCCCTATGAGAACTCATGTCGAAAGGAGAGGACAAGTTAACACTGATGGCATCTAATTCATGCGACCTAACGCTGGACCCTTCACCTACTTCGAGAAGGTTTTCATAGGTATGCACCATGTCTATATCTTTATCATAAGTAGCATCAGACAAAGATTCAAACTCATATTCATGTGAGTTAGTACGTGATGTGGGAATTCAATCAGCATTGGTCATACCGTTTGACTCATGGTCTTCTCTTGTAGCACAAGAAGTTTGTTCTTGTTTGAGTCTTTCTTGAACAAATAAGGGTATGTAAGGTTCACTCACAAAGTTAGGATCTTGCATTTCCATCCACTATTCATATGATAGTGGGGTGATAGAGGAAGTTTCAACGGAGTCACTTTCAGCTTCTACCTAGTGGACAGGTATGATAGGTTCATCAGGTTTTTCAAAGAATGACGCAAGATCTGGAGGTATGGGATAGGGAAAGATGTCTTCATCAGAGCTAGCCTCTAGATTTACCTCTGGAGTAGTATCTTCAAATTCTTGTTCAGGTTCAGGTTCATGTTCTGGCACAAACTTGTTTAGCCCAAGATGAAAGGGGATCTTTTTAAAGCCTAAACCAATAGTATCCTTTGTGTGATGATCTGTAGCTTCAATGGGCTTCAACAAGCCATTGTCATTCCTTCCTATAGGACCACTTCCTTTATAGCCAAAGCGCTTCATGATATTGAAAGCCTTGCTATATAGCTCTTGCTCTAAGTCTGGAGGTGGAGTAGTTGCTTTAGAGGGTTCTTTACCTTTGTAGATCCAAGCTGTGATAACTCTCTCTTCATCCTCATCTTCTAATGGCGTAGAGGCCTACACAAAGGTGCCATCATAAACTATTTGAGGAGAAGCATTAGAAGGTTTTTTATTCTTGGAGGTCTCCCATAAGAGCGTGGAGACGGAGGAAGAGCAGCTAGTGATAACATAGGTTGAATATGATATCCGCCCATGCCTGTATCCTTGAGTTTCAAAGTTTTTTCCATCTCTTTTAGCTTGGTATCATAGAACTTAGTGGATTCTCTATTTGTTGGAACAAAAGCTGTCGGCAGATTGATTGAGTGTGTTGCAGGAGAAGTTGGTATTAGCAGGTACAGTGACTTCTGCTCCATGGAATGGGAACTTGATGCACTGATGATATGTAGAGGGCACTACCTGCATCTCATGAATCCATGGTCTACCCAATAAGATGTTGTATGCGAGCAGGATATTCAGAACTTATCAAATTACATCTCTTTCAACAGGTCCTACATGGATAGCTAGCACGACTAAGCCCTTAGACTTGCGCTCTTCTTCATCATAGGCTTTAATAGTG
The DNA here is from genome assembly GCA_027943335.1 of Chamaecyparis obtusa. NCBI lineage: Eukaryota > Viridiplantae > Streptophyta > Pinopsida > Cupressales > Cupressaceae > Chamaecyparis > Chamaecyparis obtusa. The sequence goes on from BSBK01005388.1 coordinate 964,776, forward strand.
ATCTTTTTGCGGGAGTCTATACAGTCCTCATCATAACCTAGTTGGGTAAGCAATTTGGTGGAACAAATGTTGAGACCAGTACCATTGTCTATTAGCACTCGACGGACACGCTTGGGACCTATCATGACCTCTATATGCAAGGGAGTTTTATGCGGATGACTCAAGGAGTGATCATCTTCTTCAGAGAAGGATAGATAATGTGGTGAAGTCAAATAACCCACCATAGATTGGAACCGATCAAGGTCAAGATCTTTCGGGACGTTTGCCTCGGTGAGGGCTTTGTCCAGAATCTGCCTGTGAGCAGGCAAGATCTTCAACAACACAAAAATGGTAATCTGAGTGTTGGTTCATTGAAGCTGATCTAAGATACTATAGCTAGCAGCGCTAGATGTAGGGACTGATTTCGAAGCTTTGTTGGTAGGACCAACAGTAGTCTTATCCGCAGTCTATTTTGGAGAGGATGTGGGAGGGTTAGGACCCTTCAGAACAACTCTTCCACGTGATCGAGTACCAACATTAGCACAATCTTGAGGTTGTTCAGATTCTAGAAGAACAAGACGTGGAACTTCGCAAGATGAAAGGAGTCTTAGGTTTTGGAGCCTTGTTGTCCCCTTTGGAAGTAATCACATTGCAATACTCAACCCCAATAGGTTCAAGCATGTTGATGACATTGTCATTAGCAGTGTATGTATAATTAACCTTGGCGTTGGTATTCTTAGTCTGGGAAGATTTGCCCTTCTCATGAGGAGGGAAGGGATCTTTAAACGCTTGATGATCTAAATTTTTATTGTGATTGTCTACGAGAATATCACCGTTATCAATCAAATCTTGAACTTTATGCTTCAGCTGGAGACAAGTAGAAGTCTTATGACCTTTATTCTAGTGATAGTCACAATATACGTTGTCATTCTACCAATGAGGTCTCAGTTGAGGATCATAGAAATGCTTTTCAAAAGGAATAAGAACTTGATTTTGCACCAGAGTTTGGAAGACTACATCCATCGATTCCCCTAGGGAAGTGAATTCACGCTTAGGTCAAGAGGCCCAAGGCTTATTGTTAGAGAACCTTGAAGGTGGTTGATTATTTGTTGTAGTCTTTTCAACAGCCTTAGCCGCTTGTATACTTGAGGTAAGGTTAAAAGAAGACTTCAGAGGCTTTGCGGTAATGTTATCAACCACTCCATCGTTTACAACATCTCTATTCTTGTTAACAGCCTTTCCCTTGTCTTTGTTTGAGGAGAATCCTTGTTTATTATCTTTATTCAGAATCAATTCTCCTTTCTTAATCATAAAGGCCTCTATCCTCACGACCTGTTTGATCATGTTGACAAAGGTCAAAGGACCTTGTAGTTGAACTTGCTATCCAAAATTTGGGATGAGGTTGTCCAACAAGATATCAAGTTTCTCAGATTCAGGTAGTTTCTGAGGATACTTAGTGCAAAGATGTCTCCATCTCTGGAGAAAAGACAAGAAAGGCTCTCCCTGTTGCTGTTTTAGATTGCACAAATCACGGATATTGACAGGGTGTTGAATGTTGTGTGAATAATGCTGAAGAAAAAGATTAGTGATCTCATCAAAGGTCTTGATTCTAGGAGGTAATCGAAAAAACCATTCCATAGCTGATCCGCCCAAGCTATGGGGGAAAAGTCTCATAAGATATGTCTGCTCGTGTATAAATTCCATGGACAAAGCACCAAACTCCCTCAGATGATCTTGGGGATCGGTGGTACCCAAGTACTTGTCATATTTTGGCAACTCTACTCGTCTTGGAAAAGGAGGCATGCAAATACTTTTTTCAAACGGAAAAGGGCATATGATGTCCATTGTGAATTGTTGCATCGGTTTATCCTTGTCTCTTGCAAGTTGACCAATCTAGTCTTGCATATCTCGAATCATCTTTTGTAACTTAGTGGTTTCATTCTCTTCTTCCTTGGCCACAAGTGTTTCTACTTGGAAATTCGGGGGTAACTTGGCCCCTTGTTTAGCCAATTCAAGGATGTACTTCTCTTTCTCTTCCATAATGAGGACTTGCATCATTTTGAGAAAACTCTTGTTAGCTTTCGTAGCATTTATGTCACTTTGGGTGATCACTTCATCCTAATTATTGAGAATCTTGTAAATGCTTGGAATCTATTCTTGTTTCTAATCATCTTGGTTTTGATCGTATGGAGGAGGGCGATAGAGGTGTGATTGCCGATCACCTTGAGGTTTGCTTCGAGATTGATCATCTTTGTGAGTTTGATTTTGGGTATTAGAAGATTGACCATGATACTGATTGTTTTGAGATTGGTCATGAGTTTGGCCGTATTTGCCTGATTGAAAATCGAATGGATCTCCCATCTTGTCTATATGGGGTTGGGCAATGTGTGCCTTAGTGAAATGATATGTACGATGTCGAAAAGGCACTGCGTAGGTAACTTTTGGCGTGCGAACATGATCAGAAGAGTTGATTGGCTCAAGATCGTCAATAGGGTCAACTCAAGAGGATGGTTTCTCAATGTTTTGTTGATCTTGGAAGTAAGGACTAGATTTCTCCTGAAACAACCAATCAGGATCAGAACAAGGTGCTTGAACAAGATCCAGCGGGTCAGTAGACTCGAATGAGTCGATATCTTCAACGGGATCAATAGATTCAAAAATAGGACTAGTCCGAGGGAGTGGTCTCTCAAAGTTATGAAACAATGAATTGTTTTAAAAGAATGAGTTGTCTTGATCTTGAAATGAGAAACCAGGTTGCGCTTGAAACAACGGATTAAAACACTCTTGGAATATCGAAAGTGATGATTGAGTCAGGCTATCTTGCACAGTACTTAATGAAGAGCTTGAGGATCCCTGACAAAGTTCAGATTTCGCGACAGATTCAGGATGATCTATTTCTTGATTGGAAGGCTTACTTCTACCTTGAGCAATATTCTGAATGGGAAAAGTTTTGCCACTTCTAGTCGTGACAGTCATAGACGAAGATGTGACAAGAGAAGACTCGGGATAATGCTAAGACTCAGTCTTTGAGATAACGAAAAGGAGATAAGTGGCTAGAACAACCAAGATGCAAGATGAACCTAGTACGAGTCGTTAAGAGGGTGGCTAGAACAGCCGAGATAAGACTATCACGTGAGGTACAAAAGCATTAAGAGATAAGGTAAAAAAATGAGAGACAAAATGAGTCAAAGCAATAATCAATTGGTTCTTAGCTCGATACAATCGGTTTCTGACAGTAAATGACAGGGGAAAAAGCAGATGGACCCCAGAAAAAAATCAGATTGGGCAGAAGTTTGACCAGTCAACTGAAAATAACTAATTGTTTTTTAAAATTGGGGATAGGCTTGTGCGAGAAAGTGCAGGGCCACGCGAGGAAATGCCAAGCTTCACGTGAGAAAGTGCAAAGCCGCGAGAGAAAGTTCTCAGTTTCTGAAACTTCGCGCGAGAAAATACTAGTGTTTGACAGGGTTAATGCAAATTTTGAGGCAAAGGACAAGTTTCTAGATACAAAATAAATGGTTCTCAGACAGAAAATCCAGTTTCCAGATAGTTTTGAAGAACAGTTTAATCAACAATCTCGGTTTGAGGATTTCAAACATTCATTTACAAGCATGAAGGTTTTGATCAAGCAATTGTGACACAAGAAGCAGTAAAAAATAGACCTACCAAGGACAAAGCAACTTGGAAATATCATGGGAGTCTTTGTTTAATCATGATGGACAAGTTTAAGACTCGATAACAAACACATCACTTATCCCTACAAAAAAAATGGTGAGAAGCCAAAACCTTTTCCCCACAACTTGAACGCATGCGTGCACCTCACACAACCGTGTCACCCCCTAGAGGGCGCCCGTGTTTTCAGTGTTTCCAAGGACTCAATAGTATATGTTCGAAGGTTACCCTTGAAGTAGGTGCCAACGTCATATACCACCTTTAAGCGTCTAGGTGCATGCCTATGGTGAGAATCTACAGGAGAGATTCTTCCCCGTCCCTGCGCAAAGATTATGACTCCTTTCAGAGGTGATTCGGGTAGGAAACTAACGAGGGAAAGTTTTTAGTGGGCTTCCATTCACACTAAACTTTGGTGCTCTTGATATAGGGTTGAAGCCTCACAGTCACACCAACACCCGAAAGTCATACACCCCCACAAGCAAGGCTAGGAGTGATGCCGCTCATTACAACAAACGAAGCCTTCTCAAGATGATGTCGAAATCAAGAGAAGGAAGTTAACATGGTTTTGGAGTCTTTAGACTCAACAAAACATTCTTTATTATAGTGAGGCGGAATCATCGATGATAGGTGCGTACTCACTTGGGTCATTCCCAGAGGTTCAACTTCCGGCAGGCCCTCTAAAGGTGACACAACTTGGCTTAGATCCGAGGGTTTGATTTTCTATTTCTCTCAAAGAGAGAAGAGCATACTTCTCTACCTCTTCACTTTACCCAAACACATCAAGCAAATTCATCACTGAGCTAGCTTCACTCCACCAAATCCATAAGCTTTTGGGTTAATGGTTCTCTCAAAGAGAGAAGAGCATAATCCCCTGGCAAGTAGAAGTGCTAAAGATTCACTACCTTTATCTGCTTCCCTAAGTATCCATCATTCTAGCAACATCTGGGTCTCAGTTTCATCCATGGGCATCACTTCCATGTAATGAAGAGCCTATTCCCCTACTTTGCTATCAGGACCTTTAATAAATTTTAACGGAGCCCTAATTAGACTATGTGAATGAAAGCAAGAAAACAAACACAACGTTTTAAAAGGTCTTCGACAATCGTCTTGCAAGCAAACTATTAGCAAGTTTTATGGTCTTCGACAAAGCGACCTACAGACCACTGTTATGCTGTGACAGAAACAAAGATATGAAATCAACAGCAAAAAGTAGATGTTAGGAAAAAAACAACAGTAAAATGCAAAATCTAGAAATTTTAATTGTCTGAAAGTGAAACTTCGCGTGAGGAAGTACTGCATTGCGCGCGAGAAAGTACCAGAGCCTGTGCGAGAAAGTACAATTTCACGCGAGAGAGTGCTACAGGGAGCAAAAATTTTCATGGTATGCTCAGGAATCTCACACGAACTTCCGTACACAGAGAAGTGCAGACATACGACAGATTGCAAAATTAAAAAAAAGTTTGAGATTAACCAGAAATTAATTTTTCGGCCCCACGGTGGGCGCCAGAAATGTATATAGCTGAATGTGGACCTCTAATCCAACCACACACACAACATAGTCATTGCTCACAAATCGAATTCCAAAAATGGGTATGAATTACTCAATCCAAAAATTCATGGTGAATCAACCTATTGCCTCCTAATTAATCGGGGTGTTTGAATTACTCTCAGATTGGAGAGCCAACAACCATAAGATTGAGTTAATATGGAGGATTTGAAAACTAGAAAGATGAGTAAAATGAGATTAATCTAAGATGAATGTGCAATTGTAATCTAGAATGAAGATGCAATTTTAAGCTAAGAACTTGGAAAGAAATATGAAATACAGATTTAATCTAAAGAACTTGAAAGAAAGATGCAAATTAAGCTAATAGCAATAAACAAATTACTCTACTATGAAAGTACAATTAACACTAAATGAGAATTAAGCTAATAATGCAATAAAGCTTGAAAATATGAAGATAATTGAGACTAAAATTGACTATAGTTTATGTGCTCTCACAATTGCCCCCCTTTGAATGAGGAAGAAGGTTCATTATATAGACAAGTCCGAGGAGGGAATGAAGAGGTTTTTTTAAATGAAACAGTTGACTCTTCATTCCCAATTGAGACAAATATTGAAAGATTTATTTAATTAAGAGAATGGATTATTACCACATATGGGTGACCTTTCGAGTAATTTGAATTATTAAATTCAAATAAAGAGGTGTCCATTCAAATAATTAAATAAGATTAATTCATTTATGTGTATTAGCTAAAGGGGGTGGATTTTAATTTAATTTAAAGCACTTAGGACTTTAGAATTAAATCAATTTATCATAGGGATTATTTAGCTAATAAAGTCGAATACTTAGGAATTAATTATAGTGTGAGATTAATGCAAATTAGGGTTTTTGCAATTGACATCAAGTCAAAATAAAGTTAGGTAGGAGAGAGAAAATTTCCTAGTAAAATAGGACTTTGAAGATGTGAAATTGAAGAAAATGCACCAAAATTGATTGAAATTATTAGGGGCCAGTTTTGGGGTATTACAGGGACCACCTTTAATATAGAAATAAAAAATAATTATTTAAGAGCCTTGTCATAAAATTTGAGGTAAGGCCAACCCCAAAGTTAATTTGAGCATTAGGCACAAAAGTTGAGAAAGGATAATCTCCAATAATAAATTAGGAATCCTATACAAACCTCGAGAAAGGTCCACCTCAAATATTAATTTGAGGATTCAACACTTAACCCGAGAAATAGTGGCCCCGAAGAGGGAAAAGAAATCATTTTGACGAAACCCCAAAACTAGAACCTAACCCCGAGGACCTCGGACCCTAGGGTCAAGGTCGAGGTTGAATTTGACCTAGGTCAAGGTCAAGGTCGAATTTGACCTAGGTCAGAGTCGAGGTCGACCTTGACCTTGAGGTCAAGAATCTCAGGTTTGCAATTCAAGATTCTTATCCATTTTAAGACGATACACAAAGCTTTTTATGCAGGATTAACTTTGTGAGGAGATTTATACCAAATATTGCAGAATTATTGATGCCATTAACAACAATGCTTAAGAAAAACATAATATTCAATTGGACAAGAGAAGGAAAATGAAGTTTTGAATTGATTAAAGAACCAATATTAGTTGTTGCTCCCACATTGTTAAACCCATATTTTTCAAAAGATTTTATATTATATGCTTATGGAAACATTGACAGTATTGCTTCCATGTTAGTTCAACAAAATGATGAAGGTTTTGAACAGCCTTTAGCTTTCTTCAATCAAGGACGTAAATATTATGAATTGCATTATTCCTTTGTATAGAAGGATGTTCTTGTAGTTATTAGAAGTTTGAAGAAATTTAGACATATGCTTTCAAATAATAAGATAAAATTGATGGTTGCACATCCTTTTGTCAAAGAATTCTTGTTGAATAAATAATTAAATACTAGGGGGGCTGGTTGGATCACCAAAGAAATGGAGTATGACATTGAAATCAAAGTTACTAAGTTGGTAAGAGGTAAAGGTTTGTGTGAACAGTTTGCTGAAAATTGAGATAATATTCCTGAAGCTGATTCTAATAGTGTTTTAGCTTTATTAAGATAATGATCAACTTGCTATTTCAAATTAACAAAGAGATTGGGTGGATGATATGACCACTTTCTTACAAATAGGACAATGTCCTGAAGGTTTGGACAAGGCAAAAAGAAGGTATTTCAGATTGCAGTCTATTCCTTATTGTTTGTTGAATGATATATTATTTAAGAGAGATTTACAGGGGATATTGTTAAGATGTATAAGACCAAATCAGGTTGATCATGTTTTACATCAATTTCATGAAGGGTCAGCTGGAGGTCACTTCTCACCAAGAGCTACAGATATTAAGGTGATGAAGGCAGGCTATTATTGGCCAAGAGTGTTCAAAGATGCACATCTTCGGGTTAGAAAATGTAAACAATGTGCAATCTTTGCAGGTAAAGAAAAATTAGCAGTGTTTCCATTGCAACATATCCAAGTGGACCAACCATTTATGAAATTGGGTCTAGACTTTTTTGGATCCATTAACCCACCATAAAGTGCAGGTCATAAGTGGGTATTGATTGCCATTGATTATTTTACAAAGTGGACAAAAGCAGTTGCTCTCAAAGATGTCAATGAGACTACTGTTTTGAAATTTTATGAAGATCTAGTTTGCAGATTTAGAATTCTAGATTTCATTATTTCACATAATGTACTTTCATTTATAGGAAGTAGAATTGCAGAATGACTTGTTACTAAAGGTGTGTTTTTTAACACTTCATCAAATTATTAACCGCAAGGTAATGGGCAAGTGGAATTTACAAATAAGAATCTAATTCAGATTATCAAGAAAACCTTAGAAGGTAATCAATGTTTTTGGCATGAGAAGTTGAAATCAGCATTATGGGCTGATAAAATAACTCCTAAGATATCAATAGGTATGTCTCTTTTTATGTTGGTTTATGGTTAAGAAGCAAGACTACCTATTTCAGTTGAGTTTCCAGCATTAGATTTCATTAATTAACTTGATATGATTGACGAGGATCCTATGGTTGTAAGGATGGCTCAGCTAAGTGAATTAGAAGAGAAGAGGAGGGATGCATTGTAAAAAATTGAGTTTCATCAAGCTCAAATGAAGAGAACTTTTGATAAAAGGTCATCTCCCAGAAATTTCCAACAGGGAGACATTGTTTTGAAATGGGATGAATCAAAGAGCTTACTTGGAAGGCATTTGAAATTTGATGTCGTGTGGGTTGGACCATTTATCATAACAACCTGCAAGCCACACAATGCATTCCGGTTGTCTACACATGAAGGAGAAGAGTTATCTATCCCAGTTAATGGGATCCACCTCAAACATTGGTTTTGAGGTATTTTTCAAGTTTGCAAATAAGTGCTTTATGCACACAATTAGTTGTTAGTTTAGTAAACAACAAAATAAGCCACCCGATGCACATGCAATCAAACATATATGATATATTGTCATAACAGCCATTAATGTCTAATTATCACAAGATCTTGCACATACACTTCATTGAATATGCATCGGGTAACTTATTTGGTTGATTTAAGTTCCAAATCCCAAAAAGTGTTATGATGTCTAAGGAAGACATGTTTCAGTTGAGACATCGAGCTAAAAGTTCAATGTCTCACTTGAGTGACATATACCAAGAACAAAATTCAGCATTTTTCAGTCACTTGGATTGTTTGGTTTTGGTTTGCAGTAGTTTGTTTTCTCCAAGTACTCAGTGCACATTGTTTTGGTTTCAATTTTCAACTAGTTGGTTTGAGTTTGCTTTAAATTTTATTTTATTTTTTGAATTTTCAAAACTAAATGACTTTGTGCCCAAGTGGATTACAAAGGAAACTGGTCTGTTATTGTTTAGTAGGAAAACACTTCTGAGAGGTCGCCAAAAATGTTACCAATTTAGTTTTCATACTAAATTGATCACTTATGAACTTGCTTATACATTGCATTATGTGTTTCAAGTTGCTCCCCATGATTTTTTACAAAGGTGCAATGATGTTATAATTTCAATGATACATATTTAGTACAATGCATTCAAATCCACACAAGTTGTGGAAGCTTCTAAAACATCATCTGAATAAACACATTGCAAAACATAAAATAGATAAGGGAGAGGTAAAGCCTCCATTGCCTGAATGAGAGGCCGATTAGTTGAGCTTTGATGAAGATCTAGGCTCGCATCTCCAATTTTGATTAGACCTGCAAAGATGAAATGAGAAAGGTCAGTTCAAAAGAACTGAGCAATGGAGATTTTCCTAAACATCTCTTTTGTACTTTATGTGCTACAATGTGCTTATGCATATACGGAATTAAAATATGCAAGCAAGAAGAGGAGAGAGAGAAAAGAAACACTTATGTTTTTGCTAATGTTATTTTCTTCATGTGCAAATACAGGTATGAAGACCAAGTAGGTTGTTGAAGGGACACACATATACTATAGGTGTGAAACTTGTCAACTGAAGTTATGTAGAGGCGAAGATTAATTAACGATATTGTAGAGGGGGCATACGTATTAAGTATGAGACTTTCCAGTTCAATTAATGGAGCTGATGAAGTTTGGTTGTTGAAGGGACATGATCTTTTATCATGAAACCTTTCGACCTATTACACTTCCATATAATTTCAGATTGCTAGAGGAGAAATCAATTTGCTACATGAAGTAGCTACATTCAATATAGTTTCAGATTGCTACAGGAAGACATTTTCTAAATGAATTCTATGATATTTCTACATAATATCAGTAATGCTACAGGAGGTCATAATTTCTATAGGAGGTTATGACAAAAATGTGTTCACGGATCAATTTTTTAATCATTTAAGCTGCTTTAGAAGGTTTGAAATGAGGTTTTAATGCTTCATGATTTACATTTATTTTGTTTGAAAAAGAGAAATCATACATGATATGATTATTTGGAATCAAATAAATAGGGTATGAATATCAGTACAATAAATCAGAAAATTAGTTCAAATGGAAATGCAAGGGATATCAATGTTATTTGCAAATAGTATTGAGATATGACATTAAGTATTTTTCTACAGGAGGTTGAATGTGCAAGCAAGATTTAATTGCAGTAAATAGTTCAGAAGCTACTCATTTGAATGCAAAATAATTGAGCAATCATGCTATTATAATGACAATGTGTAATCAGTATCACAAGTGAAAATCATAAATCTTGTTTACATAAGTGATGAGTACTCCGATGCAGATTATGCTATACAAATAAAATAGTCTTGAGTCATGTCAACTCCCAATGAATCCATTGGGACAAAACACAACTATGAGCATTTTTTAAATGACTCATCAGTATGGGTTTCCCCAATGGAGTCATCGATTTGATGAAGCCATTAACATATACTGACTGCTAGTAAAATCTACATATGAGCACAGAGGGTTTTCGGTTCACATAGGGTTTTTGGTTCACAATGAATGACCAAAACTCATCAAATTTGTAATCATGTTGGTGATTCAATACAGTAACAATCTAGTTGTTTAGAAAAAGGAATAATAAGGACAATGTTATCAATACATCAGTCCAAGTCTTAGAAATTATTTTCGAGGGATGAAATTTGTTAAACAAGAGGACGTATTGACCCTGGTGTTTTGATACAACCAAACAGATACAGAAAGGATACTCATAAATGATGTCATTTCAAAACATGGTAGCCTGTGAGAAGCGAAAATAATAATACCCAGAACATAATAAAGAGGAGCTCATAGAAAAAAGGGAACAAACTCAACATTTTGAAACAGAGACCTCACGGTATCAAATGATACCCAAAACAACAAAGTAAATAAATGGCTCTGTATCTTCTAGATAGTCATTTAAATGTTGAAAGAAAGGAATTCTATATCATGAATTTAGTCAAAGATCATGTAGTCGAACACATACAATGTTCTGTCAAACATTCACACAGTATTTACAGTTTGTGTTCATGACAAGGAAAAAGAAAAAAGTATATTTCTTTCTACAGTGGTTTTTGAACAAAAGGATTTTTGCAAATCTTTAAACCACTGCATTGTTTTGGAAGGCCGTGGCTCAAAACAACAGGAAAATGAGTATTAAAAATGAAGATTCATAAGCTACAGAGTAAGCCAAACATTTTCTTCTACAATAACACATAAAGTCCATTTTCAAAGATTATTGCAACATTTTCTGTAATAGCCATGGAGATATATATGAAAGTACCTGTGTCATGATTGAGGATAACAAAGTCTTCAAGAAAAACCATTCCCACATCTTGCAAACCCTCAAACCCTAGCAGCATGGCGGCACCAAGAAGAGAACAATCGAAATGCCAAATGGAAGAAATATTTAGGGTTTGAACCCTTATCAAAACCGGACCCCTTTTTCTCATTCAATTTCACATAATATGAATTTCGGGTCTAGGTTTATGAGGGTTGTTTTTCCTTCTCATAATTTAATTGCCATTATTTATATATGTTAAATGTTTTCATAAATATTTATCATTTAAAATATATAAATAATGGTAATTAAATCTTATTATTTCTCCATAATAATCTTTATTAGTATTTGCATATGATAAATGATTTTATTTATCACTTAGCATATGAGAATAATAATAAAATAGTATTATTTTATCTATTCATACATATTATTTTATCTATTCATGCATATTATTTTATTTAATATTATTATTTAATAAATATTAAATCATATAATAGATAAAATAATAATATCATGCATGCACTTTATATTGTAAAATCAGTATTCTAAGGTGTTGAAGTTATAAGACACCTAGAATAAATTGATTATTTTTATGCAAGAATAGGAAAGGGACAGTTTTGGATTTGGAGACTCAAGGTGATTATCATGCGAACTTAGGAGTTCATTCAGTGATTGAAGATTGTTTCAGTTAACTACATGCCATAGGGAATTCATTTTCAGTCTAGTGGAAGTTCTTTTTCTCCCATGCAATTAGTGAGCAGATATATGTTATTTTTGAGCACATAGGAGCAATTTTCAGTGAGCTACTAGCTGGACATTGACTTGAGGGCAGTTTCAATGGGTTTCTTCAAAGTTTGGAGCAATTTTGACATAGATTTTCATGCATTATTTTATGGATCAGAGTTAGGGTTTTTGAACCCTATATATTATATTTTGACCTCATTTGAGAGCATCTTCTTTTTCTCAATAGTTTTTGCATAAGGACCTTCTTTTGCAAGAATTGTTTGGAGAAAATTGTAAGGTCACTTTGTAGTAGAGGTTTTTCATCATTAGTTATACAGATTCAACGATTCCTTGTCATTGGGTCCTATTGCAATATTGTGAATTTCTTGTTTTTATGTTGTGTATATCCTTCATTTAAGCCTTATTCCTTATTGCATATGTAAATCTTGATACTTGTAGTTGTGGGTCCATACATGTTTGTGATCTTTATCTTTTGCAGAAAATTGGTAAAGCTAAGGCATCCCTTTCTAAGCAAAATTTTTTCTGGATCCTTGCATTAGAATCATTTTTGCAATTGCATGTTTGTCTAAGTATTGTGAATCAATAGTATTTTGGATAGTCCATGTTGGGTTACTGAAGCTGCAATATTTTCATTAGTGTATCACCTCACTTAGGTTTTAATAATTCATATCTCTTTATCCCTTTTGTCGTATACATTTTAGTTTTGGGTGAGCACTATCTAGGAATCGACCTCATCCGAAGATTCTTCTCTTGTTTTAGGACAACCCACCAACCAAGAGAGTTTCCATGTTTCAACATGATAGTTAAATGTTTTATCAAGTGCATAGCTAGATATTATATCAAGCTATAGGCGCAATCCTGATTGACAACATGTACCATATGAACTAAAAGAATATAATAGTTAACCAAATGCATCAAAACAATGCCAATATAGAAGAATAATGTATGAACAATCACATGATAAATAATAAACAAATTTTATCTCGTATCAAAAGAATAAGCAATGACAAAATGCAAACATGGGAGGCAATACAAACTAAGTGGTGGCTTATAAAGTTTCTTTACCACCACAATTGAAAATCCATTGTGTTTCATGTGCATTTACTCTGTGTGTGTGTTTATATATGTGTGTCTACACACACACATACACATATATCAAATTGTGTTATTGATTGGAAAATTGTTTATGTTGACCCTAATTGTGAATTTAAAACTGAACCTAAAAAAATTATTGAAAATCTAGGAAGTCATGAAATAGAACTATAGATGAAGTTAAAACAAAATGGAATCATTGTGATATTAATAATACTACATGGGAGAAAGTTGATTATATTAAGAATCAATATCTACACTTATTTGATTAAATGTTTTTTTAATTAATGATGTCAATAGTCCACATGCTGCTAAGGGAAGTAGTTGATTTACAAGGGGAGAAATATTTAAACCTATTTACCAAAAATATACACATATAAATATGTATATGTACACACACACACACACACACACACACACACACACACATTTATCTTCATATATGTAGTTACGTACGTAAGTACATACATACATACATACAAATGTGTGTGTGTAGTAAAAATAAAGTCATTTTTATCACTGGAAAAAAAAGAGGAATATTAATTGAATTTTATTTAATTAAAGTGAATGATAAAACCTTTTTTTGTGTAATTAACTATACGATTATGATGCTTGAATAACTATCCAGATATATATTATAAATATTTGCATTTGATAAGTGTAATAGTAATTTTTAGCAGAGAATTCTTTTGGTTGGTTTGAGTGATAAACAAAGAGTGAGGATAGGAGAAGGGGGCACACAAAGTGTGTCCAAATCAGTGTATACAGTACACTTGGGATTGTCTTGGCCATGGATTTGATGCATTTACATGGTGCGTAAGCGCACACTATATTTTTACATAGGGTCTTTGTTGCGCATCACAACTTAGAATATCATGACTAAATAGACAAATGATATGTACCTTATGCCTTAATAAAATAAGTTATGTGGTACTATTTATAATTTGTGCTTATTAAATATTTAAATTATTAATGAATAAGTATTTGATGTACATTTAATTTAGTTTTTTTTAATCAGTAAAAGTTTTATTTTATTATATTAATATTTAGAAAAATTTACAGTAAAATGATTTTTCAATTCTAACTGTAATAGGACCCAAAACCACCCATACCCAAACCCCATCTTTGTACATTCGTTGACCAAAAAATAAGGGACACATTCACACTTTTTCCTGCAAATTCTAAACATCTTGGCCCATTTCACAATGTGCCTACAAATTCTACCCATTTTGACCAACTTCACAAAAATATACATTTGTACAAAATTGCCTATGAACATGCGTAATTTGTTATCAACATTTCAAATAAAAAATTGAGAGGATTGATGACCATGCACAAAAAAACTAACTTATACTTTCTCTAGTTGAGATGTGAGCCCTTGCACCATTAACATTGTCATTCTCTTGAGTTCCACCCACCACAACTCAATCTTGATCATGGTTGAATCTCCTTCGCAAAACCCTACTACGCCTAGGTCCAAGTCCCCTTTCATGGTCTCGTCCATTGTGTGTGCCCCCGTCGACACCTCCATCATGTCCTCTCACACGTATATTTACTTTAGTTATTTATTAATAGTATGTGAAATATAATTAATAATCACCTCCAAGAATTACGACTCGTTTTATTTCATTTTAAAATTTCTATAAATAAACACATCAATATTTTATTATCTTTTAATAGTGTATTTAATGTATTAGATTTTAAGTTATTTAGTTTATTTTTAAAAAAAATTATAGGAAAAAAAGATATATTACCATTTTTTGGAGAGTGAGAACTTACTCTTTCAATAAGTACCATTTAAAAAAAAGCGGATAGACAAGAACCTCTTCCAACTTCATATAAAAGGCTTTCAAAGGAGCCCAACTTAAAGAGTAGTAAAAGAGTGGCCATAACTTTTTTTTAGCAAAATTGAAATTCCCTTGCTAGGGAAAGAGGCTTCATGATCTAATGATTGAGCTTCTTTTCAATTTTGGAAAGAATTGATTGCCTTAAGACTAACAAATAATCCTAGAAAGAAAAGGGAATGCCCAAAATTATGAATATTTTACGATGATCAATAAACCTCTAGCAAAAGGCTTGAAGCTAAGTAGGCAATGGAGTGAGCTTCTTTTCAATTTTGGAGAGAACTACAAGCCATAAGACTACTAAAGAAGCCTAGAAAGAAAAGGGAATGCTCAAACCTATGAAGATTTTACCATGATCAATACACTTCTAGCCAAAGGCTTGAAGCTAAGTAGGCAAAGGAAGAATTGATTATTGGTAGCATTAAGTCTTGTGCCATTAAATGACCAAGTGAGAAGCTTGATAGAATGCTTCTGAACACTTGAAGGAAATATTGATATTTTTCTCTTCAACGAGAGTGATAAAAGAGGTATAAAAAAGTGGCAATCAACAAGCTAGGTTGGTGAACTATGAAAGATAATGCCTCAGACTAATCCTTGGGAAATGAATGAGCTAGTAGATATCCAAATCCTTCATTCGGTACAAATAGAAGCATTAACAAAGAGAATTTTGAAAATTTAATGAATGAGGTGTGAACCCCAAAGCTTAAAGATGGCAAGAATGAAAGACCATTCAATATGGTCATAAGCTTTGAAAAAAATAATTATCAAGAAAAGGGCATTTGTTAAGAGTGTTATGTCCATTACATGCCCTCCCAGATAGTCATAATATTATCTATGTTGTATATAAATTTAATGAAGGTTTTTTATTCTTGACTAATAATCTAGGGTAGAAGATGACACAACTTCAAATATAAAGATTTGGTAATGATCTTGTATGACCTATTGAAGAAGTTGATGAGAGCCTTCAACTGTAAACATCCTCAATATAATATGATATAGATATGAATTTTGGTATATCCCTAATTCATAACTTTCCATAAGGATTTAGAATGACTATCTTCTAGATATACTTTACGCATGTCCTCCCCAACACAATCTTAGATCACCTTGTAAAATTCATGAGGAAGCTCGTCATGTACCTAGAGTCATTGTCATCAACCATTGTGTGTGTAGCTTCTTTAAGATCAACAATGGAGAGAAATTGGTCACAAAGGGCTTGCTGTGAGGAAAAGAGACAACAAGTAACAACATGAAGGCACTATTGACGGGAAAGCTCTCATTCCAAAGAATTATCCTAAGTAGTGAAGACTTGGTTATAATGTTTGAGAAAAGCTTGGAGCACACTTTGACCATCCTTGATTTATTTGAGACGATGTGAGGTATGACAAGATTTGAGAGCCTAAAAAAATCCTTGGAAGCCTTGTCACCAATTTTGAGCCAATGGAGTCCAACTTTAATTCAAGCACCTCTAACGAGTAATGATGTTTATCTCTATCTTATTTTGTTGCCATAGCTACACTGCTCAAAATTGAAAAACATGGGAGAATGGGTTGACTTCAAGTATTTTTTGGTGTGACAAAGTTACAAATTGGTAGCCTTATATGTACACCAACTCTTAATTTTGGCCAATTGGCATCCATAGATGCACAAAAAATAAGATGTGTCATATGGCCTTGTTGACCATGTGATCCAACTGTTAATATGATTTAGAACAACAAAGAGGGGGGGTGAATCAGTTGTTCTCAGGTCCAGATGTATAATATAAAATTTTAAACACTTCAACAACTCAAATCTAACAACCAACAACTACTCAGTCAATACAGAATGTATACCAGAAACATATAACAGTGCAGTCCACTATCCAATAGTATTTACCTTGCAAAACACAGAAATGTTCAAACAAAACATTCACACAAGCATTGACACCAGGATTTATAGTGGAAACTCAATTTGGGAAAAACCACTTTGTAACATGCTACTGATATTTTCACTCTTCTGAAGTGAGCTCTGTGAAAAGCCAACCCTGTCAAAGGTTTACAAACACACTGCTAGGTGTGACCCAGTTAAAGGATTTCAACCACCCTGTTAGGAGTGCGCCTTGTTAAAGGACTTAAGTACATTCCATTAGAATGCAACCTTTATTAAAGGATTTATACAATGATTGTTAGGTTAACCTTGATTAAAGGATTTAAACTGATACAATGGTTAGAAAGTAACAACAGTGTTTGATCTGAAAACATACAACTCACTTTGTAATTAATAGATCCAATTCTTACATATATATACTGGCTTACTGACTGAGATCCATTTCCATCCCCATCACTGATCTGCTCGAAAATCCCTTCAAGCAATCACAACTCCTTCTCCTTCAGCCTTTTCTGCTTATTCAGTCAATAGCAATAACAACTCCAACATACTGCTTCAACCTCACACTTAGGTTTCCTTAATACCTCTTTGATAGGTCGATCCAACTTTTCCCGTTTAATCTCCTCTGTAGATTTTAGGGTTAGGTCTGATTCATCAAATCCTTCCAACATTATGTTCTTCATCCATCCTTCTAGAAACATCTCTAATCTCTTTATGGAATTACAATAAAATGGTTTACAGTGCATTAAATGCTTCCATACATTCAATAAATAAAGTCAACACGATTTACATAACCCAAGAATTCAACTATGTCGGCTAGGAATCTGAATTCTTCCTCAAATGTAAATTACTAACGCTCGGTCAATACTGTGTTCAACTCCTCTGTCATCACTGCGTAGCCTGGTCACCATTGAAACTGTTTCCTTGGCTAATACTGTCTTCCTCAGCAATAAATTAATGTTCGGTCAACATTGAATTTACTCAGCATATACTGGCTCGGTCAACACTAACATCACTCGGATTAAACTAGATTTCTTCACTTTTGCTAGGTTAAGCCTACTTGTTTAGTCTTGCTTCTCACTTAGATAAGCAATACATTATCTTATCATTGTGCCACATAATCAAGTACACATTGAAGTATCAAGATAACTCAACCTTTCCTTAGGTGCTATTGTTATCACCTTTGCCCTAATCCTTCTCAACAATCAAATAGATATAGTACTTTCTTAGCTAGAAACAATCTTACCAGTTAAGGTTTCACAATAATGATAATACAACAATTGCTTCAATTGTAGTTTTCAACAATCTCCCTCTTTGGCATTGATGGCAACACCATATGAATAACACATGATTGACCAACCAATCCAAAACTTGTTTGTACATCAGAAATATTTATAATATCCTTAGCTTCATTCTGATTCTGAATCACTTAGCCTTGCTTGCATGACCGTCCACACAATAACTTCCACTTAATCTCTTATGTGTTCCTTTCCTCTGAATCTCTCCCTCTTACTTGATCTTCCATGAAATCTCACCATGTGTTTTCATCTTATTCATCTCCCTCTTTGACAATAATGCCAAAGCAGCAACTAAAAAATGCATCTTTCAGATGTAGATGTCATCTTGTCAGTTCAGTAACAATATTTCTCCCTCTTTCATCTTTGCTTATGACTAATTATCAGCTTTGCTGTACTTTTCACAACTCTAGGATGCTCCTAAAGTGTGACCTTTTCCTGCATCAATTTGTCAGATACTCTTTGCAACACATTTGATGCAATGCTCCTAGCTTAACTAGGCAGCCTCAGTGAGGGGAAGAACCCCTAATTTGCCTCTCAGATATTCATGAGCTTCTTTAGGTAAGGCTTTAGTGAATATGTCTGCTAGTTGTTCCTTTGTATTCACATATTCCATTTTGACCTCTTTATCTTGTACCAATTCTCTCAAGTAATGATACTTGATGGCGATATGTTTGGTCTTTGTGTGCATCATTGGGTTCTTAGATATGTTGATAGCACTTGTGTTGTCACAGTAGATGACAACTGGTTCAATGATCTCTTCTTTCATGCCTATCAACAAATGCTTTATCCATACCAAGTTTGAACAATTCACTGCAGCAACTACATACTCGACTTCAACTGTAGATTGGGAAATGCAATTTTGTTTCTTGCTTGTCTAGGAAACTAATCTCTATCAAAGAAAGAAAGCTCCACCACTAGTACTCTTTCTATCATCCACATTTATTGCCCAATCTGCTTCAGTATAGACTCTCAGTTCAAATCTTTCATGCTTCTTATAGTACAATCCATAATCTACAGTCCCTTTCAAATATATCATTTTCCTTTTTACAACCATCATATGAGTTTCCTTAGGATTGGCAGAGAATCTTGCCACAATCCCAATTGCTATAGCAATATATGGTCATTTGTGAACAATATACTGCAGCTTTCCAATCATGGACCTATACAAAGTTTGTTTTACTTCAGCAGCATCATCATCATTTTTAAACAATTTTGTCTGGTAGCCATGGGAATACTTACTAGCCTTGAATCCTCCACACCAAAGGTTTTCAGTATCTCTTTGACATATTTAGATTGGGTGATGAAAATACCTTTCTCCATCTGATATACTTGTAAACCAACAAATAATTTTATCTCCCAAAACATTGACATTTTAAATTCAGTTTGCATCTCATTTGAAAATTTCTTACACAGGGCATCTTGTCCACCAAATATGATATCATCTACAAAAATCTTAGCTAACAAGATTCCTTTACCTTCCACATCTTTCATGTACAAATTGCTGGTGTCATTTGTCCTTGAGAATCCAATCTGTATCAAGTAATTGTGTAGCCTCTCATACCATGCTCTAGGGGCTTGCTTTAATCCATAAAACTCCTTATTCAGTTTGCAAACCATGTGTCTCTTGTTTGGATCAACAAATCCTTCAGGTTGTTCAATGTACACTTCTTCTAATATACCATTTAAAAATCTAGACTTGACATCCATTTGGTATACCTTGAAATCTCTGTAGGTAGCATATGCAAGTAGAGTTCTCACTCCTAATCTTGCTACAGGGGCAAATGTCTCCCCATAGTCTATTCCTTCTTCTTGCGCGTAGCCTTTGCATACCAGCCTTGCTTTGTTCCTTGTGATTTGTCCATGTTCATTAAGCTTGTTTCTGAATACCCATTTTGTTCCAATGACATTTTTGTTTTCTGGTCTCGGCACCAGGGTCCAAGTATCATTCTTTTCTATTTGGTCTATCTCCTCATTCATGGCTTGAATCCAGTCTTCATTTTCTAGTGCCTCCCTTGTTGTCTTAGGCTCGAATTCACAAAATAAACATGTAGGGTCTCTTAACTTGCTTCTGGTCAGAACTCCAGTTTCTTTGTCTCCAATGATTTGTTCAGGCTTGTGATGTCTCCTTACATACTGTGCCAAAACAGGTTCTGCTTCCTTTTCTCCTTGCTCTTCAGGTTCACCAATAAGATTGCTAGATTCAGCTTCTGATAGCTTGGCAACCTCTTCCTGATATTCGACAACATCCTCTTGTCGCTTGGCATTTCCTTCCTATTGTTCGTCATTATTTACTTGATGCTCGGTATTGCTTACCCGAGACTCTGCATCAGGTGCAAGTGTGTCACTTGCCTCTCCTTCTTCTATATAGACAAAAGAGCTATAATCTTTTGGTTCTCTCTTGCTCTCCTGTTCATTTTTCTTTGCATATTCATCAACCTTCACATTTACACTTTCCACAATTTTGTTAGTGTTAGATTTCAAACACTTGTAAGCTTTACTCTCTGTGGAATAACCTAGGAATATGCCCTCATCACTTTTAACATCAAACTTTTCATTCCTACTATCTTTTAGTATATAGCATTTTCTCCCAAAAATTTTAAAGTACTTTACATTAGGTTCATACCCGTGCCATAACTCATAAGGTGTAACATTTGTACCTTTTTTGATCTGTACTCGGTTTAGGGTATAAACAACTATACTTACAACTTCTTTCTAGTACTTTTGTGCAACATTCTTCTCGATCATTAGTGTTCTTGCACAATCCATGATAGATTTGTTCCTTCTCTCTGCTATACCATTTTGTGGAGGTGTTCTAGGTGCAGACATTTGTCTCTTGATTCCTCTATCATTGCAGAATAGATTGAACTCATTTGATATGAATTCTCCACCTCGGTCAGATCTCAGACACTTCAGGTTTCGACCTGTCTCCTTTTCAACCTTAGCCAAATACCACTTAAAAAATTGAAATGCATCAGATTTTTCTTTTAAAAATATTACAGTCATCATTCTAGTTTAATCATCAACAAACAGAATAAAATATCTAGCACCACAATAGCTTTGTACACCCATAGGTCCACAAAGGTCAATATGAACCAAATCTAAAGCATTTTCAGAAGTAAAAGTCTTTCTCTTGAAACTAGACTGTCATCTTACCTAACTAACATTGTTTGCACATTACATTATCAGGTTTCTTCAATCTCGACAGTCCTCTTACTTTCTTCTTTTTACTAATATCTACCAGATTATCAAAGTTAACATGACATAGCCGCTTATGCCATAACTATATATCATCAAGTTGTGCAACCAAACATGTCTCTTCAGATAGGTCTAGATAGAACAAATTACCTCTTGTTTGTTCTCCACTTCCAATCAGTTCACTAGTGGAATCAAATATTTTAGCCTTCCTGTGATGAAATTCCACTCGGTAGCCAGTGCTATTAAGTTGGCAACACTTAGCAGATTATATTTAAGACCTTCAACCCAATAAGCATTTTCACAAGTGATCTTATCGGTCAGCTTAATCAATCCTTTACCCTTAATAGGACATGGTGCATCATTACCAAACTTAACACTTCTACCTTTGTAATGATATAGGGTATCAAACTTACTTTTGTCACCAGTCATGTGGTGAGAGAAACCACTATCAATAATCCACTTATCATTTTTGTTCACATAGGATACAAGTGCAGTTTTCTCATCTTCATCAGACTCATCTTTCATAGCAACATAGACTACTTAAATTTCAAAATCATCACTATCAGTGTAAGTTTCTTCTTCAGCAATGTAACATGATTTCTTACCTTTATCTTTGTAGTCCTTGTACCTTCGGTAACCTTTGTTTTCTCTCTTATCTTTGTGCTTGCTATCTCTTTCCTCATCCTTGTCATCCTTGTCAGGACATCTTGCAACTATATGACCAACTTTGTTACATGAGAAACATATGATATGGAGTTTACCTTTATACTTGCCTTTTTCTCTTTTCAATCTTCTGGCCATAAGAGCTTCAAGATCCTTTAGTTCTTCATCAGAAGTGTCACTATCACTTTCACTCTCACTGATGCATCTTTATTTTTCTTTCTTAGACTTATTCAAAACTATTTGTGACTTCAATGCAGTTTCAACATTAGCAACAGTGAAGTTATCATAATTAGAAAGCTCAAAGGCAGTAAGCTTACCAACAAGACTTTCCAAAGTAAGAGCATTACCAGGGTTACATCTAGATTCTTGAATTGCTGAAATTTTGATGGCATAAATAGGACGCAAAGTTCTCAATACTTTTCCAATAACAGTCTCATCATCAATACCATTAGCTCCTCTAATAGCATTTACAACTTCTTTTATCCTACCACAATATTGAGCAATATTCTCACCTTCATGCATTTTCATTTCATCAAATTTACCTCTCAGGCTTTCAACTTTTGCCCTTAGTACATTTATGTCACCAACATAGATGTTTGCAAGAGTGTCCCACATTTACTTTGCATTTGTGCAATCTTTGATGTCTTCAAATTCAGGATAGCTTAAGGCAGATGCAATCTCCAACATTGCTTGATTGTGTTCTTCTTTAGCTCTCATCTCCTCGGCAGTCAGAGGTGCAACAAGTGTAACATAGTCATGTTCAATATAATACTTCGCTGAGTCACCAATACCAATTAGATGCAGTTTCATCAGACTCTGCCATGCAGGGAAGTTCTCCTTATTTAGCTTCGGTACCTCCTTCTTATACATCCTGATCATTTAGTTCAAGTACCTTTAAACTTGTTCTCTGTAAGCACCAACAACTCTGATACCAATTGTTAATATGATTTAAAACAACAGAGAGGGGCGGTGAATCAATTGTTCTTAGGTCCATATGTATAATATAAACTTTTAAACACTTCAACAACTCATATCTAACAACCAACAACTACTCGGTCAATACAGAATGTATACCAGAAACATATAATAGTGCAGTCCACTATCCAACAATATTTAACTTGCAAAACAAAAAAATGTTCAAACAAAACATTCACACAAGCATTGACACCAAGTTTTATAGTGGAAACCCAATTTGGGAAAAAACACTTTGTAACATGCTACTGATATTTTCACTCTTCTGAAGTGAGCTCTGTGAAAAGCCAACCCTGTCAAAGGTTTACAAACACACTGCTAGGTGTGACCCAATTAAAGGATTTCAACCACCATGTTAGGAGTGCGCCTTGTTAAAGGACTTAAGTACATTCCATTAGAATGCAACCTTGATTAAATGATTTATACAATGACTGTTAGGTCAACCTTGATTAAAAGATTTAAATTGATACAATGGTTAGAAAGTAACAACAGTGTTTGATCTGAAAACATACAACTCACTTTGCAAATAACAGATCCAATTCTTACATATATATATTGGCTTATTGACTGAGATCCATTTCCATCTCCATCACTGATCTGCTCAGAAATCCCTTCAAGCAATCACAACTCCTTCTCCTTTAGCCTTTTTTGCTTATTCAGTCAATAACAATAACAACTCCAGCATACTGCTTCAACCTCACACTTAGGTTTCCTTAATACCTCTTCGATAGGTCGATCCAACTTTTGCCGCTTAATTTCCTCTGTAGATTTTAGGGTTAGGTCAGATTCATCGAATCCTTCCAGCATTATGTTCTTCATCCATCCTTCTAGAAACATCTCTAATCTCTTTATGGAATTATAATAAAATGGTTTACAATGCATTAAATGCTTTCATACATTCAATAAATAAAGTCAACATGATTTACATAACCCAAGAATTCAACTATGTCGGCTAGGAATCTGAATTCTTCCTCAAATGTAAATTACTGATTCTTGGTCAATATTGTGTTAAACTCCTCGGTCATCACTGCGTAGCCCAGTCACCACTGAAACTGTTTCCTCGACTAATACTATCTTCCTTGGCAATAAACTGATGTTCGGTCAACACTGAATTTACTCGACATATACTGGCTCAGTCGACACTAACATCACTCAGCTTAAACTAGATTTCTTCACTTTTTCTCAGTTAATCCTACTTGTTTAGTCTTGCTTCTCACTTAGATAAGCAATACATTATCTTATCATTGTGCCACATAATCAAGTACCCATTGAAGTATCAAGATAACTCAACCTTTCCTTAGGTGCTATTGTTATCACCTTTGCCCTAATCCTTCTCAACAATCAAATAGATATAGTACTTTCTTAGATAGCAACAGTCTTACCAGTTAAGGTTTGACATCAATGACAATACAACAATTGCTTCAATTGTAGTTTCCAACATCCAACCAATTGGCTAATGTGACAGAGTTCCAGAGTCTGTATATTCCTGATTGGGCCAACTTGGGTTGATGAATCAACAAGTATTTAAACATAATGAGACTTGCAAGGTTGAGGTGAGCCCACTTACAACTCAAAATTGAACCTAATGGTAAAGTGATTTAACAAGGTGATGTCCAACAAGGAGTCAACTAGAGGGCAAAAAAAAATGTCAAAGAAGACAACAATTGTGCAAAAATAATCTCACTTGAATGGGACATTTAAGGACTCTCACAAAGCCAACCTAAAATTTTCACCAAATATGCCAAAAAGGATACATGTGATAATGACTCAAGTTGGTGTCAAATGACCAATTAATTGTGCATGTAATACCACACCTCTCTCTCACTGTCTAGTGGAAAAGCAATGTCCCTACTTTGTCACATGCCATATCAACTATATTAAAGTCTCCACACAAAACCCATGTGGTAGTAGGAATTGAACCTATAACACTTTGAAAAAGAACATATATCTCACGAGCATCTTGGAAGCGTAAACACTTGTGATACCAAAATAATGATTATCAACATTTAAGAGGATCCATTTAAGACGACAAGTAGGATGAAAATTGTGATCAACAAAATAGAACCACCTAGGACAAAGAAAGTTGACAACCCCACCATGACAACATCATGATTAAGGTAAAAAAATAGTATTAACTAGCCATATAATATGAAAAGCTACAAAAAGAATGAATCTATAAATCTTCACTTCTTGAAAACACAAACAAAATGTTTCTAGCAGGTATTTTGCATGGAATACTTACTAGGAGGTTAGTAAGATCTAGAAAATTCCAAGAAAGAAAATTCATGGACATGAGTCAAACAAATCATTGTTATCTAACTCCTCAAGCATGGAGAAGTGATTTTGCAATAACTCCTAGGATTCTACAAGCATTCAACATAAACATATTCACCCTCTCTAAGTGCCCTGGAGGTTGTCAAATCATTGCAAAAGATTTGGCAACGAGCGAGAGCGAGTTAACATATATGGTACTGAAGATAGAATTGATGTTGATTGTGACATAGGAGAGAACCTTGGTCTGAAGGGTGCATCACCCAAAGGCCCAATAAATTATTTATCCTACTCATAAGGGTTTCAAATGGTTTCTAGATACATCTTTATGGTATAAAAATCCATGGTAGGATAATTTATGTCTTACGTCGTGTCAAGTTAGTATTTTTTCCTTTTTGACGTGACATCATTGTTCATTTTTATTCTAATTTTTAGGTGCCAACTTATAAATGTCACAGAGCCTTGACCATCTAGGGAGGAGACTTGACCTGGGAGTTGCCAAAGGGAAATCCTTAATTTTATGCTTGAAGGATTAGCACCAAAAGAAAATCTTGGGCACATTAAATTAAAACACCAATAAAATGTGATAGAAATTGCCTATTTGGATACCTATCAAGTCTTTCAAGTTTTAAAATAAGTCAACTTGAACACAAACACATTTTTTAGGACATGCTTGATAAAAATGGTCTAGCTCAACACAAATAGATTTTCCCTAATAGAAAGAAATATGGTGCAAGAAATTTCTACAAGGTAAGGGAATAATTAGATTTTCCAATGACATAGTATTTTCATTTGAGATTTTGAAGTCTTATAGCCAAGGTTAAAGAACCAATAACGAAGAACATACTACATATATTATGCTTAAAAATAACTTGAGCATGATTAAGTTCTAAGAAATGGAAAGAAAAAACCTTTAGTTGGGTTTTGAATGGCATCAAGCCTAACCCAATGAGAGACTCAATTTTTAACCCATTCCTTAAGCATGCTTCATGGGGATTTTTTGTTACAAGTGTGATTTTTTTTGCACCAAAATATCGACCTATTAATGCTCGATACAACCACTAGACTTATAGAATCCACATGAGGCGATTAATCCATGTCACAAACCTGAGCATTGCGCTGGACAAGGAGACAAAGGGTGCACACCTTGCAACAATACCCCTCTAGTGCAAGCGAGGGGTTTGAACCTATGACCAAGCTCTGATAACACTGAAAAACTAGAAAAACTAGTCACAACGTAGATACTCATGACTTACTTAAATTTTCATGTGAACCTCTGAAACGTGAATTGAATCAACTACAAACAACCCTCTACAAACTCTTAACATCTGCAAACACTAATCTTCATCATACACATTGAACTTCACTGCAACACTGTCATAGACAAAGAAATATGTTGATAGTAATGATAACACATCTTTCAAACATATCTTAAGCACTAATTTGCATATTCTTCCAACAATCTCCCCCTTTGGCATTGATGGAAACATATGATATGAAAAACAATCAATGTAAACTAAATAAAAAATCTCCCCCTAATATCTTGCACACAACTCTTCTCCTTCTTTACATGACTCTCTTCCCTTCTATTGTTTTTCACATGACTCTCTCCCTCTTTGACATCAATAGAAAAATAACATATTTGTAATTAAAACTAACTTTCTCTAAATATCTTAATCAAATCTAGAAACGCACATGAACATCACAAGATATGACTGCGGAATGCACCAGACTTATGCATAATGCATCTTTAGCTTTGATCAGGATGGGAAATCACCCTTAGCTTCCCTCCGAGATACTCAAAAGTGTCCTTAGGCAAAGGCTTTGTGAAAATATCTGCAATTTTTTCCTTAGTAGGCACACACTCCAATCTGACTTCCTTATCATTTACCTTTTCTCTCAAAAAGTGAAACTTGATAGATATATGTTTAGTCTTTGAATGCAACACCGAATTGTTATAAATGTTAATTACACTTAAATTGTCATAGTAGATAGCAATAAGTTCATCATACATCACCCCGATATCCTTTAACATCTACTTCATCCATATCACCTAAGTATAATTAACAACATGTTTTGCCTCTATTGTAGATTGAGAAATACAATTCTACTTTTTGCTTACCCATGAAACCAATCTTTTTCCCAAGAAAAATGCACCACCACTAGTACTATTTCTGTCATCCACATTTCATGCCCAATCAACATTAGTAAAGGCACTCAAAGTAAAATAATCTTTAGGATACCATAAACTAAAATCAATTGTCCTTTCAAATATCTAAAAATTCTTTTAACAACTACTACATGAGATTCCTTAGGATCTGCTTGAAATCTAGTAACAATACAAACTACGTTCATGATATTAGGTCTAGTCTGAGTCAAATAGAGTAATCCACCAATCATAGATTTGTGTCTAGTCTAATTTTCCTTAGGTGAGTCATCATCTGTAGTCAACATGCATCTGGTCACCATAGGAGTACTAACTAGCTTTGAATCTTCCATACCAAACTTCTTCAACAACTCTTTCACATACTTGGACTAAGATATAAAAATTCCATTTTCTATGTGGTTTGCAAACCTAAAAAAAATCATCTCTCTAATCATAGACATTTCAATTTCATTTTGCATTCATTAGCAAACTCTTTTCTCATCATATCATCCCCTCCAAAAATAATATAATCAACAAAAACAACAATCAGAATGTTATCATGATCAATCTTGAAGTACATATTACTATCAGCAGTACCTTTGTTAAATCTAAGCTTTAGCAGATACTTATCCAATCTTGCATACCATGCTCTTGGGGCTTGCTTGTCCATACAAAGTTTTATTCAACCAACAAACCATATCACTGTTATTA